>OX381615.1:775215-1995935 GCA_947459985.1 Diloba caeruleocephala | reverse complement strand
ATCTGCAGTCGGCGCGTCGGGTCTTTTAGACTCACGCACTGTTCTCGCTTGGATTAGAGCTGGGCCGCGCACGAAGCCTTTCGTTGCCCATCGGGTGGCGGAAACTGAGGAGACCAGTGTCAGCGAGTGGCATTGGGTGCCTACCGCATTCAATGTTGCCAATGTTGCCACTCGCGTCACACCTAGCGACTTTGGTCGCGATCACGATCTGGATCTATGTTTTTTTCACAAAGTCCTGAGTGGTCAAAATCAATGCAGCTACTTCTTGCAGAATTTTTCAATTAAAATCCCCGTCAACTATCCTCGAAGCAGAATCAAAAAACTTTTTTACTCCCCAACTGTTAAAACAAATTTAGGTCTACAGTCACCATTTCATAGAATAATCAATGAATATCACACTTTAGTCTCAAAAATGCCTGATTTGGACGTATTCCATGATAAACTCTATAGTTTCAAAAAAAGATCAAATATTTGCAGCTTGAAGGCTCGTCTTGATTTGATTTTATTCTTGTTTATTTATTTTTCTTTACTTTATTAATTCATTACTTAATTCGTTATTTTGACAACTATCCAAATTTTCAATATTATTATTTTGTTATTTTTGTATTCTCGTTGTTTATTGTTTTGTTACTAACATAGCCAAGTAATTATTAAGTGTTATGTACGCCGTTATTGTCATTTACATCAGACAAAATACTGTTTTAAATTGAGTGGCGATAACTGTAATGTAAGTGATGTGGCTGTACTTGAATAAATAAATAAATAAATAAATCACCGCATGTGTCGGCACAGACACATCTGCATCTGCGCTGCAGGCGCTGCAGATCGTGCACACCGCTTGAATGACGACGGTCCAAGGCAGCTGGCCATGTCACGACGGCTCCCGGTAATATACCAGACTTGTCCAGTTTCAGCGGTAGTTTACGCACATTGGGTAACCAAAACGCGCCGCCAAGAAGATCGTCGTGCTTACGCTTGCACCAAGTATCGGCGGGAAAATGTACACGTTTAATTTGTACTTTTAATTTGTATGAAAACGACTGTTGTAATTAGCATGATTCGTAATAAATGCGGAGAGCGAGTAATGGCGAGGCGGGCGTGGCATCACTAATTGATTTGAGCTATATATTGGCGACGGCCGTTGGACTCGGCCAACTCGGCCGTTGCTCACACTCACAGGGACTCTAATCAAGAAAGATGGGCAGCATCCCTTCTATGGGATAGGCCCTCGTTCAGCAGTGGACGTATGTCAGCTGATATGATCATGATGGTGAAGATTTTCACGTATGCATGAAACTTGATTCTTTACCATTCTGCCAATGTACAATACCTACATGTGAATATGTACAATCTGCATATCACATTTTGAGGGAGTGTAATCTTTGGTAAGATGAACGCTATTGTTAGCTTTTACTTATTTTAGTTCTAATATTTAATTGAATAAGACTATTATAAAAACATTGTTATCCACTTATAATAATAAATAAGTACTTTAACGCGTATGTTGCGTGTCACATTTGCTGTTTTGACCAATAGTTGTTCAGTACACTTACAATCTTGTTCAGACGTTCAGTCTATCATACAGCTAATTGTGATATGACACGCCGACAGACACATTCTGGTTTTGGCGCTTGACGAGTAAAGACTGTCTTGGAGTATAATCGAGAAGTACAAATAAAAGTGATCATTTGAAAAACGCCTGCATTCTCATTTACTGACCTCTCAAACTATTAAGTTCGACAGTTTACAAATTACATGTAGAATTACTGTTTACTGTAGACACCTTGTTGGAAAGAGGAAGAATTTCCGTACACTTGAGCGTTTTTGCCATTTGTAAGTGCTACTGGAATCAGCTACAATAACTCACAACATACGCCCCGTAAATAAATAAACAAATGGAGAAAAGATATTGTGCCCTTGATGGTTTATGTCTATAAACTGTATCCACGATACAGGAAAACGACAGCGACATCATAAACCCCATATCAAACATCATTATAAAAAAGTTGAAGACACTTGGATGCCAGGAACATACGTAAACATGCGTAGCTATCACCATAGACATCACTTTGCGTACTTCTATGTATGCATCGTGCGTACGGATAAGCACCGTCACTGTGTGAGTTACACAAATCGTGACTTCAAAATGGCCGAAAAGTTTGGTGCGGTGAAAATATAAACGAGTCGTTTCAGGTATCGCTACGTTCTAACCGACTTCAAATATTCCCAATAACAAGTTAAATAAATAAATTAAACAAAATTTCAAGTGCGTGCCAAGTTTTAAAAAGTCACAATCTCCATCATTTGCCGGAGAATTTATGAAGGAACTTTACGTTTTTCCGATACAATATTTCCATCGTAAATATTTACGCACGCTGAACTTGGCTGTCATTTTTATTTTATGATGGACTTATATTTTCTCGCTTTCATTTTGGTATAATGAAAGGCAAATAGGAGTTGATTTCGTGCGAGGTCTTGTTCAGATTGTACTTGTAAAAGGTCATTGAAAGGATTGAAAGGTGAGGTCAGGTTTTCGTCGGCTATAGTTTCTCCGATAAGGCCAATTAAAAAAAAATCATTACGTGCGGTTTGCAAGATGTGTAACATTGAAACTTACAGCATACACCGATACGCAAAGGTAAAGGGGCGCTCTCCAGCGCCGAGCGCCGAGTCGGCGATGCGAAGAGAGCCGATGAGCCACCAGGCTGGCCGAATGGGATCCGATCTCAATCTCACACAGGTACGCTATTAGATGTTTCGCATCAGAAATATGGATCGTAAATCTAAATTTCAAAGTGCCGGCTCAGAATACAATCACCCTCCTTCTGTAGGTGTCATAAAATTCGACTAAGGGATTAGCTGGAGGATGGGAAGCAGTCTTCGAGTACATTAATAACTCAACTGCGATCGCCAACCCTTCTGCCAAGCGTGGCGATTATAGCAAATCCCCCCAATGAGCCCACAACACACCCATATCAGTCGACTGGACTTCATTCGGCCGTAATGATGGTATACATTCCTGCAGCATACGGGCCGTATACATACGTGCAACGCTAGCACATAAAATTATTATACTATTAATACACTAATATATGAATCATAAAATAAAACAATATTTTATATAGTTAGTAATGTCTTGTATTGTATTTATTGTATTGCGATGATTAAACATTTTTTTTAAAATGTCTTAACTGATTATATCGCGTATATTATAGATTTATATTTTTCTTGAAGTTTCAAACACTTTGTATCATTCGTGGTCGCAGGATGAATAAGGTGACAGGCGTCGTTACAGATTTAAAAAAAGTTATTTTGTCTGCCGTAAATTCTAATTAAAAGTTATTTCTACGCACGCAGTATTTACATTCAAATTATAAAAACAAAAATAGAAGTACATTTTTTTATCAATATTTTATGTTCCAGCCTATGTATAAACTTCATAATAAATACCTGAAACATACGTGCAATATACAATCAAGCACACTTAAATATAGTTGACATAAATACATGCTTGACAAATATATGTAATAAAACACTACTCTTCGCTTGCTCGACGTTTAAAACATTTTTCGAATGCCAAATTGGTTTTTCACCGTTATTTCAATTCATTATTCAAGGATGTATGGATGTCTGAGCTTATGGAATTGCACTGCCGACTCGTGGTCAGAGATGTAGTTTATGTACTGTGGTTGGTGCAGTGGCCAAGTTTCTGCGCTATAAATAGGTCAAGTATGATCTACAGATAGTAGTTTCGGGTTTGGGCGTTTGTTCGTGTGAGATTTATATCTATAAACTGGACTCACGATTTAGGAGAAACACTAGCGTTCCCCATCATTAATTATTATTGATATTCCTGGTTATATGTATATAATACCATAATTTTAATTGTTATCTTGACATTCAATTAATTACGTCATCATTTCTTACAATGGATATTATTAATTCATATAATGACATTTCTATATTTGCTATGACATTAATTATTCGTTTATTTTATTAATCTTTTGATTAATTATTTACTCATATTTAATACTATATGTGCGAGTACCATGTGGGTTATTGATTTATTTTGTTTAACTGACGTGGTATTTGTGTGTCAGATTAGGTATGTCATGCTCACTCACGTGTCCTGCTTACGGTAGTGTCGTGTATCGGGTCGCTGTGTTGCCCTACAACATGGTTGAGCTGGGCGACGCTGATGCATGCGTCATGTTCGTGAACGAGTGCCGTCTGTTGGGATTGGTCATCTTAATGCTGTCATGACAATTGAATCAAAAACTCTAGTAAATGTTAAAATCAGGCTTGTTTAGTGTAGACTTTTTAAGAAGTTTAGACTCTATTCTCCTGCATTGTCCTCACATTACCATCATTTCGAGAAAATTGTAGTTTAAAAAATGTACCAATATGATTTAAAAAGAGTAACCATGGAGTTAGAGAGAGAACCGTTCTTCTCGATAGGAAATCTACACCTTGGAACTCTGAATATGAAGCATGCATGCACGCATGTGAAACAAACGTAAGTACAAAATAAGATAACACACAAATAAAACACGTAGATACACAGACGTATTTCTTTCTTTCCTGTGGTTAGTAGCCAACCTTGTCACAGTTGTTCAAGACGACGCTTATCGATTGCCGTCTATTACAACAACCGGGACCGACAACTTTACATGCCCTCCAAAGCATGGAGATGCTCAGTTCAAATACCACCATACGGTCACCCATCTATAGACTGACCGCGCCAAGCGTTGCTTAACCTCGCCGATCGTTTCATCATCATCATTTCGGCCTAATGAAGTCCACTGTTGGACACAGGCCTCCCCCAAAGATCATCACAACCACCGATATGGATGTGTTTTGAGCTCATTGGGGGGTTTTGCCACAATCGCCACGCTTGGCAGGCGGGTTGGCGATCGCAGTTGAGTTGTTAATGTACTCGAAGGACGCTGCTGCCCATCCTCCGACTAATCCCTTAGTCGACTTTTACGACACCCATGGGAGGAGATGGGGTGGTGGCATTCTGAGCCGGCACCACACGATCGTTTAGTGAATGCAATTGGCTATGAGTGCGTTCTTCGTATTCATAACCAACACATTTAATTTAATTAAGTCTGTTGATTAAGAGAAATAGCTGGTTACCCCCACGTCCCCTAAACAAACGTTAAGACAATTCATACGAACAGAACACAGATACTCTGGCAAACCCTGATCATTTCATTAGCATTTCAAAGCGCAGCATGTAAACATTGATGACTAGATGGTTAAACACAACCGGTGTATGCAGCTAAAGCGCGCTAAATGAGGTGGGGTTGGCAGGAGTTCCATTGAGGACAATGCACTCGATAAGGGTGGTTGCAGATAAAAGTTCGACATTCACTGAGGGATAAATTTAAAGAAATCAACATATTGGCTGTCGCATCTCAATAGATATATGATAATATACGTTAAAAGGAACATACAGTCCATAAGCTATTGTCGAATTGACAATAGCTTACGGAAATTCAGTATTATTCATTCTATATACTTACGTACAGCATCTATACGTGCAACGTGCAGCCCTAGCAGAAACAATTATTGTATTATCAACACACAAATATATGAAATACAAAATAAAAGAATATTATATTGTTCTACCCTATATACTCACACTTGCTCATAATAACCACAGACAAAAACATTTATTTTCGACAAAAATCGACATACCTACATAGTGTCAATACTAGACATAAAGAAAATCTTGTAATGCCAATGTCCAGGCTCCAAAAAATTTGTAATTCATTTAGGTGCCAACGTATACGTTTCTACAATAAGATTCCAAGTAGTATTAAAAATCTTAGTCTTAACAAATTTAAATCCGTTATAAAAAAGAAACAATGTAAAAAGGGTTTTTACACGGTTACAAATTACATGGACGACAAAAATGCTTGGGATTGAGCTGCTCTAATCTAACATACTTATTATTTGTTGTTTAATTTGGATATTATTTTTATACCATTTATTTGACTGTATAAATGCTTATATGCTTTTTTATGACATTCATTGAATAATTTATGACATTTTAATATTTTTTGACATTGTTCTGGTGATAAAATATTTGTTGTTTGTGAATGCAAGTATACCTATTGAAGACTGTAATACATTTATATATTATTTCAAGAGTATATCTATGGCGTTTCTTGCCGGTTCTGCTCCATAGGACCAACGACTTGGAACCGTGCAACTATTTAAATACTGACTATTCGTAAGTGCCAGCAAATGGTTTACATGAATAAAAACAATTTGACTTTGACTTTAAATAATACTTTTCCGACGGCGTAGATAGCTACGGCCGTCGGACGCAATTACCGTTAGTCGTTGACGGCGCGGATGTTATATTGACGTCATGTTAACAGTCCAGCTCATAGAAAGTGGATCGATAGCACGGTGTAGCTTGGTCCGGTAGAAGCTCACTAATATAGCTCTTATATAAGTAAAAAATCTTGAGGTGGGACTTGAAAGTAACTCAGAGGGACAGTTCTCCTAATAAAAATGTTTAAAATACAGTTCCGATCTAGTATCAATGTTGGAAATATCAGAAATGGTATTCTCGTAAACTAAGAAACAAGTCAAACGCGAACTTATACTGTGACGAGATCGAAATTTGATCGAAGCCAAAACGCGGGGAAGCAAAAACATTTTGAACTGACACGGGTACTAAAATGTTCATTAAATAAATGTCAACATTGACATTGAAATAAGACTATATTGAGATCACACTGAAATCGGACTAAACCTTAAGGGAGTAGAAAACAATTTTTAGCCCATTCTTATTTTAATCTCGGTTCGGTCAGCTTTGAGTTATAGTGTAAATTAATTACGAGAATCGGAGGCATCTTTTTCCAGACTGAGGTAACGGTCAACGCAGTTCCTGCAGTTTGAAAAGAAATTGACTATAATAGTATCTTGTGGCTATGGTATTTATATTATTCGTGAATTTATTTATATTATTATTATATAATTCAATACTAATATTCATATTATTATATTATTGTGCTGTGTGCTGCCGGCTCAGAATACCACTACCCCATCTCGTCCTGTGGATGTCGTAAAAGTGGACTAAGGGATTAGCCGGAGGATGGGCAGCAGCGTCCTTCGAGTACATAAACAACTCAACTGCGATCGCCAACTCGTCTGCCAAGCGTGGCTATTATGGAAAAACCCCCCAATGAGCCCGCAACACACCTATATCGGTCGTTGTGGTGATCTTAGGGGGAGGCCAGTTTCCAGCAGTGGACTTCATTCGACCGAAATGATGCGTCATATTATTTTATTAATAAATAAACAATATAATAATATCATTATTATAGTACGTAAAAAATCAACAGATGGCGGTGTATTTGTATATTTTTTTATAGACAGACGAAGTGGCTATGATTATGGTGCTATATTTTTAATCTGTCTAGATTAAGAATATAGCAAGCAATATGTTTTACACCAACCGCGCCCGAATATTACACGCACTCATTGTTTTGATCGGGTCAACAAATGAAAAACGGCCTACCTGATCATAATTGGGAACCGAATCATGAAGGTCAGCAAGCAGTGATAACTGATACTTTGCCAACGTAAGGCATATGTTGGAATGCCTTTTGTTCTGTTAATTTCACTGGCTTACCCATCACAGAACACAATTATGTACACACAGTTCTTATGACAAGCAGGTCGCAGCTCGACGTTAATAATAAGCGTAATTTAGCAACATTGCGAAAGCATAATGGCATCCTGTTTTTATAGACGATCCATGAAGTATACTGTTATATATTTTCATATATAGTTTCTTTTCATAAATACAGCCGTAACGTAAATCAATGTTGTAAATAAAAATAGTATTTTGTTTTATTATTTTATTACGCTGTCTAATGGCGGCTGGTGCGCCCTTTTGTGGTGCAATAATGTTCGTGTTTGGCGCGTCTATTTAGGTATGTAAAATGTCATTGGCCAAACGATTTTTGTCTTGGAGGATGTCATAGCGTAATGCCCTCCGTTGTTTCAATATTACATGTAAAAACAATGTCTGTTAGAATCTAGTTACTGAACAAATTATAATAAAACACTTTTAACCGGATTCTATCGCGTATATTTTAGATTTTTGTTTTTCCTGACGTTTCGAACACTTTGCAGGGTTCGTGGTCGCAGGATGACTAAGGTGACAGGCGTCGTTACAGATTTTAAAAAGTTATTTTATTTTATCTACCGTGCAATTATAATCAAAAATTATTTCGATGCACGCAGTAATCACTCACAGTGTCTCTTAATAGAGAAGATGGCTGGCAGGTACCACCAGTTTGGAATCCTGTTATTAAAATAATAAAGTCCCAAACCAAATACCAAACTAAAAAACATCAAGACACTGTGAGTGATTACTGCGTGCATGCTCACTACACAAACAATCAAGGCTCTAAGGGTGAGATTCAAAAACGAGTCTAAGCGTGAACTTACGCTTCCATCTGTCAAAATTAGGGGCGTAAGTAGTCCCTTGTGTTTTGACAGGTGGAAGCGTAAGTTCACGCTTAGACTCGTTTTTGAATCTCACCCTTAGAGCCTTGATTGTTTGTGTAGTGAGCATGAAAACCACAGGCGAGTGAGATTGTTATTGTTTAAAATAAATGACACAGATAATCGACATTATATCTAATTATAGACGTACATGAACCAGAAAAAGCACACTGGTGTTACTACAAGTTTAGATAGAGCTGTGGGTACTATTTATTTATTTATTTCACATTATAATAAAACACTTTTAAACGGATTCGGAAACGGATAATCCGTTTAAAAGTGTTTTATTATAATGTGTAATAATCGCGAAAATCTAAGACATTATTATTTATTTCACATATACATGCACAACATTACAGATTATACTAATTTGATGTACAGTTATAATTATTACAGAACATAACATGTAAAAATAAACATTTTGGCTATGTAAAGCCATATATATAAAATATGGCAAATAAATCAATAAAATTAACTGTTATCACTCATCTCACAAAATCTCAAACATTCCCGACACACATCTATCCATCTCGCTACAAACAAATCACACTCCGGTGCTGATGTTAGGAGAGCATTTAGCATACTATAGGAAACCTAAGCAATACCGATGAGGATATGAAGCACCAACGTATCTTACTTTACCCTCATTTATTTGTTGTGCAGTTTTCATCTCGGTCTAGAAATTATATCCATGTACAATGTATCCCCGATTACCCAGCCACTTGCAAAGAACGTACCCCAAGCAACACCGCTCTTCTAATATTAACGACTCATTCCACATGGCCGCTTACTCGGAGCTGCTGCACTATCAAATAATGGCAGAATATTGCACAGAAAACCGGCTTTGCTTCGAAATTAAGAACAAAACGTATTTGAAACTAGCTTTTGCCCGCGATTTTATCAAATTTTTGCTGGTTTAGCATAGCGCCATTACATCTTGTAGCGTGGGTGTCGTTATGAGTACGAGATTAGTCATTAGCTGGAGTTGGCAGTATATTTACAACCCAACTGCGATCGCCAACCCGCATGCCAAGCGTGGTGATTATGGCAGATTTTTTAGAGCCGTTCATTGCAGTAGTCATTGGGAGGGCTTTGGCCAACAGTGAACATTCACCTATGACCATGGGCGAACAAACAGTAACTTATTTCGGCTGGAATTTAAACTGACTTCGCTTTTTAAGAGGCTATTATATTGTCAGCCTATAAGTGTCCCACTATGGGACAGAGAAGCTTCTTCTTATACACAGAAGTAACAAGTATTTAACCATACTTGCTCACCGCGTGTTGCCGATTTCTGGTCATTAAATCCAGATCTCCTAGATTAACTAGGACAGGGGCCACCCTCGAAAATCGCCATAACGACAGGTCTGGGTTTATGCTGTGTACTCATGGGGGGGTTCTGTCATTTTGAGTTGGCGATCGCAATTGAGTTGTTATTCAAGTTCTTAAGGGGCGCTGCTGCCCGTCCTTCGGCTAATCCCATAGTCGCCTTTCACGACACCCACGGGATGAGATGGGGTGGTGCTATTTTTAGCTAACACCACACGGCAAAAAAGTACATATGGCATTGAAAAAGGAATATTGGGGCATGCCCGGTTTTGAATGAAAAACTATAATTACATTTAAAATATAGGCCTTGTGGTATCTGGATTAAGGACATAGCACCACAGCAAACATAGCAAACTGCTATTTTTTATGATTATTTTCTTTTGTATCTCATTTTTTATTTCTATTTAACGATCAACATTTCTGTTATTTGGTTTTTATAGCAAGTTTAGTGTATTTTTTAGATTAATTAATATGAATGTACCGATGCGCGTTTTGTAGTGGTAATAAATCGCTTTTTTTCTTTCTTTCTTTCTCCACTTCATTTCCTTTCATGGATGTCGTAGAACTACGCGACTAGGGGACTCTGAACCAGAGGGATGGGCAGCAGCGTCCCTTCTGTGAAGCGGTAGCCATACTGCGCTCACCAACCCGCCTGCCAAGCGTGATGGGTACCGGTAAATTCCCCCGAAGATGACGAGACAGTTGTGAAAATCTGTGGGGGAGTCCTTTGTTCAGCAGTGATCATCCAGAGGATGATGTGGTTTATACAAATAAATAAAATTGAAGTGTCTGTTTGTAATATAAAAATAACAGCTTTTTAGTGAATGCTTATAAAAGAATGTACAGCTCTTAAAACAAAAAAAAATGTCTTTCTGTCTGTTTGTTCCGGCCAATCTCCGAAACGGCTGGACCGATTTTGACGGGACTTTGACTGGCAGATAGCTGATGCTATAAGGAGTAACTTACGCTACTTTTATTTTAGAAAAAAGAATTAGGGTTCCGCGAAAAAAAACCTATGAAATTCAATATATATCAATACTAATTATATAATTATTATTTATAAATAATACGAATTATTTTAAATTAAATGGTGGGTGAAACCGCGGGACATGGCTAGTAGGCAATAAAAAACATTGAACAAACATGTCTAACTAAATACATTTTTAATAAATGTATAGATTGTTAAAGTTGTGTATTTATTTCTGTAACAAATTAGTTACACCTAACAAAATAGAGATATTTCCAATCAGGTTTGAATTTGCTTCAATAATTCAGTGATTGGCATGCTCAGTAATTGTCAAGGCTAATTGGAGGATGGGTCGGGCAAATAATTTCAATATACGAAGTTAGCCAAGTCAGCGTCGAAAATTATGAGGTCGTGGCTTCACCGCATGATGTCCCACACCTTCTAATTTGAATTAATAGTATAGGTAGAGTTGCTTGCCCAGAGCAGCATAAGTCAAACCTTTCTTAAAATGTTAGTGCCATAGATTGAGTACATAGAAACATAAAAAAATATTTATTATATGTCAAAAAATATCTGTGATGTCAAGGAAAAATGGGGTAAGTCAATAACAATATAACTGCCGACAATAATAACTAAGTAGAGTTTGAAAAAACAATTGAACCGTACGACGTTGCCGACATATTTTATAGATTTTTTTTCATTTTATAGAAATATTTTATTGAATATGTAAAGATTAATTAATCTAAACACCGTACAGCGTTGCCTTATACTTGACATTGGCGAAATTGTGGAAGATAATCTACAGAAGCCATAATCTAAGAGAAGAAGAAGAAGAAGAATAATTAAGTATAAGTCGATGATATTGTTATTGAATATAATGAATGCCGATTATAGTATTTGATTATAGATATTCTTTTGACCGGTACTGCGACACTTACCACAAAAACATTTCTTTATTTACTAGCCCTTAATTACCCGCTACGTTAATTTCACTTACGCCCGGTAAAAAGCCTTACTGTGCGCTGTGCTTGCCGAGAGTTCGATAGTACATCCTACCATAACAATGGTGTGCAATCGCTGCTGTTCCACAGAAGGGATGCGGCTGCCCATCCCTCTGGCTTAGAGTCTCTTAGTCGGCTTTTCCGACTTCCATGAGAGGAGGTGGAGTGGTGCTATATTCTTAATCCGGACACCACATGCGTATCAAATTATATGATACCGTACAAAATTTGCTTTCACGTATAAAAACAAAAATACGTGAAAAAATATCGGTTCATCATTTGTATTCCTGGTGGCGGGCAATTTGCATAATGCCCGGATAAATGCGGCAGGCCAGGTCGACGCATCTGTTCCTAATTTTATAGAAAACAACCCAGAAGCGAATTTGCCCTTGATATTGTATTTTAAAATTACGGCCAAAGCGATTTGCATAAATTGCAAGATTTTCACTTAGTTTACTAAAACACGAGCAAGTGAGCAAAAGTATGTAAAGATACATAAAGTATTTTACGAACGTGAGAGATACACAATTTCTGTCAAGTCCTCGATCAAACATTTTTGAGTGCCATGCAATTAATTATCTTGTAAATGTGAAACTGCGCTCACCAAGCTCTTGACATTCGAACTTCTTACTTAACTTCTAAATCGAGTGGCTTTAGCCAATAGAAGTCCCCGGCGTGGCGGAGGAAGTACATGAAGTATATACATCGGATTATTAATAAAAGTAATTGAAAAGTGTGCTAGGAAAAACGTCCGCTTATTGGAGATTTCATCTTCTTTACATAAAACTTTCTGAGAAAAGCCAAAAATAGCCATAACATAAACTTTTTTTTATTTCTGTCTAGTGGAATTTCTGCATGGAACTTCCTTCGCCCCGGGGAAGGGCGAAGGGGTATGCCGGACTCCTACCAGCTAAAACCATTGGAGCGGTCACCTTCGGCACCGAAGGGGGGCTCCAGGTCCTCGCAAGAAAACACTACAGCCGGCCATTGGTGCCACACCTTTAGGCACATCACGGAGGGGATGACTGTAAAGCGGTCACCCCCTCCAGTGGACTGTAAAAAGGTCGCCCCCAGGCACTTCTCGGGGAGGTTTGCAAAGGATCCCGCCAAGCCTTGCTTTGCGCTGTGCTGCGCACACGGTGGCACGTGTCCACCGAGGAACCATACTATAACCTACACAATATTTAATTCCATTTAAAGTTAATTCATGATACGAAGTGACATAGCTTAGCGCCATTAACAATTCATTGCTAACCCATCATACTCTGCATATAGATGACATATATTAAAACTGAAAGTTCCCAAAGTTCGGCTAACGATCGTACTTAGGAACCCATTTATTAGCGGCTAATTGTAGCAACTTTAGGGCTGAAAGACACGATAGACTTTTTGTCGATAGTTCGACTAATTTGAGGTGCGTAGTCAATTAGTTACAGCGTAGATAGATTGATTTGGGAGATAAAGCTGCAGCCTTAGAGAAGTGACCTCTCTATAAATAATTATGTGGACCCTTTATCTGACACAGACAGTTGTGGACTATCAGAAGCCGTGTGGTGCCGGCTCAGAATACCACCACCCCATCTCGTCCCGTGGGTGTCGTAAAAGTCGACATAGGGATTAGCCGGAGGATGGGCAGCAGCGTCCTTCGAGTACATTAACAGCTCAACTGCAATCGCCAACCCGTCTGCCAAGCGTGGCGATTATGGCAAAACCCCCCAATGAGCCCACAACACACCCATATCGGTTATTGTGGTGATCTTTGGGGGAGGCCTGTGTCCAGCAGTGCAAGCAAGCAAGTGCAGCAAGACTTTAGTTGCCGCGTTTAACGATGTAGATTTCCAATGGAGAAGAACGAGCAGGTATCTCCATGGTTGCTTTTTATAATAATATATGTTACAATAGTTGTCTATATTGTTTCTGAAATTAAGGTTATGTGAGGACAATGTAAGAGGTCTACCCAATAAGCACACAACCCATCCAGACAGGCTGGAATGAAGACTTGTCGAAACATGAATTTTTAAAATGAAATTATTCATAGTAATTTGATAAATCAATAACTTTCGAAACCAATTGTTAATAAAAGATGGTTTCTCATCATCATTTCAACCCAAAATGTCCACTGCTGGACAGAGGCCTCCCTCAACGACTGTTATAGTTTTGTGTTGTGGGCCCATTTGGGGATATTGCGTTGCCATAATCACCACGCTTGGCAAACGGGTTGGCAATCCCAGTTGAGCTGCCGCCCATCCTCCGGCAAATTCCATACTCGCCTTTTACGATGACCGTGCGGTGTCAGCTAAGAATAGCACCACTCTATCTCTGCCCATGGGCGTCGTAAAAAGCGACAAGTCATTAGCTTGGTGGTAAGCGTCACGGCTGCCCATAACAATAATTGTAATGCGTGTTGGACCTGGGTGCCGGGCCGGTTGTTACCCCGGCGCCGTCTCGTCCTTCTCCGTGCGGGATTGGCTCTCTCCCGATCCCGCTCTGCAGTCTCCTTCTGGAGCATGATGCTCTCGCAGATGGAGACCACTGCACTCCAATTTTCATGCTCTGCCAACATAGCCGACACTACTGCCGGCAGAGAGAGATCTTGCCCGATCCGATCGACCAGGATCAGCCGCCCCGCAGCCCACGCAAATAGTTGTTTACCTTTTTTTTTATTTTTTTTTTATTGGTGCCCAGTGGAAATTCATCATGAACTTCCTTCGCCCCGGGGAAGGACGAAGGGGTATGCCGGACTCCTACCGGCTAAAACCACTGGAGCGGTCATCTTCGGCACCTAAGGGAGGCTCCAGGTCCTCGTATGATCACACTAGAGCCACCCACTGGTGCCACGCCTATTGGCATATCTCGGAGAGGGTGACTGTAAAGCGGTCACCCCCCCAGGGGGATTGTAAAGGATCCCCCAAAGCGTCCCACGGCAGCGCGTGACCACATGCGTGCTACCGTCTTCTCTTGGGTCGCTTGGTGTGGGCACGCAAATTCCCCAATCTACGCACCCGCGAACCCAGAGAAATAGTTGTTTACCTAGTGCTTATTTGTGAAAAGGATTTGGTCAAACAGCAGTCACTCCTTAACGTAACTAGTTTTCTGAATTATATTATTAATAAGAGATTGTGTCTGTAGTCGAGAGTACTCTAAATAGAGTCTCCGATCGGGGACGACTAAACTTAGTCATCTTTACCCCACCAAGGCACATGTCTGCGCATTCACCAATAAGGCAACCCCATTTGTTGTAGCTCTACAATTTCAGAATACGTCCCTCAACAATGGAAACAGCATTGAGATCCTTGGTCTTGACATTTCCAACAGCGTCCAGTTTCACCGGCACTTGGAGGATCAGGTCAAGCTGGCGCCACAAAAACCTAGTGTGCGTTCCTCTGAAACCTTACTAGGCCCGCACACAATGCAAGGCTTCTTATCTAGACAAAGACTGCTACTTTTTAAGTCGCAAGTCCGGCTTCATACGGAGTACCCAAACCCGTTTCATGCGCAAGGCCACCGGAGCGCCTATCTACATGCGAAATGATCAACTCCATTTCGATCTCAACTTGCCGACCATCAGGTAATTTATGAAACAAGCGTTCAAACGCTATCTCGATTCTGCCCTGTCCCACCCTAATCCCCTTGTGGTATCAGCCGTCGATTACCAACCCTCTCGGATAAGTAGTGTACGTGGCCCGAGGCACATTCTGGTCGATCCAGATGATAAAATCACGTTAGATTATATAAAGAGACTCGCGTTGTCTCGTTCTCTTAACACCCGACAAAGATGCCCGCCTCACCGACGTCGCGGAGGCCTATCGCCGCGTCTCTCTTGCTCGCGCCGGCCCGTGCCGAGCCTGTAGCTTTAAATGTCCCTTAATACATTTTAAATAATAGCGATCCAGCTGTCACCTAAACAATAGCTTGATATCCCCAGCAACGCCCTAAGCCGAGGTCCGTGTATTTTACGCCTGGCTGGAGGCATTTCCCTGAAATGTATGCGAGAAGCCCAACAAAAAAAAAACGTCATATGGAGTACTGCTTTCATTTATGGGTGGGAACAACTGGATACAAGTTTGGACCTTTTGACTTGGTCTAGAAACATGCAGTTTGGATTGTCAACGGTCCCAAACTCACAAGCAGTCTAGAACCTTTAAGCCTGAGGAGAGATTTTACCTCCCTATGTGTGTTCTACTGCCTATGCAACGGACAGCGTTCTGGGAACTTGTTAGATGCCAACGGCCACTTTCTACCATCGCCACAGGCAGGGAGTTCATCCTCATAACCTAGAGCTAAAATGGTCTCGTGGCATACGGTTTCAGAGGAACTTCCTCCCACAAACAGATTGTGGCATCAGCTCCCCACCGAGGTTTTCCCAAGAGACTACTGTATGGCGCTCTTCAAAAAGAGTGTGATTCTGGTGTTGCAAGCGTTCATAGGTTCCGGTAACCGCCTACCATCAGGTGAGCCGTGTGTTTTTTTCCCCCTCAGTGGAATAAAAAAAGTATGAGCGGAGACCGAAGATAAATCGGTATAGGAACACGAGGAGGCGTATACTCAAGAGTAGGTGGTATTCTTGTGTGATCTTACGAGGACCTGGAGCCCCCCTTTGGTGCCGAAGATGACCGCTCCCGTGGTAGGAGTCCGGCATACCCCTTCGCCCTTCCCCGGGGTGAAGGAAGTTCCATGTAGAATTTCCACTGGACATCAATAAAAAAAAATAAAAAAAAGGTGGTGTTCTTGAGTGTACACTTAATGAGGCGTTTGCCTCCCCGATATATTTCTAGATGTATGCTACATAGAACCAGGGATAGATAAATCGACAAAAAGTGTAACGAAGTCAAATAAAATGGATAATGGGACTTTACTTCATTAACTGAAAACGATGCAAAGATGAACAATGTCGACGAGTTTAAACGTAATTTTTATACATAACACTCGATTTTATGACTCGATGGAAACCGTGAACACAGCTGTAACAAACCCGATTTTGATAGTTTTGTTCGTTATCATAAGTTCAATCCGCGAAAAGAAATACACGATAAAACGAATGGATTGCCGATCGCCGTTTTCAGCTGGTCGATGAATGGTCACGTTTGAGTATCCAAACCATATCAGAATATAATACGTTTCCCACTAACCTTTATTCCTCGATGTGGGTATGAAGCCGCCAGCAATAGTTGAATATGTCGAGTATTCAGATATTCCACGTAGGTATGCACTACACCATAGATTCAAGTTCAAAAGTAAAGGTTCTGTTCGCGGTGTCGCAGTTCACACACTCTTAAACTAAATTTTCTTAATTATTAGATTTTGATTGTTCGAAGGTAACGTGCACAATGGGTTCCTCCAACCAGTGCAAGCGAGAGATGCAAATTATTCGGGTCAGATGTGCGTTTGCGCAGCCGAAGGAGGAAGCGGGATAACGCATTTGTATTTTCATAAGAAATACGTTCTGATTGGCTTAGAAAATGATGGCGCGACCAAACAACCAACCAGCAAAGAACCCAACATTCAGCGCGCGATATTTAAATATTAAATCTAAATAACTGTACGAAACATAATCCGCCCACCAAACACAATTATTTGTGTTTCCGTAAAAAATAGGTTTTATGAGACGATTGAAGGTAACAATTACAAAGATTGGGGACGATTTATACAACGAACTATGAATGAAATAACGATCGGTATGAACTCAGCCATGAGTAAATAGTGCTAAGAAAAAATAACTGTTCAAAAATAGTCGATAACGAAATAGCATATAGTTATTAATTGTAAATAACGAAGTGTATTCAAGAACATTAGTTATGCATAACTATAAAAACTAACGTTATAAAAATAAAAATACCGATTCCTACTTGTCATAACGAAGCGAAAACTATACGAATTTAAATTAATTGAATTATAATGTAATGAAAAATAAATACACTATGATGTTAGTCGCATTGCGTAGGCAATGGACATAGTTTTGTTAAAGGCCGTGTAAGAGTACTGTGAGCAGTACGTACGGTAGCAACACGTACTACTCCATCAGGGCCTGGATGCAATTTAAGGACACGAGCGATAGGCCAATGCAAAGGCATCGTGTTATCATGTTTAATTATAACGACAGAACCCTCAAGTAGCGGTTTAGACTGGCGAGTCCACTTTGCGCGCTGAGTCAGCGTATGAAGATACTCTAATTTCCAGCGTTTCCAGAAATCTTGTTGGAAACGTTGGATTAATTGCCAACGGCCTAAGCGATTAATATTTATACCTGACAGATCTTGATCTGGTGCAGCCGTCATAGGTTCCAGAGTTAAAAAATGGCCAGGCGAGAGCACGGATAGGTCGTTTGGGTCTGAACTCATCGGACAAAGAGGGCGCGAATTTAGCATAGCCTCTATTTGGACAAATAAAGTTGTCAATTCTTCGAATGTAAGGCATTGATGGCCAACGATACGATATAAGTGCGTTTTTACAACTTTGATTTGTATCTCCCATACGCCGCCAAAATGTGGACTTGGTGGTGCATTGAAGCGAAACTCTATTTGCTCAGCCTGAGAAGCGTTAGCCATATGCGAATCGAATAGCGATTTAGCTCCAACAAAATTGGTGCCTCGATCTGAATGAATCATATGTACGCGACCACGGCGTCCAACGAAGCGGCGAACAGCTGCAATGAAAGCGTCGGTTGATAATTCTGATGCGACTTCAAGATGTAGCGCCTTCGTGGTGAAACAAACAAATAAGCAAAGATATGCTTTAGTGATTTTAGCTCCTCGGTGGCGCCCTGACTTGATAGAAAAGGGTCCACCATAGTCAACGCCAACGATTGAGAAGGGCTTCACTTGATTTACGCGCACAGCTGGTAAATCACTCATGAAAGGTTCCAAAGGAATTGGATTCATACGATAGCACGGTACACACTTTGATAAGCAGAGTCGTATGGCACGCTTCGCTGAAAGAATCCAGAACTGTTGCGTTAAAAGATATTGCATGGTGTTAACACCTGCGTGACAGTTCTCATGATGCAATGCCTCGATAATCATGTATGTTAATTTCGACTGGCGTGGAAGGAACGCAGGATGTTTGTGCTCAAATTCGAGACCAAAACGCGATAATCGGCCGCCCACCCTAACAATACCCTGACTATCAAGGAATGGATTAAGTTTACGGAGAGGTTTTGAAAGAGGTAAGCCTTTTTTTAACTGATTAATGTCTACTTGAAAATGTTGTGATTGAACATGCTTGACGATTTTCATTAGCGCAGAGTGAATTTCTAATTGACTGATGAACGTACTGTGTTTACGATATTGTGGATCACGAATACCAGCATTACGAATAAATCGAAAACAATAGCTAAGGATTCGCTGAATCTTACGTACAGATGAGAATTTTTCGAGGAGATAGTCAATAACGTCACTGCTATCTTGGGTAACAAGAACTGATTGAAGGCGCTCTTCGCATAAAGTTTCAATTTGGTACTCGTTGACGGTGACTGAAGGCCAACATTTTAATGGTTGCATGAGCCAAGAGGGTCCCGCCCACCACAACGAGCTGTTGACGAGATCTCCAGCATACATGCCACGCGATGGCATGTCAGCCGGATGAGGAATATAATATCTCCCATAGTTCAGTTCCTTGACAGGCGTACGACTCACGTGGCCACTGTTTAAGTAGTCGTTCATGAACTCTACGCACTGCCCACGTATAATAGGATTTTTGCTTAGCTTGCGCTCTAAAGAGTAGAACCTACGTAACGCTTTCTGTTTAGAACCGGGAAATGAAAGATTTTCTTCACCTTCTTTGAAGGGCAGAGCTACAACGTATCGTCCAATGGTATCACGAGAAACGGTTTGAACAAAGATTTGTTCATAATATTCTTGTTCAGGAGTTAGCCGAGAATACTTAGGAATGTTTTCTAACTCCCAAAACTTTTGAACCTCTTGAAGAAGACCATCGTCTTCAACCGAATGGAACGAGCTCGTAAGATTTTCGCTGACGCAACTTACGTTGCCTAAAAGTAGCCAACCAAAAACGGAGTTAATAGCAGAAGGTTCCTGAGAACCACCGGTAAGATTACCAGGAAGGAGGAGAGATGAGAAGATTTCAGCACCCAACAGAACGTCTATTGGGCCTGGCTTATGACAGTCAGGATCTGCAAGATTTAAATGTTGTAAATGACGCCATGAGTTTGGGTTAAGACGAGCAGAAGGCATGTCACCACAGATATTCGGCAAGGAAAGAGCGTCAATATGGAAAAGCGTTTTCCTATTGATACCAATCTCCACCTTCACAGATCCAGAAACGGATGCCGCGGACTGTCCGAGACCACGGATTTTACGTGTAGTTTGCGACTGATTGAAACCCAAGCATTCAACAGCGCGATCTGTTATGAAATGAGCTTGGCTCCCAGTATCTATCAACGCGCGAAACGACTGAAATTGACCAGATGAGTCCCGAATGTGTACTTTCGCAGTTGAGAGCAGAACCATGGAGCGTTCTCCAATAGTTGCTAAAACACGAACTGAAGAAGACGCTCCATGGAGCGAAGTGTTTTGAGTGTGAATAGTCTCGTCATCAGTCGGTAACGAGCGATGAAGAAGTGTATGATGACGTTGACTACATTCCCGACACCTGAAAATTGATTTGCAGTCTTTAAGACTGTGTGATGGTCGCAAGCAGTTAAAACACCAGTGGTGAGATCTAGCATACTCAAGTCTGTCATTGATAGACTTTTGACCAAAATCCTTACATTGAGCGATGGAATGGCTTTGTTCGCAAAAGGAACACTTCGGAGTTGCATAGGTAGGATTCGCTGGTGGCGATGGCTTCTGAGCATCCAAGGGTTTCCTTTCAATGTCCTGTTTCATATGATCGTTCTTGGTAGCCACGAACGAAGAAGTTTTCTTTGAAGCATTGGAAGACATTGAAGCACGTGGTTTCTCTATGGAAGAGCGAGATTTGTCCGAAAGAACATGATCATGAGCAGAGAAGTGAGAATCTCGCATCAGAGCCTCGCATTTAGAATATAAGAAGTCCTTTAGTTCCGAATAATGAGGCAATTCAACAGAAGGGTGGGATTGTTCGTATTCGTATCTAGTTTTATGGTCCAGCTTTGAAAGAAGGAGGTAAGTCAGTATGAAATCCCACTGGTCAGTAGGAAGCCCTATTCCCTTTAGAATTGTCAAATTCTCATGGAACATGTCCAAAACCCGACGAAAGTCAAGAGGAGAATTCGGTTTAATGACAACATTAAGCATCTCCTTCCAACAGGTGAAAGCCAATTCACGTTTGTCACGATAACGCGATACCAATGTTTTAAAGGCTTCTTGATAAAATATGCCTTGCAATGGTTACGTTTTTACCACTCCTAATGCATCGCCTTTGAGACTTGATATAAGGTACTGCATTCGTTCAGTGTCAGACAGATTACGATTTTCATTGATGAGCGAATTGAAAATATCGTAGAACTCGGGCCAGGCCTTGACATTACCGGAAAACGTCGGAATGTTTATTTTAGGAAGCCTCACTTGAAGCGATGCACATTTAGTTGATTGAAATGAATCATTGTGCGTGATTGACATTTGAGATGTTAAATCTTTATGAATTGCAATGACCTCGTAAAATAACTCGTCAAAACTAACGCGAATCTTATCCTCATTCTCCTCCAACGAGTCATCAATGATTGCAAGTATATCTTCATGAGCTTCCTCAAATTTGCAACGTAAGTTCTGAATTTCCGAAAAATGTGCAAGGAAAGAATTCATCATCGAAACATTTTCTTTGCAATCTTGACTAACCTCATAAGTTCGCTTTAAACGATTGTAGGCTAGAGTACGTTTACGCTTTAGAGAAGGCAAATCTAAAATAGTAGGTGCCGCCATTTCTATAGAACCGACTTTAGTTTTTTTCGATAAGCTATGTTTTCGCTTCGTTACGTAAGACATAGTTCAAGTTATCTAGTTGCGAACAAAATAACTGGTTATTTTTAAACTTTATTTAAACTCGTTATTGCGTTACAAAAAATAACGATATGTATCGTTATTCTCGACGGTACCACATCACTAGTTTGACAACAGGATACGGATGCGAATAAATTTAACAGTTTGAAGGGTCGTCGTCAAAGACTGCAACGAAAAGCTCAGAATGTAATGGCGCAGTATTTTTTTATACCCACATATAAAAACTAATGAACATTTGTTCACAACATACACAATTTGATTCTATTACCTATATGACATATATTAAATAGAATTTCTGGCGGAACGATCAAGATAATTAGAATAATTGCAAACAGCTTATTAGAACCAAATAAATGGGAACGATGGAATTAACTGTTTCAATAATTCAAAATAATAGCAGATACTCAGCTAGGTTTAGAATACGGAATGATTCCATAAATATGGCAAAATACGAGAGACGAATCTCGTCGGGGCCTCCAAAAATATGTAACAAACCCGATTTTGATAGTTTTGTTCGTTATCATAAGTTCAATCCGCGAAAAGAAATACACGATAAAACGAATGGATTGCCGATCGCCGTTTTCAGCTGGTCGATGAATGGTCACGTTTGAGTATCCAAACCATATCAGAATATAATACGTTTCCCACTAACCTTTATTCCTCGATGTGGGTATGAAGCCGCCAGCAATAGTTGAATATGTCGAGTATTCAGATATTCCACGTAGGTATGCACTACACCATAGATTCAAGTTCAAAAGTAAAGGTTCTGTTCGCGGTGTCGCAGTTCACACACTCTTAAACTAAATTTTCTTAATTATTAGATTTTGATTGTTCGAAGGTAACGTGCACAATGGGTTCCTCCAACCAGTGCAAGCGAGAGATGCAAATTATTCGGGTCAGATGTGCGTTTGCGCAGCCGAAGGAGGAAGCGGGATAACGCATTTGTATTTTCATAAGAAATACGTTCTGATTGGCTTAGAAAATGATGGCGCGACCAAACAACCAACCAGCAAAGAACCCAACATTCAGCGCGCGATATTTAAATATTAAATCTAAATAACTGTACGAAACAACAGCTCAGAAGTAGCAACAGAAAATTTGATTAACTGTCGTCCATCTGCCCGACCTCTCCCCCATCGTTATGAATTATAAGTGGAGCAAAGGAATAGGAAATTGGGCTGACAATGTTTTGTTACAGAATAGACATTTATCGGCAAAGTGGATGGGTACGGACAAATTTTAATGACGTATATATATACATGTTTTATTGTAGTAAAGTGACAAATAAAATATTGTCTGCAGTTATTAAATATACATTTAGTTTAAGCATGTATGTATCGACATTTATCGTAAAAAAAGCTTTAAATTCACTCAATGTAGATATGTAAACTTCTCAGACACGCTCGCTTCACACAAATATTCCCACGAGTTGTAAAATTGGCTTTCTCCAGAAGTCTTTTGGAGGATATTAAATGTGTACATTGTAAGTAATATGAAGAAAGTCCGGTCTGAGAGGAATTGGCAAGCACGGGCTATGCTGCCGATATTGCAGATATAGGCTACCTGCTTGTCTGCCACATAATACTATGTAAAAAAGGGCCACATTAAAGTTACCAGCGTAATTTTTTTTATCTATAGGTAGGAAAATACTAATAATATGAATGTATGTAAAATTTATTTTGAAGAAAACTAGCGCATCAACACACCTTAGCAGCACTGTGTTTTGAAAGAGGCTATAGTGCACCCCAGCTTATGATACTAATTTATTATTACACAATTTTTATTATTCAACGACTACCAATAATTGTGTCTTAAGTCCGTCGCCCGTAGATCGCACCCTCCGTCGTACTGTTTCTCAGCATGAAAGTCTAAAGGAAGAACTCACTATTGTACTTATAAAATATAACTAAAAGAAAACCTAAATATATATAACAGTATGCTCTGTAATCTCTGTCTCACCACTGCACTCAGAACATTAAGAAAGCGCTACAATGCCATTAAACGTAATCGTGCACCGCCTGGATTTTATCATTCCAAACTACTTCATTTATATTAAGGTTTACATACACTGATTCTCGCTGTATTGTTATTTTATGGCTGTGCACATAATTATTTTGATTTGTTTTATCTATGTACAATATCATCTAAAAACCCCGCGGACTTTCTACACAAAATTATTCTACGTGGCAACCAAACTGAATATTTCCATGACTTTCCGAAAGCGTGGGGTTGTGATTCTGTTACATTATAGGCACTGAAATTGCTCTGCCAGACAACGAAAAGTGAACCTAATATCCATTTCTAAGAGTCTTAATTTTTTTTCCAAATTTAGTATAGGAGGTTGTCCTCGGTGAGGATCATCAGACAGACCTTAATTTCCATCTTCTGAACTAATTTTGATGGTCTCCTCAGAGAGTACGCCTTTGCTCATTATTGCACATATAATTTGTACTGCTTACACAGGTTGTCCAGTAAATAGCACGACATACTGCAGGGGGTGAGAGCTTGGGTCAATACCTACCAAAAAAACACAATATATGTTCAGCAAAATCTTACGGATTTACAATAGTACAAAATTTTAAGATAAGAAAATTGTACTGTGAAAATTTAAATAAAAATTGTATTTCTTGAAAACATTTTAGATTTTAGTAGAATAAAGACTTATCAAGGAGTAAAGTAACTATTCACAAATAATTTGAGGTAAAAAGTAAACTAGAAAAGGAATTTTTCATTACGAGATGCTTAAAAATCTGTGCCAAGGTAGAGATTTTTCGATATTTCGGAAAAATTTGTACTACTGTAAATCCGTACAACACTTAACACCAGTGTAAGAAAACAGGTTATACATCGGCAGTGTACGCAAAAAAATAATTATCGTCAGATTGAACTATACCTACAGTCAGCTTATTATGCCAAAGACTGAATAATAAAAAATCTTTGATCATCTACTTAAACTTTATCCGTACCCCAACCCCTAGATTTTATCGTTGAGAACGTCCTCAATTCACTTTAAAGCACTCCTTGATACTGGCACTTACCAATTAATGGATGTTTCCGTCCTTGTCTCGGAGAATCGTTTGTAATGAAGAATGATCTCGACCGTATTCTTTTATAGGTATCTATCTTCTTTTAAAGTTATTATCTTAATGGGTAGGAATTCTAACAGATGCAGCAAAAATTGAATCGATTATTTGTTAAGTCGTAACTACAAATACCCCAAATCAGTACGCTATGGAGCTCCAGTTTCATCATCATTCATTTCGGCCGAATAAAGTCCACTGCTGGACACAGGCCCCCCTCAAAGATCACCACAACGACCGATATCGGTTTGTTGTGTGCTCATTGGGGGGTATTGCCTTAATCGCCACGCTTGGCAGGCGGGCTGGCGATCGCGTTGAGTTGTAAATATATTCGAAGGACGCTGCTGCCCATCCTCCATCTAATCCCTTAGTCGGCTTTTACGACACCCACGGGATGAGATGGGTTGGTGCTATTCGTAGCCGGTACCACACGGTACCAGAGCTCCAGTTTGCTCTCGTGAAATTAAGAAGTTAGCGTATCTTTGTTCTAGACAGTAGTAGTATATTATTATAAAAAAAAAAAAGTTTGCTTAATTGGCACGGTTGGTGCAGTGGCTGATACAGTCGACTTCTGCGCACCGGGTCGTGGGTTCGATTCCCGCACGGAACAAATATTTGTACGATCTGCAGGTAGTTGTTCCGGGTCTGGGTGTATTGTGTGTGGAATTTGTGTTTGTAAACGCACCCACGACACAGGAGAAATCCTTGTGTGGGGCAACATTTTTAAAAAGAAAAAAAAAAAAATCCGGATATCTTTAAAATTGTAAGTAAATACCGATAGAAATTTATGTTGAAAAAATTAATTGGATCATATTTACAAATGTTATTTATTTATTTAAATATTCTTTTTAATACACCACATAATGCATAAAAGATAAATATGAAAATATGCATATAGTGGGCGATCTTGTCGCACAAGGCGATCTCTTTCAGACAACTTTTATAAACTTTATTTTTGAGCGGTCCTTAGCACTTGCTTTTTCCATACTGGTGGTACCAGGATCTCCAGTGGAGCGTAATGACATACAATACGTGCCCGGACTGAAAGCAATCCATCAACTATTTGGGTACCTTTGACAACAACAAGCATTTGTCTGCTTGTATAGAGCAATTCCGTACGCAGATGTAAGTCGAGCAAAGACAATCAACTAATCAGCTACAGACAGACTACAATACGTTCGCTGAATATGAATTGGCAGGTTAGTTTTGTTTGGGAGTAACTGTTTTTTTCAAGGAAAATTGAATGTTTTAATAGAACTTGGTCACAGTACGAGCAAGTCATTCGCCTGGTGGTAAGTGACATGCTTTCCCATACAATTAAAATGCTACCCAGGACTAGACCTGCGAGGCATCACACTGCATTCATCACCTAGAGACGTAGTAGTAGGTAAATATTACTTTTTAAACGTTGCCCCACACCAGTATTTAGAGACGTAGTAGTAGGTAAATATTACTTTTTAAACGTTGCCCCACACCAGTATTTATCCCGTGTCGTGGGAGCGTTTACAGACATGAACTCCACATACAATACACCCAGACCCGGAACAACTATCTGCAGATCATACAAATATTTGCTTCGTGCGGAAATCAAACCCACGACCCGGAGCACAGTAGCCGACTGTATCAGCCACTGCACCAACTGCCGTTGTTATTTGGACTCTTATGCCTAGTAATTAGTTCATGAGCTACAGTGCCCATCTAACTGGAGCACAGAAATGTCTAAAGTTGTAACACTGGTGCTAAGTGGCAAATATCTGGCACTGGGGTAGTACCTACCTGGCCAACCAAGAGGCTCTGTGGTAGTGTGGTGATGTGGTGGTGTGGTGGTGTGGTGGTGTGGTGGTGTGGTGGTGTGGTGGTGTGGTGGTGTGGTGGTGTGGTGATGTGGTGATGTGGTGATGTGGTGATGTGGTGATGTGGTGATGTGGTGGAGTGGTGGTGTGACCACTTAGAGTGAGAGAGCGGTCAGCGTTACCAACCAGTGTAGCAGTAAAGTCAAATTCAAATGAAGATAAAACATGTTTTCGTATGCAACATGATTTAAAGTCACTTGTTTAGGTCGCTTCTTCTCGTGCAAATACCTTTATTTAATTTTATTGATGTCCAGTGGAAATTTTACATGGAACTTCCTTCACCCCGGGGAAGTGCGAAAGGGTATGCTGGACTCCTACTGGCTAAAACCACTGGAGCGGTCATCTTCGGCAACGAAGTGGGTCCGCTCTCACCCCCTGCATGTCGTGCTATTTACTGGACATCCTGTATACAGACGCTCAACATCAAGCGTTGGGCTTCAGCCCGCCATGTATGCATGCACCCGCCTGGTTGGAGGATGCTACTTTTTCAATGGAGTTCCTCCATTTCACACTTTGTTTTTCCATAATGGTGACTCTATCGATATAACATGTTTCACCAAAACATTGACCCCGACGTGATACTTTGTTTCACCAAACTAGTAACCCGACGTCTTACATTCGTTCGCAATTCTCATATCAGTTATAAGACGTCCACTACTAAACAAAGGCCTCCCCTATAAACGACCGGCTACATGCCGTGTGTTGCCATTTTGGGGGGAATTTGCCAGTACTTACCATGTTGTGCAAGTGGGTTTTTTTTAATGGGACAAGCCCGCCACATTTTCCCAACCACTGCAACTCCTGGAAGCCAGGATCTACAATGGCGACCACCGAAAGGAACACCGACCAATGGAGGTCGGTGTGTCCCAGAGAAATGAAGAACTGTCTTGGAACCCGCAACGAAATTAATCAGAAAAGAAAATGGAGGAGTAGGAAAGAATATACGTTCCACTTCCCTCCGTAGCAAGCAGGAGACAGAGAAAATACTATAGGCCATAGGCACAATAATTGGGAGTGTACAACTAGGATAAGCCTAGTTGCCAAACACCACGGGTACAAAAAAGTTTCATCATATCAGCCACAGGTCGTCCACTGCTGAACAAAGACAAAGAAAAACAAAAAAGTTTATAAATATTTCATTACGGGTCCTATGTTGTGAGCTATTGTGACTGATTCCAATAGTAGGTATGGCAAAAACGCCTGAACGCACGGAAATTCGTCCTAGTTACAACGAGGTCTATATAGTAAACAACTCCGGATGTAACTTGCAAGCTGTCAAACATAATATTGCGTTCATCTTGCCAAAGAACACACTCCCACAGAATATGTGCATGTGGGTTGATGAGAGCAGAATAGGTGCATTCCATAGAAGGGACGCTGCTGCCCATCCGTCTGGTTTAGAGTCCTTAAGTCGCCTTACGTCATCCATGGAAGAAGGAGTGGCACTATATTCTTAATCTGAATGCCACACGGAATATACCTACGTTCCACTATAATGCACCATAAGTTCACCAAACTCGAAAAAAAAACTTTCAATCTTTTCAGCACATACAGTTAATTTTTGATACATTGTTTAAAGCCAGCTCAGATAAACAATCACCTTTAAACTGTTTTCCTAATAAGGTTACGCTCTAACGCCTTAACGCTAACTAAACAGCAAAGTTTATCCAATCCCGATTAACTATCACTAATCAATCTAATGGCGTCCAGGATCGACTGAACAAACGGTAGAGGTGCCAGCGATCAATTGTTCGTGAAATTGGGAGATTCGTTCATAGACAGACTGTTGATGAGAGATGTCCCATCCGAGATGGATGACTTGTGATTTTTTAGTGACGTTCTAGAGTTCTTTAATTGTTATTTTATTTAGACGTGGCTGTGGAGGTAGAATAGACAAATCAACTGTAGGTTGTGGTGGTCTGGACGTTAATAGACTTGCTTCTTGTCTAGTACTCAAAGTTGTGGGTTCACTGTCGTAGTTATACGGCACGAGGGCCTATGAGGTTGATCGCGCAGGTTAGGAAACTTACGTGTTCATTTCGAGCGACCCCTGGGAAGCCGGCCGCGAGCACGTGGTCAGCGCAGATCAAGGCTTCGGGGGATCATTTACAATCCATCCCGACATGTGCCTTTGAGGGGGTGGGGAGGTTCTCTTTACAGGCGTCAGGCACCTGTGCTTAGAGGTCGTTACCGCTTTACAGTCAGGGGTTGACTGTTCAAGATGTACCAAAAGGCGTTTGGCACCAATGGGGGGCTCTAGTATGATTTAGTACGAGGACCTGGAGCTCGCTTTCACTTTTCGCTGTGGAAGATGTCTGCTCCGGTGGTTTTTAGTAGGAGACCGGCATGCCCCTTCGATCCTCTCCTTGGCGGAGGAACTACATGATATATTTCTACAGGGATAATAAAAAAACATAGTAAACGGTTGATCAGCTACAATATTCGCCTAGCGAGGATAAGGAACTCTCGTAGCAATCAGGTACAACGATAACAACACAAAGAGTAATAAAGGTGTTCCACAGAGGAGTATATTAGGCCCATTACTCTTCTTACTTTATATAAATGTTTTGTGCTCATACGGACCTCCGTATAATATAAAAAGAATCTACTTTCACTATTTTATTACAACGGTGCATGTTCTCCGTCTGTGTGCGTTTTTGTAATAATATTAGAAGATGGAAGTTTAACGTCCTATTGACAACTAACACCACCTATGTTCTTATTCTATTCGCTATATTCCGTTGCAGATTTGTCCAAATTCAAAAACCAAATTGGTTTTACACCGTTATTTCGATTCTGTATTCAAGGATGTATGGATATTTGAGCTTAAGAAATTGCACCCCTATCCAGCAGTGGACGTCTTGTGGCTGATGTGAGGATCGGTCTACTATACTTCACCGGGAACTACAATAAATAAAAGGCCCGAATAACGTTAGGTCCAAAAATTTATAGTGCGTTTGCTTCTTGGCTTTCTGCACTGCGTGTCGTGAGTTTGATACCCACACAGAACAATGATTGACAATGAAATAGAAGATTGAATGGTAAAAGCGTTTCTTCTAATTTAAACCAGTTTTAAGAGACATTAATTTTGGACTAGAAGTAAATTCTACTTGTCATAATTCATAATACATTTATTTGTAACGATTACGAAGGCATTTAGTATGAACTAGTTTAACAAGAGAAGATGCGTTCTAACTAAACACAGGCTTCCAATGTAACATAGATACTACATATCATACATACATATTGACATTGGAATAACATAATTATCCTAGTCACAATATCCAGGTCATTATCAGGTGAGATATTATCATTATTTAATTATGTATGTGAGTATTATGTAAACTTTATATGTAGAATTTATGTGTGGTATCCAGATTAATAATATCATCATCATCATCATTTCGGCCGTAAAAGCGTCCACTGCTGGACAGAAGCCTGCCCAAAAGATTGCTACAACGACCGGTATGGGTTTGTGTTTTGTGCTCATTGAGGGATATTGCCGTGATCGCCACGCTTGGCGTTGGGTTGGCGATCGCAGTTGAGTTATAAATATACTCGAAAGACGCTGCTGCCCATCTTCCGGTTAATTCCATAGTCGCCTATTACGACACCCATAGGATGAGATGGGATGGTTGTAATCTCTGCCGGCACCACGCGGTAATTAAGATAAAGAATATATCACCACTTTATCTCCTCTCGTGGATGTCATGAAAGGCGACTATGGGACTCTAAACCAGAGGGATGAGCAACAACATCCCTGCTGTGGAACATATGATAATGAAACCCATCCTAATTAGTTTATTAAATGTTTCGCTCGGTTTTCTCCCAAGACAAGCTCGTAGGGCTAACCACAAACCATTAACCAGGACCCAACATCACACATCTAGTAGAATATACTTCACTTGACACTTCGCGCAATCTTTTATTTTATGTTTTATTACATCATATCAGATGACGGCTTTCTTCTGAGGTTGTCTACTTAAAACTTCAGTGCCTTAAATTATATAAGTTAATAAATCAACGGAAGAGCGGTATCTTCTAACACAAGCAAACTGTTGCTTAAAAGAAGATACCTTTAACACTGTAAGGTAATATATGTCTAAGTTACTGAAATAAACATTATTGTATTTTTTTTTTAGATTTTGTTAGAGTATTTTACGCCTACTTTGATGGTCCTGCTTGCCACCTTTTGGTGGACAGCTAAAACTATAGGGACACTTTTCTTAAAAGGCCAGTAATTCTGACCCTACATTGCTTTCTCGCATTAAGTATTATATTTTTTGCTCCATTGGACTTGGACTTTAAGAACGACCCTTGTCTTTGTTTTGGCATTTCTTTCAGAGGCATTCAGACAGTAAATGCTGGAGCCAACTAAGTTATATAAAACATTTTAGTTGATTTCAGAAAGAAAGAACCTATTTACAGTAAAAGAAATAATTTTCAGTGTAGTATCATTTGTATAGTAAAGATGATGATTTGATTCATTTAAACAACCGTTTATTCTATTCTATTCTATTGTGGCTCCCACGGGCTCAGCATCAGCCGAACGCTCTTCGACCCTATTGGGTCCATTGTGCTGCCCAAAGCCCTGCACTACTCCTCCGCTGGCAAATCAAGAAGTCCCTGTAGGTACTTCGCAATCCTCCCTGCCTGGAGCCGCGCAAAATCATCAGGCAATGGATAAGCTATTCCTAGATGTTTTGCCCTACGTCTCCCCAGAGTGCCCCAGCTGCACGAAATGTGCTGCATTGACTCTTGATTGTCTATACAGAATGTGCATCTATCCGTTGTGCTAAGCTTTATCCTATGGAGGTGCTCCTTGGTGCCGATGTGGCCTGTTTAAGTAACTAGTAGTTAAAATAGCTGGTTAGATGGTTCAATCAACTAAAGTTTAGTAACTTAAACTCTCAAGTCACCTGTAAATCAGCCTAAAGCATCCATTACCAAGAAGTCGTTTAAAATAAAGCCAAGTCTAACTAATCGTCCTACATTTACCGAGATTCTATCTTCACACAAGTAGATGTCATATGACAACGTCAAGTAAGAATGTAGGGCAATCCCCCGGGGGATAGGATGACCCGACGATCACACGAACCGACGTAAATCAAATCTGGCTTATTTGAACTGGAATAGAGAGACGGGCCAAGTTTTATTGCTGTGTGATTCATTTAACTGAAGTAGTATTTTATATGCTAATGTAGGGGATAAGGGAAGATACTGCACTACACCTATCGATCATACTATAGTTAACAATAATGTGAAGATATTTTAACGTTTATTGGGATTGATTATAAATACGAGTAATACACCACAATTTGTTGACGAAACGAGTAAATCATTCCCCTGTTTATATGTGTACACGCCTCTTCGGGAGTCTGCGTGCTCACAACGAGTGACCCCCGGGAAGACAGCAGCGCGCACGTGGTCACGTGGTCAGGTCAGGCTTGGATGGGGATCCTTTACAGCCCTCCCCGAGAAGTGCCTGGGGGCGACCTTTTTACAGTCACCTTCCCTCCGCTAGAGAGAGTGACCTCTTTACAGTCATCAGTCAGTGATGTGCCTAAAGGCGTGGCACCAATGCCCTGGAGCCCCCCTTCGGTGCCGAAGATGACTGCTCCAGTAGTTTTAGGGTAGGATACAAATAAAAAAAATAAAAATGGTGTACACGTCTCTGACGTATGACCGCCCTTCATGATCGACTTCCGAGTTAGTTTGTAAGAATAACTAGTTGATTTAGAGTCCACATATGTATTAAGCTGAGACCTTTTCATTTGTTAAACACGTTTGATTATTACTTGTAGCACTGCCACTAATTTTCATAAGTAGTATTTTTCTAGACTTTCTTATTAGAAAGAAAGAAAGAAAGAAAACACATTTATTCAGCACAAACAAACTGATAGCTCATAACAGAAAGAAATAGAAATATTTTCAGATAAGTAAAAACAAATGTACCATTGGCATAATCATGCCGAAAGGGTTACCAACTCAGCATTTGCGGGGCATTAGGTACCCAGCGCTGATTTTCAGTTGGCACCTCTGCAGAATAAAAACTAAAACAGAATATTTAGAGAGTCAAAAATGTATACATAATTAAAAAATAAACTTTTTTGCAGGTACAGACTAAAATTTGTCTTTGAAATTAAATGGGTAGTTGTACTCATTACATATATATATTATGGTAAGTCTGCGTGTGGTGTCCGGATTAAGAATATAGCACCACTCCATGTCCTCCCGTGGATGTCGTAGAAGGCGACTAAGGGAATCTAAACCAGAGGGATGGGCAGCACCATCCCCTCTGTGAAACGATAGCCATACTGCGCTCACCAACCCGCCTGCCAAGCGTGGTGAGTATTGGCAAGTACCCCCCGAAATGATGAGACAGTTATGGAAATCTATGGGGGAGGCCTTTGTTCAGCAGTGGACTTATAAATGGCTGATAGGAAGTCTGCGTTATGCAGAAATTTCATGTGCGTCACTTATGATCAAAGCAAGGTTTCTGATGTACAGATGAAAGTGCGAAGTATTCCACCTAAAAGATAGTTTTATCCATGTCCAATCATTTACAGGCATTTATGAATATTCAGACTAGTCACCGCGTTCCAAGATGTAGATTTCCTATGGAGAAGAACGGGCAAGAAACCATGATTACTATTTTAAAATCATCATATGTTTCAGTATTTATAATTACAACGTTCTCGAAATAAAGGTTATATGAGGACAATGCAAGAGAAACGGGTCTAAGCTTAAAAAAAAAGCTTAAAGTCAACACTAAACACGCCTGATTGTAATATATTCAATTTTATAAATTAATAGTCCTTTTTTTATTGATGTCCAGTGGAAATTCTGCATGGAACTCCCTTAGCCCCGGGGAAGGGCGAAGGGGTATGACGGACTCCTACCGGCTAAAATCACTGGAGCGGTCATCTTCGGCACCGGGGGGCTCCAGATCCTCGTAAGATCACACTAGAGCCGCCTATTGGTCACATCGCGTTTAAGGCACATCACGGAGGGGATGACTGTAAAGCGGTCACCCCCTCTAGCGGAGGGAAGGCGACTGTAAAAAGGTCGCCCCCAGGCAATTTTTGGGGAGGATTGTAAAGGATATCCCCCTAGCTTTGCGCTGTGCTGCGCACACGGTGGCACGTGACCACGTACGCACCACCGTCTTCCCAGGGGAAATGAATAGTCCTAGCAGTATTAAGGTGATCAATCTCAACAGACGGCACTGACACTTTATGTAGTTATTACTTGCTTGATCTCCCGCTATGCAGATCTCCAACTTTTACCCTTTTTGTTTTGCACAAGTCTTCAGTTTTTGCTTGGACGCCCAGAAATTGAAGTAGATAGCGATGGTTCTGTGTGGTGAAAAGTCCCTTCAAAAGTTAAGTGCTTAGACATCCATACAAAAACATAGTGATCTTCAAAAAGTGCCCCTTGCAAGGGTTCATAGGTTAACACAGCATACGATAAGGCTGGCTGTAAGCTTATTTGTCACCTTAGTGGCATAAAAATAACTAGCTTTTATAAACATAGATATCTAGATAGAGGATCTTAAAATATTATCCGATATCAGAAAACTGTTTAAGATTATTCCAATATTCCAATCTTCAGTGCTATTTTTCTCAGAATCGCGTGGCATCTTTTTCATTCACGTTTATCAAAGGGTAGGAAGACCGCTTTAAAAATGAAAAGGAATATTCAAACAAGGATAAAAATGTCCTTTAGAAGTTTCCAGGTAATTAAGCACCGTTTAACGCCTTAGATGTACGCTCGCGAATATCTCCGCTAAGAGTTGTTCCCGGCTCCTCTTGGGAATTCCATTTATTTACGCTGGAGAAAGGCTTTTTGCTGAAAATTTGCTAAATTTTCTTTATGTTATATAATTTGAAGAGTTGGTGGCACGTTTGGCGAGGTGGCTTGGCTTGATTTCTGTAGTGTGCCTAAGTCCTCTACGCTGGCAGATTGCACGCACTATTGAGACCATTTTCGAGACCTCTCTGGTGTGCAGATTTCCTCACGATGTTTTCCTTCACAGTTAACAAAAAATAATTAAATTCTGATTCGCTCAGTGTCGGAATGAATGAAATGTGTAAGAAATTCCGTTTGAAAGACAAGCGTTCAACTACTAGGCTATCACTGCACTTATCGAGTTGTAATAATTCAAAGCCGCCGAAATTTGGAGTTACGTAAATTCTAAAACAATTTTCGACGTAACGAAAACCCATTCGACCCCCGGACGCAATTTTTTTTATACAATAAGAAAGGCCTTTGTATTTCAAAATCACTTGAGTTGTGCCGAGATCCTTTAATTTTGTCGGCCTTGCAAGCGTCTTGCGGCGTGATGGATGGCACTTAATTCCCATTTACTTGTGAGGCGAGAAAAATTATCTGAAAAACAGACTTTGTTGGCAAAAATCTAAGAGCTGCATGCGTTGCAAACTCGATCTTTATATCGTATTTATCATAGTTTTATTAGTAGATTACAGACATTCTCCTATAAGGTGGGTGCGTTTTCAAACACAAATCTCACAGCGCAATCAATATCATCGGATTTGACCTACGACGTAGCTAGCGTCGTAGGTCAAATTCGTAACTCGTAGCGCAGAAAGATAAGTGGTTAGGCGCATATTACATTATAATACGTCTCATCATTTTGGCCGAATAAAGTTCACTGCTGGATACAGGCCTCCCCCAAAGATCACTACAACGACCGATATGGATGTGTTGTGTGCTCATTGGGGGTTTGCCATAATCGCCACGCTTGGCAGGTGGGTATAATACATTTATAATCAGATATCTATTACTACAATGTTTATTTATTTGTCCTGTATGCACTTCTATTATACTATTCATTTGATTGAGGTGATAGTGTACAGTTTGGAACTTGAGTAAAGATTTTTGACGTAGAAAATAAGTGTATGAAGACCTCTTTCAGGCTGCCGCGCAATCTACGAGTGGACCCAGATTCTTCTATTTTTTTAAGTCCCTCTTTTTCTTTTTCATAAAATAAGTAATAATCTGGCACTGGCTGCGGATAAAGCGTACAGCATAGGTAGGATTACTTCGATTGCAACTACGATATGATCATAGCGATATAATACTCACATAGTATCAAATCAATCATATTTCATCATTCATCATTGCGGCCGAACAAAGTCCACTGCTGGACACAGGCCTCCCTCAAAGATTACCACAACGACTGACATCGGCGTGTTTTGTGCTCATTGAGGGATTTTACCATAATCGGCATGCTTGGCAGGCGGGTTGGCGATCGCAGTTGATTTGTTAATGTATTCAAAGGACGCTGCTGCCCATCCTCCGGCTAATCCCTTAGTTGCCTTTTATGACACCCACGGGATGAGAAGGGTTGGTGTTATTCGTAGCCGGCCACGTATTGCCACATGGCAATCATATTTATAGGATCATAAATATATGATAGGAAACAGGAGGCTTTATCATGGCTATAACTATGATAGTACACTATGGCCGTTAGACCAGGGATCGGCAACCTTTTGTAACAGGAGGGCCAGAAACTTCCCGCTGTGATCAGTAAGGGCCGTACGTCGTAATTTAGTATGCAAATATTTTTAAATCTTCGAATATCACGAGATAAATTTTATTCGTATTTATTGTTACATTTTGCGAGCCACGCCGAGGTAACTCCCGGGCTGCGTGAGGCAGCGGGCCACTGGTTGCCGTGTTAAATTAATCGCCATAATAACTTGCGACTTATAAATTGCGCAAAAGACACGGCTGAAAAAGGTCCTCCTTTAGCAAACATTTTATTTGTTTTATTGAATTCCAAGCAAGATGAAATAATATGAAATAAATCTTGTCTCACCATTTTGCTTTATTTAATCTTCACCGTGATATAGCTCAACAAGGACTAAATCAAACAGTCACATTCATCATTTTAAAATAGTGAATAAATACTACTACCAATAAACTTACATATTTTGAAAACGCTTTTGGAAATGTTAAATCTTTACCCACGAATTCACATATTTTAAAACCTCTTTCGGGTAGTATAATATACCAGAAATCTAGGTTTAGAACTCAAATTGCAGATTTATTTTATAGCAGGTTTCTATTTTTTTGCCCCACACTAGGATTTCTCCTTTGTTGTGGATGCGTTAACATACAAATGCCATACACAATACACCCAAACCCGGAACAACTCAACACAACTCCTATCATACAAGTATTTGTTCTGTGGGAAAATCGAACTCGCGACCTGGAGCGTAGCAGCCGACTGTATTGATAGTGACTGTATTGACTCTGCACTGATCGTGCCGTTAAAAGCCAGTAGTCCATTTTTATTACAAATAAACCCATTAATGGCACCTATGAAATGTAAAAATATATGTTGCACGGTTCCAATCGCTTAGTCCTCTTGAGAAGTGGATGGATGAAATTCAAAAACATGTCTTGTAAATTATATCTTAAATATTTTAATCACAACATAAATGTTAATAGTAACAAAATATTTTGGTGTGAAGCTTTAAAGGCACCTTTATCTGACCGAGGACTGAAATTACGTGCATTAGTCGCACCGAATTCCATTCCTTCCATGAAATTCCAAGCGATAGATAACAATGTGAAGAATGTGGATTGAAGCGACACGCCCAATAACCATTTGCTTTGAACTCTGTACCTATCTAACCTAACCTACAGTATCTAATATACACATCTACTTAAACTAATACATATTAATGTATGCCAAACATTCTCGTCAAGTATCGTCAGCTCGATTGGCGCTGTACCCTTTGTTTCTTTTTATTGGTCTCCAGTGGAAATTCTACATGAACTTCCTTCGCCCCGACTAATACCAATGCATTATTGCATTTAATATATGCATTTTTTTCAAAGTCAAAGTCAAAGTCAAATTGTTTTTATTCATGTAAACCATTTGCTGGCACTTACGAATAGTCAGAATTTAAATAGTTGCACGGTTCCAAGTCGTTGATCCTATGGAGAAGAACCGGCAAGAAACTCCATGGACATACTCTTTTGAAATAATATTTGAAAGTATTACAGTCTTCAATATAATCGTAAAAACTATGTGAGGATAATGCATGCCAATGTGTGGGATAAATACACACATATTTATGCACAATGATAATCAAATGCGTTACAATTAGATTACTATAACAGTTATAAGCTGACCAGTCCCGACAGAGGGCACCCGTTCACGGGCATAACGCATGCATCAGCATAGCTCAGCTCAACCATAATGCAGGGAACTTAGCCACCTAACACATAACGCTACCTTCAACAAGACATTTTAGTGAGCATGACAGACTCATACTGCCAGGCAACAAGCTGGTGTATATGTTATTACATTAGTGGCTACATAATGCTCACATTCACGATAATAAAAGAGTAAATTTTTATACATGCAATATAAAATTAATATCAGGTATACTAAAATTATTAAACAGTATCAAATATAATGTACCTATAATGTAAAACTAACAATTAAAAACAAATAATTAATGTCATAACAAATATAGTATAGTGAAATGTCATTATATGAATTAATATAATCCATTTCAAGAAAAAAAAAATGCAGTTTGTATGTCAAAATATAAGTAATGGTATTTGATACATCAATACCAAGAATGTCAATGAAATTAAATTAAATGATCTTTATTTAGCAATTAGGTTTCAAGAAACACTTTATATTGAACAACAAATAAAAAGTATGTAAGATTAGAGCTGCTCAGTCCCAATTAGAGCAGCTCAATCCCAAAATTTTGTTGCAGCTTATAGCTGAGATAGCGGCCTTTTCTGGCGTCACACAGTTAACCTTCAAAATCCTGGTGACTCACTGGTGACATACAACGTCATCCCACATATACACAAATAAGGCGATCCCAAATACGAAATTTTGATTCTTTTTCTCTCCATAACATGTCACTTGGCGTGGTGTGTCACGAGTATTGTTCCGTCCTCTAAAGTTTGTATTAATAATTACAATTTCTGGATGACTGTGTGCGTTTAAGAATAAACGTTTTTCTTTCTTTCTTTCTTTCTTTCATTTAGTAAAAAGCTGTTATTTTGATATTACAAACAGTCACTTCAATTTTATTTATTTGTATAGATTTTTGTTTTTCCTGACGTTTTGATCACTTTGCAGGGTTCGTGGTCGCAGGATGACTAAGGTGACAGGCGTCGTTACAGATTTAAAAAGTTTTTTTATTTTATCTACCGTACAATTATTAAAAAATTATTTAAATGCACGCAGTAATCACTCAGTGTCTTGATGTTTTTAGTATGGTATTTAGTTTAGGACTTTATTACTTTAATAACAGGATTCCAAACAGGTGGTACCTGTCAGCCATCTACTCTATTAAAATTCGGCTGTTTTTTAATTTCAATACTACATGTACCTTATGATATTCTTATTACAAATACATTTTGAAAATGTTGCAGGTCTCTAACCTTCCTTTAAAAACCTCTTTATGAAAAGAATAAATCCTTAAAAGGCATCGAATTGTCGTATTGTTTGCCGCTAGATGGCGTGCGATTAGGTTTCAAAGTGACGGATGGTACTGTAACAAGATACTCGCTTTGTTCAATCTATACCCGCCCTTACCCACTAACAGGGTACGGGAAAAATATTTTATGTATTTCTCCTTTTGTTTGATTCAGTTTTATGGTACCTACCAAGAAAACACTAGCGGAGTTACTGCGATAGCACTTCTACGTCATCATCAAAAGAAGAATAAAGGATGATTTCCTCTCAGCATGTCTTATTAGTTACCTAATAGATGAGTATCATAAGTCTCTACATTCACGTGTTTATAGCCTCTGTTAAAAGGGACCCGGTCTTTTCAAAGGGGCGCGGGGTCATGGGCCCAATACGCAGAGGCCCTTTAGAGAATTTTAATCTAAAATGTAATGGGACACTAACCGGAGACTCTGGCTTCACTATAAAATGCCGTCTCAGATAGTCCTCGAAGATGTATAACTATTGTCTGTAATGGAAACTACAATAATAAGGTTTATTGCAATGTGTGCTAAATAGACTTACTCCTTAATAATATGAGGGTTACTTTGAAAACCGGAAATAATGGCAACTGCCTTTCTACCTTTAAATTCAATTCTGTGGCAGATGGTGAATCGCCACTCTCAAGATGGGCCCGCTAAATGGCCGTCACCACAGGCGGCAGGGAGCATCATGAACGGCTCGGGTTGTCGAGAGGTGTTTCACCATCGCGCGTCTCGAAGACTGAGCGGGTTTAACAGTTATTTCGCCATTAGACTCTGGCGGCCAACTAAGGCAAGCCAGAGTTGAAAGTCCTACGAAACTCATGAGGTTCCACCCCAGTCGACCAATAACGAGGCTTTGATTGACTCTCTGGACCATTAGGGTACCTAATGTTGCCACTCACATTCAGCTCCCCAAAAATGTCATGTCATGTAATGCCTTGCGTTAGGTAATTAATTAAAATTAAGTATCATTATTGTTATATATAGTTAGTTCAATCGGGAAATACCTAGACTTAAGAAAACTGATAGCTGTCAACTATTTTTTAGGAAACTAAACATTTTGACTTTGCTTGGTCTTTATATCTATGAGATTGTGATATTTGTTAAAAGTAATATGCACTTGCATGAAAAATTAAAAAGAGTTAGATATAAAAACAAGATCCTGGCTATAACCAGCAGAACTGCTTTTATGAATACTAGTGTATATTGCATGACGCCCAAAATATATAATACGTTGCCCTGTTTTATCACAGAAATTGATAACCTGCACTTGTTTCATCATTTCGGCCGAATAAAGCCCACTGCTGGAGACAGGCCTCCCTCAAAGATCACCACGACTGATATCGGTGTGTTGTGAGCACATTGGAGGGGTTTTGCCATAATCGCCACGCTTGACAGACGGATTGGCGATAGCAGTTGAGTTGTTAATGTATTCGAAGGACGCTGCTGCCCGACCTCCGGCTAATCCCTTAGTCACCTTTTACGACACCCACGGGGTGAGATGGATTGCATTTGTTTAAACAAGCTAAAATAATTTCTAACTGGATTAATCTAATAATAATTATCTAATAGTGTATTACAGCGTGAAAGAATATCTAGAAGGGAATCCTTACGGACAGTAATTAACAAACAATATAACAGTTATCAATGTAATTTATCTATATTTGACATGAAATGACAAATATTCCTTGACACTACTGTAATCAATAACACAAGTCATTTATATTATAAATTTTGTACTCTAATATAAAATATAAATAAACATTTAAGTGTATCCCATTATATAATGGTATTATAATGATTTTAATATTTTCAATGACTGTGATTAAGCATACTAAATTTATTTGTTTTTATGATTGTAAAAAAATTGTCTGCCCATGTGAAGGCGGAACGTGGAGAACTAAGAAGCTTGATAAGATCTATGTATAACTTTATGCATAACCCATGTTTGCAAAGAAATAAATGATTATGAGTATGATATTATTCATTAATTTATCATCATTCATCATTTCGGCCAAATGAAGTCCACTGCTGGACACAGGCCTCCACCAAAGAACACCACAACGATCGAAATGGGTGTGCTGTGGGCTCATTGGGGGGTTTTGCCATAGTCGCCACGCTTGGCAGACGGGTTGACGATCGCAGTTGAGTTGTTAATATACTCGAAGGACGCTGCTGCCCATCCTCCGACCAATCCCCAAGTTATTACAGAATATTTTTTATTTTACTGAACATATTATTTGCACACGTATTTTGCGTATGAAAAATATATTTTTCACCTGAATTCTTATCATATTCGGTGAGAAGTTAAACAAAGTACATCAAAGAAAAATATATCTATTATTAATACTACTTACTCGTAAACACTCGCTCATAACTAAATCGTACCTTATCACGGTACCTTTCTATGTATCATAGACGACCACTAAAGGCTTTGTGCCCTCAAGGGCAGATAAATAGTTTGTCACGAGAACCTCACAATGTCCGGAAAATTAGGTTACAAGGTCGAACACCCTTGCAGATAATATTCAGGATGATCTCGGTAGGTCAGGGGGATGAGGGCTTGTTTATCTGAGAGTTCGTTTTGGGGTCAGCAGAACTTTATAATATGTTGTTATGATTGTTCTAATGCTAGTCCAATTTTATGTATAATGTCGACATTAAAATTATTGTTAATTTTAGTAGTACCTTTTTTTTGAAATAAAGAGAAAATTTTCTAATATGTTTTAATCATTCTTTCCCATTTGCACGTTGCATTACCGCGCTAATCGCTATGTCAAAATGACAATTCATATTGACAGTGCCTGCATCCATTTGCTCTCTCTGATATTTACATTTGGCATGCTAAACCTACTTTTATTGGATGTGTCGAAGCTCCGTAGTTTCTATCATTTCCCTTTATAATGAAAAAGTCTCTTGGTGTGAAAGGGACAGAATGATATGCTTATTATGTAAATATTCCCGTAAATATCGGTGGGTCATTAGAAGTTGGTTGGTTTATTATTTGGTTACGACTTTGACAGATAGAGAGGTTATGTTACATAAATGTAGTTATTTTTATTAGATTTAAACAGAAACCACAATTTCTAAAGGCATTAAAACGTGTATTTAGTTATCACTTTATTAGTAATAAAAAAAGCAATAAAAGGCTGCATAAGGCATGTTTGCAAAGTACTTTTTCTGGATGGGCCAAAGTTCTTTAGAGTTCTTTTGTCCTTTTAATAAATATTGCAATAAGGCTTGTTTAGTAGATTTTTTGAGACTCTTTTCTCCTGCATTGTTTTCACATAACCTGAATTTCGAGAACAATGCTCTCATAAATGATATATTTTGTGTTAATTTCTTTCATGTCGTTAATATCGTCCATTTCGTTCATTTGATTATTTTCAATGATATTATACCATAGATATGTTACGTCCATATTAATGGCACGCAAAAGTCAGTCTCGCTATATGTAGGTATAAAGCTATAAGACTACACACCTATGCTGTAAGAAAGAAGATACGAAAACTACGGGCGTAAAAGAGATAGCTATCTAAAATGACAACACGTTTACTAGATTTCTTTGTCGCACCTGTGATAGAATATATGCGTCGTCTCTTTTCTTTGCTTGGCCTGTGTTTTGTTCGATAATATTACTCTATGGATAATACGAATAGTATTTTTACTAAAATATTTTGTATAGTTTGTTACTGAAGTGTGGTATGAGATCCCTTGTTCATTATTATGTTTTTGCTTGATAGTTTGTGCATTTTCTATGCGCGCGACGGCATTGTAATTACTTAATTAATAAAACATTACAGATTGTGACAGTGTGTGCTCGTTGTCATGTCTTGGGCGAACTGATTACAAAGTGCTACAATTGGGGGAGTTTTAGTTCTTATTTTTGGCGCGTATGTAACATATCTACCCCTTTTGATATATAATATCGTTGCAAGCTACCGAATGACTTTCGAAAACTAGTAACTAGTGTTTTGAATTGGTACATATGGCTACACATCAAGCTATACAAAACCAGTATAAGCTGATCTCGCATAGTATAGGCTTTCTGTGTGATGAGAGATTAGTGTAAACTGGTTTTATATAGTTTGATGTGTAGGCGTGTGTACACTACGTAGTGTGGAAAAATATTGGCTAGAAGTTTATTTGTACTTGTTCTAAAAAGCAGTTAAGTTTAAAACGGTTTTTAAAGATACCTTATACTTACACTAGGTTTGTTCCCGAATCTAAATCTAAATCTCACATGCAGGTACATATAGACCCGGAACAGTTACATACATACTGTACATCATACAAATATATATTCCGTGCGAGAATCGCAGCCGTGACCCGCAGCGGAGAAGACCAATCCAAACCTTTTTAAACTCTTGCCAAACCGAACGATAACTGGCTAAACCCCCCAATGAGTACACAACACAACGTTGTGGTGATCTTTGGGGGAGATTTTTGTGCAGGAGTGGACGTTTTTTGGCTGAAATGATGATGATTAATTACTGATTTATTTTTTAAGGTTTTCCCTACAGCTACCGTATATAAAGTTAATACATAAGTTTTAAGCGCTAGTCTTACACACTCGCCAGTTACGAGCTAACCAAATATGTCAAAAGCAAGGTCCGAAAAGGTTAACTTTAAGTTGATTTTAAGGGTTAGGTTAAGAACCCTACTTTAAAGGTTCACCCGTATTATTGATTCATAAGCCATATACAAAGCCTTTGAAATTCAATATGAAAGACATGGGTAGTGTTTTTGTTTACGGCAGTAAGTTACGGTTCGTGGTAGTGCAATAGATTTTCCCCTATCTGACCATATATTTGTGTGGTTAATCCGTATATAATAAGGATAATTCTGTTTAATAGTTAATCAAAGAGGTATACCTATGTACGGATTATAATCTGTAACCGGTGAACCTTTTAACCCGATTAATAGGGTCTTGGTTCTATGTGGAAACCAGACAAGAATATAGCACCACTCCATCTCCTCGCGTGGGTATTGCAAAAGGAGACTTACGGCCGAATAATCAAACGCCATTTAACGCTAAGTCCCCGCTTAAACAATTTGAGGCGCCCGATTTTGTACCAAAAACAGGTTTCTCGAATAGCTAAAGCCCGACTTGTCTTTTGGCTGATATAATCATGATGATTGGGTTCTTGATTAAAAGTATTTTTATGTTATCTATCACTATACGTATAACTACATAATTTCATGAAACACCATTAGGCATTCCCTTTCGTTAAGATTAAGAATATGTGACCAAATTATAGGTAGTAAAATTATCGGTATGGGTAACAGGTTACGACCTTCGAGAAGAGGTTACACTAAGGTCTATGATAAAAATAGCAAAGCCGTTTACCTCGCAAATAACAGGTTACATGTTTTGTTAATCAGCACGCAATGTATCGTAAACAACGCAATCAAGACGATACGTGATTAGTACTATCATAACAGCCGTTACATTGCAGTTTTATGTGAAAATAAATTGTTTTATTGTGTTTTTATTCAAAATAGCAGTAGAATGGATAAAAACAGTGTTTAGTTTTTTAGTAAAAGAATTTGGAAAACAAACAGAATATTCATGAAAATACCGATGCAGAATTCTGACGCTGAGGGTTCCAGAATCATGTACCAAATCCGTGCTGTCAGTTTGCATCAACATGTCACTTGCGGCCGAATACTGAAACGCCACTTAATAGTAAGTCCCACTTTGACTATTTGAGCTGCCTGGTTTTCTACCGAAAACGAATTTCTTGAATAGTTAAAGAGGGGCTCAATATTAAGTGGATTATTCGGTACTCGGCCGTTACACACGTTATAATCGCTGATATTTTATTATTTTAGGTTTTATAATGTAAGTAAGAATAGCGTGCGCAAGTAATGCATTTAGCCCAATGATATTTAACAAATAGATGCGCCATACACGGACATTATGACACTATACTATACCTACTACCATTACATATAACTATACAGCTCTCAAACAGTGCGCGAAGGAATGGAGAGAAAATGAAAGCCACCATGTGGCATACCGGTTGTTAGACAGAGATGAATATACACCGTAAGTTACGTGGAATTAGCAGGTGCATACTTGTTGTCCTGAACGTGTGTGACGTAACGTGTCTCCTGGCGTCGGCCGCCATTAGACCGCGTAATAAAACAAAATAGTGCAATTTTTATTTACAGTATAGATTTACGCATGAAATGGATGTTTCTTTCTCACAGATGCAGTATAATTCGTGCATGAACATTCTATAAAGCATTTCTAACGTCTTTTTTTTATTTGTATCCAGTGGAAATCCTACATGGAACTGCCTTCGCCCAGGGGAAGGGCGAAGGGGTATGCCGGACTCCTACCGGCTTAAACCACTCGAGTGGTCATCATCGGCACCGAAGGTCCTCGTAAGAAAGACGTCTAGAGGCGTCACTGCTTGGTGCGCGACTAAGTGAACTCCGGGCAATTACCTTGCTTTCATGTGAGCATCATAGAACGCGAGCAACGCATCTACACTTATAAAAACTTATTAGATTTAGCCCACGCTGTCAAGTTTCACGTTACGAATACATACTCATCTCTGAGACGGCTGACTGATGGCGCGTATTACTTATAATAATAATTCTGAGTGCTTCACTAGAAATACTAGTTTTCTATAATTATTAACATATTGTGAGAAATATGGGGTCAAGTCGGCACGGTTAGTGCAGTGGCTGATACAGTCAGCTGCTGCGCTCTGGGTCGCGGGTTCGATTCCCGAACGGAACAAATATTTGTATGATCTGCAGGTTCCGAGTCTTGGTGTATTGTGTGTGGAATATATGTCTGTAAACGCACATTAGTGTGGGGGCAACGTTCAAAAAAAAAACTCGCAAAAAGTATTTAAGATATTTGGATTGCCAAAAGTTTTTGCACCGTTGTTTTGCAAGACCCAATGTATCCAAAACTTATAATCTAAATGTATAACCAATTACAGACCAACACTGTAGATATTAAAAGTACTTATGTACTTATATTAACCCATTAACGCCCAAAACCGTGGTTACGGTTACAGCAACTTCAGCTGTTGGGATTATCTTCAATTACAAAAACATTTGAGATAAAACTTCCCTCACCTCTATCGAATTTAGAAATTCCGGGAACGGCCATGTTATTTGAGAGTAAGTAAAAGCTGTAAAGCCGTCGCCCCATCTAGTGGCACTGAGGTGACTGTAAAGTGGGCGCCTACATCCCGGGCATTTTAAGGAAATCACACGGTGGTACGTGACCACGCGCGGTGCCAGCTTCCCTGGGGTCGCTCGGTATGAGCACGCAGATTCCCAATAGGGCCCTAGCCCCCGTAATATAACAAAGACAGGGGGCTAAGGTATGTTAGACATGGTTGCCGGGACCGCCGTTATCCCAGCGCCGTGTCTTCCTTCTCCGACCGGGATTGGCCGTCTCCCACCACCATACCATACATGCCAGCCAAGCGGCCCATATTCGTTCCAAAATGATATGTAACCGGTCTTTCATAAGGAAGCGTTAGTTAAGCAGTGGGCGTCTATAAAAATGATTAAATTTATTGTTTCATGTATTCTTAACAATCAATACCTGCGTGTAAGGGTAAACATTGCAAAGAATAAACACAAAAACATCCTTAAAAGACATTAGAGCTACGTAAATGTTCTCGACAAATAAAAAATGGCGCAGCGAGGCCTTAAATTCAACGCAGTCTGTTGTTTCCAGTTCCGGTGACTACACACGCAACCTTACTGGTATTTACTTTAAACTTCCCTGGCTTGTACAAATCTGACAAAAAATGGAAATTAAATCTCGCTAATTGTTAAAGAGTTTTCTATATTTTAAGATCGTGATTTGAAACACTAGTGATTCTTTTGCCGTGCGGTCATCATATCAGCCACAGGACGTCCACTGCTGAACAAAGGCCTCCCCCTTAGATTTCCACAACGAGCGGTCACATGCCGCTCTAATCCAACGACTCCCAGCGACCCTCACCAGGTCGTCTGTCCACCTCGTTGGAGGTCGTCCCACGCTGCGTTTTCCGGTGCGCGGTCTCCATTCGAGAACCTTTGTGCCCCAACGGCCATCAGTTCTACGAGCAATGTGCCCTGCCCATTGCCACTTCAGTTTACTAATCCTTTCAGCTATGTCGACAACTTTAGTTCTTCTACGGATCTCCTCATTTCTGATTCGATCTCGTAGAGAAATACCAAGCATAGCTCTCTCCATAGCTCGCTGAGTGACCTTGAGCTTTCTTATGAGGCCCATTGTGAGTGACCACGTCTCTGTTCCATATGTCATCACTGGTAACACACACTGGTTAAAGACTTGCGTCTTGAGGCATTGCGGTATTGTTGACGAAAAGACGTTGCGAAGTTTCCCGAACGCTGCCCAGCCGAGTCGGATTCGACGATTGACCTCTTTCTCGAAGTTGGACCTACCTAACTGGACAGTTTGTCCTAGGTAGACATACTCGTCAACAACTTCGAGAACAGAGCTCCCAACGGATATTGGGATGGGCACGACATGGGCATTTGACATGACTTTTGTCTTGCCCATGTTCATCTTAAGGCCCACCTATTGGGAAACTCTGTTGAGATCATCGAGCATTGTGCTGAGCTCTTGCAGCGATTCTGCCATGACTACGATGTCATCGGCAAATCGAAGGTGAGTGATATACTCGCCATTGATGTTAATGCCGAATCCTTTCCACTCCAGTAGCTTGAAGGCATCCTCCATTGCAGCGGTGAACAGTTTCGGGGAAATGACGTCCCCCTGTCTCACACCTCTCTGCAATGGAATTGCCCCCGTGCTCTGTTCATGTACTCGGACCGACATGGTGGCGTTTCTGTATAAGCACTTCAACACTTCAATGTACCGATAGTCAATCTGGCACCGCTGCAGAGACTGCAGCACTGCCCAGGTTTCGATCGAATCGAAGGCTTTCTCATAGTTCACAAACGCCAAGCATAGTGGCAGATTATACTCCTCGGTCTTCTGTATAATCTGCCGCAGCGTATGGATGTGGTCTATGGTACTGAAACCTTTTCGGAAACCGGCTTGTTCGGGAGGCTGGAAGTCATCAAACCTGCGCTCGAGACGATTTGTGATGACCCTTGAAAACAGCTTATAAACATGGCTCAGAAGTGAGATGGGTCTATAATTCTTCAATAGGGTGTTATCACCCTTTTTGAAGAAGAGCACCACCTCACCTCTGTTCCACGCTTCCGGCGTTGTGCCCTCGAGTAAGACGGAATTGAATAGCTTCTGAAGGACTTTAAGTACCGGTGTGCCACCCGCTTTCAGAAGCTCTGTCGTAATTCCGTCTCCACCCAGCGCCTTGTTATTTTTAAGCTGTTTCAAGGCCATCCTAATCTCGTACAGGCTGATGTCCGGGATATCCTCGGTATAGTGTCGGGTTAGTTTGGCTCGCGGGTCTTTGTCAGAGCCAATGGTAGGTATACTTACCGAGGTGTATAACTGCCGGTAGAACTTCTCAATCTCTCTCAAAACCTCTGGCTTAGTCGACGCTACACTGCCGTCCTCGGTCTTCAGTTTCATAATACGACTTTGCCCAATAGACTTGTCTCTTGCGAACACTTTGGAGCCTTGATTCCGCTCAATCGCCTCTTTAACACCGTTGGTGTTAAAGGTGCGGATATCGTGACGCAAGGACTTCCATATCCGTCTATTGAGCAGTCGGTATGCTTCAGCATCACCGGAGGACTGCAGCGTCATGGCGCGTCTTTCTGCCATGAGGTCGAGAGTATGATCGGAGAACTTTTTTGGTCTACCTTTACGGTGGGCCTTAAAGAACTTAGACCCAACCGTTTGGACAGTTTCTACAAACCTACCATTTAAATCGTCCACAGATACGCAATGTTCTAGGCACTCGAAGCGGTTTTGGAGTTCGAGTTGAAAGCTCTCGGGGTTTTGGATATGAGCACTAGAGGGCCGGAGCGTAGACCTCATCAGACGAGACCTCTCAACTTTGAGATTAATATTCAATGTGCCTCTTACCATTCGGTGATCACTACCGGTTTTCACCCTGTGGATCACAGAGACATTATTGAATATTTGCCTCCTATTGGTCATGATGAAGTCAATCTCATTCCTCGTGGAACCATCGGGACTCATCCAGGTCCATTTCCTGTGAGGCGGCTTTTGGAAAAAGGAGTTCATCACGAAGAGTCCCTCCTTTTCCAAAAAGTCGGCCAGCCTCTGTCCCCTGGGGTTCCGTTGCCCATATCCAAATTGCCCCACTCTCAACTCACCATCGCATCGAGTGCCCAGCTTCGCGTTGAAGTCCCCCATTACAACAGTGAAGTGTGTCTTCGAGGTATGTATGGCCCTACTTACGTCCTCATACATACTCTCTACTTCATCATCTGGGTGTGTCGAGGTCGGTGCGTAGACCTGTATGACCTTCAACGAATACCTCTTGGATATTCTGAGTATAAGGTACGCTACCCTGCTCGACACACTTTCGATGGCCACTATGCTGTTAATGAGGGACCTGCGGACGAGAAACCCGACACCACCTTGAGACAGATGTTCGCCTTCCCGGTAGTAGAATAAGTTGCCAGATTTCAGGGTTATCGTGTCCTCGCCCTCTCTTCGGACTTCTGATAGACCCATGATATCCCAGTGCAACTTATCTATTTCTTCTTCCAGCTCAACAATCTTTTCGTCTGCCCTCAGTGTGCGTGTGTTATACGTTACCAGGGCCAGTTTTCGTTTGGGGTGGTAGCCGGATCCCGTCCGGTGATTCTTAGCACCCCCTGCCCCGCCGTTACCGTGGCCGCTACCATGACCAGGAATAGCGGGGCTGCCGGGAACTGGGGGCCGGTGCATTAGTCGTGTCGTCATTTTGGGGGGAATTTGCCGATACTCACCACGCTTGGCAGGCGTGTTGGTGAGCGCAGTAATGCTTCTGTTCAGCAAAGGGACGCTGCTGCCCATCCCTTTGGTTAAGGGTCCCTTAGTCGACTTTTACGACCTCCACGGGAGGAGACGGAGTGGTACTATATTCTTAATCCGGACACCACACGGAAATATTATATAATATTATTTCGGTATTCGGAAAATATTATTCACTTTCTAAAAGGAACTGAATTTTGTAAAAGTGAGTAGCAATGGGCAGAGCATATTGCTCGTAGAACTGATGGCAAAAGTCAAATGGGTCAAAAGGGTTTTCGAGTGGAGCCCGCGCAATGGCAAATGCAGCATGGGACGACCTCCAACGAGATGGACATACGACCTGGTGAAGGTCGCTGGGAGTCGTTGGATGATAGCGGCATGTGACCGATCGTTGTGGGAATCTAAGGGGGAGGCCTTTGTTCAGCAGTGGAAATCCTGTGGCTGATATGATGATGATGATGATGAAGATTCCGCGACATGGTATTTTTCAGACAAAGAACCATAAATATTATGACGTTCAGTTGCATAACTACAGATGGGAGACTTAAAGGACTCAGTGAGAAAGTACTTATATCAACCAGTACTTGTGGTAACAGTAAACAGTGCGTACTCTAACCACTCTAGCATACCTCTATATTTTTAAACAATGCCTCGGCTCTAGGTTTTCGCCCGATTCATGAATAAAGTTTACAGATATAAATGCTCACATTCACAAACACGCAGCCCTGGAACAACTACCATACATATAAATGCCATATACATATTTGTTACGTGCTGAAACAAACTGAACCATAGCGCAGAAAGCCAATTACTTTGCCAATATTGTCATAACAAATTTAAATCCGTTATAAAAAAGAAACTATGTAAAAAGGGTTTCTATGCAGTTACAGATTATATGGACGACAAAAATGCTTGGGATTGAGATGCTCTAATCTAACATACTTATTATTTGTTGTTGAATTGGGACATTATTTTTATGACATTTGAATGTATAAATACTTTTTATGACATTTATTAAATAGTTTATGAGATTTCAATAAAAAAAAATAAGCAGCAACTATGAATACCATAAAATGTATGCGAAAAGCTCAACAAAAATATATATGTAAATAATTTAGAGTACTTTGGCATTGACATATAACATAGATTACATATATATTGGATTTCAGGGGTTTTAATGTTTTTGCGCGGATCCCTAATTATTTTTCTAAAATCAAGGTAGCCTAAGTTATTCCTTATTATATCACCTATCGGTCAGTGAAAGTCCTGTAGAAATCGGTTTAGCCGTTTCGAAGATTAGCGGGAGCAAACAGACAGACCGACGACCGAAAAATTTAATATTATTTTCTTGTAGGTACCGTGTATATGCATATGCATTTAGGAAAAGCTGTTATTTTGATATTACAAACAGACACTTCAGTTTTATTTATTTGTATGTATAGAGTACTACGCATGCCTTTTAAGTTCTGTCGTTTCCATATTTCCCGGCAATTTTGAATTTGGAACTGTTCTATATTCGAATGTGTTCAAACTTTGAATCTCAAAACAGTTAAAAGTATTAGGATTAATGCTATTGTTTAGTCACAGCGTCGATTGGAATCTGTCAGGTTACGTACGAAAATGAATCTTTCTAAGCAAAATGTTCGTGCAATCATTTTCTACAACTTTAGAAGAGGCCTGACACGGCTTCAGTGTTTTGAAGAGCTAACATCTGTATTCAGTGATGAAGCCCCATGTCTGCGGACTGTCGAACGCTGGTATTTAGAATTCCAGCGTGGATATACTAGTGTTAGTGACAACTCTCGCGAAGGACGGTCAAAATCCGCCTTCTGAGACAACTAATTCTCAAAGATCTACATGTGACATATCGAAAAATAGAGGCTCTATTAAGCATCATAGGGACAACCATTCAGAAGATCTTGCATGAAGCGCTTGGTGTGAGAAAACTAGTTTGCCGTTGGATACCGCATCTGCTTTCCGGCGATCACAAGGTGGCCCGCGTCAGATGGTGTAAGAAAACTCTGCAAAGGTCCAACCGAGGAGAGTCAATTCACGTCTACGACATCATCACTGGTGATGAATCTTGGATCTATGCCTACGATCCTGATTCCAAACTACAATCTACAATCTGGGTCTTTCAAGACGTGCCAAAGCCGACTAAAGTTGATCGTTCTCGAAGCACTTCAAAGAAGATGGTGGCCACGTTCGTTGGAAAAACCGGCCATGTTGCGACTATTGCACTTGAAGATCGTAGAACGGTTAACGCAGAGTGGTATACCACAGTTTGTTTACCACAAGTCATCACCGAACTTCGAAAATCTAACTCAAAGCGACTCATCATCCTGCACCACGACAACGGAAGTCCACACAGCGCTCGTCAAACGATTGAGTATTTGAAGCAGGAAAAAGTAGAAATTCTTGACCATCCTCCATCCAGTCGTGACCTAAGCCCTAACGATTTCTTTACATTTCCTAATATTAAGAAAAGTCTTCGTGGTCAAAGGTTCCAGTCCGGTGAAGAAGCAGTCGACGCTTTCAAGTCAGCCATTTTGAACACCCCGACTTTAGAGTGGAATAAATGTTATAATAACTGGTTTGAGCGAATGGAAAAGTGTATGTGTGTGTGTAAGCTACGTGGTGAATACTTTGATAAACAATAAAAAGTATTATGAGGTTCCAGTTGTTTTTTTTTCTTCAAACGACAAAACTTAAAAGGCATGCCTCGTATAGATGTATAGACAAGAGAAGTTATATGATTGTATAAAACATTGATGATTTGATTTACAATTAAAATGGTATAAATCTCTCAGCCACTATACAGTTAGCTCAGAAAAACAAACAAACCTTGTTGTGACAGCCAATACAAACAGAAATCACTTTCACAAACACCCAAACTTGGAGCCAATGTTTGTAAACTACATACGTGTATGATGTTGTGATAATGAATATGAAATTATCCTCTTCACAGTTACGCTGAAACCCGACCTGGAAATCTGTTTATACAAGAAGCCGGAATTTGCGCTGAAAACTTTTGCTTTTGAAAACTGTCCGATTCATAATCTGAAAGCGTGGTCTGTAAATTTAAATGCACACAAATCAGCTCGTAAACGTCCACCGCTGAATATGGGCGTTCACCAGTGATCATGGTCTTCCAAATTAACGCGAAGAAATAACTAACCCCTGTACTTTGTAAAGGTTATTTTACTAGTTCTTTCCAACGATCGTGAGCGACTGGCGTGTGGTGCCGGTTCAGAATACCACCACCCCATCTCCTCCCGTGGGTATCGTAAAAGTCAACTAAGGGATTAGCCGGAGGATGGGCAGCAGCGTCCTTCGAGTACATTAACAACTCAACTGCGATCGCCAACCCGTCTGCCAAGCGTAGCGATTATGGCAAAACACACCCATATCAGTTTCATTGTGGTGATCTTTGGGGGATGCCTATGTTCAGCAGTGGACTTCATTTGGCCGAAATTATGATGATGATGATGAAGACAGCTACCGTGGGCTTTTTTGGAGTGCTAACCGATAAGAGTCACGAACGCCCCCTCCCTTCCCCGAGGCAAAGGAAGTCCATAGAAAACTAAAAAAGGTACACTTAGTTCATGAAGAGGAAAGCCTACCAAAATTCAACAATATTTAGGGGTAACAAAAAAAGAAAATTCCTTTTTAATTCTTGGATACATTTCTGTTGAATCCTCAGCGTACGGTGGATGAAGTAGCTCCTAAATAATGTTATCGTACAGAATTCCATAATGGCCAGACCGAAAACATCCGAGTACCGTATTCCAGTAATTGGCTCGAATAACTCGAACAGTATTCGTGATATAATTTCCGTTTTTGAACAGTGATTTGCCTGATTGAAATCTCTTCTCTAATTTCATTTATGTTACGATTTGTACAATTCATTTGGACAGACGATTTGGTTTTTGTTTGTGTAAAAACGATGCTTCCTTGTATCATGGCTCCTTTATCGTAGGTGCAGTTTTCAGACAAATATGTCATGCACAATTACCTCAAGCAACTATCAGTATAGTTGTTATAGCGGATGAAATAGGTAGGACTGTAGTACCAGCCTAGTGAAGTCTTTCATACTGTACTACCATTATTAGTGATAGAGAATATTGTCTTAATCACCACGCACGACCAGCAGATTCATGATCGCAATATGTTGACAACCAAAGCACTGTAATAAAATAGTTATCGCGAAAATCTAAGGGATTACCAAAGCACTGTTGGGATAACAAAAGATAGAAGAAGAAGAAGAGCATAAACACTGAAAATTATATAGTGAATGGGCAACTTACACAGTCATATGTTTTAACTAAGTGGATACTTTTCCAATTAAGAAAATAACAAGCGATTAGCGTGTTGATAAAAACTGTAGATTTATAATCGTGCTATAAATGTGCGATGCGAGAATTTTGAAAGCACCGTTTACGCCTGGCATGGCATAGCCATTAGCTTTCTTTCACTACGACTTATAATCTGGGATTAAGTTTGACATCCGTTTGGCCCAAATTATTGAGGGTTATGAAAAAAAAATGTTTATTTGGGCGATACGAGGATTTTGAGCGCCTTGTGTACGCCGTGCATGGCGTAGCGATTAGTTTTCTGTGCTATGAGACGCAAATTTAATTTGACATTATTTTTCTTTCTATTTTCACGTCGCTTACTTATAGAACGATTATAAATCCACTATTTTTCTCTACACGGTAATCACTTGTTGTTTTCTTAATTCTCAAACCGGATAATTAAGCAAATATTGGTAACAAACACTTAAGTTACCTCGGCACATGAAGTTATTTAGTCTCTTATGCGTATTGATTTCACTAGCTACAGTGCTCTTTTCACTGGAACCTGGAGTAATATCTAAAGTTTAAACACTATTGTTTGGTGTCGATTATCAGGCATTGTAGTGGTACCTAGCTTTTTTGATGTTTTTATTAGGCACTGTGGAAATTCTACATGAACTTCCTCCGCCCCGGGGAAGGGCGAAGGATACATTATGAGAATCTGACGCAACGTATTGTAGTCATCAAAAGGCATCTTCACTTTATTCAATTCATAAAACCAACCGTGCGAGTCTATCTACATCGACAACCACTTCGGGTTACCTACGAATATATTGTATATTGGCTTACACACTGCGTGATGCGATGTGGTTCGCTTGAATCTAACGAGCCTTGACCGCAGCAATCGATTCCTTGATTCAAGCGATACTAAATTGATTACCCAACGCGTATTATGCTTTGCCAGCGCCAAGTAAGCCTTATCTACATGATTTAGATTAGATTACGGTGATGAGCATAGACATAAGTACTCAACAGTTCCTACATACAGGCTGTCCAGTAAATAGCACGACATACTGCAGGGGCTGAGAGCTTGGGTCAATACCTACCAAAAAAACACAATATACGAGTATGTTCGTGACTATGTGGCTGTGGCTGACATGATGATGATGATGAGTACGGCAAATAATTGTATTTGGTGTAGTATTTTTGTATAGTTATATTTTTATATCTATGTAACAATACATTTATACCCTTATCTACCGCTTGCTACTAACATATATTTCTTTTTCTGTACATTTTAATCTGCTTATACTAAATCATGTAATAATGTATTTAACTGGGTTCGTATTTCAATATATTGTAGTAATGATGTTATACCATAGATATGTGACGTCCATCTTAAATAGCGAGCAAAACTCAGTTTCGCTGTACGTAGGTATAAAGCTATAAGACTACACACCTATGCTGTAAGAAAGAAGATACAAAAACTACGAGAGCTTATGAGATAGCTATCTAAAATGACAACACGTGTACTCGATGTCTTTGTCGCACCTGTGATAGAATTTATGTTGTCTCTTTTCCTTGCTTGGCCTGTGTTTTGTTCGAGAATATTATTCTATAGATAATTTGAATAGTATTTTTATTAATATATTTTATATAGTTTGTTACTCACGTGTGGTATGAGATCCCTTGTTCTTTATTTATTTTTGCTTGATAGTTTGTGCATTTTTCATACGCACGATGGCATTGTTAATACTTAATTAATGAAACAATACAGATTGTGACAGTGTGTATTCGTTGTCATGTCTTGAGCGAACATATTGCTAGGTGCTACAATTGGGGGAGTTTTGGTTCTTACTTTTGGCGTGCATGTAACATATCTACTTATTTTAATATATAATATCATTGTAGTAATGTATTTTTATAATGTAAGTAATTACCGTTTAGTTATATTTATATGTTTTAAGGTATATATTATACTATTTACTATTACTGTGGTATTGTGATATGGGATAGATAATTTAAATATGATGTAATGTTCCTGAATTTAATTAATTTTCCAAATGTTTATATTCATTAAGCTGATCAAACAAGCAGAACATCACTATGCGTATTACGTTGTGTGCGTTATCTCTGTGTAGCAATGTAGTTATTAGTGCATTATTTAAGGTGTGTGCGTGATTTTACAGTTTATATACAAAAATCTTACATGCAGAAACACCCAGACTTGAAACAACTATCTGTAGATGATACAAATATTGGTTCGCGACACTGCGCAGAAAGCTAAGCGCTCAGCCACTGCGCCGACCGTGACGTCAAATAATGACAAATATTAAAGCACACCTGCGGATAGAAAAAAACAATTGAAAACCGTACGGCGTTGCCCACATATTTTATAGATTTTTTCATTTTTGATAAATATTTTATGAATATGTAAAGATTCATTATTCTCAACACCGTACGACGTTGCCTTATACTTGACATTGGCAAAATTGTGGAATATACTCTACAGAAGCCATAATCTAAGAGAAGAAGAAAAAGAAGTAGCACACGGTTTACATTGTGCTATATAATACAACGACGTAATATTAATGACATCATAAATCACAGCTAAAACAACACGTGCCTTCAGTTTGTGACCAAAATTTCAATTCAGAGCGATTACGTTACGTGACGAAAAAGTGTTAAGCATTTATAATTTATGATTTGTTGGCGAACTTTTGTTTCCTACTTAGATTGCTTTTCATTAGAATGTATAATACTTGGTCTTTAACGAAGGTCTTTAATCAAGGTAATAAGTGACTCTACTCCTGGTAATTTTCGACCTTATATGAATGTACGGACTACTGGATCTGGTGTGAAGTGCAAGCAATGTTACGCATTATAAGTTAGCAGCCCGGCGACACAAACCCTACAGATTCTGTAAGGATAGCTTAGGTAAACTTACCAGCTCAACGTGCGGGTGCAGATTTAGGGCGAGGGTCACATGTAAGTCTGTCAAGGTCAGGTGTAGGTGGGGATTTGGGGTTCCCCTGAGTGGACTGAATCTAATAAACTATAGGTAATTAAATCAATAAGGGCTAAGGGTTATTCAAGAATGTATACTTGTCCACTGGACCCAGCGCCACATTCACCGCGTGGCGATCACCGGAGTTTCACACCACGTTTCACCAATACACTTCACGGAAACTGTTTCTGTTCATTCTTGTCACTATCCCGTGGGTTATGTATGCGCAACGAGAACTTCGCGAGAAGAATATTTAATTTCAACTACCAACGCGGGCGCAATAACCAAACTTGGATGTACTATCGACCGCACTCAATACGTTCCAACTTACAACTTTTCGACCCGCGGTGACGATACCCAGCCCGGCCGGCCAACAGTTATCAAAAGTTGCGGGTATATTTTAACAAAAGTAAGATAATATTACCTACATCTAAATTACATTAAATACTACAATGTATTCCAAACACAAACTCAAGATCAACTCAAACTCAAAGTTTTTAGTTCATATAAGAACTTTGAGTTTGTGTTTGACTTAAGTTTACCTCTAGGGCGACCTTTAGACGTACACTTTTCCTTGTCGTATGTCGGCAAACAATACGGCAATATTTTTAGGGGTTGGGCTTCCGGTATTCGTAACTCACCGTTTGAAATGCAGCAAGAGATAAAAGCATAAAAGCAATGCAAAAATGCAGTCATTCCTACAGCTCAAATAAATAATGGTATTTGATGTAAAGAAAGTTATTTAATAGTATTTCGTAATGTTGGTACCAACATTTTTGGCTGGTTTTCTTTGACGGCATGGTACTACCCCTGATGAGCCAGCCCATTTACGAGCTCTAGTCAACCGAGTACAGCTAGGGAGCATTGCCACTGCCGTGGGACGCTTTGGGGGATCCTTTACAATCCCCCCGGGGGGGTGACCGCTTTACAGTCAGCCTCTCCGAGATGTGCCTATAGGCGTGGCACCAGTGGGCGGCTCTAGTGTGATCATACGAGGACCTGGAGCCTCCCTTAGGTGCCGAAGATGACCACCCCAGTGGTTTTAGCCGAGTAGGAGTCCGGCATACCCCTTCGCCCTTTCCCGGGGCGAAGGAAGTTCATGAAGAATTTCCACTGGGCACCAATTTTTTTTTTTTTAAGTATTGCCACGTAAAAAAAATATTGAGCAGAGCGATGCTGATGCATGCATCATGGTGGTAAGCGGCTGCCTCTGTCGAGACTGGCCAGTCTAAATCTACTACCGCCATGCACCTTTGTTAAAAAGCAAATGTATTGTTATTGTACTTCATTAATATTAATTTCAATAGTCTATTGCATCGGTCATGATTTGACATTATTTTAAAATGTTATATGGAATCCTTTGGTTTTTCCTGCTCGTCTTTTTAGAACCAACAACTTGATCAACATCTATAATTGTCTGTTTATGGTTTACATGAAAAATCGTTTCATTTGAACCACATCAAATATTATCCACTAGAATTTGATGTTCAAATAGCCTGGCAGCGTAAGCATCCAGTTCAAACACAGACGTTGCAAGTTCGAGAGTAAACATAAGCAGTTTTTCGGCTTGAATACATACAGGAATAATTACTTCACAATTACATTACAATGAATTATTACTAATTTGACCAATCAATTTATCCGAGCAGCGAGTTGGTGACACCAATTTAACTTCACCACAACAACTATCTCAAGGATCCTCCTTGATCCAAGACGATTACTAATATACTCGCGGGCTGATTAGCTAAAAACAGCAACAGCAGACGCGATAGCAGCTATCGCGCAGCCATGGATCCATCGGTGGCAAAGCGTCAAAAATATTGGTATTACGTAAGGCATCGCCCGCCAGTCGCTATTGTGGAAGATGCATAGTTACTAGCGCCAGTAGCCAACCAGTGGAACTAAAAATAATGAACGTTTTTAGTTCATTGATTGTCTGACAGAGGCGTGTCTGAGATCTTCGCCTGTTTAGTCACTATCGGCAAATAGGTAATATCAAATTGACGTTTGACAGCGGCGTTGGAGCAATTTACGCATGTGGCAAAGCTTACTTAGGTAATCAGCCCGCCGCACGGCAACAGTCAAGATGGCGCCTCGACCCCGCTCGCGGCCTACCCTCTGCTCTGATTGCACTTAACATGATATGATACAATATAGTAACTTTAAATAAATTAATAAGATTTTGCATTCTGGTTTTGAACTTTCAGGAGACATTTTCGGCTCTTGGCTGGATTCACATGAGGCCTTAGACAGAAGATTCTGTGATTTATCTTAGGCGATTATTTTTTTCTCGACGTATTGATTAGGAAATTACTACACTACGGTATTTCGGATTGGATTTTGCACTGGGCTGCACTTTCTTCTTGTTTCATATTTGAATAATAGGATTCAGAAAGTCGAAGTTAATGGAAAGTGATCTTTTTGGTCTGTGTTCAAAATTGCCACCACAGGGCTCCATCAATGGCCCATTTTGTTTTCCTCTATATATATAAGTGACTTATCTTTATCATGAGGGGTAATCACCAGATTGTGTTTCTTTTAGATGACACTTTACTTTTATTTAAACTTGATCGCTAACATCTGGCAATTGACGATGAAAGTGTTCATTAGTTTTATGTTAATAATTTAAGTAAATTATTAACATTAAACCGTAATTATTAAAATGAAAAATAAATAAACTAAATGTACTTTGGCGCAGCAGTTAATTGTAATGTTATTGTAATAACGTATATTTTACGTTACTAACTGTTGGTATTTTTATAAGGAAGTAATATTGTCATAATTTATTATAATAATTGTAATAATTTATAATGTAATAACAATAACAGTAATTTATTTAATAATTTATTTATTTGCATAAATGTGGTATAACACTGGTGTCAGATACAGTTCAGTGCACATTTACCAGTATTGGCATGTAAATAAGTGATAAATCCGAATTTATAACCACAGTACATAGTACTAGAATATATATATTACTACTCATTATTCTATAAATGTATTGTTTTAACATTAAAATTAATTATATATTTTAACATTGAAATTGATTAATTATTATTAAACTTTATTAATTAATTTTGTACATTATTCTAACATTCAGTACATATCGACGCAATGTTCTATCATAGCTATAAAATTTAGAAAGATGTTTTTTGAGAACTCTTCTATTGAATAGAAACTTTCTTGTAACTTTAACTTAATTTATTATTATAAAATATCATATTTTATTACAATAATAAATGTATAACTAATTTTATCGTACACTGGGATTCCTAATTTTTTTACATGTACCCTACACGTAAAAGAATAGTGTATACGTGTATGACTTAATTCTTTGGAAAATCTTGGAGTGTATAAAAGCATTTTTTTATACGGTATTTAATAGTTTATTATTAAATATGTTATAACTTATTGAATCTTTGATTACAGACATAACGTATGACTAGAATATTTTTTGCCGACATGTGGCAGTGTATTGTTTTTCCTTAGATTACGGGGTTATGTGTACATTTATTTAGTGGGAAAAGGCACATATGTTTCTTGTTTTTATATTTTATGCCATGTACAGTCAACTGAAAAAGTTGATGCTCGAAATCGGAATGTTAGTCAATAAGTAACAAAGGACGTCCACTGCTGAACAAAGCCCTCCCCAACAAATTTCTGCAAAGTCCGGTTACATGCCACATGATTTTTTTTTTAAAAGATTCCCCCGAGGCCTCACTATGCACTGTGCTGCGCACACAGCGGTACATGATCACTTGCGCACCGCTGTCTTCCCGGGGGTCGCTCGGTATGAGCACGCATATTTCCCAATAAGCGCGCTCGCGACCCCCAAGGCCCACACTATACAAAGACGACAGGGGGCTCAGGCGTGTTGGACACGGGCACCGCGGCGATTGTTACCCCGGCCCCGTTCCCTCCTCCTCCGAGCGGGATCGGCCCTCTCCCGATCCCGCTCTGCGACCTCCTTCTGGAGCATTACGCTCTCACAGAAGGAGACCACAGCACTCCAATTTTCCTGCTTTGCCAGCATAGCCGACACTACTGCTGGCAAAGAGAGATCTTGCCCGATCCGATCAACCAGGATCCGCCGCTCGGCAGTCCACGCAGGGCACTCTCCGAGCGTGTGCTGTGCGATATCCTGATCGTTTCCACAGTGGTGGCACTGTGCCGTGACCTCGCGTCCTATCCTGTGCAAGTACGCACCGAAACAACCGTGTCCAGTGAATACCTGCGTCAGGCGGAATGTGACGCGCTCTCTCCTTTGGAGCCAGGCTCCGAAGAGCGGCAAGACAGCCTCGACGATGCGCCTTGTCGCGTACTGTGGCAGCATGAGCCGCTCGCGCGCACGGCGGCACGAATCGTATTAATCATATATTCTGTATGGAAAAACTAGAGTCAATGCTGGACATATTTTACAGCTACGACGGTGTGGCAAAAGGTAGGAAAACTGTCTAGGAATGGCTTATCCATCACCTGATGACTATTCGCGGCTCTAGAGAGGTGTGATTGCGAAGTACTTATAGCGACTCCTTTTATCAACGGAGCAGTAGGGCTTTGGGCAGCACAATGAATCCAATAGGGTTGATGTGCTATCGGCTATTACCAAGCCCTTGGAGAGCCACCACAGAAGAATAGAATCTAGTTTTCCCCACTACTTTCATTCAATAAGTGTTGACATTCCGGTTACGACTATCTTTTGGAGTTGACTGTACAACCTAAAGGCATAACAGCTCTTTCTGGAACTCGTTAGTCCTAAGCCCAATCATCACAATCATCGGCCACTTGTTATTTTCACTATTCAATAGAAAACTTGCTAGTCCGGATTAAAATCTAGTCTTCCCAACCGAAAATAAACTTTATCTCCATGTTTGAGAATCGTTTTTAGATGTCTTTGATTGATGGCTCGGTTCGATATTATTCCAGCAAGTGATCCGTATTCGGGTGCGATTTTACATTAACCCTGTGACTTCGAATCCTCGGTACGGTTGACTAATAACAAAGGGACACGTGGGCGTAATAAGGTAAAACTTCTCGCTAACTCGCTCTGTTTGGGAGAAAATATAAGGGCGTGTATTTTAAACGGGAACACAACAATTATTTATAGTTTCATGGTTCATGAGCAAGAAGAATCTATCAAAGGCCATTGCGGGACCCATGTCCATTGACAGTTCTATAACTGTCCCTGCCCTTATCGATTGTTGACACGACTTTCCCCTAAAATTATTGTCAGAATAATTTACATATTTTTGAAGGGATATATAAATTATTATGAAAATAGAATAGGCACCAAGTTTAATTTGAAATAAACCTACCTAATGTGCGGCTAAAAGACAATCCTGGCACCTGTCAAGTGGAATTATTTCTTTTATAATAAACATAAAACTGGCTTTCCAGTTTATTGAAGGTTAGCAGGGATGGTGGCGTAAAGTGGAGGAATATTACGTGCGGGGTTCCACAGGGGTCAGTTCTCGGCCCCATCTTATAGAACCTTTCCTACGATGGGGTCGTGCGTGTCGCTTTCCCCGCTGGCGTCAGCTCAGTCTGTTACGCTGACGACATTCTTGTGTTGGCTAGCAGGAAGTCCTTCGAGGGAACCATCTGGTCTGCCGATCAAGTGGTATATAGCCAAAATTCATGCTCTGGGATGCAACCACCCAGTTTGCGGATATGCGTTGGTGACGCGCAAATTAGGATGGGCCGGTACATGCATAACCTGGGGCTCGCCCTGGACAGTTGTTGGCGCTTCGAAGAGCACTTTTCGCGGCTCGTCACCCGATTCAAGAGGGTATCAGGTGCATTTATTTATTAAAAAAACGTTGCCCCCACACTAGGATTTCTCCTGTGTCGTGGGTTCGTTTACAGACATAAATTCTACACACTATACACCCAGACCCGGAACAACTACCTGCAGATCATACAAATATTTGTTTCATACGGGAATCGAACCCGCGATACGTTGCCGACCTATAGAACAGACATACAGTTTTTATTTGAAGGCCCCCATGTCGTAAGTTTGCCAATTTTGTGGAGGCTTTCGGTGGTCCGCACAAAACAAAGTAACATCGCGCTGTAAAGTTCGTCGTTGTTCAGCTTCAACTTTTAGATTGTAATATACAAAAGAAAAACAAGAAATGGTCCTCCACCAATTCATCATTTCGGCCAAATAAAGTCCACTGCTGGACACTGGCCTCACCCAAAGATCACTACAACGACCGATATGGGTGTGTTGTGTGCTGATTGGGGGGTTTTGCTATAATCGCCACGCTTGGCAGGCGGGTTTGCGATCGCAGTTGAGTTGTTAATATACCCGAACGACGCTGCTGCCCATCCTTCGGCTAATAAAAAGGCGACTATGGCCTTTTACGACACCCAAGAGATGAGATGGGTTGGTGCTATTCGTAGCCGGCACCACACAGCAGCTTCTCCAATTAACAACCCGTATATTTCTAATTTCAAAAACGTAATTACATATCGAAACTCGCAACGTAGCACAACCGCAGCGGTCCGTGCGAGCAGCGACGTATTATTCAAGGCTACGGGTCAGGTGGCACCCAACAGTACAATTAATTTGCATATTTTTCTTTTCAACCAATTTAATTCAAAATTTGGAAGGGTTAATTAAGGGATTAGAGCAGAATGGGCCTTGGTTTACTTTGGGGTTGAAATCTGTAAAGAGTGACTGACAGATTTTATTATGACGTCTTTAGTTTGAGGTTTAAGTCGATTTATTATTTTTAATTATTTTTATATTCCCTGTTATTACAACGTGAACTTCCTTCAACCCAAGAAAAAGTGGAGGGGCATACCACACTCCTATCGGCTAATACTACTGGAGTGGTTATCGTCGGTAAAGAAATGAGGCTCCAGGTAATCGATAAAATCCCACTACCGCTGACCTTCCCTTCACCGGAGTAGAAATGATTTCTGGGTCCATTTGGCAGAATGCAAATACACAAACGGCCACGACAACGCTGCAGCGTGCTATCCGCAAGGCAAAGGCTCGGCCCTGGAGCGAGCTTCTGAAGATTAATCGGGAAGTGCCTTCCTACCGTATGGTAGTGGGCAAGTTTCACCCGTGGGTTTCTCTGGCGACACAAACCATGACCACGGATTGGTTGAAGGGGAGAACGAAGCCGAAGGTGAAATCCATGCTCTGAGAGAAGAAGTTCATCGCCTCTAAGGGAGGTCATGTGGTCCGTCCGACCGCAGACGCCAAATATGTAACGTATGGTATGCTATGAGGTGGAAACACTCCTGGTGCGCTTTCCACCTTTCCACATCCTGGCAGAGACAGATGCGTGGGTCTATGATCAGACACGCTTGTGTCCCTCTGCCAGAGCGACACAAGAGCTGAGGCAGCTGACTCCGCGGCGCGCAGTCGAAAAGTGGCGAGAGCACCTTCTGTTAAAGATCGCGAACAGCAGCACGTCGTCAAGGCCGTCTCATCGCTTTTCAGAACTTTGGCTAAAAAGGAACGAGCAGGTCACCAACCTATGGGTCTAGGTCTGGGTATCTGGATAGCGTCTCAACAAACCGAGGCGCTGTGGTTCCACAGACTGCCAAGTAGCAAAGAACCACCCAGTTCGTGGATACGTGTTGGTGACGTGTGCATCTGAGTAAACCGGTATAAGAAGTACCTGGGGCTCATTCTGGATAGTCGTTGGGGCTTCGAAAAGCACTTTCAGCCTTGTCCCCCGAGAGAGAGTAGTGGGTGCACTACACCGGCGGCTGCCCAATCCCGGGGGACCATGTGAGGAAGTACTCCGTCGCTACAGGGGGTCGTGCGATCCATGGCCCTCTATAGGGCGCCTGTATGGTTAACTCGACTGTCAGGTGCCCAGCACTGCAGAACCAAACTCTACAGTCTGCAACACAGAGTGGCTATACGGATCGCATGAGGATACCGAACAGTGTCATACGAGACGGCAATTCTCCTGGCGTGTTTTCCGTCTTTCGACATACTGGCGGAGATGGATGTGTGGGTCTACGATCAGACACGCTCCCTCCGCTAGAGCGTCGAAGGCGCACCTCCAGGGGCGTTGAACAGACTGAGGCGGCTAGTTCGGCGGTGTGCACTTGGAAAGTGGCGTCACCGCCTGCGGACACAGTTTGCGACCAAGCGCGTTGTGTCAAGGCCGTCCTGCCACTCTTTGAAGCCTGGTTCAGAAGGAGCAAGTACGTAACATACCACCTGATGCAGGTGTTTACTGGGCACGGTTGTTTGATGCGTACCTGCATAGGATAGGACGCGAAGCCACGGCACAATGCTACCATTGTGATAGCGACCAGGATACGCACAGCACACGCTCGACGCTCAAGCGGCGGATCCTGATCGATCGGATCGGGCAAGATCTCTCGCTGCCGGCAGTAGTGTCTATGCTGGCAGAGCATGAAAATATTTGAGTATCTGTGTAGGCACACAGATATCCTAATATACCAAGCGACCCCCGGAAAGATGGCGGCACGCATTTGTCGCGTACCACTATGTGCGTAGCAGAGCGAATAGCTAGGCTTTTCAAGCAAGCACATCTTGTACATGAGGTATTTAACACCGTGACAATAAATAAAAAATGCTGGTTTAACTTAGTGGTATAAATATATTTTTGCATGCGCTTATTTTATCCAACATACAAACAAAGTTAAATAACCTCAGATATATATATATAACCAGATTACTTAGACAAAAGTATGTCTATGCGTTGTGGACTAAAAACTAAAATCCTTTTCCTTTTTCATTATTATTTACGTATTATAACGAGAATCAATTCGTAACTCAATAAAACCGACTTTAACAAGTATACGAGTATAGATGTATCAAGCTCAGAACGCACTATTTCTCTATATCCACTTATTTGTGTATGTATGTATTCATATTTATGTTTATGTATATAATTAGTATGTAGATATATATACTATGTTTAGTATTTAGGTATAATAATCTTTATGCATGTGTGGATGCGTATATGTAACGTATATACTCTACACAACATGTCTACAGTTTCTTATCTTCGAATTCTCCTTTCGCAGAGATTTGTTAAAGAAATAATCAGTGCCTTCGTATTTTTCTGTCTTATGTAATTATATTTTAAATACTTTTGTGTGTACATAAATAAATAAATAAACGTTTGTTCGAATGAAATGCTTCACAGGGACTGTCTGCCCGGACAATAACGGCTGACCGGCTCGCCTCACCACTGGTCCCCCCATTCATCATTTCGGCCAAATAAAGTCCACTGCTGGACACAAGCCTCCCCCAAAGATCACCACAACGACCGATATGGGTGTGTTGTGGGCACATTGGGGGGATTTGCCATAATCGCCACGCTTGGCAGACGGGTTGGCGATCGCAGTTGAGTTGTTAAAATACCTGAAGGACGCGGCTGCCCATCCTCCGGCTAATCCCTTAGTCAACTTCTACGATACCCACGGGAGGAGATGGGGTGGTGGCATTCTGAGCCGGCACCACACGGCGACTGAGCCGGCACCACAAAATTATAAAATTATAAAAATTATATGATTATTATTATTTGCGGTACTAAATAATAGAATTTTATTGATTTAAACTGGCCATACTACAATCATGGTATGATAATCAGGCTCTAAACGACTAGAATCCAGGGCCATTAAAATATTACAAATAATATATGATAACCGTGTGGTGCCGGCTCAAATTAATCGTAAAAGTCGACTAAGGGATTGGCCGGAGGATGGGCAGCAGCGTCCTTCGAGTACATTAACAACTCAACTGCGATCGCCAACCCGCCTGCCAAGCGTGGCGATTATGGCAAAACCCCCCAATGAGCTCACATCACATCCATATCGGTCGTTGTGGTGATCTTTGGGGCAGGCCTGTGTCCAGCAGTAGACTTCATTCGGCCGTTAGATATAATTTCAGTATGTACTATGTTAAACTCTACAATATAAAACCCTCTTAGGTATACCTTGAGTATCGTTAAGGGTCCTCGACTACAACTCACGGTCAAGTGCGAGCCACTCGACGGTCATGCGAGAATTTATCGAAGCCCCGCAATTATTAAGAAACTTCCACACTTCAAATAAAGATGAAAGCTAACTTCAACAAACTACAGTAGTCTCGTATTGTTTGCAGATCTATTAGTCGTAGACGGCATGGTTAGTGCAGTGGCTATGCGACTGGGGTGTGCGGGTTCGAGTCCCTCACGTAACAAATATCTGTATGGCCTGCCTGTTTCGGATCTAGGTGTCTGTGTATGTGAGATTTATATTATCAGTTGTAAACTATACCCACACACCTTGAGACAGAGATTGTTTATCTATACATCTATACAAATAATCAAAATTGAAGTGTCTGTTTGTAAAGTCAAAAGAACATCTTTTTATTAAATGCATTAGAAAGTATATACGGTACCTACAACAAAAAAAACTAAAACGTTGCTGTTATCCGTATGGTCTACTGATTAAGAATATAGCACCACGCCTTCTCCTCACGTGGATCTCATAAAAGGTGCCTAACGGCCGAAATTTGAACCTATTCCTACCGTTTCGGTAGAAAAATCTCAAATAGTTTAGTGGCTCTTAAATATTGAGTGGTAGGGCTAACAATATAAACCTTTGGGATAGTTGACTGAAACGTACTTCAACAAAGCCTTTTATTGGTGTCCAGTGGAAATTCTACATGAACTTCTTTCGCTACGGGGAAGGGCGAAGGGGTATGCCGGACTTCTACCGGCTAAAACCACTGGAGCGGTCATCTTCGGCACCGAAGAGGAGCTCCAGGTCCTCGTAAGATCACACTAGAACTTCAACAAAGCCTATGTACATTTCATATACGACTAGCCCAAATAACTACAAAAAGCACGTATACCTAATCTTTCTTCCCGTACAAAAAACGTTATACCATGCGATACAGTCTCGATAGAGCTATAAATACTCATATGAAGTCGGGAGTGAGCGCCAATTCAACGGGATGGCTCCTTGGGGATGTACGTGTCGACGTATATAATGGCGGAAGAATCTGGAATGTTTGTTAAGGTTTTTGCTCTCGAAGGACATTTCATTCGTACCTACAGATCCGACAATATTGGAACACTAAAAGCCTGTAATAGACAACAGAACGTAGCTAATCGATGTTTACAGTTATCGTCGACCTGTGTATAAAAACAAAGAGCTTTACGGGTTTCATACTTTATTATGGAAATACTGCTACCACAGGCTTCACCCGCTTGTCCGTGTGATATCCGGATTAAGAATATAGCACTACTCCATCTCTTCTCGTGATGTCGTAAAAAGCGACTAAGGGACTCTAAGCCAGAACGATGAGCAGCAGTGTCTTTTGTGATACAACAGACTCTGCACCCACCAACCCACCAGCCAGGCGTGGTGAGTAGTGGCAAATTCCCCCAAAATGATGACATACGCTATGCGTCTTTTATGGGGGAAGCGTTCAGTAATGGGCGTCTTTTGGATGATATTAGGAAAGGCTTCCCCCATAGATTCCCACAACGTCCGGTCACATGCCACCCACATCCAACGGTTCCCAGCGACCTTCACCAGACCAGCGGATGTCCGTTGGCTGGTGTGATAATGGTGATGATAAAAGGAAATAGGAGACCCTTAGGCTGCCTTTTCACCAGGGATGTGCGAGGTAGCTAAGCTGTGAGCGAGGGCAAGGCTAAGCTATGAAACCAAATGTATATTTCCACCAAGCTAAGTACTGTACTGTAGCGGGGCGGGTTTGCTTTGCCAGTAAGCTGTGCGAAGAAGACGTACGACGTAGTGTTGAGTAGGACACGATTTAAAAATGAGTTTGTAAGAGTAGCCTCTTTTTTGTACCGAGCCAGTACAATGTCCCACTTCAAATGAGGCGAGGCGTCATGACATGAAGCTTGGCGGTACATTTGAAAGAACGAGTATTTCATGTACTGTTGCTGTATTTGTACTGCCCTGTCTTACAAAGTGTGATTGAGGTAATACTTAAAGCAAAGTAATAAGAAGCGTAGACGAATGACGATTGTATCGACGTTTTTACTTATTAGCCACTGTAACATTATTGTGGAGGCGAGTTATTTGTAAAACATGGTTTTTATTTAAAATATACCTAATACTACTACTACAAAATAAGCAAAACAAATAGGTATTTAACAGACATTCATGAAATCATATTTTTCTAAAACTGTCGCGTCTCTTACTTTGTACTAGTACATTTGTAATAGAGTGAATAAAAACATCATGTTGTCTCTTGCAGTCACGATATCCGTTAAATAAAAAGACGTGCTTTTGAAGCATGTGCCTCATTCTCTCTCTCTCTCACCCTACAGTTCACATGCGAAGAGTAAGGTAACGCGACATAAAATTTGAAGTGGTACATGTTATAATGTTGAGCCGCTCTTACAATATTGTGTCATGTACGGGATAAATGTGCTGCCTCTTGTATGTCCTACTCAACACTAGTACGTGGTGAGCTAGCGATGCGGTAGGGTAGCAGGGTGCGGCTACATCACTCGCAACACTAGCTCACGTCTCTAGCTTGCATCCTTCACGTGCTTCCCTAGCTCGCATCCTTAGCTCGCATCCTTAGCTCGCATACGTAGCAAGTACGAAAAAATCTTAGCTTCATTGAACCCTTTTACACCAGAGCTAACTTGAGCTAAGCTAGAAAAATTAAAAGATCCTATTGGCAGATGTCCTCCACTATACACATCCTCGTAAATCCCTGGTGCAAAGGCAGTATTATACCCCCTTTATTGTCAGTATTTCTATAGCTGCATGAAGACCCATGTTGTCAGAATACTAAGCCTCATATTGCTGTAAAAAGGTCAAAAGTATTTTGGCACAAATAAAGGAGTAAATCCGAAATTCATCGAAATTAAGCGATGCTTAACCGCTTAACCGTGTGGTGCCGGCTCAGAATGCCACCACCCCATCTCTTCCCATGGGTGTCGTAAAAGTCGACTAAGGGATTAGCCGGAGGATGGGCAGCAGCGTCCTTCGAGTACATTAACAACTCAACTGCGATCGCCAACCCGCCTGCCAAGCGTGGCGATTATGGCAAAACCCCCCAATGAGCCCACAACACATCCATATCGGTGGTTGTGGTGATCCTTGAGGGAGGCCTGTGTCCAGCAGTGGACTTCATTCGGCCGAAATGATGAAGCGATGCTGATGATATTTGGCAAGTAGGTATCAAACAAAACAGTTTCATTCGTCAATAAATTTAGATGTCAGTCTTTGGATGGGTAACCGCATAGTGAAATTTGAATTGAGAGTCTCCGTGCTTCGGAGGGCACGTAAAATCTGTCGGTACCGGTTGTTGTCATTAGACGGCAGTCGTTAAACCAAGTCCGAGGCCTTTGGGAGCCGAGGGCGGCTTGAACAATTCTGGCACAAGGGTGGCCATACTTAGCAGAATAAACTCTGTGACATCACCCAATACCATTAAGCGTAAAACACAAAATGACTCTACTATTATGTCAATTAGCATTATTACTTACAGAAACATCACTTACCGAGCGCCTGAAGCATCTCTAAGTGCCTACAAATTGCTACCGATTCGTTCTTTCCCTGTTCAATCATTAGGCGAAATTATAATAATATTTGAAATGGCCTGAAGCGCGCAGTAGGTACTAGTATTAAAAGTCGATTTGGATCGTTATTATATTATTTTAAGGTCTACTGTAGGTTTGCAGATCAATCGGTTATTAAAGGAGCTCTCGAAGGTTTTTGAAGCTTGGTATTAGATTTCAGATCGACAAGGAGGTCACAGGCTTGAATTGGAATTTGATATCCGGGATTTGTAAATGTAAAATCTGTTTCACGGCTCTAAGCTATGGCTTGACCCTTTAAGTAAGACATTTCATTCATCATTTCGGCCGAAACGAGTCACACAGGCCTCCCCCAAAGATCATTCTCTCATTCGGGGGTCTTGCCATAATCACCATGCTTGGCAGGCGGGTTGGCGATCGCAGTTGAGTTGATAATGTACTCAAAGGACGCTGCTGCCCATCCTCCGGTTAATCCCTTAGTCGACTTTTACGACACCCACGGGATGAAATGGGGTGGTGGCATTCTGAGCTTTCATTGGTGTTCTCATATTGCATAGGCATCATCTCATGCTAGGTAGGTACCACCCGCGGTGCTAGTTATTATGCCACCAAGCAGCAGTGCTTAAACTTTAGACATTACTGTCTTCCAGTTGTAGTAGTTGTGTACTGTAGTTAATGAACTTACCACAAGGTGAAAAACTCTGTGGTCTCAAATTGTCTTTTGGTTTCGGGCGCGTAACAATATATCCAGCTTTCATCACGATGACGATGTCAAGCTCACCATTCGAACCACCTCCGTTATACTTTTCAAGCATTTCGCTGCACCAATCCAAACTAAACGTTTTTGATCTTCCGTCAAATTATAAAGTATCAAGCTTTGCACCAGAAGCTTTCTGACGGCTAAATGTTCATGTAAGACTTTTGCACTTGACTCATACCAATGTCTAAGCTTGCTTGGATCTGTTGATATATTACTGTTTTATCAGCTTCTATTACTAGCCGTACAGCACTCGCGTTATTTTCTGTGGTCGCCGTAGAAGGACGTCTTTCGTGCAAATCATCAAAGATTACTTCGACCACGTTTAACCTCATTAAACCAGTTAATAATAGTGGCACGAGACGGGCCGGCATGAAATGCCAATCGAAGTCTATCATAACATAGTTATTGATTAAGACCACAGAGAAAGTCGTAGTAAGACATGGAGCGTAAATGTTTTCTAGTCAATTAAACTCTTTTTAAATTGCCGCTAATTTGATAAAAAAAAGACACATACATTCAATGTATGTCTTCAGCTTCCCAAGAGGCCTTTACTTGAAATTTAAATAAAATTTTCATCTGCAACATTTGTCACTGGCCAATTTTAATACTTTTCTGTGTGACCCTCTAAATAAAGAATGTTAACAAAACCTATAGGGTGAAGAAATACAGCCCCCAAGCCTAGCCCAATCAGTATCTCATGATATCCTTACCTGTATGTATTATGATATCTTAGAAATCATGTTATTACTGTGCTACATTGTGAAACGTGAAGAACAAAATATATATTATCTTATAATCCTGATTGAAATTACTGCTTCATGATTTCACGCTTCACGTTTCTATTCTAGAATAATAAAAACTATTAGTGGGGAATATGAAACAATTATACAAATAGTATAAATCTACCTACTTTTTAATACATATAACGCCATATTTCACCCACAACATTTCCCGTAGCACGTCCTACACGTGTTTTGCCAATTTTCCAGTTTCATCGTCGGGTCACCCGGTATAAATAGTGAATTAGAAAAGGCCGGGTCACGTATTCCGACCCTGATTCCATAACTGGGGGTACCTGGGAATATCTACCATGTGTATGTTTGATCCCTGAACTTACACTGAAGTTTCGACACCTAAATTGAATTTCCTTGGTCAGTAGACAGTATGAATAATTGAGTTTGAACATGTCTTAGATTTCCGCGATTATTACTCATTATAATAAAACACTATGAAACGGATTCCATCGCGTATATTATAGACTTTTGCACAACACGTAGCTGACGTCAAGCATAGACGTTTCACAAAGTCTGCAGTGTGAACATGCCTAGGGCAAACATAACCATTTTGTCTCAAATGTTTTTGTTTATAATTTTAAAATACATAGTTATTTAGGAAAACAGACAAAACTTGCCGATTCCCCCGCCCTTATATCCGAAACAACGGTGCATCAATAAAAAAAATACGTTATAGCTCTTTACCTATAGATTACAGAAAAACCTATAAGAAGTATGTAGTCTTAAAATAACAAGGTAAATCGTTCAATATTGTGCGTACTAACTTACGTTTGCAGCTGGAATGTATGGGAAAACACGTTTTTCATCTACGATGTTAAGTTTGTAAAGATCATTTTAATTAGTGGATAGTGGAGATAAAAATATAGGATGACCTTAGAATGCAAGCCTGACACGTCCCGTGAGAGACATACCTATGTATGTCCCTCACTTAATTGACACTAATGATGTTACCTTCAGTTACATTTTAAGACTGTTCACATGCACACTAACACAATTATTTAACTTGTGCTATTTGCTCTATTGAATTTTAAATTATATTTAGTACTAGCTGGGACCCGCGGTTTCACTTCACAAATTTAGAGTACTTCGACATAGACACTTGACATAGAATATATATAATGGATTTAAAGGGTTTTATTTTTTTTGCGCGGAGCCCTGTTTATTTTTCTGAAATAAAAGTAGCCTAAGCTATTCCTTATAGTATCAGCTATCTGCCAGTGAAAGTCCCGTCAAAAAGCTGTTATTTTGACTTTACAAACAGGCACTGCAATTTTATATATTTGTATAAATATTTTGCAAATATAATTATCTTACGAACAGGAGACGCCATTTTTTTTTTGTTTGGTGCAGTTTACAGATACAAATCTCACATGCATAAACACTCAGACCCGAAACAACTATCTGTAGATCAGAAATACGTTGTTCAGTGTGGGTATTGAACCCGTAACAAGAAAGATCGGCTTTAGCCACTCGGTTGCGGTCGGCAGCGCTGATTTTCAGCGGCAATCTGATGAAATAAGGGCTCCATTACTTTACCAGATTGTCGCTGAAAATCAGCGCTATTTGTGTTATCATGAGACCAATAGGAACAACATGACCATTTTTTGCAGACTGGTGTACACGCTTTTACTTGTTTTAGATACCTATTTTTATTCTAAAAACCACTATTTTGAGAAAACCAGAAAAAGAAAATTATACACCCCTGTTTAGAAGGTACTTGTTATGGCTGGAAGGAGGTTGCGATTCTATTTAGGTGAAATAGTGTTCTTGAACACAAGCCTACGCAATATAAAAAATAACTAAACAATTATGACCTATGAATTACAGCTGGAGATACAGTTATCTCGGCTTAAATTTTCATTGTTGAACTGATTTTTCTGCATAGATAATTACTTTCAAAGAGTTTTAACAATATAGTTACTCATTATCAGTAGCTTAATTCTCTTTCTAATCGTGTAGAATTCCTTTACGCGTCTATTTATATCTGTAATCTCCAAAGAACACAAAAGTTTAAAGTCTGTGTTTTGTAGTTATCTCCATACCTTCAGTATAAAACATTAATTACACGCCTACACTTCTAGTCTATGCGTGGGTATGATTTCATGGACCTAGTTAACGAGACTATATTTATGCTATAAAATGTCATTGAAGCGAAGCTGACTCTCGTTTGCGATGGGGTATTTATACTCAAAATCTGAATGAGCAAACGCGAACGTTTACGCTAACCGTGTGGAGCGGGCTACGAATAGCATTAACTCATCTCATCCCTTGGATGTCGTTAAAGGCGACTATGGGATTAACCGAAGAAGCTGCCCATCCTCTGGATATAAACCCTTAGTCGCCTTTTATGACCTCCATGGGTAGAGAGAAGTGGCCTGTTCTTTGCCAGGAACCAAACGGAACTACAATATAATGTGCCGGCTACGAATAGTAACAACCCATCTCGTTGGTGTCGTAAAATGCAACCATGGGATTAGCCAGAGGATCGGCAGCAGCGTCCTTCGAGTATATTAACAACAAATCAACCGAAATCGCTAACCCGCCTGCCAAGCGAGGCGATTATGGCAAAACCCCCCATTGAGCACACATCACACCCAGACCGGTACGTTGCAGTCATTTTTGAGGGAGGCCTGTGTCTAGCAGTGGGCTTTATTCGGCTAATATGATAATGATTTTATATTCTAATAGTCATCATTTCGGCCGAATGAAGTCCACTGCTGGACACAGGCCTCCCCCAAAGATCACCACAACCACCGATATGGATGTGTTGTGAGCACATTGGGGGGTTTTGCCATAATCGCCACGCTCGGCAGGCGGGTTGGCGATCGCAGTTGAGTTGTTAATGTACTCGAAGGACGCTGCTGCCCATCCTCCAGCTAATCCCTTAGTCGACTTTTACGACACCCATGGGAGGAAATGGGGTGGTGGCATTCTGAGCCGGCACCACACGGCTAGCCGGCACCACACGGCTTTTCTAATAGTATTACGCTGTTAATATGTACCTATAGGCTAGTTTAAAGAAAATAATTCAGTCTTTGTTCGCGTGAAGCCAAAGTTAAACAAAATTAAGGTTTAATGCTTCATAATACCGATACCTAGGACTTTTTTTATTATATTAATTTTTACTTATTATAATATGTACACCGTATGGGTCGTTAATGAAAATCATGTCGTGGACATTAAATACAGAAATACAGAATTTGATAATTTATTATTGTGACAACGCCAACTTTTTTATCTTGTTTTACTATTTTGGTCGTCCGATCAATTAATATTTATATTATAATGGATTGCTTGCTTTATTTTTCTTTTCTACACACATTTTATGCTTTTTTATTAAAAAAATTATGCGTCGCAACATTGATTTATTATTACTATATTATATACCATACACGTATTATTATATTACATACCTACTAATTATATAAATAGATTATATTTTAGACTTACTTATAAGCACATTATAATATGCATATTGCATGATATCAATTGCATATATCCTCCTAATTTCGAGCGTATGGCACTCGTGTGTTGCCGCTGAAAATCAGCGCCAGGTAGTGTTACCTTGTACTGCCACCTGACATCATGCTGAGCTGATGACCCTTTGGCACTTCTATTCAATCATCATATTTTTGTTTGCCTATTTAAATGTTTGTGCCAATAAATACTTTACTTTCTTTCTATTTAGCTGAATCTGGCAAGATTAGAGTAATTCAGTAATTAGGTTTTAACAGACACTTCCACATGACCACATGTTTAAGCTTTGAAGGGTGTTTGGGGTTCTTTTATATAGAACGTTATATTTGACGACACGGTTGGTGCAGTGGCTGATACAGTCGACTGCTGCGCGCCGCGTCGCGGGTTCGATTCCCGCATGAAACAAACATTTGTATGATCTGCAGGTAGTTGTTCCGGGTCTGGATGTATTGTGTGTGAAATTTGTGTCTGTAAACGCACTCACGATACAGAAGAAATCCTAGTATGGGGCAAAGTTTTGAAAAAATAAAGAAAAAAGAAGAATAATTTGGTCCCGCTAGTTTTACCCATCGTTTAATTTAAAAGAAATCAGAACATTTATACACCCGCATTACCGCGTCGCATCACCCGCGCCCGCGATATTACATCGTTTTCATTTAGCGTTATTCCTGTCATTTTTTCTTATCACTCGGCTCCTTAGGGTCGTTGCGTGATGTAAAGTAGCCTTTAACCTTCCTGAAGAATAGGGATATAAAATTCTATAAAAACTTCGGCTTTAGGTATTATACATGTATAGATAGACGACATACAAACAAGAGACGATAAATGGTTTTGTTTTTCGCAACTTTTCGAATACTTTGCAGCGTTCTTGGTCATAAGATGACTGTCGGAAATCCTGCAATATTTCCAAATATAATCCATTAAAAATGTTTTATTATAATGATTAGTAGTAATCGCGAAAATCTACGATGTTGATTAAGTGACGTTAATTTAACAGAACTCAATAAAGATATGTGTTCATGTACATTTAGTATAAGATAAATATACATACATTGCCGTGTGGTGCCGGCTCAGAATGCCACCACCCCATGTCCTCCCATGGGTGTCGTAAAAGTCGACTAAGGGATTAGCCGGAGGATGGGCAGCAGTGTCCTTCGAATACATTAACAACTCAACTGCGATCGCCAACCCGCCTGCCAAGCGTGGCGATTATGGCAAAACCCCCCAATGAGCCCACAACACATCCATATCGGTGGTTGTGGTGATCTTTGGGGGAGGCCTGTGTCCAGCAGTGGACTTCATTCGGCCGAAATGATTGATTGATTTGAAATATACATATGTAATAATTATCCAATAACATATTTACGTGATATGTTTTAACTTAATTTGGAACCGTGCAAATTAATTTCTGACGTTTCATAAGTGCTAGTAATTGGTTTATTTGAAATAAAAATATTTCACTTTGACTTTGATTTGTAACTTTGAAATAACAATATATTTCTTTCAAATAATATTTTCGCTTGTCACGAATAGCATTCGTGGAAACTAACTGTGAGCCTGAATTTGTTTGTCTTAATATGTTTGTTGTTTTACTCAAAGAAATGAAATTAATGTTTTTATGATAATATGTACCATAAGAAACGTAACTCTTTATATTACTTTGGTTTGTTATTGCAGGTATTATTTGTATCGTTGAAATAATAGCATAATATTTCTTTCAAATAACATATTCGCATGTCACGAATGGCATTCGTGGAAACTAAATGTGAGTCTATATCAAACTGTTGTTGTTGTTTGAAAAACGTTGCCTCACACTAGGATTTCTCCTGTTTCGTGGGTGCGTTCACAGACCTGAATTCCACATACAACTGCCTGTATACTGATGATAAAGATTAAAATAAATTAGTCCATTTTATTCTAAACGCACATGAATCCGAGAAGTCAGAGGGATCGAAGTAGACCCTCCTGCGTAGATGGCAAGCGTTTAACCGCTAGGCTAACATTCTTTTGTATTTTCTTAACATTTTTGTTGTATCTTATTACGTACTAGCTGCGACCCTCGATTTCACTCGCCGTTTAATTTAAAAGAAATTGGATTATTTAAAAATAATTTATAGTACTTCGGCATAGCTACTTGACATAGAGTATATATAATTACTAGGAGGGATCAAACAGTAGTGAGAACGACATACTCCTTGGTAAGAAAATAATAATACTGGCAGGCATAGCTAAGACACATATTTGTTATATTAATAAAGAAAAAAATCTTCGATTCTCTTTTGTTTTTTTTCTGAATGTAGTAATTTAGTAATGTCTTAGGTATTCGCGATTATTACACATTATAATAAAACAATTTTAAACGGATTAGATCGCGTATATTATCGATTTTTGTTTTTCCTGACGTTTCGAATACTTTGCAGCATTCGTGGTCGCAGGATGACTAAGGTGACAGGCGTCGTTACAGATTTTTAAAAAGTTATTTTATTTTATCTACTGTACAATTTTAATCAAAAATTAGTTTCGATGCACGCAGTAATCACTCACAGTGTCTTGATGTTTTTTAGTGCGGTATGTTGTTTGGGACTTTATTATTTTAATAACTGGATTCCAAACAGGTGGTACCTGCCAACCATCTTCTCTATTAAAATTAGGATGTTTTTTAATTTCAATAGCCTCACGAAACATTCTTGGTACATATCGGTTTTCTATCGCGAGGACTTGAGGTTGATCAAAACGAAGATAGTGGTTGGGTTTGCCTAAGGCATGTCCACACACTGCAGACTTTGTGGAGCGTCTATGCTTGACGTCAGCTATATGTTCTTTTATTCGGGTGGCTATGCTACGCTTTGTTTGCCCTATGTATGACAAGCCACAACCACAGTCAATCTTGTAGACTCCTGCATCTTGTAAAGGTATGTGACATTTCACCGGTTTTAAAAGTTGGCTGATCTTCTTATGCGGCTTGAAGTAGGTTTTTATAGAAGCACGCTTCAAGATGTGACCAATTTTGTCGGTGACTCCCTTAATATACGGTAAAACAGCGGGTCGTCGATCAACCGTGGTGGGTTTCGGGCGGCTTCTGCGACGGAGATGTGGAGCTTTCAAATTGTTATTTTTAAGAACTTGCTGTACCGTGTGGTGCCGGCTCAGAATGCCACCACCCCATTTCATCCCGTGGGTGTCGTAAAAGTCGACTAAGGGATTAACCGGAGGATGGGCAGCAGCGTCCTTCGAGTACATTAACAACTCAACTGCGATCGCCAACCCGTCTGCCAAGCGTGGCGATTATGGCAAGACCCCCCAATGAGCACACAACACACCATATCGGTCGTTGTGGTGGTCTTTGGGGGAGGCCTGTGTCCAGCAGTGGATTTCATTCAGCCGAAATGAAAAAAAAAATGATGAAGAACTTGCTTCACATGGTTAAGTTCCCTTGCCAGATGGTCGGCGTCACAGATGCCATGTGCTCTATGCAACAAAGATTTGGCCACGGTAGCTAACTGACAAGGATGGTGGTGAGATTCACCGTTAAGGTACCTATCTGTATGGGTAGGCTTTCTATACACAGTGTGACTAACAGAATGATCTGGATTATGGACGAGAAGTATGTCAAGAAAGGCTAAGGATTTGTTATCCTCCAATTCCATAGTAAACTGAATTTTACTATGTATTGAATTTAGGTGTTTTAAGAATGCAGGGACCCTATTGTGAGGCAAGATGGTAAAAGTGTCATCTACGTACCGTTTGAACATCTTTGGTTTAGCCGGGGCTGTCATCAGTGCTCTCTCCTCAAAGTCCTCCATGAAAATATCGGCGACTACAGGAGAGACCGGTGAACCCATGGCTACACCGTCAGTTTGCAGGTAAAGTTCATTGTCCCACAATAGGTAGCCATTGGTAAGGCAGTGTTCAAGTAACTCTGCATATTCTAGAGGCATGTCATGTTCACTTAACCGTTTCTTTACAACATCCAAACAGTCCTTTATGGGTAAGTTGGTAAATAAGGACTGCACATCAAAACTGACCATCACTTCACTTTCAGCCAGTTGTAGGTCTTTTATTTGGCTGACAAAGTGATAGGAATCCTTCACATGTGTTAGTCTTTCCACGAAGTTGTGAGAGTATCTTCGCTAGATGTTGAGCCAGTTTATAAGTTGGTGTATCAATCTGGCTGTTTGCTTCGTGTCGGAACGTGTTCTCGAAAATGGAGAAAAATGAAGTGCGAGCCGATATTAAATACCTCTGTTTAAAAAAGTTTAGCGACGCAAGAGATTCATTGCGATTTGGAGGCTACATTAGGATAGTCTGATCCGCCGTATTCCACTGTCGCAAGGTGGGCTTCTCAATTTCGAGTAGGGAGAACGAGCACGGAAAACGAACATCGTTGCGGCCGTCCATCGACGTCAGTCACCCGAGAAAATGTTACGAAAGTCGTGAAAATTGTATTGAGCGATCGAAGAGTGACCATCCGATACTTAATTCAAGAAACGGGCATTTCATATGGAAGTATTCAATCCATATTGAAACAATCTTTGAATATGAGAAAAGTCTCCGCAAGATGGGTGCCGAGAATGTTAACCGACAGTCAGAAACAAAATCGACTTGACATTTCGAAGATATTGTTGGACAAGTTGGCCAGTGCAACTCCCGTCAAAATCGGTCCAGCCGTTTCGAAGATTAGCAGGAATAAACAGACAGACAAAATAATTGTTCTTTTTTATTCTAGGTACCGTAAATACTTTCAGATGCATTTAGCAAAAAAAAACTGTTGTTTTGACATTACAAACAGACACTTCAATTTTATTTATTTGTATAGATTTCCAACTTAGTCCTTTACAAAGTGTATGAATGTTGGGACTGGAACCCAACATGCAGATGTTGGAAATTTCAATTTTAACTGGGTACCTACCTATCTGCATATACATCTAGTTAAAATTCAAACTTCAATAACGTAAACATCTTCGAGTTGTCTGTCGTATCATTTCAATTTTGGTTGAGATTAGTTTGTTAATTAAAACAAAACTTTATGGATTACGGCGACCAAAACCTCAAATCGAGTCTTAGATTAGACCTTAGAGAAGGGTGAAATGCAATACAACAAAATTTACATACGTTCTTCTGCTTATGGTTAGTAGTTTATCGACAAAATATCGTGGAGAAGTTGTATACTATGAGTTATTTCGCAAGTTATTGAATAACTTACTGTTATACTTTTATTTATGAGAATACGACCACCCCATCTCATTCCGTGGGTGTCGTAAAAGGTGACTGTGGGATTAGCCGGAGGATGGATAGCAGCATTCTTCAAGTACATTTATATCTCAATTGCGATCCGACTGTCAAGCATAGCGATTATGGCAATATCCATATGATACGATAAGCACATATTACAAACATTATAGCATTTATTTAAGTTACTTAACCAAGCTTTTGAACAAGAAGTGAACAGTCCATGCTCTTTGGGTTCAGATTAGTAGGAATATATGAACAATCTCATGCGTCTCTAGGGTTTTCATTCTCACAAACGAATAAGACTCCAAGGTGCTTCAATCGTACAAATCAACAGATATTAAGTTTACTTATATTAAGCAAATAAAATTATCTCATCTTATCTACTTAAAAAAAACTTTCATTCAGAATTACATTTATTTAGATGAATGCCAAAATATTATGTAAGTTTCCTAATACAGTACAACAAATAAATAAATTTAGTGACTAAAATTTATTTTACTTTTATTATTATTTGACTATTTTACATTTAAAACAATTTTTCCACTGTACAAAAATAAATAAATATCTAATGAAAGTACATATTATTTTCTCTAATCAAACATTTATATGAATTGTATTTAATATCTTTCTTCGATCATTTTATTGATTTTCCTACTTACATAAACTATTAATATGCGGCATCAAAAAAAAAATTTACCCCAACGTACTTCTAACACGTATACATAAGTACCTGCACCGTTTGTTCTTATATTTTTGTTATATATTTATTTTTCGTACGTGTCAGGCCAAAGGACGTCCACTGCTGAACAAAGGGTTCCTGCATAGTTTTCACATATGTGTCGTTATTTTGGGGACGTTTGCTGTTGTAATTTTCTCCACTAGTGGATGATCGTGATTTGGATGTTACGCAGAGGCTAAGCCTAACTCTCTGCTTTACCGAGTTAGATTTTGAGCCGCACCAATTAATATTTTTATGGCTTACAGGTATTTTTCTGGGTTTTGAGGTCTATGAGATTTATGTCTGTAAAGTGGCGTCATGATGTTTATGCACCCTAGTGTTTATGCAATTAAAGATAAAAGACGCCACGGATGCCGCATGCGCGATGAAAAGAAGAGAAAAATAAGTAGGTATATAAAATTGGTAGGAGGGTATAGGATCATCAAGATTATTGACAAAACAACAATAACACTGATTTTCAGCGATGGGACGATGAAGTGATGGCGTCTCTGCGGTGGTTAGATGATTATACAAAATTTACTAAAAATTAATACATGATTTAAAATTTTATAGAAGAATGGAAAAAATCAACACAATTTTGTTAGTATGCATATGAACAGTACTAAAGAAATCAAATATAACATCAATAGTGTCACTCCGCCGTGTGGCGCCGGGTCAGAATGCCACCACCCCATCTCCTCCCATGGGTGTCGTAAAAGTCGACTTAGGGATTAGCCGGAGGATGGGCAGCAGCGTCCTTCGAGTACATTAACAACTCAACTGCGATCGCCAACCCGCCTGCCAAGCGTGGCGATTATGGCAAAACCCCCCAATGAGCCCACAACACATCCATATCGGTGGTTGTGGTGATCTTTGGGGGAGGCATGTGTCCAGCAGTGGACTTCATTCGACCGAAATGATGATGATGAGTGTCACTCACGTTGTGTCCATTTCAGTAAGCGCCCTTTCCTTTGGATGCAACAGGCGAACATTGTGACTGTTGTTACCTTTTCCCTCGTCTCGTTTCCTATACCTATCTAATCACCTACCCGCAGTAACTATTCATATTTAAATACCACCAATACCCACTCTCCATCCCCCTCATTGATCCAGCAGTCCCTTGCGATCATTACTGTCCCAGTAACTCCCTGAGCCGAGGTCCGTGTCCCGCAGGGGACGTCCTCAGGCGCAGTTACTTAAATATAAATAAAATCTAGGCTGGAAGCTACTTAATGCTTCGCCAATTTGCCCGGTTAAGCAGCTATATCCCCCTTGGGTTGAGTGCGAGAAGCCCATAATTAAAAAAAAAAAAAAAACAATCTCCATTCCTAATTCGCCTTTTCTAAAAAAATGTCCCACTATAGAATTTTTCTTTTGTCGCGGACACATTTCCCACATAAACAAATACCCAGACCCGATACAACTACCTGCGATCCCTAATTGATTGTTGATACGACGTAAATAATTTTAAAGCACACCAATCACTTTAAATTCAAACGTAAAATTTCAATCCTCGTCTGAAAAGAGTTAATCAAGTCTTCTATTAAATATTCCTTTCTAGAATATTAAGAATTCTACCTTCAATATCGTCCCTTATTCGAAGCTGTATCAATTAGAAAGAAATTAGCGTTAGTTGTCTTTCAATTATATTGCTGCGCTGCGCACCCTCCTTTATTTAATTACTGTCTCTATGTTAGAGCTAAATTGTCGGGCTTTTGCTGATATTGTTGATGTCAAAATACAGGGTGTCCAGTAAATAGCACGACATACTGCAGGGGGTGAGAGCTTGGGTCAATACCTACCAAAAAAACACAATATATGTTCAGCAAAATCTTACGGATTTACAGTAGTACAAAATTTTAGTAGTAGAAAATTGTACTGTGAAAATTTAAATAACAATTGTATGACTTATCAATGGGTAAAGTTTACAAATAATTTGAGGTAAAAAAAAACTAGAAAAGGAATTTTTCATTACGAGATGCTTAAAAATCTGTGTCAAGGTAGAGATTTTTCGACATTTCGGAAAATTTTGTACTACTGTAAATCCGTAAGATTTTGCTGAACATATATTGTGTTTTTTTGGTAGGTATTGACCCAAGCTCTCATCCCCTGCAGTATGTCGTGCTATTTACTGGACACTCTGCATATTGCTTACGTATTTGTCAAACGTTACGCACATTTGTTAGTTTCGTATTATCTTGATACCCCGGATCCTCTCCATTCCGATAGTGTGGTTCGAGCAGTGCCTAGTTAGGCACTGCTCTGTCTACTGCAGTGCCTAACTAAACGGATACAAATTAGAAAATTAAAGAATAATGTTTGGAAAACTGTACCGTCCATACAGGAGGTATATACCAGATAAACAATCAATTGTTGGCGTTTTGGTAGACCTGAAACGTTTTATTTTTTTATCTTCGAGTTATTGATTTCATATTGCACCCAAAGAGACGAGAAATAATGAAAATGTAATATGCACCTTAAAATCATACCTTAAATATATAAAATGTTATAGTGTCACAGTAGCGTGACATTGCGTCCGGTATGATACTCGTAGCTGTCAAGTGACGAGCCCGCAGTACTGACTCGCGTCTAATAAGACGAATATTTTGTTAGGAATTTGTGTTTAGAGGCTAAATATTTAAATGTTCATCGTGGCCGACTTTGATACTAACTTTCAACACATTGCGTGTTCGTACGGCCATTGCGTCGCAGTACGTGCTAAGCCTAAGCTTTAGGGAAAAAGATGGATCGTATGAAACGCTTGCTTATCCCGCTCACGTAATAAATTTGCACCAAGGAATAGCTTTTTTACCTAACAAATTGGCGGTGAGTTTGCAAGCATCCCAGCCTGTAGGTACACGTCCAGTAAATATGAGCAGCTTTGACCACTTAAGAGGGAGGTAGGGAGAGGGACTACTTAATACGGGGAAGTCACTTTGGGTGGATCACATGTTGCAACACGTTGCCACTAACATCTTCAGGTTTCCCTTTATCTCAAAAAATGCCCATTGTGATTTTGAACACCAAACCGTAAAATAATTGAGAAAACTGAAGTATAACTTCATATCTCAACGCTCAACAGCCCACTCGTATATTAAGCAGTGTCATCAAAATCGGCGGGTGGTGGGTGGCAGCAAAGAAGGGCTTCGGTCTGGCGGGTTGTTTACGTATCTTGCAGACGGTTTGCGACCAATACAAATGTCGTGATTGCTGTCAAGCTACAAAACCAGCGATGATATATAGCACAAAAACGTGGTCGTTTACTATGGGCCTCATAGGAAAGCTCAAGATCACTCCAGCGAGCTATACGGAGAGATATGCTCGGTATTTCTCTAGGAGATTGAATCTTTCTATTATGAATTCGGAAATGGGGATAGCTGTAGAAGAACTAATGTTACGGACATAGCTGAAAGGATTTGTAAGCTGAAGTCGCATTAGGTGAGGCACACAGCTCGTAGAGCTGATGGCCGTTGCGGCAGAAAGGATCTCGAATGGAGACCATGCACCGGAAACGCAGCGTGAACGGCTTTCCAACTAGATGGACCGACGATCTGATGAAAGTCACTGCGAGTCAGTGGATACGAGCGGCATGTAGCCGTTCATTGTAGAAATATTCAGGGGAGGTCTTTGTTCAGCAGTGGACAACCTTTGGCTGACATGATGATGATGATAAACAAGAAACCAACTATGGCAACTACTAAATATCGGTGATAACCTTAACAAAAGTACATTCCAGTGACAAGTAGCAACACGCGGGTAAATGCCACATGTAATTATTTTGTTAAGTTACGTGATCGATAGCATGGCTACTGTTATTGCTATCACTGTGACACATGTGATCAGGTCGAAGCACATTGACTTGATATTGTAAGGGATGGAAAAAGGCCTTGCCATGCTTTGACAAACATTTGTTCTCACCACTCTCGCCCAACCACCAACCCGCGGGCTGATTAGCTAAAACAGCAACCACAGACGCCATAGCAGCTATCGCGCAGCCAAGGATCCACCGGTGGCAAAGCGTCAAAAAAATTGGTATTACGTAAGGCATCGGCCACCTGTCGCTTCTTGTGGTGGATGCATAGTTACTAGCGCCAGTAGCGATAAAGTAGCCACCAGTGGAACTAAAAAGAATGAACGTTTTTAGTTCATTCATTGTCCGACAGAGACGCGTCGGAGATCTTCGCCTGTTTAGTCGCTATCGGCAAATAGGTAATACCAAATTGACGTTTGACAGCGGCGTTGGAGCAATTTACGCCTGTTGCAAAGCGTCTGCGACTTGGTAATCAGCCCGCCGGTCCGCTACCGCACCGCTGCCCGCTGTATTTGATAACACTGACCTCAAATATACCACAATACGATGTTAGCACAAAACGGAACGTTATTGATCGTTCACATCTTACATTTTGACGTGGACTCATGAGAGAACTAGCTTAGTTTATGTGTAGAAGATATCTGAGTATAAGTCAGACGATAAGAGAACTAGGTGATGTGAAAGATCTTTTATTGCAAAAAGGCCGGTTAGGCAGGTACCACCGCAGTGGAATATATTCTGGCGTCAAGTAGTAGTGTCTCAACTTTTGACATTCCGGTTTGAAGGGCACTGTAGCTAGTGAAATTACTGGGAATGTGGTGCCTCGCAGGATTAGATCTTGAGTAGCATTACAATTGTTATGGGCAGGCATGACGCAACCAAGCGAATTACTTGCTCGTATCATCATTTCTATAAAAAAATGAACTGTGTTTATATAAACTATTTATTGGTTTTGTGGCCACGATTGTGGTACTAAGCGTGAGGTTGTGGGTTCGATACTCAGGTCAGGCAGTCTAATGCGGCTTTTCTCAGTAGCACTCTAGAGATTGGAATCGTGCCCGTTTACCTGAAATTTTATACCTACAAAATATGAATATCTCCACCATATTTTGCCGATAATGGTAATCATTTTCAGGTTAAGGCGTGAAGTAAGATGAAACGAAAACGATGCCTCTATCTTTGATTACTCTTGTGCCGTGGGTACAAGTTTACAGACATAAATCTCACTTGCACAAAGACCCAGACCCGGAACAATTATCTGTAGGCCATACAAATAATTGTAAAAAAAAAATTTTGAAGAGGTCCCAAACACGCCTACTCTTTAACGGCTTTCTAATGTTTAAACTGGGATGAACAAGCAGCATCATCACGACCACGTTCCCAAGAACGGGTCTCTATTTTTTACGATATTTTTAGTCACTTTATTCATCATCATCCTCATATCAATTGAAAGAAAGAAAGAAAGAAAGAAAATTTATTGATATTATATAATTGATAGACGTCGTCGACGTTAACGAAGACCTTTCCCATAGATTTCCACATTGACTGGTTTACACGGCACCCGCATCAAATAACTCCCGGCTATCTTCAACAGTAGGTCTATAAATCCCGTTGGAGTTCGTCTTATGGTGCGTTTTCCGTTGCGCGGTCTCCACTCTAGAACTAGCTTTTGCCCCAACCGCCATCAGTTCTACGATCAATGTGCCCTGCCCATGTATGTTATATTGTATTGAGAAATAAATCATTAATCTTATTATTTTATACGCCTCCACACATTTCGCCACGGCACCCAGATCCTTCTTTAGGCCATCGATCCTTGCTTACAATAGACTTTATTTCCAAAACATAAATGCCCCTTATCATTCGTCTTCATTGAATGAAGATTCAGTCCCAATATCAAAGGAACAATACTACCTTTTAAGATCTTATAAGAATAGTGACATCCAAACCTACGCTTGCTACTGTTTTCCTTTTCAAAGAAATATGTTGCGACGTACACCTCCTTTAAGCCGTTTTTCTGTTTGAAATAAAAGCATATGAATAGAAAGATATAAAGGGGAGAGAGATCTATCTGCTCTGTGTAGGTACTTGTCAATAGGTATCAGGGAATTAATCAGCGAGGTTAAGCTGCTCTTGCTGCGTTCATAATTTAGTTTGGTGATCATTTTTCCACATCAAAATCTCTCCGACTCTCGGAGAGGACTTACAGTCAGAACTCTGGATCTGTAATTTATATTGAAGGGTAATTAATACCACCGTGGTGGCACCTGTATCTCCCCCATTAAACTACACTGACTTACAGTGACATTTCATCATCATCATCATCATTTTAGCTGCTCCAAAACTTCTTTTAAGTCAAGAATCATAAATGTTATTAAGATAAATAATAAGCAACTCTCTCCCTCTTCTCGTTGTCATGTTTCTTCTAACACGTAATGATATATTGTTAAGCTACTATAAAAACTTAAGAGAATGTACTTACTGCATAAGGCATGTATATAATATATGTAACATCCAACATTTAGATTTCTCTAAACTTGTAATGTCCGTTCGCATACTTTATTTTCTTTACTGGTTAAACAGGGAAACCTTTTATTAGCCATACTCAGCTGTGTTATGTATTTATAAGTTATATAATGTATCGCTGTTGGTTTTCTAAATAAAATAAATAAATAAATAAATATCTGCCGAAAAAGAACAGAGAAAGGGCCTCTCCCATAGATTTTCACAACGACCGAGAGCCTGTGGTTTTCTTGTATCGGCATAGAGGGGAATTCATCCACCACGCTTGGCAGACAGACACAGCGTAATATGAGTACTGTTACACAGAAGGTATTCTGCTACACATCCCTCTGGTTAAGAGTCCTTTATTCGCCTTTCACGACATCCACGGGAGGAGATGGAGTGGTGTTATATTCTTAATCCGGACGGATCCGTTACGGAATTAAATGGTCATCATATCACTGCTGAACAAAGGCCAACTTGATATGATTTCCACAACGGTCTCGGCATTTCGGGGAGAATATGCCAGTACTCACCACGCTTGGCAGTCGAATCGGTAAGCCTATAGGCGTGGCACCAGTGGGTGGCTTCAGTGCGAAGATGACAGCCCCAGTGGTTTTAGCCGGTAGGAGTCCGGCATGCCACTTCGCTCTTCCCCAGGGCGGAGGAAGTTTATGAAGAAATTCCACTAAACAAATAAAAGTATTTTTTATATTTTTATGATAAAAAGGTGAATCGGTAAGCGTAGTATGGCAGTGGATTCACAAAAGTGACACTGCTGTCCTTCCCTCTGGAGTCCCTTAGTCACCTTTTGCGTCATCCACGGGACAAGATGGAATGGTGCTGTATTCTAAATCTGGACACTACACGAATGATCATAACGTTTCACAATAATGATCGTTCCATCTAAGTACATTTATGAAAATGTCTTGTATGTACATAAAAATATTAAGCTTTTTGCAAAAACAGTTATATCTATAGCTTTAATACCAGAAACTGGTGGTTCTTGCCACTAGGCTAGGAAAGATAAGCAAATCATTCAAATGCCAATGTGTAGGTTTTTACAATAAAATGAATGAATGAACCTCAACGTTTCGATCAATGGAACTTGTGTGAAACGTTGAGGTTAGTTAAAATATTATTTTGATATTAATCTGTGCGTAAATAGACCCGGTATTATCTAAAAATCATGAATTCAATTCGCGAAAATTTAAGAATTAAAATCCAAAGTCAGTCAGGCATATTCAAAAATGAAGTATTATAAATTTAAACTCATTATAAAACAAAAGAAGTGTGGAAAAGATTTCTATAACGTTACGGACTATATACGAGGAGGGATCAAAAAGTAATGAGAATGAGATAGTTTTTTTTTTAATTAAACGTTGCCCCACACTAGGATTTCTCCTGTGTCGCTGGTGCGTTTACAGGCATGAATTCCACATACAACACACCCAGACCTGGAACAACTACCTGCAGATCATACAAATATTTGTTCCGTGCGGGAATCGAACCCACGACCCGGAGCTGTGTGAAATTCATGTCTGTAAACGCACCTACGACACAGGAGAAATCCTAGTGTGGGGCAACGATTTTAAAAAGAAAACAATAATAGTATTTTTTTACCTGTGAACATGTACAGAACGCCTACAGAACTACTCGAAATACAGCCATTTTTAATATACAATATGTTTTTGTGCGAATTAGGGATAACGGTAAGTTCGCGGGTTTGTAATAAGAAACGGGACGTAAGAAGGCACAAAAAGGAAGTTTTGGGTTGAACTATATTATTATATGGATGATGTTTTGATTTCATCTGGGAATACTGAATGGATGCATGAATAATATAAGAGTGCAGATTACCATCTAGACCAATTTGTTAAAAAATTTGACACATATCAGTGTAATGTTATATAATTTTACATATTTTGATCTGGCAAAGTCACGTCTAGTCTAGGCATGGGGAGGGGCTACCGACTCGTGCCTCGCGAGCTTGAATGGGGCAGAACGGAGCTCCGTTAACTCTTGGAGGCTGAGAGGGAGGCCATGCTAGGGCACCTCAGCACTGGCTTCAAGACCATTGAGGCGGTCCGGTCGGTCCCGGACACCGAAAGCCCAGAGGGAGCCGAAGGAAGTTTCCACGGGTCTAAAAACAGACACCGAAAGCCCAGAGGGAGCCGAAGGAAGTTTCCACAGGTCTAAAAACACAGTTGCAAATGGTCTTGTCTACAAATAGCTAGCTGCCAATAAGTTCACAAATAAAATTCATAAACTCTTATTTTACAATGCCTTTAAGAACAGTGCTTACCCCACGTGCAAATGTGATTATTATAATATTATATAGTATTAGAAAAAAGAATCATCGGTTTCTTTGAAAGCAAAATTCAATCAGGCTCAAGTAAGATTTTATTAGCCAAATGCTATAAACTTTTGATAGTAAAATACGTGTAGGCCGGCTTTGCTAGAATGAAGTCTTTAAATTCCCTCGCGAACCTTAACCTTTTAACATAGCAAATTTGATTGAAGTACTTAGGTAATATGTTCTATGTGTGTCGTCTATTTCTGCCTATTTTTTTACATTTCAAACAGTGGAAATAAGTTATGTACTTCATCCACCCGGAGGCCCTTACCCTTCCCCGGAAGGGTCATGCCAGTTTCCTACCGGCTAAAACCACTGAGCGGTCATCTTCTGCACCGAAGGAGGACTCCAGATTCTCAATACAATCACACTAGAGCTACCCATTGGTATCACGCCTTTATGCACATCTCGGAGGGGATGACTTTAAACCGGTCAACCCCTCCAGCGGTGGGAAGGCGACATAATAAAGGCCACCCCCGACCCTAGGCACATCTTGGGGGGATTGTAAAGGCTACCCCGATGCCTCGCTGTGTACGTGACCACCTGCACGTTGCCAACTTATCGGGTCACTACGACCCCATTTCTGCCTAGCTTAGGGTTACATTTTAGGGTAATCATTACAGAACACACGCCTATTAGCCCGAAAATATCTACAGCTGAACATGGGGCCCCAATGATCACTACTATGAGTGGACATATATTGTCATAAATACCACGCTTGGTAAACTAATTGAAGGTTACACTATGTTGTTGATATTACACGAGGGGATGCCGCTACTCTTCCTCTTGATATCAACACTTTGTCCCCTTTTACGGCACTTATAAGTGGGGACTTTGTCGGGAATCACTTGAAACTGCAGCAGATCTTATTGGAGAAATGGAAGCAATATTAAGAATTAATATAATATCCGTCCGGATCAGAATATAGCACCACTCCGTCTTCTCCCGTGAATGTTGTTAAAAGTGACTAAGGGACGCTATATTAGAGGGATGGGCAGCAGCGTCTTTTCTGTGGAATACCAGCCATATTGCGCTCACCAACCCGCCTGCCAAGCGTGGTGAGTGAATACCCCTCAAATTATGACACAACTGTGGAAATCTATGAAGAAGGCTTTTGTTCAGCAGTGGACGTATAAATGGCTCATATGATGAATTGAAACTCGTGCCGTGTTTAAAGCCGTCAATGCCTTTGTTCTAAAGATTATGCAATGATAGCCAAGGAAAAGTCGGTTGGTGCAGTGGCTGATACAGTCGACTGCTGCGCTCCGGGTCGTGGGTTCGATTCCCGCACGGAACAAATATTTGTATGATCTGCAGATAGTTGATACGGGTCTGGGTGTATTGTAAGTGGAGTGGAAAAAAAATATATGTATAAAATCACACGGTTTACTGATTTCTATCCGACGAAGTAACTTCCAAGGTAATAAGATAGTTAGCTTTCATTTATCAACTAGGTTACTACTACTACCATTGTTTACTTAGCCTACTTATAAACTCAGAAGCTCAATATATTTGCCCTAAGTTTCCCCAACGCAAACATTCTAAGTAAATTTCCTATATCTTCAACAGAAACTTGAGGAATATGAATTATTTTTGTTTGATATAAGTTTTGGGACCATGTCATTTCCCAAAGGAGGTTCAACATTTCCTTGATCCAGACTTTATTTCCTTTTTAACACGTTTTTATGAACTCACTTTGTTGTACGTTTATTTGAAATCGTGGAATTTTGTAATTGATTTTCGACTAACTTCCCGATGAGACAGGGTCTTGAAGTTTTTAACATACCCCTGAATTGGATGACAGTGCAAGTCTTATTATTTTTAGGGTTCCGAACGTCTGATGGCAAAACGACGGACCCTTATAGGATCACTCGTATGTCTGTCTGTCTGTCTGTCTGTCACAGCCAATTCGCTCCGAATCTACTAGACCGAAGAAGTTGAAATTTGGCACACATATGGATATCTGCGACCCAAAACATGTATGTGTAACGTAAATAAATGAATTTTGAATATGGGGGTCCTTTTGGGGGGCAATACCGAAAATAAAAGAATAAAGTTTTGCAAACTATACCGTGTAACATATGAAATGGAAGGGCTTATTGTGATGGTCTCAAATATATTTTAGAATAAATAGTTTTGAAGTTATTCACGAAAATAGATGAACATTTTGCGGTGTGGTGCCGGCTACGAATAGCACCAACCCATCTCATCCCGTGGGTGTCGTAAAAGGCGACTAAGGGATTAGATGGAGGATGGGCAGCAGCGTCCTTCGAATAACTAAATGAGATGAAAATTGACCACCCCTCCCCCCCTATCTCCGAAACTACTGAGACTACAAATCTGAAACAAATATAGGTAATAGATCTTTACCTATAGATTACAGGAAAACCTATAAGAAGACTATGCTCTTAAAACAACGTGGTCAATCTATCATTATTGTGCGTACAAACTTTCGTTTGCGGTTATAATGTATGGGAAAACACGTTTACAACTACGATGTTAAGTTTGTTCTTAGGAAGTTATTGGTACAAGACCAAATCCAACAACAGGTAATATATTCAGAAATTTCGGAACCCTCTCCACGCGAGTTCAAGTCGCACTTGACCGGTTTTTTTAACTTAAAAGCAGAAATTTATATTTAAATGTAAAATAAAAGCGAGGAATACTCTCTACTAACACTCTCATTATTAATCTACCTTTGATATCGAGCAAATGCACTATTACTTTATATTTAAACATTATTTTGCGCTTATAAGTGAATAATTATGTCATCACAGAGAAAATAATTTATACTTTAAGCTCGTTTTAAGAACGGTACACAAAAGAATACCTCGATAATTGTTAGATTTGTTTCGGCAAAAGTTTATCATCATTTCAGCCGAATAAAGTCCACTACTGCACACAGGTCTCCCCAAAAGGTTGCCTATAACGACGGGTCAGTGTGTGAGCTCATTGGGGTTTTTATCATAATCGCCACATTTTTTTTTTTTTTTTTTCCCATTTCCCCAGACTAGGATTTCTCCTGTGTCGTGGGTGCGTTTACAGACATGAATTCCACACACAATACACCCAGACCCGGAACAACTACCTGCAGATCATACAAATATTTGTTCCGTGCGGGAATCGAACCCACGACCCGGAGCGCAGCAGTCGACTGTATCAGCCACTGCGCCAACCGCGCCGTCAATTTGGAAGGCGGAACGGCAATCGTAATTGAGTTGTCAATATTACTCGAAGGACGCTGCTGTCCACCCTCCGGCTAATCCCTTATTCACCTTTTACTATACTTACGGAATGAGATGGGTTGGTGCTATTCGTATACCTCACGACCATCACAGCAAAGTCATCATAGGATAAACATATATAGCATAGTTTAGGTTTAATGCAATAAAGTGAAAAACTCTTCTGAAATGTATAATGAAATATGAACTAAAAAGCAAAAATATTATATTTAAATGTAAAATACAAGCGACGGATGCTCTATACTTACATTCTCATAATTAATCTATCTTTGATATCGAGCACCCCGCTTTTGAGTCATTAGAGATAAATTATACTATCCTTTATCATCATTTCGGCCAAATGAAGTCCACTGCTGGACACAGGCCTCCCCCAAAAATCACCACAACCACCGATATGGATGTGTTGTGGGCTCATTGGGGGGTATTGCCATAATCGCCACGCTTGGCAGGCGGGTTGGCGATCGCAGTTGAGTCGTTAATGTACTCGAAGGACGCTGCTGCCCATCCTCCGGCTAATCCCTTAGTCGACTTTTACGACACCCATGGGAGGAGATGGGGTGGTGGCATTCTGAGCCGGCACCACACGTCCGTGTATTTATCCTTTATAGCTCGTTTGAAAAACATGGTACCTATATTAAAAATACCTCATTAATTATTGGGTTCATTTCTGCGAAAGTTATCAAAGCATAAAAATAGGTTTCAATTTCTTAAACTTACAGAGCAACCTGCTTAGCAAGCAAAAGTGTAGATTTTTCAAACTAGACTAAGTTTATTTGTTATATCCAGTAGTTTATCGGTAAACTTTTAGTTTCTTTTCTCGTGTTTCGCTACTTTCCTCGCTACGAACTGGAGTCTGTTTCATCGCGTAGAGTCATACCTAAGTTTTAGAACTTTTATTTAACTGGCGGTTAAAGTTGATGTTCAAGATAAATATAGACGAAAATGCTTTAAAGATACACGGTTTATTTACAACAAAGTTTCTTCATTTAATCTGTATGTTACACTAGCCCCACGGTTTCCCCCGCCGTTTAATTTAAAAGAAATCGGATAGATTTCGGCATAGACAGTTGACATATAGAGTAGATACATTGAATTTCATGGGTTTTAATTTATTTTAGTGAAAACGTTATTCTATTCCTAAAATAGAAGTAGCTTAAGTTACGGCTTATAACATTAGCTATCTGACAGCCAAATTCCCGTCAAAATCGGACCAGCTGTTTCGGAGATTAGCTGGAACAGACAGACAAAAAAAGTGTTTTGTTATAGGTACCGTATATACTTTCTTATGCATTTATATTAAGTTAAGTAATTAAGTTCAATTTTCGTCATCTATAACTAACTAATTGACGGGACAGTTGGTGCAGTGGTTGATACAGATGGCTGATGCGCTCCGGGTCGCGGGTACGATTCCCGCACGGAACAAATATTTGTAGGATATAGATGTAGTAGTTCCGGGTCTGGATGCATTCTGTGTGGAATATGTGCCTGTAAACGTTTCCACGACACAGAAGGAAATCGAATAGGGTCAACTTTAAAAAACCTGATTTGTTATATCTTAGGTTTTTGCGATTATTAACTACTCATTATAATGAGACGTTTATAAACTCCAACGTGGTGGACAGACGACCCGGTGAAGGTCGCTGGGAGTCGTTGGATGAGAGCGGCATGTGACCGCTCGTTGTGGAAATCTAAGGGGGAGGCCTTTGTTCAGCAGTGGACGTCCTGTGGCTGATATGATGATGATGATGACACAAACATATGAAAAATGAAATAAAACAATATGTTATTGTTCTACCCTATATACTCACATTTGTTCATAATACGTAATCTAATCATTGATTTCATTATGAAGATACTAAAACAGAGACGAAAATTTTACCAATTTATAATGGTTTCTTTTAAACCACTGCAAAAAGAAATGTATTTCTTAAAAATTGTAAATTTCCATCAGAATTTTAATTCAAACATACAGTTAAAAGTAAATAAATTAAACATTTATCTTAACAAAGAGTGGGATTAAAAAAACATTGTCTTCCCAAAAATATTCTCACCAATATTTATTGTATACGTATTATATTACTGTGTCTTTCTTTTCACGGGTATATATCGCCTATAAGGGGGAACCCGGTCTTTTGATAGGCTTACGCGGGGACATGGGTCCAACACGCAGAGGCCCTTTAGATCATTTTCATCGAAAATGTAATTGGACACCAACCGGGGACTCTCCATAGCTGCACTATAATTGTTGCTCGTGAGCGGCGCACTTGAGGAAGTCCGTCACTCCACCAATAAACGATTCTAGATAGCGGTGAGAGGGTTTTCTACGTGCGCCGCTTAACAATGGGTTGAGGGGAGGCTTCGCCCTCCGAAGAATGAGTTCGTGAGGTGAGTGGACCAACATTACCGGGGTCACAGACGAATTTGGATGAGGGCCTTCCTTGACACTAAGTGCATGGACTGCTGGGAAGGGTCCAGCAGGCCCCAACGTGGTCTCGTAGTCCGTGAGAATGTTCCCACTTACAAAAAATAACACTGAATAAATAACAGAAACGTACTCTAACTACGTTTCATTACATTTGGTGGAAATTATACATTAGCCTACAACATCGTATCAGCCATAGCACATCCACAACTGAACACGGGCCTCTCCCATAAATTTTCACAATTATGTCGTCATTTTGGGTTGAATTTTGCAATACTTATCTCATTACTTTTTTTGTGAAAAAAAACATCATCATCATTATGTAATATGTTAGCTCGCAGGTTTGCCCGGTGTACCAAACCAGTAAAGGTAACGCTATTTAAGGCATTCTGCCAGTCCTTTTACACGTGCAGCCTGTGGGTTGACTATACACTGAGGGCATACAGCGACCTGCGCATACAGTTTAACAATGCGTTCAGGGTGCTGATGGGGCTGCCGTGGTATTGTAGTGCTTCTAGCATGTTTGCTGAGGCTAATGTTGACAGCTTCGCTACAGTCATGCGCAAGCGATGCGCCTCCATCCTAACACGCTTGCGTAGTAGTACCAACAGCATCTTGAGCGTATTGGCGGACCGGTGGGATTCTCCGATGCTTGAACGCTGGATACGACTGCATGCAGTTAAGTAACCATGCTCTTAAATTACTATTACTTTCATATTTATTTCATTATTTGGTTCTTATTGTGTACTTTTTTACTAACAGTAGTTTGTAAGTTTTTGCTGTATTACTATTTACTTAACAATAATATGGATCCAAGTTCCGAAATAAAAATTATTATTATTTTCATGTCTCTCTTTTCACGGGTTTATATCCCCTGTAAGGGGGAACCCGGTCGTTTGACAGGCTTACGCGGGGACATAGGTCCAACACGCAGAGGCCCTTTAGAGATTTTTAATCTAAAATGTAATGGGACACCAACCGGGGACTCTCCATAGCTGCACTATAAAATGAAGTCATGGATTGTCCCCGGTGGTGTAAGGCTATTGTATGAGATGGAAACTATAACGATAAGGTCTATTGCAATGGGTGTTACATGGAATGAACAGACTAATAAATACGGGAACAACGGCGTCTGCCTTTCTTATTATTTTTATTATTTTTTCTCTATTACACGGGTTTATATCCCCTGTAAGGGGGAACCCGGTCTATTGATAGGCTTACGCGGGGACATGGGTCCAACATGCAGAGGCCCTTTAGAGAATTTTAATTTAAAATGTAATGGGACACTAACCGGGAACTCTCCATGGCTACACTATAAAATGCAGTCTCGGATTGTCCCCGGAGGTGTAAAACTATTGTATAAGATAGAAACTGCAATTATAAGGTCTATTGCAATGGGTGCTAAATGGATAATATACTTCTAAAACCTGAAAAAACGGCGTCTGCCTTTCAACGTTTATAGTGAAATTCTGTGGCAGACGGTGACTCGCCACTCACAAGATGGGCCAACAACAACAGTTAGCAACACCGGTGTGAGCGGCTAGGGGTGTAGAGAGGTGCGGCACCGGTTTCACCATCGTGCGTCTCGAAGACTCGGAGCGGGTTTCCCCGTTATTACGCCATTAGACACTTCCACCCCCGAGCATATAGCTCTGGCGGCCCCCCTCTGATCGGCCAACTAAGGCAAGCCAGAGTTGAAAATCCTGCGGGCACTTATGGGGTTCCACTCCAACCAACCAATAAAGGCAAGCGGAGACGAGGCCCTGACCGACTCTCTGGAGCATTCGGGTACGCAGTGTCGCCACTCACATTCAGCTCGCCACAAACTGCCCTGCGTTCTTTACTTATTATTATTATTATCATCCCTCTGGGTTAGGGTTCTTTACTACCCGTTTACAACATCCACGGGAGGAGATGTTGTGGTGCTATATTCTTAATCCAGACACCACATAGACTGGCCACATTGCCTACATCAACTATTTAAAGTACAGGCATCACTAAAGCAGTTGTAATATCTGCGATGCAGTTTTTTTTGTATTTATTTATTTATTTCAAACAATACAAGCTTACAGTGTGGACCAAAACGCTTATATGTTATGCTACTTCTTTTAAAAAACAAATTCAATAACCTAAATAATAAAAATATAATAAAATTCAAAACATTAAAAATTGTGATAATAAAGTAAGTATGTTGGTACTTTTTAGTATTCATAATAATTTTTTTGATTAATCTCCCTGCCTCAATATTTATAAGCATTGTATTTGTCCTCATTTTAATTCATCATCATCATCATTTCAACCGAATAAAGTCCACTGCTGGATACATTTTAATTAACAGAGGGTAAAACCCAAATTTACCTAAATCAAAGCACATCACTAAATTATTTAACAAAATCTACGAATTTTCCATATTACACAGAAGAGCTGATCACATGAATTTCGTAGTGGGTCGTTTCCATCTAAATTGAATATATTCGCATCGCCACCCCTACATATAGGGGTTGTTACAGAAATAGATAAGCGTCTTCTACACGCTTCCTACCGAACTAATGTAACAGTTATTACCAGTATGTAGAATGTCTCTCTAGAATTTTCTAGAAGATTGTGATAAAGTTACACCATATAAAAATGTCGACGTTTCTATCGTAAGACAACTGATAACCAGTTCCTATATCTTACACAAGATACCACAATAGTCAGGAGGTTTCTCAGATACTTTACCGACGCAATACCCAGAAGCTATATCCACGTTAGTACGAAAAATGAGAAAAACCATCGAATTCATTAAAAGCTATGAAGTGCTTATAAATCCACGAAAACTCTTTGATCAACGACAAGGCTAGTATTGTACAATTATTTGTTTTGCACTTGGTTTCAGTTTCAATGATGAGCCACGAAAAAAAAGTTTTATTTTGGGCTCGCACAGGAGGTTTCAAGTAACATGTAGTAAAAAAAATTCGTCCGTCCATCCGTCCAGTCCGTGTGGTGTCCGGATTAAGAATATAAGAATATAGCACCACTCCATCTCCTCCCATGGATGTCGTAAAAGGCGACTAAGGGAATCTAAACCCGAGGGGAGGGATCGCCAGCAGCGTCCCTTTTGTGAACCGGTATCTATACTGCGCTCACCAACCCGCCTGCCAAGCGTGGTGAGTACTGGCAAATACCCCCCGAAATTATGACACAGTTTTAGAATCTACGGGGGAAGCCTTTGTTCAGCATGAATGTCTGAAATGATCTAAAAAAAAATTACAAAATGGAGGCAACCTGAACTAGGCCAAAAAGGCCCCTATCTCAGCATAATGCTGCACATTTAAATAAATAAATAAAAAATGCCACAGCGCTGGTTTATAGATAGGACCAAGACAGTTGTCAATCAATAAATAAGTTAATAAAAAGACATACTGAGTAATGAGTCAAATATGTAATAGTTATAAAATATCTTATACGAGTATGTGTAGTATACTACTGTTCTATTGAATAAACCAATAATTAAATATAAAAGTGTTGCTTTCGTTATTGATGTCACGATGGTTATACTCTGTCTACGGGAGAAAGTCAGACCAGGCTGTATGGCTCAGACCTTTGTCTGACTGTTGGCGAACAAACAACAACAATATTGAGAATGTCAAGTTATTTACTGTCATCGAAAATGAATCTTTCGAGAAAAACAAACAAAAGAAAAAAAAAACGATTTAACCGTACGACGTTGCCGACATATTTTTTAGAATTTTTTCATTTTTGAAAATTATTTTATGAATATGTAAAGATCACTACTTAAGGTCTAGTTGAAAACCAGCGCCAGGCACTAGTGGTCTGGCATGTTTGCTGAACTGGGCCTGTTTGGCGCAGCTGTGGGGCACACAACAATGTTCTCCTTGTGTTTTTATTGTATTTTTTTTTCTTTTTCAGTTTATGTGTACCACATTGTCTGTGTCACATAAATTTATTTTCTTTCTTACTTTCTTCTTTCTTTATCAATCTTAATCTATCTAACGGCCGAATGAAGTCCACTGCTGGACACAGGCCTCCCCCAAAGATCACCACAACGACCGATATGGATGTGATGTGGGCTCATTGGGGGGTTTTGCCATAATCGCCACGCTTGGCAGGCGGGTTGGCGATCGCAGTTGAGTTGTTAATGTACTCGAAGGACGCTGCTGCCCATCCTCCGGCCAATCCCTTAGTCGACTTTTACGACACCCACGGGAGGAGATGGGGTGGTGGCATTCTGAGATTCTTAATATATTAATAATAATAAATTCTTTATTTTCAGGCTACTTTGGCCCATAGATAAACCTTACAAACTAAAATATATATTGTACTGTAATACAGATTATGTTGGTGTAAAGAAACTTAAGTCTATGTTAATAAAAACTTGACTCGCACTACGTCACTGTGCGTTCTAGTGGCACTTGTCCGTGGAAGTGACGGAACACCACGCCTTGCGGCCAAAAGTCCTCTTCCATGACAACATGCAGAAAACATGTTGGTACTCGCACCACGAACGCCTTAAAGTTGACGTTGCGGTGCGACTCCAGCAGCTGCACTCTCGGCGTGTACTTGGTCCTTTGACGTACGTACTCCACGATGTCCTCCACCTTAGCGGTATAGTGTAGGCAAGAGATATACACTGGAGATATAATACCGTACGACGTTGCCTTATACTTGACATTGGCGAAATTGTGGAAGATATTCTAGAGAAGCCATAATCTAAGAGAAGAAGAAGAAGAAAACAAATGAACCGTACGACGTTGCCGACATAATTTTTAGATTTTTTTCATGTTTGTGAAATATTTTATGGATATGTAAATATTAATTAATCCGAACACCGTACAACGTTGCCTTATACTTGACATTGGCGAAATTTTAGAAGATACTCCACAGAAGCCATAATATAAGCGAATAAAAAGAAGATGAATCTTTCGATTCAGACAGATATAGAACAATTGAACCGTACGACGTTGCCAACATATTTTAGTAGATTTTTTTCAAAGATTAAGATTATTTTCCTTTTTGAGAAATATTTTATGAACATGTAAAGATTTAATTATCTGCACACCGTACAACGTTGCTTTATACTTGACATTGGCGATATTGTGGAAGATACTCTACAGAAGACATAATCTAAAGAAGAAGAAGAAGAATGAATCTTTCATCAGGACATGCAAAAAGCGAGGGATTTTATTATATTGAGCAGCGTTCCTTTATAATAAAAACTAATAATAAGTTAAGCCTACATTTTCAGTCATATAACACCCATGGCAATAGTCCTTATCATTGTAGCTTCCGTCTCATACCATAGTCCTACACCACCGGGGACATTTCGTGACCGTATAGTGCAGCTACGGAAAGTGCCCCAGTTAGTGTCCATTACATTCTAGATTGAAATAATCCAAAAGACCTTTGCGTGTTAGATCCATGCACCCTGGTGAGCCTATAAAAAGACCAGGTTCCTCCTGCACAGCAAAATCCGTGAAAAGAGAGACATGAATCCTTATTTCAGAATAAAAACAGGGTTTGTGTAGTGTGTTGGTAAGAGCAACCTAAAAGTCATGTTAATAATCAAGACTTATAAAAATAATTATTGGCACTGAATTAGGGCACTGACCATATGTGCAGATGTATACAGTGACCCAATGCTGTAGGGGTTGACACGCATTCCGCGAAAGAGCGAGGCTTATCGTTTTCGGATGATGGCAAGATAACCGTCAACCCTTGTCTCGGCTAATATCCTGGCAGCGCTGCAAAAATGTGGTAGATTCACCAACAACCTAAATGCATTGTGATATTGAACTCGCAGAATACTAATAATAAAGCTTGTATCTAACACAACCACTACGAATTTTACAAGCGATCTTCACATCCAGATAGTTAACCACGTCTTTCAGAAGATGACAAAAAAATGTGATAAGCAGAGGGCGCGTTTATAAATGTTATCTTAAAATTATAGTAGTTTAAAAAAATTATAAAACTCGCTTCTAGTAGCCATTGTAGTAGCTGTATCACTGTCCATTCCCGCCTCCATCAGATGAAACTCATTACCCAATATATAATGGAGGTGACTCCGTTGAGCCCAAACTCGAGGGGTATACTAGTTGCCATTGAGAAGTGCGACTATCTTTCTTCCAGCTCCATCATCATTCCTTCGTCACCAAGTGCTATGTATGGGTATCGTTAAAGCGAACCCAAAAAACCAAATTCGAAGGGATTAGCCATTGAAGACTCGCTTTTTTCACCTCCTGACTGCGTCATCAGATCAGTTCGATGGTACCAGATTATTGTATTGTCATCCAGATTAGATATACTTGCAGTTTAAAATCGGTTTCCAATAATTGTTTCCATAGTTATTTATAAGTGACGCTACTAAATATAAAATTTACATTATATAAAACAATACATTCTCTTTTTACCTTTCGTGCTATGGCCTATAGGAAACACGCGTGGCATCGGAGGTTTTCTGTGTAAGCCCATGTGGTTTTCATCGTTGCTCTCACCACAATAATCATAGATTTATAATTCACACAAGTATTTATAATATCCTGTTTGATTTGACGCTGGTAACGTAATAATATTGCATAACGCACAATCATGGCTGCCCGCTACGACAAAAATTAATGTTTTTGTCATTTACTTCCGGCGAAAGATATAGCAATTAGCAGCAGAGTCCTTTTTGTTTTTTCTCGCACTAATAATTGATTAGTATTTTGTTGTTTACAAACAAGATTTGAACTTTGGTGTTAATATTATGCGCGTCTCTGTGGTGTTCAGAAATAAATACTTTTGCTTTCTTTCTTTCTTTCTAAATTAAAAAAGTGTATTAAAAATCTATGAAATGGCAAATCCTCCATTCTATTTTTAACCGAAGTCTTGTGATCCTATCCTACATTTTGTTGTATAGTGAAAGGGATTTTACCCCCAAACTTACGAGTATAACTTAATTAACATGGAAGTTAACCTGTCGTTGTCACTTGTAAAAAGTTATGTCTATGAAACTCGGAACTTGAGACGGCTTTTACATCCCCGGGAGATGGAGTGGTGCTACCTGGTTGGAGGCCTCTTCCGACTTCACCAGAAACGACCGGTTAAGCAACCACACTTCCCAGAAGTGTGGACGAGAAGCCCAACAAAATAAAAAAGAGTGGTGCCATATTCTTACTCCGGACACGACACGGTGGTATAGGCGAATATGGAGCTGTCTGTTTAATATCTCTATGTTCAACAATATTATTTTTGCGTCGCCTGGGCACAACAATACAGGTAGTATTGTTGTATATTTGACCTGCCATAACAGCTATGTATAAGCTTTCTTGTTCCGGATGAAGGGTTGAAGCACCCAGTAAAATTACTGGAACAAACGCCAATCTAACTTTAGTCCTTTTTTTATTGTTCCGGTGCACCGTAGGGCGGCTCCAGGAACTCAAAAAATTTCCATCAAGAGCCCCCCACTGTTGCCACGCCTTTAGGCATATCTTGGAGGGTCTTAAGTCCTAGTCGGCAATATATCAGTAATCATTAAGTGACTGATATCTATGGATGCAGTTAGTATTTACCATTAGTTATCGATCATGACGAAAGGGTAGGCGAGTGGCGAAGCGATTGGCTTCCTGCGCTACGTGTAGCGGGTTCGATCCCCGCACGAAACTAATATTTGTATGGTCTACAGATAGTTGTTTCGGGACCCAGTGTGTGCGTGTGAAATGTATGTCTGTAAACTGTACCCACTGTAGCCTGTTAGTAGTTATCATATGAAAAAAATAAACAGTTATTTCATTGAATCTAAACTAGTGATGAAGGAATTATTGTAAGAAACGCATATCAATTTGAAAATGGATCTTAGCTGTAGCTTTTAAAGACGCTAAGTCATTACTATTAAAACTTTTACGAGAATTTTAAATGAAACAAGCAGAAAATGTAAATTTTCCCTCTATTTACAACACCTTAGCTGAACCCAATAATAATTGTTCGAACCACTTTAATAATACATCCGACGTTCACCGCGCCCCAGCAATAAAACTAAAAGAATTTATGGCTTTTCCCTCGTCTGGATCGGAGTTCAGTATACATTCTTATACTATCTAGAACCGCAGAGTAGGTACAGTATATAAATTTAGGAATTCGTTGTGTCTACGGTTGTAGATAGTAGAGTAGTGAAATCATAAAGAATGAAGAAGGAATTATCGTTATCAACCCGGCAAGCATGTGGCGGGTATAACTGGACTGCAGTGGTCTGTGAGAGCGTCATGCTGGAGGACACCGCACGGCGGGATCGGGAGAGGCCCAATTCTGCACGAAGAAGGAGGAGACGGCGCGTACACCACGGACTACCCAGTCCCAGTACCTTTGTCTTTACCATCTTTTTCTCCTCCATCCAAAGGTTGTCTTTAAGAAATCGCTAATAGCGATAAAACCGTCCATAGTACGATTACTGTTCATAGAACTATTTCTAGTAGAGGTTTTTTTAATGGTGTAGAATAACGAATATTCTATTCTATTCTAAGGGACTCTAAACCAGAAGGGTCTCTTCTGTGAAATAGCGGCCATTCTGCGCTCAGCAACCCGCCTGCCATTTCTAAAATAAAAACTAAGGATTGTCACGATCATCTAATGGCCGAAATCAATAATCAATCTAATTTACGAGTATATCTATTTTCGTGTTAAATGTGATCGTAACACGACAACGGATGAACTTCAAAATCTTAAATCTGAAGACTTTGATTATATTTATTAGATTGATTATTAATTTCGGCGCTAAAGCGTTGTATAGTCGATCTTTAACCACATTTCTCAGGATAATTCGAGCGAATTCATAACCTAAACACGCAAACAGAGCTTAAATAAACATAATGTCAACAAACATACGTGTAACTTATTCACTGTTACCCGTATTTATGTATGTTTTGACCTTCTTAATGTTTGGACACAGAATTGCATGATGAATAGCAGAGACAAACAGGAATTTCTGACAAACAACGTAATAAATTGAAAGGATCTCTGCTGTTATTTATGCAGAAATTGTTCTGTTGTTCAGTCGTTGTTGCAAGCTTAAAAACACCTAGAAGGATAATCTACAGAAGCAATGTGTAATCATTTAAATGATAATAAATATTACACCATTCTCTGGGCGGCCTGTTAGATAACATTACATAATCAGCCCATTACTGTCCCACTGCTGGGCACGGGCCTTTTCCCACGATGAGAAAGGTTAGGCCATGCTGGCCCAGTGCGGATTAGCAGACTACACACCAATGTGAACAATATTTTTTGATCGATGGGCCACTTGATCGAACTACCATATGTACAACTCCCGTGTCACCAATATAACTCTTAGCTCTAATTTCAAATGAGATTGACAACGTATCAGAGTCTTGTTTATACTTCGACGTTGTACAATAAATGAAAACGTGAAATGGTCTAAATTATGTGAATTCTACTTTACTTACCAATACTTCGATTGTTAAGCAATTTTATGTGGTTTACCCATCATATAATTATTAAATACTTATATTAACCCATTACTAGACAACCACTACTACATTACATGGGTATTGTAGGTTACCGGATAAAGAAAACACGAGAACTATATAGTAGCAAAGGGGAAAAGCATTGGTGTGAGCGGTCGGCGGTGTATCCATGAAAAGTAATTTTAGACTATTAGAATATAAAGAAAATGTATCAATAAACTGTTGCTACCCACCAACGTTTTCATCAATTTTATTTTACAAACAGTACACTAGATGGCGCTACATAATTCAAACTAAGACAGGATTTTATTTTATAGCATTTATTTACGTCGCCTACAGGTATTTTCTCACAATGAGAAAGGTTAGGCCATAGTCCACCAAGCTGGCCTATGTGCGGGTCGGCGGACTTCACACACACTTGAGAACATTTGGAGATCTCTCAGGCGTGCAGGTTTCCTCACGATGTTTCCCCTCTCCCTTGACGTAAAATACTGATAAATATGAAAAATAATCAAATTCAAATTCAAATCATTTATTTGCCTGAATATGGGTATATATGAGGTGATACATATGACAAAAGTTCTTAAACCATACTCTACCATAATAGGTGTACAAATATTTGGTTGTGATAATTCACATGCAAATTAAAATTACCAAAACATTATATTCACACATCTGTTATAAACATTAAAATAATAATAAGAATAACCGTTATAATGATAATAATTATTAATTTTATATAATTATATTATGTATTAACTAATTAATTTAATTACATTTATCATTTAAATAATCATTGATTGAGTAATACGCTTTATTAGTCAAGTAGATCTTTAATTTATTTTTAAAGGCGCTAAAATTCTTGGCGTCTTTTACATTATTAGGTAGTTTATTATATATTCTTGGGCCCATACAGAATGCACTCTTGTCAAACATAGCTGTTCTATGGCTCATTGCGCGAAGTGTACTTGCGTGCCTGGTACTTTTTAAAGTTTCATATTTATTGATATTACTTCTAATGCCTAATGATATTTCATAAATATATAGGGATGGAAATGTCAGTATTTTTAAATTTATAAAATGTGGTTTACATGTCTCTGTAGGCTTTAATGCACAAATTGACCGGATACATCTCTTTTGGGCTTTGAAAACAGCATCTTTTTCTGTGGCATTCCCCCAACACACTATACCATATCTCAGTATCGAACCGACGTATGCGTGGTAGGCTGATAGGAGTGCACTTTGATTTACTACTTTACGAAGCATATAGAGAGCATATGAATACCGACTTAGTTTTGTACATACTTGTTTAACATATGTCCTCCAGGTCATATCGGAATCGATGTGTAATCCTAAAAATGGTGTAGTGTTTATTTGTTCTATGGTCATTTGTTCAAAATTTATATTTAATGTATTTAATTTTGAATGTTTGTTTTTGAAAGTCATTATATACGTTTTAGTTAGGTTAATTTTGAGTTAATTAAAATTGAGCCAGTTAACTATAGATGCTAAAGATGAATTTATTTCATATTCATATATCTTAGGATCTCCAGATACAAACATTGCGGTACTGTCGTCAGCATATAGAACCGTGGGGGATTTGATTGACTTAGGGAGATCGTTAATATAAGTAATGAACTGCAGAGGACCCAGAATACTCCCTTGTGGTACACCTTTGAAAACTTTTATAGGTATATATATTTGAAGATTTTATCAAATTCAGATCCGCACATAAATCCGAAAAGTCTGAAGTGCGAGCCGGGATTGAACTCAGACCCTCTTGTATGGAAGTCAAGCGTTTGACCTCTAGGCTATCACTGCAATATATAATTTTCTCTATTCACGGGCTTATATCCCCTGTAAGGGGGAACCCGGGTAGGCTTAGGCGAAGACATGAGTCCAACACGCAGAGGCCCTTTAGATAATTTTAATCTTAAATGCGATGGGACACGAAGCGGGGCCTCTCCCTGGCTGCACTATAAAATAAAGACATGGAGTGTCCCCGGAGATGTAAAACTATTGTATGAGATGGAAGCTACATTTTTTTTTTTTTTTTTTAAACGATGCCCCACACTAGGATTTCTCCTGTGTCGTGGGTGCGTTTACAGACACAAACCCCACACACAATACACCCAGACCCGGAACAACTACCTGCAGATCGTACAAATATTTGTTCCGTGCGGGAATCGAACCCACGACCCGGTGCGCAGCAGCCGACTGTATCAGCCACTGCACCAACCGTTATAAGGTCTATTGCAATGGGTGCTAAATGGATTAAATATTTCTAAAACTGAAAAAAACGGCGTCTGCCTTTCAACCTTTAAAGTGAAATTCTGTGGCAGACGATGACTCGCCACTCACAAGGTGGGCCCCCTAAATAGCTTCTACTACAGGCGACAGGAAGCAACACGGGCGTGAGCAGGTCGGGGTGTCGAGAGGTGCGGCACCGGTTTCACCATCGCGCGTCTCAAAGACTCGGAGCCGGTTATTACTCGTTATTACGCCATTAGACACTTCCACCCCTAGCATATAGCTCTGGCAGCCGCCCTCTGATCTGCCAATGAAGGCAAGCCAGAGTTAAAAATCCTGCAGGCCTCATGGGGCTCCACTCCAAGCCAACCAAATACATATATTATATATTACATTATTATTAGTTTAATGATATATACCTATAGCCGTGTGGTGCCGGCTCAGAATACCACCACCCCATCTCCTCCTGTGGGTGTCGCAAAAGTCGACTAAGGAATTAGCCGGAGGATGGGCAGCAGCGTCCTTCGGGTATATTAACAACTCAACTGCGATCGCCAACCCGCCTGCCAAGCGTGGCGATTATGGCAAAACCCCTCAATTAGCCCACAACACATCCATCTCGGTGGTTGTGGTGATCTTTGGGGGAGGCCTGTGTCCAGCAGTGGACTTCATTCGGCCGAAATGACGATGAAAATGATATAACTCTTTGGTAAATAAAACGGTAAATTAAAAAACACATTTATTTACTCATTAATTCATCACAATAAATACACGCATTACAATCTTTACAGTTTTCTATATATCATAATAATACCTATAGGTCATGCTTCCAGCGATTCATATATTTTATGAAGACATCTACTAATAGTCTTTAATAATTGTATTCCACTTCATACACTATGTAAATATGGCTATAATATGATATAATATAGGATATAAAGTGGACATCGATATGGGGGATCTAGGTTCTAAGATATATTTTATATGGTCACGAAATACCGCGTTTTCACCTCCATTTAAAACTTAAATGCCTTTCAAATATTTGTAAAGGTTTATAAACAAAGAATAATTTGAAATTAGAACTTATTATTGAATGTCTATGACATAATTATTAGCGGAAAAAACCAAGACCAATTTTTTTATTCTATTAACATATTGGACGACGAAAACACTTATCCAAAAGCCTACTTTTAGGCACTAATCATAATACAGTATCTAAATACATTATCTGCTAATACCTAGAAGTATTTTCAAAAGTCTGAAGACACATTACAAAAATACAAAGGAGAAAGCGAAAGTCTATGTTTTGATTTTAATATTAATGTTCCCAAAACCCAATGTCGTTAGGTTACCTCCACAACATGAAAGAAATATGAATAGAAATCAAGCCGAACTGTGAGGAAGGGAAGGTCGCAATATAAGGTCAAGGGCATGAGAATTTATTGAGACATTTCGCAGCAATATCGCGTTCATAAATATTAGAGTGTATCTTTAATATTCAGTATTATGATTTAGTGTTTGACAGATGAGGATATCAAGTTTCGTAACATAATAATTCAATTTTTGAACAATGTTCCATAAATCTCGTACTCGTTTCGTACATGACAGTACTATGCAGTTTGATTTCCATGCAATGAGGACGAGATTACTTCACCTAATTGAGGATCGGATGTAACTTGGTTTCATTCATTCCGAAATATAACTTTATACTATCGATATATTTTCGCTTTAATAAATGAAACATAGTTGGTATAAAATCTAAACAATAGTAGCGAAGCACACACAATATTCTCCCAATCCATTCATTTCGACAATAGTTTACCAAATAAACATTTTTGACAGTTATAATTTAGTATGAGAATCCAATTATTCATAACCATACAAGCTACACGATAATTGGGTAAGTAATCTAACCTCTACAGTACTCTATGTTTTCCTTCAATTCCAGGTCAACGGCATAGCAGTATCCTTTTAATAACACAATCTATGTTTAGACATTAGATATTTACCATGTACACAATAACTTTTTTGGAATATTCATTACGTGATAAATTTATAAGACTAAAAATTTATACCAAAAGGTCTCTATTAAATAGATAAGACATATCCAAGATTATAGGTTGATTAAAATGTGATATATTTTCCTATACAAAAATAACTACAAATTCTATGTTCCCCAATCCAGTACTATTAAATTCCTAATTCTTTACATACTAGGGATAGTCTTATTTCACAGTTTAACTGCGACATTTGGAGATCCTGTAATAATTTTCTTTTTACAATACTGTTAGGCAGTTAAGCTATGAATAAGGTTCTTAAAATTATATACATAAATACACCAGCGTTAAATTCCATGATGGCCTATACATATTTACTAAAGAATTCAATTCTACAATGCATCACCTATTTTCAAACTTTATTTTTGCATATTTTTTTTTTATATATATCCAAAGCACCGTCGAAAATAATGATGTCCCTGAATAAAATATTCAGTTCAGCAAGAATTTTATAAAAAAATATTGTAAAAAATATTGCAAAAGCATCTTCTTGTTAAAAATTGGTCTATGAGAGGGACGTAACTTACAGTAAGGACAAGTTTCGCGATAAATACAGAATTAAATGGTTAGGAAAACCGTCCACTAAGGTGTTAATTACAATCCCTCATTCTCACAATAGTAAAAACATTTGAAATTTGATCCTTTAAATTCCAAGTAAGGCTCAGGATTTGATGCTAAAGCCAGGCTGGAAAGTGTTCTTTTGTAGTCAGCAGCACAGCGATAACATATTAAAAGAAAGCTCAAGGTGAAGCAAGCTAGACTACAGCGAGTGGAGACCACGCACTAGAAAACGCAACATCGAACGGCCTCAAACGAGATGGACCGACGACCTGGTGAACGTGGCTGGGAGTCATAGGTTGTGGGCGTGTTTGTGTGTTGTTGTAGAAAACTATGGGGGAGGCCTTTATTCAGCAGTGGATGTCCTTAAGTTGACATGGTGATGATGATTTGGCAGCGCAGAACACAAGTAAGAGTTTATTCGTCATAATTTCGGCCAAATGAAGTCCACTGCTAGGCACAGGCCTCCCCCAAAGATCATCACAATGACCGATATGGGTGTGTTGTGGGCTCATTGGGGGGTTTTGCCATAATCGCCACGCTTGGCAGAAGGGTTGGCGATCGCAGTTGAGTTGTTAATGTACTCGAAGGACGCTGCTGCCCATCGTCCGGCTTCCTTAGTCGACTTTTACGACACCCACGGGAGGAGATGGGGTGGTGGTATTCTAAATCGGCACCAGACGGTAAAGAGATTATTAACATGATTTATAATAATCAATGAGCAAAAAGCACATTGGAAACTTATACTGCCATTGCCAAAAACAAATGGGTGTGGATGGATAATATAGTTTATCTCAATCTAACCTTTCGGAGTACCCTTTGGGAATAAGTCCCGACAGTTATGATTATATTCGGAGAAAGGTCGTCACGTAAGGAAAATCGGGACTTACGATGACTTTTCGCAGGGTCCGAAGCTATATTTTTCCAGCAACATCAGACGGGTGTAATTTTGTTGTAATTTTTGGGTTGAAGCTTAAAGGTCATGCAAAAAAAGGTGCCAGTTTTGTAAAAAGTAAAATGAAATGCCCACCGCTTAGAGTGCTTTTACGAGTTGCGCTTTTTTACAAATAGCGTTCGCTGCATAATTAATGAGCCCAGATTGAGTGTGAACAAATTTAGACTTTAAATCTATAATTATAGAATCAACTTTAGCCTTGTAGTTTTTTACGCTTTGACGAGTACTCATCCATAAAAACTATTAGTAGTCTCAATCTTTCAGCCAAATCTAACAAAAGGTAAACAGTCAATGTCATTGTAAATTGAGAGTTAATGCGAATACATGATTTTACGTTTACAAACTCATACCAATAAAAATACGTGATCATGTAATATGTATATATCCAAAACATTTGCGGCTTACATACGCACCCCTTCATACAATGATCGGGCGTGAGGCGGGCGCTGTGTTTGGTCAAAGTCAAAGTCAAATATTATTATTTCAAATAAACCAAATATTGGCACTTATGAAACGTCAGAATCTAAGTTGCGCGGTTCCAAATATCTATGGAGAAGAGCCGGTAAGAAACTCCATAGATACTATTTTAAAATAATTCTGATTACAATGTTGATTGATACAAATTATGGTAAAACATATAACGAGCATTATGTAGGCCAATGTTCAAAAAATAAAAAAAAGACAAACATACTAATGTAATATCATTACTATTCGCCATGGCAGTTAATGGCTGACCAGTCCCAACAGACGGCACCTGTTCACGAGCATGACGCATGCATCAGCATCGTACCTACCACCTGATCATAAATGATAGGGGTATAAGGCCAGTGACTGTCAGATAGTTTGGTTTGAGTTTGTTAGAAAATCAATATATATTGTGGTGGTAAATTAAGGTATATTTTTATAGATTCAGGTAGAAAATCATTGGACTGATTAACCACCTAATGGAGGATGCAAGTGTTAATAATAATAATAAATTACATATCGGAGCCGAAAAACACCTGGTCCATATTTGGGTGTAATTGACTTGCGGTGCGAGCCAAATTAGTGGTTACGACCAAGAGAAAACGGAGAACGAATTCATCGTTCATACATCATTCATCAAAAATGTAATGCCTCACCTTAACTCTCAATGGCAAGAGACCAACGGTGAGTAAGATACACTAGAAGATCACCAGCTGACAGACCAAAGCGATATGGGGGTTGCGTATCAGGTCGTGATCCTTTGGGTATTCCAAAAGCTGTTTGTATAACACCCGTACCCGTACCGTCACCTTAGAGAGCAAGGAGGTAACGGCGATAGGCCTGTAATTCAATGGGTCTGATCTATCACCCTTTTTGGGCACTGGATGTGAGGATGGAACAGTGAGGGTAGTTATCAACGAAGACGGAACTATCCTATTGAAGTATGAGAGTGCGGAAAGGCGCGTTAATACAGGACACAACTCAGAAGCTCACTGCTTCACTACCACTGCGGATATGCCATCTGGCCCAGTCAACTTATGAACGTACAGAGAATGTAACTTTTGCCAGTCCCCCCGTTGCGTTCCGTTCCGGCATGGAGCTGCCGCACCTCGCAATAGTACGAGATACGGCGTCTCCGTTGTTTAGGGTCAAGTTTGATGCAATGTTGGAGCCTAAAAGTACACAGTTTATATTGGTTATATGTAAATATGTAATGATAGCTGACCTTAAAGTTTCCACCACCTGATTTTCTGCTACACCTTAGTGCACAGCGCACCTCAGACTAACTACACTATTTCTTGAAACAGCATTTTTCTCACTACGTATTTTGTATTTATTTTTATCCCAATGCAGTAAGTTTTTAGTTAATTCAAGTATTTCGCTAGATACACTTGCATAACATAGTTGACCAATACGTGTCTAAATTTCTAACGTTCGGTGGCCAAAAAACGTGATAAGAATTGTTGGTTGGATTGGTTATATGTAACTCAGCCTACGAGTCTGAATTCATTTTTTTACATTCTATTACCGTTATTCAAATATAATTTGAAATAAATTAGGAGCTAGGCCAATAAAGTAAGTTCTATGAGTTTGGAGATAATTTTTACTAATGAGTTAAAGATGTCAAATTCTATGGATCTGGAAACTTTTAATTTTGATTGCCACTATTTCTATTCAAATGAAGTATCCAGTTTCTTTCAATCTATGAAAAAAATATTGATGAATTTTTTCCTATAAAAACATCTCAATTTTTCACAACGGTCATCCGTTCGCCCCAAATCATGCATTATGGATAAGTAAAGCCTTTGATTTGTAAATGCCTACAAAAATCGATACGAAATCTAATTGTAAATATAGGTAGGTACATTCAAAATATAATATTAATGTGTTGTGGCATCGGTAGTCAAAGAAAAATCCTTTTGATGTGAAAATACATAATACACCATGCGTAGCTTTGACTGACTCTCGACTTTTACCTAAAAGCACATTCATATATACATCACAATATATTATAAAACATTTCTTTCATATTTTCTCTTCTATAAAAATATGATTTCACATAAAATCTCTATTAAAGCCTGTTCCATGCAGTTTCGTGTTCAGTTCGTATCGAAACTCGAGACATTATAAAATTCAGAATTAATTTTTCACTCTTCTGGAAATGAATATTTTAGCAAAATATTGTTCATATATTTATGCTGTAACTAATACTTTTGCTATAATTAAGACTGAGTTTACTTTCTATCCCTAATTATTTTCCCTTTTTTGATTTTTAATAACATCTCGAAATTTGATGCCTGTTTCACGATAATCAGACATTTAGTACAATTTAAATTTAAATTTTATTTTAGGTGCACACATAAGATATATATTTTTACAAACTATGTATATCATGTTATGGGTATATATAGGATCCTACAAAAATTGAGATATTTATTTCAAGTGCACAATCGTTTATTAAAAACACGTTGTAACTTCCATTTTATTTTTGTAATAAATAATAAATAAAGTTGCTATTCGATAACTAAAAAGCGATTTACTTTCATAATGTTATTTCAAAACGTACCAAATACATAAATAATAGGCACCGCTGTAATAGAATGGTGAAAAAAGAAACTGTTTTGCTCAAATTGTAACTTTATTCATAAACTTATTATTGCAAACAAATTATGGAAATTGCAACTATTGTTTTATTAAACACAATCTTATATGGACTAACACTGATTATCCTTTTGAAATAAAGTTAACTATTTTTAGGACATTATATTTATGCCTCCCATTCAACTTGACTAGGATAGTTACTGTTTATAAGAGAAACTCTAATGACATCAAATACATTATTGGGATTCGGATTACCATGTCACGGTACTTGCTTTTTATGATACTTACGCGTAAGCGCATCCTACGATCAACCAGTTTACCACTATTAGCATCTGTGAGACCTGTCTCATTTGGTCTATCATGAAGGTTAAGCTTACATTCATAAACTGGCATGTCCAAATGTGACTGGTTCCATGTCATATATAAGACATGTAAAGGAAAACATCGTGAGGAAACTTGGATCTGTCATCATCATCATTTCGGCCGAATGAAGTCCACTGCTGGACACAGGCCTCCCCTAAAGATCACCACAACGACCGATATAGGTGTGTTGTGTGCTCATTGGGGTTTTGCCATAATCGCCACGCTTGGCAGACGGGTTGGCGATCGCAGTTCAGTTGTTAATGTACTCGAAGGACGCTGCTGCCCATCCTCCGGCTAATCCTTTAGTCGACTTTACGACACCCATAGGATGAGATGGGGTGGTGGTATTCTGAGCCGGTCTACAAGTAGTGAGCAGGCCTGGTGATCCGTGCCCTCTCTGTATGGAAAGACACATTTGTCCTGCTGTTGGACAGTTACCGGCTGATATCACTTGTTTTAAGTAGCATACTTTAGGTGCTCAGCAGACCTAGAAGTATCAATCTACCCTAAAATTTTATATAGCTGGTCAAATTTCAGATCCGAATATGATATTGATATGAAGTTCACGCATACGTTTTTCGTTTTAAGTTAGCATACTTTGTGATCAGACGTCATCAGTATTTCATACTATCCCACTCGAAGTCCATGGATTACTAATTAATCATAACATTATGTAAGATATGTATACTACAATATGTCAGCTGATATGAAATATCTACATACTAAACTAATTAAAATCCCAATATTTACATTCCACAATATAAAAGCACTAATATCTAGTAAATATTCGTTGTGTCTTAAGGATAAAGAAACAGCACATTTACTTTTTAAAGACAACAGAAAGATATGAAATTAAAACTACTATCACATATACTATGTTAATATTTAGCATAATTTTAACATATACTATGTTAGAAGTACAGTTATAGACAGCGTTTTGAGCACGGATAAGACGAAAAGCAGCGACAGTCAAGCAACATGATACTGACGAGCGTAAATATCGAACGAAACCCACGCACACACTAAAAATTTTATTCAAATTCGAACTCCTTGAAAACAAAACGATATTAAATCTAAAAGTTTTATCCCGAAGGCCTGGCCTAAGCCTGGCTTTCAATTGTCAGTCATAGCGAGTTGCTTTTTTGCCTTTATTATGATTGCAGGGTAAGAACTTTAAAAGGTACTTCAAGACGTGCTAACACTTTAGAAGCGGATAAAATTTATCGTTTTTGTTAGATAACAATATTCAGCGTCGTAACTTTTTCCAACGGATTTACTTAAAGCGACCGACGGTCTCTACAATAACACTTTCTACTATTTCTTGAGAATGAATTTTATTATAACTTATTCATTAAACTGAATTTCCGAAACGTAAGTCGCCAGGAAATAATTACAAGCTAATCTATAAAATCTTAAAACTATTATTCGGATTATGTTGGTTCCGACACCATGTACGGAAGTGAAAGTTGGGTATGGCAGAAGAAACATGAAAGCAGAATAAATGCAGTTGAGATCAGAGAGATAAGAAGTATGATAGGAGTTAAACTGAGTGACAGGATAAGAAATAGTAAGATTAGAAAACGTTGTGGTCTGAAAGAAGATGTAGTGACAAAAATTGAGAAAGGTATGCTGAGATGGTTTGGCCATGTCGAGAGAATGAATGAAGAACTATTGACGGAAAAAGTGTACAAGGCGAGTATGAATGAAAGTGTTGGAAGGGCGGACGTTTCGAGACCAAATCAGGGACGTCTTGGAAAAAGGCCAGGTCAAGAGTACCCTAAACCGAAGAGCATGTATGAAGGGAATAATGAAAGTGGACGAAGCGAAACAAGTATGTAAGGATCGTAGCAAGTACAAAGAAGTGGTCTCTGCCTACCCCTACGGGAGAGGGGCGTGATTATATGTAATGTAATGTAATAATTATTCGGATGAAACTTGGTTCGATATTTAGCTCAGCAGAGAAAAATTGTCCGTTGTAATTCAGAAGTAGTATATCTTATCTGTTGCTTCGAAATGTACATGCTTTTTGCCGTGCGGTGGCAGCACGACGAACAACCATCAGGCAGGACTACCTTTTCTAGGATTTTTCATTTTAACCACATCGCAGCTTCTCACGTCACAATTTTTATCACTAGCACTTTTTTCGTAATATTTTCTATCAGCACTATGGTTAACACTTTTGTTTGTATATACACTTTTGGAATTGTCAAAATATTTGGTTGCAGGACTCTTTACTTCATCGTCTTTGTCAGTTGGTTCGTTAATTTCAGGAATGATGTTTTTGGCCTTCTGGCCCTCTGCGTCTCTTTCAGCCTGAGTGAGCACCTCCTGTACATGGATTGTGAGTTCGGGGCGGACGACTTGAGTAAAGGGCAGCAAAGCGCCAGCCACGTCCATGGTGTTGTTGATGTTTCTGTGCCATAGCTCTAGCACGACGCTGCGCCGTTGCTACTTGTATCTAGGCGGACCTAGCCAGCCACATCCGAACACCTGGACAAGATATTAAAATGAATGACAAGTTATCTTCGGCGCCAGCTATATGTAACGTGTTTAGTGTTTCAAGCGAAAACACTAAACACGTTTGAGTTTTGAGGATACATTAGTCTTACAGTGGTGATTTCCATAATAAGCATCATAATTTCGGCTGAATGAAGTCCACTGCTGGACACCGGCCTCCCCCAAAGATCACCACAATGACCGATATGGGTGTGTTGTGGGTTCATTGGTGGGTTTTGCCATAATCGCCATCCTTGGCAGACGGGTTGGCGATCGCAGTTGAGTTGTTAATGTACTCAAAGGATGCTGCTGCCTGCTCTGGCTATTCTCTTAGTTAACTTTTATGACACCCACGGGATGAGATGGGGTGGTGGCATTCTGAGCCAGCACTAATCGAATCGGCTAATCTATAATAAGCATCGTAGGTATAAAATTTATGTCACTTATTTGCGTGGTCAATGTTCGAGCTTAATATTCCCGAACCGTTTTCTCTGTGCTAACTTTCAGAACATATACGATTTGTTCCTCAAATAAAACGTATTTATACTACGTTTAGGTCTTTGTATGTGAGCATCACTACAGTTTCCTACCTCACTGTGCGATGAGTTAATGATTAGGGTCTCCAGTCGAGCCCATAACTAGTTAGGTATTCCCGAAAACTTTGCAAATTGCATAATACAGTAACATAGGTAAGTTTGTAGTTATTATCGTCCTCACATAACCTTCATTTCGTGAACAATGTACCTAATCATAAATGTTGTAACATATTTTGATTTCAAAAGAATAACCATGAAGTTTCATGCCCGTTCTTATTCTGTGGAAATCTACATGTTGGAAACTAAAGTTAAGCTATTCATGAGTGCATGTAGCCTGCAGCATACATAACATTTTTTAATGTATGATTTATGAAAATGATTAAAAACAACGGCTCCTAAATATACGTATACAGTAACTTACAACTGCCACACTTCAACGTTCATTCTTTAATCGGTATGCAATACAAAACACCAATAAACTATCATCATATTAGCCAAAAGATATCAACAACCGAACAAAAGCCTTTCAAGATTTCCACAGCAATTGTGTCGTCATTTTGCTGGGTATTTACCAGTACACACCACGCTTGGAAGGCGGTTTGGTGAGTGCAGTATAGGTGCTATTCCACAGAATGGACGCTGCCGCCTATCCCTCTGGCTTAGAGTCCCTTAGTCGTCTTTAATTACATCCACGGGGGATATAGAATGGTGCTATGTTCTTAATCCGGACACTACACGGATAATATACAATAAGCTATAAATATGTATTAATAATTGACATTTTGTACCTGAGCCATTACCTGACAAACGACGAGTGCCAGCAGTGACAGCAGGAGTAAAGCAATCAGTCCCCACACAACACCCAGCTGGGTTAGAGCGAACACGTACAATGTTCTGTGACACCACTGGTTTGGCTCGAACAGTGTCGGGGCGTAGTCAGGCCATAAGATTCCTAGGGTCCAGTAGTTGCCGAATGCGAACCTGTTAGAGATGGTAGAGGTATTAATCAAGGAATACATAGCATGCATAGGAAGATGCTCAGCTACATCACGAGGAATCCGACGTAATTAAGAAAGGCAGAATGAATGGACCGCTAACTGAATCATCTCTATCATCATCATTATATCAGCCAAAGGATGTCCACTGCTGAACACGTTCAATCAACACCCGACTGGTTTACTGCCCTCGCCGACGAGGATGCCCGCCTCACCGACGTCGTGGAGGCCCAACCATTCGGTTCAGGTAGTCAATACTCCACCCCACCCATCCCTTGCTCGCGCTGGCTCGTGCCGAGTCTGTAAATTTAAACGTCCCCTAATACAAATTAAATAAAACCAATCCAGCTGTCCCCAAAACAATAGAAGATTGTTAAGCCCAGCAACGGCCTAAGCCGAAGTCCGTGTCCCGCAAGGGGCGCAAAGCTTCGCTGGAGGTGTCTCTTGGCTGCGCCAGAAATGTCCGGTTGAGCAGCTACATTCCATTCCATTTCTACATTGCCAGAAGCCTTTGAAATTGATTTCCACACATGAGTTGTTATTTTGGGGGGAATACCAGTACTCGGGTAGGCAGGTTGGTAAGCGCAGAATGGTTGTTGTGCCTCAGAAGGAAAGCTACTGTCATTCCTCTAGTTTAGAACCCCTTAGTTTCATTTTACAACATCAACATGAGGAGATAGGGTAGTGCTATATTATTCTTAATCCATAGAACTTAAACCACGTAATACATAACCTTGTAGCTGCAGTAAAGCAAGGTATAATGTAACGATTGTTAAACAAAATCTCCATAATTTAACGGTTTTTTTAGAATTCGCTATCTTTTTATGTAACATTAACTCTGTTATTTATTCTGTACCATTCTCTAGCCAGATTGATTGATCACCACAATGACAAGATATTATTGAAAAACTTTGAAACATCTGCAACTCTTTGTTACGTGACGGAGCAAATTATGAGTCTAAGTAAAATTTAACGATCATTCTATTTCACAGGTGTTTGTGTGTATATTTTAATCAAAGTTACAGATATTGTAAAAACCATTAAAGCTACATCATAAGGTTTCGGTAATAAATTTGTTAATTTCACCGTAAAACCGGTCTACTTTTAACAGTTTATTTTATGGGCTAACCATGAATACAACTAGTTATAAAATAGTCACTATCAAACTTTATATCGAAACAAAGAATAAATTAACTAACGTGTTTAACAAATTATTAAACTAAGCTATAGTATTCCAACATTTGCGAATAAAAGGACGCCTTTTAAATTTGTAATTGGTAATCAAAAACCTGGTTGAAATTTCTAAGAAAATGCATAAAAATCCTAGTTGGAAAGATTTTCAGAAATATATAAATGTGCAAGAGACAATGTAAATAAAATCGTTTTTGTATTTATTTACTTATGTAATAGTAATTCATATGATTTCAATTTTTTATCCACATTTGACTCGACATTTACTATAAATATATTGTACTTGACCATCATCGTCGTTCATTCCGTGTCTGACGCTCGCCGCAGACGGTCGTGCTGTGCTCGCGCTCCCCGATCAGTGTGCCGTGTAGTGTTTGTTCACAATCCGTCCCGTCGGATTGCAGTCACTTCATTTAAATCACGCGTTGCCTTTTTCAAGGCGACTACTGATTTTTGTTTCTTTGACCGATTAAATTCATCGCGTTTTTGTGCCCCTTCAGGGAAAATCCACTGTTTGGTGGTCCTCGGCGGATACCTTACGGTGCCAACGAAGCCGAGTGGGGTGTTGACCCGGCACACCCGCCTAGCCCCATCAAGGCAAAGCAGTTAGTCGGCAGCGGACTAGGACCACCGGCCTTGGGGGCTACCCTAGTCGATCCTAGTTCGAGTCTACGCTTTCAGGTTATACAGTCTCTTGCGGGCGATACCTTATCGCCCCTTGCAAAAGAGCTGTCAGGGACCCGTTTGCCCAATAAGACTGGCCACGGATGATACAAGCTTAGGGCTCACCTTAGATACACTCACCTCCCTGCCTACACCCGGCAGGGAGGGTTTTGTTACACACCCCCGGGCCCATCCAACCCGGGAGGTTAGGGACCGCGTAAATCGCAATTGTTCCTCCGCGCTTATAGAGTATTTTTGTTTTCGTCCCCCGTCCACCATTTTGTTTTATAAACAAAATGGCCGACGACGCCACGCTGTGGAAAAATATTAGGGAGATCCTCCTAAAGGACCCCTACTTTGTTGCCAAGTATGGCAACCTTCTCTCCCCACTAGAGCCAGGCACAAAAGTGCAGCCCCCCTATCCCGAACCCAAAAAAAGGGGCACAACCCCAGAATTAGATGCCGGCATCTCATCCGCCCCTCAGGCAAAAACCCCCCTCCCCACCGCCAGCATGAACGCCTCCACGTCCCCCGAAGCCGACATGCCCATACTCTCGGACGTGTCGGACATGTCAGAGAGCGAGGACTCTCCCCCTCCTCCCCAAATCCCCTCCTCCGATTCGGCCTCTGACGAGTTCCAACTCGTCAGCGGTAGCCGTAAAAAGCGGGCCCGCAAGGCCAAGTCCTCCGCTCAAGCTGCGCCCGCCAAAGCCCCGAAAACGGACGAGGCTTCGTCCTCCGCTCCACCCTCTGCCCCTGTCCCCACAACGGCCTCTTCTCAGGCCAGTCTTCCCCCTACCCCTACCCCCGCTAACTCCCAATCCCAGCCCGCCAAGGTCCCTAAAAAGGACAAAAAACCGCCTGCAATATACATTCAGGCCAAGGACAAGTGGAATGACGTGTCCAAAATGTGTATAGAACTAGGTATTAACTACCTAAGTGCCCGCACCACAGCCGTCGGGGTCAAAGTGGCAGTTCCCACTGCCCAAGACTTCAGGTCTTTGACCCGTGCCCTCCAAGACAGGAACGTGTACTTTCACACGTACTCTCTCGCTGAGGAACGCCCACTCCGGGTAGTCCTTAAAGGCATCCCCAAGGAGATCGACACCGACTCCATCAAAGACGACCTTCTGTCGCAAAGTATACCCGTCCTCGAAGTTCATCGCATGCACGCTGGTCGCAGCGGTGAAGCTTACGATATGGTCCTCGCCATATGCGAAAAGACCGCCGATAATGATCGGAAGATTTTTAATATCAAGACTATGCCACCTCTCAGGCATAAAAATCGAACCTCCCCATCGTTATGGTCCTCCCGGGCAGTGTCACCGCTGCCAACTCTATGGTCACGCGCAGCGTCACTGCTACGCCAAACCTAGGTGCGTTAAGTGCCTAGGTGACCACAGCACCTCCGACTGCGATCGCCCCAAAGATCGCACGCAATGCACAGAGCCCCCGAGTTGTGTGCTTTGCGGTGAGTCGGGTCATCCAGCGAACTATCGCGGATGCCCCAAAGCCCCGCGAGCTAACAGCAAGGCTGCTAAGCGCAAAGCGGCTACCCAAGCCTTCGCGGCCGCCCACTACGCCTCTCAGGCCCCTCCCACGTCCCAACGACTCAGCCCTCAAAGGCCATCGCCATGGAACGCGCTGAATCATCAGCAAGCGTTCCCCGCCCTGAGGAAAAGTCTATTGACCCAACAGGCGACCCAGGCATCAGCGATTCCCTCGCTGATGACCGCCTCCCATACGGCACCGTACCTTCCCGTGCCGTACAACCAACCCGCACCACAAGTGCACTCTCAGAGGGCCGCCCCTCCCTCACCCCTTCTCAAAACTGACGACCTCTCAGTTTGCCTCGGTCTTCTCAACTCTGTTGACCCGAACAGAGTCGCCCAAATGGCCGCGGCCATTAGGGCAAACCAGGGCCAATACGGCCTCATGTTAGTACTCAGTGACTTCGCTGATGTCTCATTCGCCCTCCTCTCCTACCGCGTTCATCCGTAATGGATTCACAAAACAGGTGCAGATTAAAACCCCGATCCCTTAAAATAGGCATCTTCAATGCCAACAGCATTAATGGCCAAAAAGATGAAATCGCCTTATTCCTCCGCGACCACCTTATTGACATTATGTTGATACAAGAGACCTTTTTGAAACCCTCCCACAGAAACCCTAGAATTGCAAACTATGATATAGTGCGCAACGACAGGACCCACTCCCGTGGAGGAGGCACTCTTATTTACTATAAGAGATCCCTTTATTGCATGCCCCTAGATACCCCGTCCCTTTCCAATCTAGAGGCATCTGTGTGCAGGATAGGCATGACAGGTCATCAACCGATCACTATAGTGTCGGCTTACCTAACCCCCAATGCCCAAGACGATCCAATTCAATCGGATCTCGAAGCACTCTTCGATCTAGGCGACTCCGTCATAGTGGCGGGAGATCTCAATGCCAAACATGAGTCTTGGAACTGTCTCACCCACAACCACAGAGGAAGTAAATTATACTCCCTCAGTAACCTCCTCAATTTTGACATCATCGCCCCGATGTATCCCACTCACTACCCCAGCAATGTAAATCATCGCCCGGATATACTCGACATAGCACTTCTAATGAATATCAACCTCAAGTTGCATTCCATTGAAGTACTACAAGAGCTAGACTCCGATCACCGTCCTGTGATCCTTCACCTCACCTCCCGCTTTGGCCCCACGGACACAGGGCTACTCCCTCAGACCATTGTGACGACGGACTGGAGGAAAGTTAGGCAACGCCTCAACGACCCCTCGTCCGCTCAGTTAGATAGAATTCCCGAATGCATAACGTCAGTCGCAGACACGCTAGGCGCGATCGACTCCCTCACCGGGCATGTACAGTCCGTCGTGGACGAGTGTTCACGGCAAGTTCCTGCGATGGAAGACCATCGCATGAAACTCCCTGACGATGTACGTGCACTGATGACGGAGAAGAACGCAGCCCTTAGAGCGTACTCATCTTTTCCCAGCGAACCCAATCGCCTCTTTATGCGCCACCTGCAGCGTGCTGTCAAGGAACGTATTAAGGAGTGCCGAGAGGCTAACTGGGATAAGATGTTGGGCGACTTAGAGCCAACCCACCTTGCGTTCTGGCATCTGCAACGGAAACTCAAATCCGAAACATCCAATGCTGTCCCCCCCCTCAACCGTCCCAACCAAAGGCCGGCCTTTGATGACGACGAAAAATCCGAATGCCTAGCTGACAGTCCAGAAGCGCAATGTTCCCCAAGCACTCTACCTGTAGACCAAGCTCACTTCAAAAAGGTTGACGCTGAAGTCGAACGTAGAGCAGCTATTCCGCCTGCCGAGGACCCTGACGACCCCCTCCCTCCGGTCACGGCAGACGAGGTCAGAAATCTCGTGAAAAAGATTCACCCTCGCAAAGCCCCCGGCTCTGACGGTATCACCAACAAGGTAATTAAACTCTTCCCCGAACGTCTTATCGCCTTAATGACCGTCATCTTCAATGCGGCATTAAATAATAACCTCTTTCCGCATACGTGGAAACAGGCCACCGTTATCGGTATTCCCAAACCCGGTAAGCCCAAGTGCGAGCCTTCCAGCTATCGCCCCATAAGCCTTCTCAATTCTCTTGCGAAGATTTATGAGCGGATTATCTATTCCCGATTAAAGGATTTTGCCGATTCCAAGAAACTCATTCCCGACGAACAGTTTGGTTTTAGAACCAAACACTCGTGTGTACAACAAGTCCACCGACTAGTTGAACACATCACGTTCGGATTCTCACGCGGCCTGATGACGGGAGTCCTCTTTTTCGATGTTGCGAAAGCATTTGACAAAGTCTGGCACAATGGCTTATTATATAAGTTGTACCAACTCGGAGTGCCTGACCGTCTCGTTCTCATCATACGAGACTTCTTGTCAAATCGCAGTTTCCGATATCGAATCACGGGCGCTCTCTCTTCCCCCCACCCCATTAGAGCCGGAGTCCCACAAGGATCCGTGCTAGCCCCATTATTGTTCACACTGTACACCAGTGACCTCCCCAAAAGACCTGCTAATACGACCCAATTAGCACTGTTCGCGGATGACACGGCCATATTCTACTCTGGTAGCAGTCCCGATAATATAACTAAGATCCTCCAAACCACAGCCAACGTCTACGGTAAATGGTTTAGGAAATGGCGGATCGAAGTTAACCCTATCAAAAGTAAAGCCGTCCTATTTTGCAAATTAGGCGACGACCACCCACGCTTCAGGGAGATCTCGATGCTGGGCCAATCGGTTCCTTGGGAACCGCACGCCAAGTATCTTGGAGTCACCCTAGACAAAAAACTGACCTTCATTCCCCACACAAAGATGGTGCGTGCCCGCGCTGCCTTTGTGCTCGGTCGCCTTCACTATATCCTGAACGCTCGTAGTAAATTATCCCTTAGAAATAAGGTGAGAATTTACACCACATGCATTCGACCCATCATGACCTATGCCAGCCCAGTGTTCGCACACGCTGAATCATACCCACTCCGTAGATTAGAAACTCTCCAAACCCGTTTCATGCGCAAGGCCACCGGAGCGCCTCTGTACATGCGAAACGACCAACTCCATTTCGACCTTAACTTGCCGACCATCAGGCAATTTATGAAACAAGCGTCTAAACGCTATCTTGATTCTGCCCTGTCCCACCCAAATCCCCTTGTGGTATCAGCCGCCGACTACGAACCCTCCCGTATCAGTAGAGTACGCCGCCCGAGGCACGTTCTTGTCGATCCAGACGATAAAATCACGTTAGATCACATGAAGAGACTCGCGTTGTCTCGTTCACTAAACACCCGACCGTTGTACCGCCCTCGCCGCCGAGGATGCCCGCCTCACCGACGTCGCGGAGGCCTATCGCCGCGTCACCTTCCCGTTCAAGTTAGCACTTCTCCCTCCCGTCTCTTGCTCGCGCCGGCCCGTGCCGAGCCAGTAGCTTTAAATGTCCCCTAATACAATTTAAATAATACCGATCCAGCTGTCCCCAAAAACAATAGCTTGATATCCCCAGCAACGCCCTAAGCCGAGGTCCGTGTCCCGCAGGGGGCGCCCTTAGCGAAAGTTGCTTAGTTTTTAATATTTAATTTAAGCCTGGCTGGAGGCCTCTTTTGGCTTCGCCAGCAAATGACCGGTTAAGCAACCACATTTCCCAGAAATGTATGCGAGAAGCCCAAAAAAAAAAAAAAAAAAACATCATCGTCGTTACTTCACCATTAGCAGATTTATTATTTCTTAATACATATAGTCATCAAAATGAAACAAACAAAATAGATAGATCACAAAACACAAAAGTTAAAAGTTTCTCGCTTCACCTTGTATATTTACGCACATAAATAATATATGTAGGTATAAATGATAATGTAAAATTTTTCCATCAAGATGGATCAAACGAGAATACCAAAAATATGTTTCTTCATGATGATATTGGATCAAATGACGTGATTATGTTCAAAACAATATAGGTACACAAAAGAAATGGACGGTTTTTAAAAATTGTCCAATTAGCATCCAACAGTACCAGCTTCTGACAAAGCTTTAATTTGATACACATACTTGACATTATATTAAACTTTGATATATTTTCCCCATGATAAAATTAGCTTCGTTTTATCTCATATAATTAATATTAAAAAACGTGCCCAGTGAATGTTGGACTTCGCTTAAAGCATGAAATACCTGGAAATAAAAATCCAAGCAATAAAAATACAACATGCAATAATATGTGCAGTCCTCCTCGGCCAGTTAGCTGTTAGTCAACTGACTGATAAGTATATTTACTTGATAAAGCAGGTCCTTAATAAAATGTATAGGTAAATGTTTATCAAAGATATATAGATAGAGCTAGTTCTTCTATTCAGATTTTAGAAACCGTACGTTTCACAAATCGTAAGAAGTATACAGGTCAATTACAGTGTTGCGGAGTGCCTTCCTCCGTGTTTCCTTCCCGGTTAGCTCAACTGGGAGGCTCTCTCCACGGCAGCAAGTAACGGAGTTCGGTTAACGAGATCAATGAAACGTAGCATATATATTGTTATAATGGTATATTGATATTCACAACTTCAATATTTCATCTTCATGTTTATATATTTCAAATATAGCTGATATCACAATTTACGCTAGTTTAAAAAATAAGTAATTGTAATATTGCAGGAGACTATTCGTCAGAGCGACAGCTGTGTGTCCAACAACTAGTGTTCAGAATCGAATGTGTAATGATAATGATCAAAATATGAAGAGCGACTCTACGTCTCACAAATTTGAATTTTGATTTGAATAAAGAATGAATTGTGAGGTGGACAGTGAGTGAAATAAAAAGGTATGAAGTCATGAAAGAGGTTGATTGAAATTAAGATGAAGGATGACTTCGCCGCAACAGGAAAATACTTAAATATGATATAACATTATATTTCGTTCTGGAGTCACTCATTTGACTATCGCAATTGCAAATCGAATTGCAAAAATGATAGTATTGTCCTAGTTTATTAATCGTATTGCAGACCATTGAAATATGATGCTAACATCTTTATTCTGTGCATATCGGCAATAATTTTACCGTCATTATTTGGCTCCTCCATACATTTTACGTTAAAGATTTAGGTTTACATCCGACCAGAATTAAATTGTAATATGGTATTTTTACCTTCGTACTTTTCATCAGTTAGTCGTCATTAAAAAAACAGCTCAAACAAACTAAACCCATAAAACCGTGTACCAATCTAATTCGCGTTCAAAGTAGAAAAGCCAATTTAACATATAAATTGTTTTTGAGAATTTTTCACATTATAAACAATCCACACGCCAGAAACCGTGTCAAAACAAAACAACCACCCTGATAACTAGTTTTGTACATTATAAACTAAACTTTTCAAACTGCAATAAAACCACCACGATATTAAATGAACCACGCCAAGTTTGCCGTTTTGTTAAAATATATAATAATGTTTGATTCCGTTTCCTTGTAGTTTCTATTGTTTGCTTTAGAAAGGTTTTATTGATTAGTTTAAAGGTTTTTTGACTTGCTTAGAAGCAAGTTTTGTTTGATCAGTACTGGTAATGTTTAAATTTTTGAGTTTCTTTCATTGTTTGCCTTTATTTCAATCTGTTTTATCATTAAACTATGTGAGGGTTCAAACAAATTTGAGTTATTCAGTTTTTATGAGCTGCTTTCTTTAATCCTTGGCGCTCATAATATTGCTCTCGGTTATCGGTTCACGACTGCCTAGGTTTAGCAATGCTTGTCACGGTCAGTCTATGGATGGGTGACCACAAAGTGGTATATGAACTGGGCGTCTCCGTGCTTTATGCATGTAAAATCTTCGGTTGTTGTCGGCAGTCGCTAGGCCAAGTCGAAGGCCTTTAGGTGGCTTGAACCACTCTGATATAAAGTTGCCCACTAACTACACGATGATCATGGACTTGACAAAAGAGTACTGCAATGAACGGATGTGAAGCAAACAAACTAGTGATATTTTTTATGACATAGTTGGCAAATGAACATGTCATCATCATTTTCCGCCGAATGAAGTCCACTGCTGGACACAGGCCTCCCGCAAAGATCGCCACAACGACCGATATGGGTGTGTTGTCGGCTTATTGGGGGGTACGGCTATAATCGCCACGCTTGGCAGACGGGTTGGCGATCGCAGTTGAGTTGTTAATGTACTCGAAGGACGCTGCTGCCCATCCTCCGGCTAATCCCCTAGTCGACTTTTTCGAGGAGATGGAGTGGTGGTATTCTGAGCCGGCACCACACGGTGTACGATGAACATGTGAAGTGATTATTTTAAAAGAGTATCCATAGGGGGTTTCTCCACGAGATCAACTATTTGGAACCGTGCATCTTAGATTCTGACGTTTCATAAGTGCCAACATTTGGTTTATTTGAAATAAAATACTTAGACTTTGACCCACTTTAAAGTAAGCAATCAGCACCGCTTATAAACATCCGCATCACCAGAGGAGTGGCTGATGCGTTGCCTAACTTTTAAGGAAACGTACGACGGGATCGTAGTATACGCATAAGAATGTACTGCTTCTAGCCTCTTGAGATTATCCCGTCGCGACGAACGATGTATTACTAGTGTTTTGTTTATTCGGCTTCGAAGAATTTGACATAGCTTGTATCAACACTGACCTTGATATAACAACTGTTTTAACTCCGCCAGATTATAGTACTCATAGTCTTAATAAAAGAGATTTGTTTTAAGTATTCTAAATAAATACTTACCAAGACAGCAGAAATATTGTTAGCAAAGAAGCGAGGATCCTCTCTGGCACGCTGGCTGAAGAGTTGGAATTCCTACTGGCGAGTTGTACCCACAGTAACCAGCAGATACCGGCACCTCCAGCTGCACCTCCTACCACCATGTAGACTGGTATCCTGGGCTGCGCTGGACAGTCTCGAATGTAGTGGACCCCTGATAAGAAATATTGAAATTAATCGGGATTTATAAAATAGATTTTATAATTTCTTATCTATCAAATCTAATCGAGTTAGGTATAATCAAGCCCATTTTTTAGTTTAAAAATAAAAGTTCCCCCGCACTTATTATTCATCCTGTGTCGTAGGTGCCGACGCCGTGTAGTCAGTACAGCCCACGGCGAGGCTTCGGGGGATCCTGTACAATATTTCGAGAAGTGCCTGGGCGGCCAATTTATAGTCGCTCCCCTCTGGTAGAGAGGGTGACAGTTATCCCCTCTGAGATGTGCCTCTAGGCGTGACACCAATGGGTGGCTCTAGTGTCAACTGCCAATACGCCAATTGAGCTGTAAAATTTACATAGCTAACGTTTTCAACCTAAAACTTATAATATAGATAATTTAGGTGCCAACGCCCTTACTATATTTCTGAAATCAGAATCTACACACATCTTAACTTGATAAGAATGCCAAATCCAGACACGGAAAGTTGTCTTGTCTTCTGGTTACGTCTTACAAAACAATTTTTTTAGTAATACGTTTATTTGGACGCCAGTAAAAGTGTTTACAAGAGCATTTAAGCATCATCATCATATCAGCCACAGGACGTCCACTGCTGAACAAAGGCCTCCCCCTTAGATTTCCACAACGAGCGGTTACATGCCGCCCTCATCCAACGACTCCCAGCACCTTCACCAGGTCGTGTGTCCACCTCGTTGAAGGTCGTCCAATGCTGCGGTTTCCGGTGCGCGGTTTCCATTCGAGAACTTTTGTGCCCCAGCGGCCATGAACGAGCTACGTTCTACGAGCAATGTGCCCTGCCCATTGCCACTTCAGTTTACTAATCCTTTCAGCTATGTCGACAACTTTAGTTCTTCTACGGATCTCCTCATTTCTGATTCGATCTCGTAGAGAAATACAAAGCGTAGCTCTCTCCATAGCTCGCTGAGTGACTTTGAGCTTTCTTATGAGGCCCATTGTGAGTGACCACGTCTCTGTTCCATATGTCATCACTGGTAACACACACTGGTTAAAGACTTGCGTCTTGAGGCATTGCGGTATTGTTGACGAAAAGACGTTGCGTTTCCCGAACGCTGCCCAGCCGAGTCGGATTCGACGATTGACCTCTTTCTCGAAGTTGGATCTACCTAACTGGACAGTTTGTACCAGGTAGACATACTCGTCAACAACTTCGAGAACAGAGCATTTAAGTAATTTCTTATACTACATAAAGAACCAGAAAACTTTACTTATTTTTAGCTAGCAAGCACACGAAATGCCGACATGTTTACTACTATTATAGACAAAATACCTGCCTACACAACGTGGTGACTGTTTGGAAAATCTTCTACCCAACAATAGATTATAAGCCCATGTAATACTAGGACAAAGTTCAAGGACCGCATCCATGTACAACAAACAAGTATTCGATAATTTGTTGCCGACCTAATTCCCGTGATCGGTACGTCTGCACAGAACTGGATTACACCGGTACGCGCCGGATTTACCGATCAACGCGTTAATTAAACTGTGCCTGACTGTACAAATATTTGCTACAATCGATCGAGTACAGCTCTACATCCAACAAACATTTTTTACTCGATTTTATTGGCGATCCGAATACGAAAAATGGGGTTAGTATTAACATAATTTTGGTGAAGGTTTGACACAAATAGTCGGGTTTATCGTTAGATATCGCAATTCATTGGCGGTTTAGGCGAGTGTTTTTATCGTTGTTAACAGATGCGCTGTTAGATGAAAAGAACATTTTGTTTGACTTCGCATGTTTTGTAAGTAAGGACGGATTGTAACAAAATGACGTCACCATTATTTAGTAAGATCAACAAAGATAATATTGTTTTACGTACATAGTAACGTTGGCAAGCTCTTTATTACAAACTAGCTGGGACCCGCGGCTTTACTTACTGTTCAATTTAAAATCAACTAGATTATTTTTAAATAATTTTGAGTACTTATTAATAGAAACTTGACATAAAGTATAAATATTGGATTTCACGGGTTTTAATTTTTATGCGCGGAACCCTAATTATTTTTCTAAAATTATAGTAGCCTAAGTTATTCTTTACAACATCAGCTATCTGCCAGTGAAAGTCCCATTAAAATCAGTCCAGCCTCTTCGGAGATTACTGGGAATAAACAGACAGACAGAGAGATAAAAAAATAAAAATAAAAATTTTATGTGTACCATATGTACTTTCATATGCATTAAGTAAAAAGCTGTTATTTTGACATTACAAACAGACATTATTTCAAATGAACCAATCACTACGGTTCCGGCAGGGATAACCCCCGGGCTAAGTCATATCCCCCTGCGTCTGACGTAAAAGGTGACTCAAGAATGATATCGAGTCGATAACCAGTCCTATCTACGAAGATTCTGCGACTACCAATATGGCCGTTAATTTTCCATGTTCAAAAGTGAACGCGGGTTAATATGATGATGATGATGGCATACTACTGATCAGGCAACCTTATTTCTTAGTCAATCAGTTATGGTAAAACCGGAAGCATTTTTCAAGCCGAAGACCACATCGCAATATTATACACAAAGCTAAACCATAATTAGGTTGACAATTGACATATCGATAACAAGTAACGTGCAGCCCTATTCTAAACTCATTGGAGCGATGTACAGTCAAGTGAAACAGCTCAATCAACTGGATATTAATTAATTTGAATATTCATGAGCGATTCCGCGGGGCGTGCTTAACTTATGTGTGGAATTAATGATTAGTTGTGACTTTGACGTTCGGAACAAATACCATAGTAAGAATTCAATTCCAAGGTGTGTGGCGTCCGGATATTCCGTGTTAAGGACTAAGAATAAAGCACTACTTCGTCTCCTCCCATGGATGTCGTTAAGGCGATTAAGGTGCTCTAAACTAAAGTGATGATAAAAAAGATAACGATACAAGATTTTCTCTTCAAAGTCAAAGTCAAAGTCAAAACCCCCCAATAAGCACACAACACACCCATATTGGTCGTTGTAGTGATATTTGGGGGAGGCCTGTGTCCAGCAGTGGACTTCATTCAGCTGAAATGCTGAAAAAAAAAATACTAGGCAGTAAATAAAGTTCTAGAATAATAAATTCCGAGGTAAATAATTAATTAATTAATGTCACAAAAGTAAGTTTGAATAAATTGATGTCACAAAACCTGCCACGTGTGACGTGAAGGCATGTCAATAAGTCAACATAATGAAATATTTGAAACGAGCAATCCGCCAAACATTTATATCTGTAAAATAATCCTCTAATTTATAATATGCTTTTTGCATAAAGTATTTTGGCAGCATGGGCAGCAGCGTCCCTTCTGTGGAATAGTAGCCAACCTGCGCTCACCAACCCAAGCGTGGTCAGCACTGGCAAATTTCCCTAAAAAGGACGACACATTTGTAGAAATATAATGCCTCCCGCATCTGTTTAGTGGTGGACGTCCTTTCGTTGATATTATGAATAAGTACTCTTTTGAAGTCCACATTTTGCCAATATCTTATTAATTATTAGTACCTAGTATTTCCATCGCTTCAACAAACGGCATTTTATTCAATTTACAACCAAGTTATAGATTGCCGACGTTTCTCAGATCCCTCCCAACTAAGTTAAACTTACGCGAACTTCGTAAGTTTAATCAAATACTACCAAGTTCTTTCACGACCGTCCATTAAACCGGCCTTAATTTTAATCAATAAACTTATTTTCAAACTTTTTTTCTCTCTTTTTTTCTGTATTTTCAGCCATTTCGGTCTGCCTGTCAGTTCGTAATTTCATTACATTTCGTTCAGCCAGACTTATCGGATTTATGTCAACTTTGGTTTTATGTTAATCTTTGTGACTGTACATGGAATTCTGACTCATAATCGGAGCATCGAGGATTATGAGAGAGTAAGGAAGGTGTAGAATGTGTTTTTAGTTAAAAGAGTTTGATGTGTCCATTCGTCTATCACAAATTTGGAATTACTATTATTTCTATGAATTGTTTTATACTAAACTTTCACTCGGTGTGTTTCATACAAACTGCTTAATAAGTTACTGCATAAACATGTTCGTAACATACAAATGTTCTACCGCATCTTGTTATTTGATCATAAAATCTATCCTCCATTTATATAATCAGCCCATTACCATCCTACTGCTGGGCAAGGGCCTTTTCTCACGATGAGAAAGGTTAGGCCTTAGTCCACCACGCTAGCCTAGTACAGGTTGGCGGACTACATACGCCAATGAGAACATCTTGGAGCCCTCTCAGGTGTTTTCTCACGATGTTTTTCTTCACCTAACGGTCACAAGTGATAATCAAATTTCTCCATCTACTTTTACTTATTTTATTCATTTACATATGTATATTTTATTGTTTAAAAGTATTAAAAGGTACAAAAACAATAGCCCCTAACATTTAGAGTACAAATGAGCGGCCTTGTCACACTCTGCGATTTCTTCCAGTGAACTTTAGGCTGGAAAAATTGAACTGGACAAGATATGTGGCAGTCGATGGTCACACAAATACTGAATAATATAGACGCAAATTATAAAAATATTCATTATTATTTATTTAGAAACAAATATGGCCCACAGCGACTGAGCACGCACACTGAGCTCGTCTGATTAAAACCGTTAATGCATTTAACAAACGAACAGCATGAACTGTAAAGTATTTCCATAAAGAAATATGGTTTCTGATTATCTTAGGATTCTTGTATTAGTGACACTGAGGAACTCCAAGCATTTTTATAGAGTAGAAGGAATGAATAAAAATAATAAAATCCATTTATTTTCTCTTCACAATAGGTCTTACTCTGCTAGGTTAAGCTATCGTGCCACAAATATAAAGATAAAAACCTAACTTTGTGACAGACTGGTGCCTGAAGTAGGTTTTTTATTTAAACCTGTAACGCAGGTCACCAGGGCCCTTGCGCAGCTAGTATGTTTTCAATGCTTTGGCCTTGTGTGCAAACATTTTAGGCAGATGAAGCATGTGTAAAATCTAAACTTATAATTCTAAGACTCCTAAATAATAAGTATCAAGCAATAAACCAATAAATTAAATAAATTAAACACTGAAATACTAAAGGTGTGTGGGAAGGGGTGTAATGGTGTATGCGAGTGTGAATGTATCTGAGTGTGAGTGCACTAAGTATATCAGCAGTAACATGACCAAATGTAATGAATAATACACTTCGTGTCGATGTTTCGTACTTTGCCAGATCAAAACTTTGCAACATCACGCGAACATTGTCGTTGGCTTCTGTTAGGACTTGAATAGTACAGGGGTTGGAAATCAGTGGACAGGTCTGCAGGTGAGGCATCGTTTGCGGCGTAACTCTACAGTTACTTTTGTTATGATTATTTTGTATCTCACTTTTTAATTTTATTTTATTTGTATAACTGGTTTTTTATTGCAAGTTTAGTGTAGATTTTAGTCTAATTAATATGAATGTACCGATGCGCGTTTTGTTGTGGTGATAAATCGCATATCTTTCTTTCTTTCTAGTTACACTTTATGTACAGAATAATAAAAAATAAAAATATATAAACTAACAACATTATAATCAATCCTAATCACTCCACACAATTTTCACAGAAAAAACCATATACTCTTGCCTGTGAGTTAGAATACTTGTTAGTATACTTTAACAAAACTGTTACAGTTATTAGAAAATAAAACATAGTTCAAAAAGATGTAAATAGTAAGTATTATAGACAAAATAATAACAAACTTACCCATAATCAGCATAATAACAGGCAGAGTAGAGAGGAAGACGAGGAACACAGTCATGACAACTGAAACAAACAAATCTCATTTGAGAGAAAAATAGAGTATCGCTTAATAAATCTGTTTTGTTCGTCCAATAATATCTTGTGTCGAATCCGACACATTGACAACTGTAGAGCAGCTACAACCAACCCTTTGAAGCTCAGTATAAGAATGAATTGTGTGTACTTGGAAATCAAACGAATGTTTTTGTTCACTTTAAGTAGAAATAACACTGATATTAAATTTGAAATGTACCCGATATTTCATTGTAAAGTTAGAGCAGAGCATTTTCTTCTTTGGCGCCCGTTATATCATATAATTATCGTCTCTGTCTAAGAACAGTGAAGCTTCGTCTACTTGACGCCGAAGACGCACCGGTGCCGCACCGTACATGAATGTATACGAGTAAAAACCGCTCGCCTACCGCCGCACCGAGGCTGCGTAAGCGCCTCACAGTTTTCAGTGTTTTTAATTTAGTTTTTTGTGTATATACATGATGTTCAGTATCGTGTCGCCCGCGCAGATGTTTACGTGTGCATTTCATCGCACTTTTTTACATGGATGAGTTCGTTTTTTTACGTTTACTGATACTGTTTTGTACGTATACTGTTTTTTTTATTTGTCATGGGTATACGAGGGCGGCACTGAATATTTCGGGAATCAAGGAAGTGACACAACATTACTATTTAAAAATGTATTTATTGCTTTTCGAAGTATTCTCCGCGAAATTTGACACATTTTTCCATACGATGGAACCAATCATTGAAGCAACCATTCCATTCGGAAGTTGGGGTCTCCAAAATGGCCGTTTTGTAGGCGTCCACAGCTTCTTTAGGTGATGAAAATCTCTGTCCACGCAATTTATTCTTTATTTTAGGGAAAGTATAGAAATCATTAGGGCTTAGGTCGGGGCTGTACGGCGGATGGTCTAATAATTCTATGTTTTCTTGCTCTAAAAACTCTTTTGTTCTGTGCGCGGTGTGAGAACTCGCATTGTCGTGATGGAGGATGATGCGGCGGTTGCAGTTCTCTCTACGGAGTTCAGAAACGACCTGTGGCAAACAAATGCTAGCATACCATTCTGCATTAACCGTTCTTTGTCCCTCAAGAGGAATAGTCGTAACATGGCCGGTTTTGGAGACAAACGTGGCCACCATTTTTTTTGCAACACTCCGTGAACGAACAATTTTTGTTGGCTTTAACTCATTTTCGAACACCCAAACTCGTGACTGGTTTTTTGTTTCGGGTTCGTACGCATATATCCAGGATTCGTCACCTGATACGATGTTGTATACAGCATTTGAGGATCCTGCGTGGAATCTTTCGAGAGTTCTGGCGCACCAAGTAACGCGAGCCGCTTTTTGCTCTTCACATAGCAAATGCGGTATCCATCGGGAAAACAACTTTTTTACACCTAATTGTTCATGCAAGATTATTTGTATTTGACTCATGCCAATGTCTAAAGTTGCCTGAATTTCGCGGTATGTCACATTTCGATCTTCCTCAATCAGCTTACGCACAGCATCAACGTTTTCTTGGGTGACTGCAGTTTTTGGACGACCTTGACGAGGATCATCACTGAGCTTGACACGTCCACGTTGAAATTCAGCAAACCAGCGATAAATTGTGGTTTTGGATGGGGCTTCATCACCAAATGCAGAAATCATCCGGTCAACACACTGTTTTTGTGTTAAACCACTTCGAAAGTCATAATAAATCATCGCTCTTGAATTTTCTCAAGTCAATTCCATTTTCTCAACGACTTAACAAGTTTGACAAAACCTTGTGACAAGACCGTGAATCATTTTTTAAATAAATAAATGGTATTCGATTTGTAAAACCAAGGAGTTTTCAATTAAAAAGTTTTTAATACGACAGGAACAGTGGAAATATTCCATTCCCGATACTTTTAGTGCAGCCTATGTAGTTTACAGACATAAATCTCATTTAAACGCAAACATTCAGACCAGAAACAACTATTTGGAGATCATAGAAATATTTGAGTATACTAAACTATGATCACGCTTTACAATTCAAGCGGAGATAATGTATACGGCCCGGTGGCGACGCGATTTGAACTTGAATACAAAGTATCGCGATCTGGCGCCGGTACGGCTCTGGCGCTGTATGCAGGAAGCCTTATCCATCCTAGTGTTATTTTTATTAGAGAAATGTGAGTTTACTGTTTTAAAATAATATTCATAAATGTATTGATATTTTGTAGCCTTTTAACAACATTTTACACGTTGAATATATTCAATTGATCAATCATCATCATCATCATCATATCGGCCATTTATACGTCCACTGCTAAACAAAGGCCTCCCCCATAGATTTTCACAAATGTGTCATCATTTTGGGGGGTATTTGCCAATACTCACCACGCTTGGCAGGCGGGTTGGTGAGCGCAGTATGGCTACCGTTTCACAGAAGGGACGCTGCTGCCCATCCCTCTAGTTTAGATTCCCTTAGTCGCCTTTTACGACATCCACGGGAGGAGATGGAGTGGTGCTATATTCTTAATCAGGACACCACACGGACAATTGATCGATAGATAGGTAAAGTAAAGGACACTAGGTTTTACTTTTTCTATGATTTGAAATGTTTTAGTAATAGTACAATACACATTTCAACTGTCCCAAATGTATCTTAACGATAAACTAATTAGTTCATGCCGGCTCAGAATACCACCACCCCATTTCCTCCCGTGGGTGTTGTAAAAGTCGACTAAGGGATTAGCCGGAGGATGGGCAGCAGCGTCCTTCGAGTACATTAACAACGCAACTGCGATCGCCAACCCGTCTGCCAAGCGTGGCGATTATGGCAAAACCCCCCAATGAGCATACAACACACCGATGTCTGTTGTTGTGGTGATCTTTGAGGGAGGCCTATGTCCAGCAGTGGTCATTATTCGGCCGAAATGATGATATTAAAAGGACCTGAAGCATCCTTCGTTGCAAAAGATGACCGCTTGGGTGATTTTAGCCGGTAGGCCTCGGACATCTGTTCTTCCCGGGGTGGACGAAGTTCATGACGAATTTCCACCAGACGACCCATAAAAAAAGGGTGCGTCGGACCTACTTAAGTATCTCGTAGAGGCTCTTTTCATGCATGAAGTACCGATAATGGGTATCGATAAAATCAACCGAGTACTCAACGTCCATTTTCCGATAGGCTTCTTGAAAATATCTAAATTCGGTGTTAATTATATTGTGTGTATATTCTGCATTTTTCATTTGATATGATTTCACGAATCTAATTGGAAATGTTGTTAATAATATTACTAGCACCGGAATATTCATTAATCGCTAGTTCGTGTCGGTTAAAATTGAAATCCACGATCTTCCATCATCATCATTATCTGAGCCGAAAACTTCCACAGCTGGACATCAACACACAAAATAGGTTACGTATGGTTACTGAATGGGTTTCTGATGTGTGATCAGTGGGCGGGTTTGCTATAAACGCCACGTGTGGCAGGTGGGTTGGCGATCGCAGTTGAGTTGTAAATATGTTCGAAGGATGCTGCTGCCCATCCTCCGGCTAATCCTATAGTCGCCTTTTACGACACCCACGCTATCATACTAATATTATAAATGTGAATGTAAGTTTGTTTGTTACGCTTTCACGCGAAAATCACTTAACCGATCGTGATGAAACTTTGTACACATATTCTTGGAGGTTATTATAAGGAACATAATACTTTTTGTTAAAAAAAAAATTTACGAACTGTAAAGAAATTGACTTATTTAATGGCTTCAATTTTTTTTTGTTAACCGTTGCCCCTCACTAGGATTTCTCCGGTGTCGTGGGTGCGTTTACAAACACAAATTCGACACACAATACACCCAGACCCGGAACAACTACATGCATATCATACAAATATTTGTTCCGTGCGGGAATCGAAACCGCGACCCGGTGCGCAGCAGCCGACTGTATCAGCCACTGCACCAACTGTGCCGATCCAATCGACCAAAGCCGCGGGTGAAAGCTAGTGTAAAATAAATATCGAACATAATCATGTGCTACGTATGAGATTTGTAGTTTTGTCGAAGTTTTCAATAGGCTAAGTAAGTAAGTAAACGGAAAATACATACTTGTCCTAGTCATGATTTTAGCAGCCCTGCAGACGAAGTCCACTGTTCCAGAAGCTTCCATATTAGCGTCTTTCAGTTGGTACGCTACCGAACCATAAGTGGTGAGACCCATGCCGAGGCCAAGGCCAGTCCTGTCATTGTATTTAGCCTGCTCGCCGCAAAGTCGCCGCTGCTCGTCCCCAGATACCTGAGAATTTGAGGATTAAGTTAACCAACTGGTATGACTCCTTCGCATTTTTTGTCTCTATGCTTTTATGTTAGTATTTCCCATTTTCATACTGCAGGGGGTGAGAGCTTGGGTCAATACCTACCAAAAAAACACAATATATGTTCAGCAAAATCTTACGGATTTACAGTAGTACAAAAATTTAAGATAGGAAAATTGTACTGTGAAAATTTAAATAAAAATTGTATTTCTTGAAAACGTTTTAGTTTTTAATAGAATAAAGACTTATCAATGAGTAAAGTAACTATTCACAAATAAATTGAGGTAAAAAAAACTTCAAAAGGATTTTTTCATTACGAGATGCTTAAAAATCTGTGTCAAGGTAGAGATTTTTCGATATTTCGGAAAATTTTGTATTACTGTAAATCCGTATCCGTATCCAGATGAAGTTTTCGATACATTGTCACTTACGCCTAGTATATGTTTTTTTTTTACTTTCTTCAAGATATTTACTCCCTGAACTATTCAGGCCTTAATTACCCTCATAATATTACCGCGCTGTCGTTTTAGAAGTTATTAGTACAAACAAATTGCATTGCACATAAAAACATCATTTTAAAAACGATCATAAACGTACTGAAATATTGTATCTTAGTCATTTCATCGTAATTGCCTTTCGTCTTTTAAGTCGTCAAGTTTAGTTTATAGTATTTGGAATGACTTTCACGTTGATAAAAGCAATAACTGACAATTAGAAGTAAATGTTATATTATACCTTAGTAATCTTTAAAACAATTAACAGCTTATTGTTTAAGCTAAATATTGGTTTACGAATAAAACGTGAAAACGGTTTGAAGAAGGTCTTGCATTGCGACCATCAGAAGTATGATTAAATGCAAATTTGAGTGCGGCTTCCTAAAGCTACGTTGGAAATGCGAAGATAAATGACTGATATCTCATGAGTCAGCCGAAAGACATCCACTGCTGCCCATAGGCCCCAAAGATTGCGATGACAGGTATGGATTTGTGTTGTGTGTTCATTGGGGGGTTTTGCCATAATCACCGCGCATAAAGCGGGTTGGCGATCGCAATTGAGTTGCAAATGTACTTAAAAGATGCTGTTGCCCATTTTCGGTTAATCCCATAGTCGCTTTTTACGACACCAATGGGAAGAGTACCCACACTTATACCCACCATCTCATACATACAAAAAACTAATATAAATTATTCTAAACAAATGTGCCGTGTGCTGCCGGCTACGAATAGCACCAATCAATCTCATTCCGTGAGTGTCGTAAAAGCCGACTAAGGTATTAGACTGAGGATGGGTAGCAACTTCCTCCGAATATATTAACAACACAACTGCGATCGCCAACCCGCCTGCCATGCGTGGCGATTATGGCAAAACCCGCCAATGAGCACACAACACACTGATATCGGTCGTCGTGGTGATCTTTGAGAGAGGCCTGTGTCCAGCAGTGGATTTAATTCGGCCGAAATGATGAAACAAATGAGCGACTACGTAGTAAAAATAACCCAGGGCAAGACAATCTCTTGGGAGGATCCTTTACAATCCTCCCCGAGAAGTGACTAGGGGGCCGACCTTTTTACAGTCGCCTTCCCTCCGCTACAGGGGGTGACCGCTTTACAATCATCCCCTCCGTGATGTGCCTAAAGGCGTGGCACCAATGGGCGGCTCTAGTGTGATTTTATATACTATATGAGGAAGGTTCTATTACAAATTAACAAGACCATAGTAAAAGATATTAGCGTAGCAAGAACACCGTTTTTTTTTTATTGATGTCCAGTGGAAATTCTACATGAACTTCCTTCACCCCGGGGAAGGGCGAAGGGGTATGCCGGACTCCTACCGGCTAAAACCACTGGAGCGGTCATCTTCGGCACCAAAGAGGGGCTCCAGGTCCTCGTAAGATCACACTAGAGCCCCCCCAGTGATGCCACGCCTTAAGCACATATCGGAGGGGATGAATGTAAAGCGGTCACCCCCTCTAGCGGAGGGAAGGCGACTGTAAAAAGGTCGCCCCCCAGGCACCTCTCGGGGAGGTTTGTAAAGGATCCCCCCAAGCCTCGCTGTGCGCTGTGCTACGCACTCGGCGGCACGTGACCACGTGCGCGCCACCGTCTTCCCGTGGGTCAGCAAGAACACCTGCTGAGCGTGCCCCGATTTTTATATTCCAGGAAATAGGTACAACAGCTATGAAATGTTTAATAAAGCTCTATATATTGCATTGCATGTTAACTGCATTCTATATGAGCTGTTCATAACATCATATAATGTCCAAATAGAGCTTTATATATTCCATTTGCACAAGATGAGCATTCAAGGGATTTCCTATGGCCGATATTACTAGTTAAAGTAGCAATTTTCTTGTTACATATCTTAGCCAAAACAGCCCGTCAGCTGAACATAAAATCTAGAAAGTTTTATGCCTTTCGCTCTGCAGTATTCAATAATGCAAAAGTTATTGTTGGACGGGTTGATACTATAGAGTTAAAATTCTCGGCTTTTTAACATTAAAAAACATGCTTCAGTGAGACTAATAAATATTCATTCAATCAATTTGCCCGTTCGTTTGATCGATGGTCAAAACCATTGCAGACTATTTTAAACATTCTAGTTGCTGACGTTAAATAATGTTTGTCATAATTTACCTGACTCACTGAGCTTGAGGCTCGTCTGGACCCCGTATCGGATGGGGCACCAGTTCCGCTTTGTCGGCCCGCAATCGAAGCTCTGTAAGGAGACACACTTCTGCCTCGAGTACCTAAAGAGAAAATATTCAACTTAGAACATATAGTATCACCGGGTAACAAACCTGTTTCAACTGAGCAATCTGTCGATCAACCATCACGGCAGCCAGTAGTCAAATAATACGCAAATGTAACTACTTTTATAATTCCATTTAATTACAGGATTGACTCCCGAAGCGAAACACCCCAAAATACGTACTCAATTTATGTCAAATCAAGTTGTCAAAGTATAGATTATAATATATCAAGTTATTGAGAAATCTGTCATGCCGCTTAATTTAAACAAGACTAGGATTTCTCTTTGGTAATTCTAGTAAGACTGACATGCATTATCCACCTTCATTTTGTGACTTTTAGTCACCTTATTAATTGTTCTAATTGAGACATTTATAGCAAAAACTGTCGCAAAGGTACGACTTAACCAACGTACTTACCCGCGGTTTGACTGTCTTCACTCGGCCGTCTTTCTCTCGAAACCAATGGCTCTTGAAATGTCAACGTCAAGCTTCCCCTGGGACTAACTCTATTTGCCTCCCCCTCACCTGTCACTAGACTACCCCTTGCACTTCTCTCTGAAGGCGCGATACTTCCTCGAGGACTCCTTTGAGAATCAGGTATTAAAGAGCCTCTTGGACTCCTATTCATATCCTGAATTTCTTTCTTCATAGTTGTATCCAGTCCTATACTACCTCTTGGACTAGTCCGTGGACTCGGACCTAAATCTTTTTGAGTTCGAGCCGGGTCTATTTGAATACTTGCTACGGAATGACGGGGACTTCTACCCACGTCTGGCACCAAAGAGTTTCTCGGCTGATTCCATGATGTACCCTCTGGTACCAAGCTGCGACGTGGGCTCCTGGCGTTAGCGTCTGGTGTGATACTATTTCTAGGACTCCTATTAAAGTCCTGAGGATTTAAACTTAGTCTAGATCCATAAGTCATTTCAACCGCTAAGTTGTTCCTGGATGGCGCTAAACTATTTCTTGTGTGCACAGCTGTCTCGGGTGTAATAGAGTTTCTGGCTGATCTGGCCTCGGGAACTAAAGAGTGTCGAGGACTACGATGGTAATCCAGCGCGGCATCTGGCGCAAGGCTCGCTCGCGGACTTCTTTGAGGAGGAGGAATTGGCTCCATTTCTTCGTCAGTTTCTGTTGCGGCTAATGAAGCTCTTCGTGAAGGTTGTGCTGATGCTCTCGGGGACCTTGCTTGAGGAGACGTGGCAGCACTTCTGGAGGCGCGCCGTCGCCTTGACGATGAGGTTCTATGAAGCATGTTGGCGTCGCCTTACATTTACTTAAAGGCCGCTTCTCGCCTGTTGAGTCCCATCCATAATCTGTGAACAACAAAACAGAATTTCAGAAACGAAACTTAGCAATTGCGTCTTTGGATTTAGTATTCTTCACGGTTTTACAAAATTTACAACCCAAGTTCATAATCCGATTGTAAGGCCGCAATTTAAACTTCTTTGTTTACAGTCTCAAGCCATGAATCTTAATGCCGTTTAAGTAAAATAAGCTCAGTTGTAATCTCTTATAATTTATCATGGGTTCCGGGGTTCGTATTATATTTTGGTTTCCATATGCTGGGGTATAATTCTTTACTTCCGCATTTCATCTTAATGTAGCTGTAAAGTAATTAGGAGGAATTACGAAACTAAGCTTGTTGCCTCTGCGTAATACATGGAAAACACATCAAACAATTAAGTTACATTGGTGGTATAAGAACCATATTTTATTATAATGGATGTATTATGTTTTTAAACTGACATGGTCACTGACACTATTATTAGAACTAAAAACGGGATACTTACCATGTTTTTTTTAAATGTTGCCCCACACTAGGATTTCTCCTGTGCCGTGGGTGCGTTTACAGACATGAATTCCACATACAATACACCCAGATACACCCAGACCCGGAACAACTACCTGCAGATCATACAAATATTTGTTCCGTGTGGGAATCGAACCCACGACCCGGAGCGCAGCAGCCAACTGTATCAGCCACCGCACCAACCGTGCCGTCAAATTTCTTTTGAATTCCTGATATTTCGGCGCTGTTGCAAGCTCGCGCTTCACGGATAAACTGATCGGGATCGGGAACTCAAAAGAAATAAAAAACATGGTAAATATCCCGTTTCCAGTTCTAATAATAGGATATGTTATGGTTATGAAATATACTTTTTATTAAATTATTCCTTTTTACTGTAATTACAATTACCATAATATAATAACAAAGCAGAGAAGAGTAGCGTAACTATATGGTACAATAAGAGGTAATACAGAAAAAGAAAACCGGACAAGTGCGAGTTGAAATCGCGTGGAGAGGGTACCATAGATATGTTATTTCTACCTACTTTTTATAATCTGACCCATATTTGTTTTTGGTAACTAAAAATAGGATGTATGGTACTGGATTGTAGAGGAAAATTTGTGAATATATTCTCTATTGTTGAATTCTGTCTTATCTCGTGGGTTTTCCCTTACCACCTACAAAACTACTGTAATCTGCCACAGTAAGCAGTTTTGTGAGTTTTTTTATTTTTATTAAATCGGCCGACTGAAGTCCACTGCTGGACACAGGCCTCCCCCAAAGATCACCACAACGACCGATATGGGTGTGTTGTGTGCTCATTGGGGGTTTTGCCATAATCGCCACGCTTGGCAGACGGGTTGGCGATCGCAGTTGAGTTGTTGTTACTCGAAGGACGCTGCTGCCCATCCTCCAGTTAATCCCTTAGTCGACTTTTACACGGGATGAAATGGGGTAGTGGCATTCTGATGATGCAGGGTTTTTGAAGTCGGTATTTTTTTTCTTCTTAAAATTAACAGTATTCCATTTTAGTTTAAATAAATGTAAGATGTTTTCCAATTTGGTGTCAGTTTTTAACACTAAAAATAAGAATGACTCAAATCGGTTTTTCAATCTCGGAAAATCGAAACTATTAAGACATCATCTAGATAGGCGCAGTCAAATCAAACCTGTTTATTGAAGCTGCTTAAAAACTTCTCAATCAAATGTAATGAAATTTTTATGGGACCAATTCGAAAGTATTCTGCACTAATAAAAAATAATTGCTCAAATCGGTATACAAATCTCGGAGTAAAAAGGGGGACATATATAAAAACGCCGCTAATTGAGAACCTCCTCCTTTTTGAAGTCAGTTTATAAATGATTTTTATTAAGCAAGTAGATTTGAAGAAACAATTTAACACATCATAAATAATTGGTGAAGCGTTCGGCATGACCGCCTCTGAGAAGCAATGCCGAAATAAACTAGGCAAATTTTTTTGTCCAGATTTATTTACGGTACAATATGAGGTGAGAAAAGTGTAGGCCAACGTCTAGAATAGCCTTAAAAGAAAGATCAATAGCCGTTTGTCTGTTCGATCAGACGCCATGCACGAATCAGTGGGCACCACCCTATTTTAGGGAACTAAACGAGCGCACTAAAATACCACCAGCAGGACATTTGTGCAAGCCTTATTTTTGTGGGAATTCACCAATACTCACCACGCTTGGCAGGCGGGTTGGTGAGCACAGTATCGCTACTGTTCCATACAAGGGTCGTTGTTATCCACGGCAGAGTATGGAAATGTACTATATTCTTAATCCGGACACCACACAAAGTTTGGGCCTTATGAACACCTTCTTTGTATTGGGGACATCCTCATGCACTTCCTCCGCCCTGGGAAAGGGCGGTGGGGCATGCCGGACTCTTACCGGCTAAAACCCCATGGTGTCCTTCCACTTATCTCTAGCCGGGGTGAGGTGCACGCTTTGTAGGCATTAGACCGCACCCCCAGCAGGTATCAGTCCGGATTTGCTTCCACAAGCCACAGATATCTTCAGAGAGGCGCGCGCAGAACACACGCAACGCCCTCTCGCCTTATGAACATCTAAATCCAGCAGATGATAAGAGGTCATAATGTATGTAAGTAGCCTTCTTAGTACTCTAAGTTTTAACCCCCAAGCAAACCAATTACAAAATCAAAATTCCCAGACTAAACCCGTCAATAACTTGTAGAAACTATAACAATAATTTAGGATCCCGGTCACTTTAATACCAACTGAATGTTTCATTTAATACTTAGTTATGACGTTCAAGTTACGCAATGCCTAATAGTAGTTCATAAAGGACAAATCCCTAGCAATTTGGGCCCTGTCAAGCCACCATCACTCCCACATAAGCCTACCAATTTGGAACTTGATAGACCATTGTTGTGGTATACAGATAAGTATGTTTTGTGTTATGTATTAATTGCTTTGAATCTGTACGTGTATTGAGAGAACTGTATGGGTTGCTAGCTGTGCCCCGTGATTTCACGCGCCTTTTAATTTAAAAGAAATCGTATCATTTATAAATAGTACTTCGGCTTTTACACATGTTTTGACATATTTTCGTCTAAATTCCCGACCCACTGCGTCGCATCGCCGCTCTCGCTATTTCTTCGTTTTCACTTAGCGATCTTGCTGTCTTTTTGCTTCGCTCTATAAAGTCATAGCGTGCTGTTAAATAGCATGGAACCTTCCTTAAGAATTGGGCTATTAAATGAAAAAAGACTTTTTGAAATCTGACTGGTTTCTAGTTTCAGAGATTAGAGCGTTCAAACGAAGAAAGAGTTCTTCAGCTTTATTATATTAGTATACATATCATGTTTACTAAGAAATTGATTTATATTAAACAATATGGTATCCAGATGTTTGACTGAAAAATTCATAGACACCCCTTGCTGAACATAGAATCCCACCCGAAATAGCACCACTAACCTTGTGTCTTTGTCGTGTACTCATTGGAGGGTTTTGCCATAATCGCCACGCTTGGCGGGTTGGAGATCGCAATTAACTTATAAATATATTCGAAGGATGCTCCTGCCCGTCATCCGGCTAATCACAAAGCCACCTTTTACGGCACCCATGGGAGTGAGATAGGGTGGTGCTATTTTTAGCCGACACCACACGGTATAAGTTGAATTTAAATTTGTAGAAATAATAATGCTTGCTATAAACATTTTAAGCAAAAACAATAAACGTCTCCATTAAAAGAGCATTAGGTTTTTTCTTAACATATTTATAAAAGCTACTTTAAATTATACTTTATTATTATTTACACGTGAATTATTACGAGATACTGATGAGTTCAACAATTTCTACTTGGCGCTGATATTTAGCATTAATAGTAATTGATATGTATGCATAATGCAATGCAATGAATTAAGGGATAGAGAGACAATACTACTAAAACAATACATAATTATGAATTTATTCATCACAGTAAAGCGTACCGTAGTTTGACAGCAACGCTGATTTTCAGCAAAGCTTCAGGGATGCTGGAGCGCTGAGCAGATAATTTGAATTGTATTATTTCATGGTTTGTTTAACTCGGAATCATAGAGAAATTTGGATTCTAAATATAAAGTAAACCAGATTAACTTTTAATTTAAATAATCATACTAATTAAGTGTTTTTGAGATAACCAGCATGTGAGTTGCATATTTAAAGTATTACTTTTAACCCCTCCATCCAAGCTTCATTTGCTTCGGATTTTAAACTCACGACTTTCCGCTCTTTTAGCCGTGGGGCCGCTGCTACCTTAACTAATGACCTTTTTATCTAAAATTAGCATACTTACTAGTAATATCTCGCTAAATATAAACATCTAAAAATACAAAAATAGCGCTTGGTAACGGATGCCACCTTATCTCTTTAACGGTCCTGAAGAAAATTTCAAATCAACTTTGTCTTTCAACCATCATGGTTATTAGTAATTTTGGAGAGAATTCAATTCTAGTAATGAGAACGGGAGAAATAATACTGGCCAAATATTTGAGTGCAAATAATATTAAGCAATTTCATTACGGACCTTCCAATGCTCATTCCAATTTCGCATCACTAAATGTCCCTACTGCGAAGTATTTACGCTGGAATCGCGTAGTCTCAATTTTTCACGCAATCCACCAAATTGAAACGTGAGTCCCTGAAATATTGACCGTATTTGGATCGGGCTGAAATGCTTTTACTTAGATTTATTAACAATTTGCCTTTTTTCTATCTCCCAAAGGTCTATTGTGCTTTAATTTGAGATATAGCTCGACTTGAAAACTGTTTTGTATAGGTTACTCGACTGACGTAAGTCTCTTAGCGAATTGGATAGATTCCACAACTGTGTCATCATTTCGGGGGGTATTTGCCAATACTCACCACGCTTGGCAGGCGGGTTGGTGAGCGCAGTATGGCTACCGGTTCACAAAAAGAACGCTGCTGCCCATCCCTCTGGTTTAGATTCCCTTAGTCGCCTTTTACGACCTCCACGGGAGGAGATGGAGTGGTGCGATATTTTTAATCCGGACACCACATGGGCTGTTCTATATTCAAATGTGTTTAAATTTTGAACCTCAAAACAGTTGAAAGTATTAGGATTAATGCTATTTTTTAATCACAGCATCGATTGGAATCTGGCAGGTTACGTACGAAAATGAATATTTCTAAGGAAAATGTTCGTGTAATAATTTTCTACAACTTTAGAAGAGGCCTGGTATTTAGAATTCCAGCGTGGACATACTAGTGTTAGTGACAAATCTCGCGAAGGACGCCCAAAATCCGCCTTCACTGAAGATAACATCATTGCTGTGAGACAACTAATTCTCGAAGATCGTCATGTGATGTATCGAGAGATATTAGGCTCTATTAGGCATCTCAGGGACAACCATTCAGAAGATCTTGCATGAAGCGCTTGGTGTGAGAAAGATAGTTTGCCGTTGGATACCGCATCTGCTTTCCGACAATCACAAGGCGGCCCCCGTCAGATGGTGTAAGAAAACTCTGCAAAGGTTCAACCGAGGAGAGTCCAATCACGTCTACGACATCATCAGTGGTGACGAATCTTGGATCTATGCCTACGATCCTGATTCCAAACAACAATCTACAATCTGGGTCTTTCAAGACGAGCCAAAGCCGACTAAATTTGTTTGTTCTCGAAGCACTTCAAAGAAGATGGTGGCCACGTTCGTTGGAAAAACCGGCCATGTTGCGACTATTGCAATTGAAGATAACGACACGGTTAACGCAGAGTGGTATACCACAGTTTGTTTACCACAATTCATCGCAGAACTTCGAAAATCTAACTCAAAGCGACGCATCATCCTGCACCACGACAACGCAAGCTCACACAGCGCTCGTCAAATGATTGAGTATTTGAAGCAGGAAAAAGTAGAAATTCTTGACGATCCTCCATACAGTCCTGACCTAAGCCCTAATTTCCTAAAATTAAGAAAAGTCTTCGTGGTCAAAGGTTCCAGTCCGGTGAAGAAGCAGTTGACGCTTTCAAGTCAGCCATTTTGAACACCCCCACTTGAGAGTGGAATAAATGTTATAATAACTGGTTTGAGCGAATGGAAAAGTATATTAAGCTACGTGTTGAATACTTTGAAAAACAATAAAAAGTACTATTAGGTTCTAGTTGTGTTTTTTTCTTCAAACGACAAAACTTAAAAGGCATGCCTCGTACTGACAATGATAATGCCAAACTAAGGTAAAAACTATTTTGTTTCAGAACCTACTTTTACTAACTTACTAAGGCAAAGGCAACAACTTTCTGCCTCAACTCGAAAACTGAAATGGCGGCCGTGTATCCGTTTGACATATTACGCGGGAAACATGCCGGAAATTGCAAAACCGTGCTCAGAGACATCGCACTTTGGAGATATTCGATATGTTATATATTTGTAGTGAACATATCTTGTAGCCACCCTTATTTATTTTAAGGGCCCTTTCTATATATTAGCGAAATATTTCAACTCGGTAAATGCGCGACATCAACACTGCATGAGCGCTATCAGATTTTGTTATTCCATTTGTCTTTTAAGCTCATGCAGCGTTGAATACTGCCGTGCAATCTTGTCATATCAGCCAAAGGATGTCCACTGCTGAACAAACGCTTTCCCTATAGATTTACACAACGAGCGGTCACATGCCGCCCGCATCCAACAACTCCCAGTGACCTTCACCAGGTCGTCTATCCACCTTGTTGGAGGTCGTCCCACGCTGCGTTTGCCGGTGCGCAGTCTCCACTCGAGAACCCTTTTTGCCCCAACAGCCATCAGTTCTACAAGCAATTTGTCCCACCCATAGCCACATCAGCTTACTTATCATTTCAGCTATGTCGGCAAATGTAGTTCTTCTACGGATCTCCTCATTTCTGATTCGATCTCGTAGAGGTAGCACCCACCTTAGCTCTCTCCATAGCTCGCTGAGTGACCTTGAGCTTTCTTACGAGGCCCATAGTAAGTGGCCTCATCTCCGTGTCATGTATCATCGCTGGTGACACATACTGGTTAAAGACTTTCGTCAGTTTGGAGGGACGTTCTTTATACTTATAACTCTTGGCAGGCGGGTTGTTGCGCGCAATATGGCTACTGATCCACTAAACGTAAGCTGCTGCCAATCCTTTTGGTTATCTAAACCAAACTAAAACCTAGGCGCTCTTGCCTTAGCCACCTTTTACGACATCCACGGGACGAGTTGGAGTGGCGGTTATATTATTAATCCGGACACCAGACGGAGAATGTGTGTATTATGTATGTATTATGATGTACTTGTAGCTAATCCCGTAACAGTGCACTAGCTTCTCTACTTTACATTGGCATTATCACCAGATTTAACCTCTGCGTGAGTAATCTACCCTTTTCAATTGAATTAGTAGTTAAAAAAAAACTCGTCTGTGTTATAACAACTTTCCAATTTTGGGGTTTCTTAACCAATACCCTAGGATTTCTCTTGTATCGAAGCCACTGTACACAAGTACCTTTGTCCGAAAAATCCGTTTGTAGGTTACAAATACTTGGTCCGTAGTGGGGATTGGACCTCGAATTCTGTAAAGGCATGTACAGAAATGTGTATGTTGAAATCAAGCCCTATTTGTGAGCACATTGTCTAACAGGTGAAAGAGAATGATGTCCTATAGCGAATCACTACAGATGTTGATAAGTTTATGTCTTAAGGCTTTATCCTTTTACTCCCTTTTTTCGAAATCCTATGTATTACTGTTCCCCTCCAAATCTAAAATAGGTCTATCATGAGGTTATTCGCATACTAAATCTTAAAGGCACGAGCCATGAAACTGTTGACTCGGCTCTTACAACTTAAGTACCCATTAAAGGGTTTTTTAAAATGCTGCCTTTAGCCATTAGAGGATGAAATGAAGCGAAGTAAATGTTTGTGATAGATGATGAACATTGTTTGAATTAAAATTGCCTATCGATCGTTAAGAAATATTATTTAGGAATACCAGCATAATATAAATATATGGGGAACAATGTGCGGTGTACCTCCATAGAAAGGGGAGGATCCTCCAGCCAGGCGGTTGGTATGCCTGGCGGGCCGAAGCCCAACGGTTGATGTTGGGCGACTGTATATATGCTATGTTGCGCGAATACTTTAATAGCGTGATTCAGGATTCTTTGACGTCATCGGCGAGTTGCAATTAATAGTCGAGTAGATGTCGTTGTAAGTTGTAGTTTGTATTGCTGGCGATGTAGGTGTCGCCACAAATATATGATATGAATTATCAGCATATCAGCCAGAGGACGTCCACTGCTGAACAAAGGCCTCCCCCGTAGATTTCCACAACGAGCAGTTACATGCCGCTCTCATCGAATAACTCCCAGTGACCTTCACCAGGTCGTCTGTCCACCTCGTTGGAGGTCGTGTCACGCTCCGTTTTCCGGTGCGCGTTCTCCACTCGAGAACCTTTTTACCCCAACGGCCATCAGTTCTAGGAGCTATGTGCCTCGCCCATTGTCATCTCAGTTTACTAATCCTTTCAGCTATGTCGGCAAATTTAGTTCTTCTAAGGATCTACTCATTTCTGATTCGATCTCGTAGAGATATACCAAGCATAACTCTCTCCATAGCTCGCTGAGTGACCTTGAGCTTTCTTATCAGGCCCACAGTAAGTGACCACGTTTTATATAATATTATTATTATTTTAATTTCTCCAGTTAATAAAATATATTTGTATTGGGATACGTCTCAAGACTTGAGTGTAAATTTAAATTTCACTGGATTACTAGCAACGCTTTGGGTGCTGAGACTTCTCATCATAGATACCGGAATGTTTGAAGACGAAAGTCTTCAACTAGGGTGCCCTGCATGTCATGACATACGATGCTGAGACGTAGACATTGCCAGTTCTGCTAATCCACAAATTCAACGTCGCTAAGGGAGCTATGGAGTAAGCTATGATCAGAGTTTGTTTAATGGACAGGACTCGGAACGCAGTCATTCGGAAAAGAACAGGAGTCACTAGATAGCCTGCAGAATTAGCAAGTTGAAGTGGCAGTAGGCTGGCCATGTCTATCTAAGAACCTTTGGAACAGACGAGTCCTTGAGTAAATACGCCAAATCTGCAAACGTAGTGTGGGAACCAGCGAGATGGACCGACGACTTCGGTGTGAAATGTGAAAGGCGACGGATCAGGTGTTGTGGCGCAGTTTGGCTGATGTCCAGCTGTGGACTTCGAAAGGTTGAGTTGATTGCTATGGGAGCTTTGTGATACTTAGCTAATAGTAGCTTCGATGATGGCGCTTCATATCAGCCATTTATACCTCCACTGCTGAACAAAGGCCTCCCCCCACAGATTTTCATAACTGTGTCATCATTTTGGGGGGTATTTGCTAATACTCACCACGCTTGGCTGGCGAGTTGGTGAGCGCAGTATGGCTACCGTTTCACAGAAAGGACGCTGCTGCCCATCCCTCTGATTTAGATTCCCTTAGTCGCCTTTTATGACATCCACGGGAGGAGATGGAGTGGTGCTATATTCTTAATCCGGACACACGAAATAATGGTGGTGGTGGATGGTGCTTATAGTTTTGATATTCATAAAATATTAAGCATGTATAAATTAGTAACAGGACACGAATAGTACGTATTAGAACAGAATAACTCATCAAAGGTCGTAAAAAAACAGATCTAAAAGATGTTTAGAAACCTCCTAATAATGTTCGATTCCACATTCGTGTAATAAAGCTCTTGCAAAGACAACTTTTGAGTGCGCTCGTTTCGTCGTAGACCTCATCCATCGCTTCATATCAAGCGAGATCGAGGTCACCGGGTCCGCAGTAATGAATAAAAACCTTTCGTTTCATTCGTCACTCGATGATTTTCAGAACATTTCACTGTCAAGTTTCGTGCAAACGTGCCACATAGCATTCATGACATCTCTTCCAAATAATGCAAATTAACATCACGACAGATCCTCGAATCATTGGCTGTGAATGATAGTTTTATGATTTTTAATTTCCTATTTCCGAATTTACCTGCAATTTACAAATCTATTCGACAGAAAAAATAAGAAATGATTTATCATCAGCATCATTCTGGCCGAAAAACGTCCACTGCTAAACATAGGCCTCCCCTGAAGATCACCTCAGCAAATAATCATATGGGTTTGTCTTGTGTGCTCACTGGGGGATTTGCCAAAATCCCCACGCTTGGCAGGCGAGTTGGCGATTGCAGTTGATTTGTAGATGTACGTGAAGAACGCAGCTGCCCATCCTCCGGCTAATCCCATAGTTGCCTTTTACGACACCCACGGGATGAAGTGGGATGGTGCTATTCGTAGCCGGCACCACATGGTTATGGAATGATTTATAGATCTACTGGATGCTGCAGATAAAGATAATGGTAGATTATATGAGGGTAATGAGTAATTTTCTCATTGACTGAGACAGTACCTAAAATCTTGAAATCTATATCGATAGCATACGCTCCATGCTTGAACTTGCCGTAACCACCCGGTAATTTATTGGTTACATGATGCCTATATGATAAATCACCATCATCGTATCAGCCAAAGGACGCCCTCTGCTTAACAAATGCCTACCCCATAGATTTCCACAGCAAGCGGTCTCATGCCGCCCGCATCCAACAACTCCCAGCAACCCTCACCAGGTCTTGAATCCACCTCGTTGGAGGTCACGCTCATGCTCCATTTTCCAGTGCGCGGTCACCTCTCGAGAACCTTATTACCAGTGATGACACATAGGACAGAGACGTGGTCGCTCACAATGGGCCTCGTAAAAAAGCTCAAGGTCACTCAGCGAGCTATGCAGAGAGCTATGCTTGGTATTTCTCTACAAGATTGAATCAAAAATGAAGAGATTCGAATCAGAAAGGATTCATAAATTGAAGTGGCAAAGGGTGGGGCACATTGCTCGTAGAGCTGATGGCCGTTGGGATACATGATGAATTATACTGCTTGAAATAAAAACCATTAATATTTAAATTCGAAACAAACATCTCTAGCTATGCAGGGAATCCACGACACTTATCGAAGAAATCCAAACACTTAGGTCCGTATTACAGAACGATCCTCAAGTACAGTTTGATCTTTAATCACCTGATCACTGTTTATGTATAGAATCTGTACTTGAGTATCGGTCATATTCCAGAACGATAATCAATCTAAACTCAGTTGAGACGTGATTCAAATCACGCCACAAGCACATATTACTCATTGTCTATGCATCAGCCTGTTTTCGATTACGATTTATTTCCATTACCAACTTTGTTCCGATCTGCGCAAGATTAGAAGTAATTAAATGTACCTCAATAACCCTATTAATTTATGAAATATATATATTCACAAAGTAGTTCCTCTTTACATAAGGTTCATTTTAAAATAGTAATTTTACATACTAGTTACACCTACGTAAAATGTTTTTATATACTTTAACGAGTTGAATGTTGTTGAAGTATAAACTAAAAGGAACGTGTATTGGTGTTGGCGCCTATTGTCATTGAACACTGAAACAGATGTTATGTTGATAAATAAATATCGTTTAATTAATTTGATGTATATATTAACATAATAACATGTAGCGAAATCGTGTTGGCTCCTCCAGAAAGTTAAAGAAAAGAAAGTATGACGTTTTTCACCACATATTGGGGAAACATGAAACTACCTCTTTTAAAAAGAATACAATTATATAAGTCCTGTAATCTCATATACATCTGAGAGGAACACTAAAGACCAAACTTCTTTTCGAATGATTGTTAAATAAATCATTGTAACAGTCAACTTCTCCAAAAATATATACTTCCATTCAATGACATTTTACAGATACATTAATATATAATATCATTGCAGAGGCACTTATAAAAACATCTTAGCTTGTATTCAATAACAATATAACCAAAAATGAATGCGCAAGAAACTACATACATTAAAAACTGTGCTCAAGCGCTATCCGGACCACACACACTCACGTGATCACAGTTCAAATCTCTGCTCAAGTACGGACCTACGAGTCACGACTCAGTTGAACTACGTTCAATAAATCTATGCTTGAGGGACGTTTTAAAATTAATGCTCAACTCAAAACTAGTTTTAAACTGAGATCAATGCTTGAGTTTCGTTCTGTAATACGGACCTTAGCATCCCATGCATCAATAATGGCGATGAATGAATTATTGACTTTTTTCTCGCCAGCCCGTCACAGCTTTCATTTGACAGATGAGGTTTTATTTCCTTCATCTGTCACGAAAGTAAATCAAGTAAAAATCTAACTATGTTCAAGGCAGCTAGAACTTTTTATTTTCTATTTGTATTGTTTCAAGCGACGGACGGACTCTTTCTCTACCTCATTATCGTTTTTATCGTTCATAAAGAAAATTGTGCTTGGGCATTTTACCGTTACAAATTTTCACTCCTCATTATTCTGAATCAGCTGCAAAGATAATGGGCTTGTTTTCATTAGCATAGATAAAAGTTTTCTTATTCTGAATACAGGTAATAAATATAACATATTTTGTAACTATTCCGTGTGGTGACCGGATTAAGAATATAGAACCACTCCATCTCCTCCCGTGGATGTCGTGAAAGGCGACTAAGCGAATCTAAGCCAGAGGGATGGGCAGCAGCGTCCCTTCTGTGAAACTGTAGCCATACTGTGTTTACCAACCCGCCAGCCAAGCGTGGTGAGTATTGGCAAATACCCCCCAAAATGATGACATAGTTGTGGAAATCTATGGGGGAGGCCTTTGTTTAGCAGTGGTCATATAAAAGGCCGATATGACATGTTGTAACTGTGGTGGCCAAGTCACCACAGTTACAAAATATCCTAAATCCGCTAGCATCGGATAGCATGATTATGACAGTTAATGAGATTGACATTTCAAACACGACACTACTTTTCGCGTAGGATGTATTATAGATGATGTACTAAAATAGTTACTTCAGAATTAAATTCGATCAATCAGACATCATTTTATTTATCTATACAAATAAATAAAATTGAAGTGTCTGTTTGTTATGTCAAAATAACAGCTTTTTACTAAATGCATATGAAAGTATATACGGTACCTACAACAAAAAAGCTTTTGTAATCTTTTTGTCTGTCTGTCTGTCTGTTTGTTGCCGCTAATTTCCAAAACGGCTGGACCGATTTCTACGGGACATTCACTGGCAGATAGCTGATGTTATAAGGAATAACTTAGGCTACTTTTATTTTAGAAAAATAATTAGGGTTCCGTGTAAAAAAATTAAACCCATGAAGTGTGTGAAGTGTCTATGGCCGAAGTACTCTAAATTATATATAAATAATTCATTTTCTATTAAATTATACGGCGGGTGAAACCGCGGATCCCAGCTAGTATCAAATTAAGTTTTATAAGTCCTTAAGAAAAGTTTTGTGGGTAATAATTGATGGATTTCCCTTAATAGGAATAGATTATTATTTTGCTAAGTTCAGATATTAGTCATTTGAAATTAATGCGCGTATGTGTAAAGCTGATGAATCTGCTATCTCTCTGAAAACAACACTAATGGAATGGATGGGGATATCCTATTTCAATGCTTTCAGAATAAATAAAGCAGCTATTGTTGTATAATCATTTACATGGTTCTGAATCTTAGCATCGTTTCCGTCAAAATGATTATTTTTTGCATAATTTAAGTCTGTATTTTACTTTCCTGGACAATTCAAATCACTCGAGAACTTAATTTAATTTAATTTTAGAATAAGGTTTGTCAAATTTTACTCCGTTTCCAAATTCGTAATTCTTAAACGAATGGTTTTTCCATTATAACTTTTATTTCCTGAACATTAAAGTTATGTTCGAAACGATACTATTTTTAATATTGCTTTGGTTATAAATAAGGCGTTATTTAATTTTATTCGTATAATAAGCTCGCTCTTATTAGAATTTTGGGAAATAATTATTCTATTTTAGCTGTGGTGTTGAAATTTTGACTTCATCATTTCGGCCGCATAAAGTCCACTGCTGAACACAGGCCTCCCGCAACGACCGATATGGGTGTGTTGTGTGCTCATTGGGGGTTTTCCCATAATCGCCACGCTTGGCAGGCGGGTAGGCGATCGCAGTTTGGCGCGCACGTGGTCACGTGCCGCCGTGTGCGCAGCACAGCGCAAAGCGAGGCTTGGGGGGATCCTTTACAATCCTCCCCGGGAAGCGCCTGGGGGGGCGACCTTTTCACAGTCGCCTTCCCTCTGCTAGAGGGGGTGACCGCTTTACAGTCATCCCCTCCGTGATGTGCCTAAAGGCGTGGTACCAATGGGCGGCTCTAGTGTGATCTTACGAGGACCTGGAGCCCCCCTTCGGTGCCGAAGATGACCGCTCCAGTGGTTTTAGCCGGTAGGAGTCCGGCATACCCCTACACCCTTCCCCGGGGCGAAGGAAGTTCCATGTAGAATTTCCACTGGACATCAATAAAAAATAAAAAAATAAAAAAAAAAGTCGACCGCAGTTGAGTTGTTAATGTACTCGAAGGATGCTGCTGCCCATCCTCCGGCTAATCCCTTAGTCGACTTTTACGACACCCAAGGAATGAGATGGGTTGGCGCTATTCGTAGCACTTTCAGAAATGTCGACTTACTATATATCAAAGTGGTTTTAACATGTCGGTAAAATCTGAATAGCTATTACTTTATCTTTACTTTCTTTCCCTATGAACGCTTGTAGTTCCAAATGTATCACTCGCGCGTTACCGACCCCATAAAATACTTTTCATGCCCTTTTTGAGGAGCTACTTGTTGTAGCGCCTCTGGTTTTTCCCCTTGCGAAAATCTCGCTGGGAAGCTTTTCAGCTGCTTCCGCAGTTTTTTTTTTAAACGTCGCCCCACACTAATATTTCTCCTGTGTCGTGGGTGCGTTTACAGACATGAATTCCACATACAATACACCCGGACCCGGAACAAGTACCTGCAGATCATACAAATATTTTTCCGTGCGGGAATCGAACCCATGACCCGGAGCGCGGCAGCCGACTGTATCAGCCACTGCGCCAACCGAGCCGTCTTCTTCAGATTCTAACAACCTGAGCGTAGTCGGGAGGAAGTTCCTCTAAAACCGTAAGGTACGAGACCATTCTGGCTTTAGGGCATGTGGATGAACTCGGGGTGCGATGGTAGAAAGTAGCCGGCACCATACCGAAAAATTCATTGGAACTGTTCATTGTACATGCGGTAGAAGACAGATTTTTTTTTTTTGCAATACACTTCGAGGCACATGTTAGATATACACCCATGCTATAATTTTACATATTATTATGGCATGGCTAACCAAACGATAAGAATATAAACACTATGATGACTAAACTAACAATAAATGACACCAAACGCATATTCGCGCTGGCAACACTAAGCATACTTTTTTCATTGTTGCCCAGTAGAAATTCTTCACGAACTTCCTTCGCCCCGGGCAAGGGTGAAGGGGTATGCCGACTCCTGCCAGCTAAAACCACTGGAGCGGTCATCTTCGGCACCTAAGCCATCTTATTACCACATTTTATGCAAAGAATAAAAAATGAATGAATGAGGGCGGCTCCAGGTTCTCGTATGTTCACACTAGAGTCTATAGGCATATCTCGGAGAGGGTGACTGTAAAGCGGTCACCCCCTGGGGATTACAATAACACTTATAAAATGAATCCAGGCCAAACATATCACTGTTATTCATTTATATACCCAGGGAGGCAAAGTCTTTTTTTTTTTTTCTCAGGCTAAGGTGTTCTAGTCTGCTTGTGAGCTTGGGAACGTCGATAATTAATCCTGTCTGTCTCAGGACCGAGTCAAAAGATCCAAGCTGGTACACAGGATGATTTTGCAAAAATCAGATAAAATGCTTCATACTCTATGCTAAGGTCAGTTCGAATACAAGCAACTTCACAAAGACTTTATTATTTTGGTTTCCACCTCTGACTATAAAGTATTTAGTAAATAAAATATAGTGGCACAACCCGAATAGACAGTTCAATCCTTAATCCGATAAAAATTTTCCACAAATTTTCAAAAGAGTAACCATGGAGTTGCCGGCTTTTCTCTAGGAACAACAAATTAGAATCGTAAATTAGGTCGGATGGTTGTTTTTAATAATGTGTACTAAATATATTATTTATCATACGCGGATCGAATTTCGGAGAAGTAACAAATCAAGCAATGATTAATATTATTCTAATTATGATTATGTAGAATTTTCATCATTATTTAATATCTACTGTAACATTAACATTAATTATAATCACGATAACGTAATGTTTGACAATCTGATATCCAATTTAAATTAATAATAACAATACCTAATACAATATTTTATGCTATCAAGGACAATACAATTAGGCAAAAGTAAATAGATATAGTACAGGTGTTAGGTACACAGAATTTCGATTAAAATCTTCTTAGATACCATTTATAATCAAGACACCCGTAGATTCATTAAAATGGTTTTCTACTACTTTGAAAATGATTGAAGGAACAATATGAACAATATTTTTTTGGACAAAAATCTGCTACTTTCACAAAGAACTTGGTTTTATTCGGAATGAATATTCTCAGTTGAAAGTAGAGTCTCAGTTGAAAGTAAAGAAAGAATGATAGCCATACAAATAATTAAGGCACTCATTTCGTTTTTGCTGTATAGAACTATTTTCAGTTTGGCCGCGACTAGACTTGGTAATTGATGTGAACTACGACTAGTTTGTGTAATTAAGAAACAAATTGGCATTTGGACTATTAACCGACGATATTTTAACGCTTTTCCCCGAACCCGATAAAATCTTTGATGCCAAAATTTTCATGAACATTATTTACATACATTTTTTGTCTCCCGTACAACACATATGCATTTTTTTAAATTAAATAATTCTGTTTAGTTCACTGCTATTTTATTGTTTTTATGAATTCAGAATCCTATTGTACAGTAATCGTTTTGACTTCTAAAAAATGTAAAGCTTAACCCTATAACAATCACCGCACATCATGAAGCAGTCGAAGCGTAGAGATACAATTTTATTTAAATAACTGCTTTACTCATATACAGATTTATATAATTTGCTACTAACACTATCGGGATACAACAAATCAGCTATAATAATGTAAGTATCCAAATAAGTACAACTATCACGTACCGTTTAGGGCGTATTTATATCTACAATATCAGCACTAAACAGTCCGTTCTCAATTTAAATTTGTCTTCAAAATTCAACCCTTCTATTTCTGGAACATGGCCCAAATATCAGGAACGTCACCGCATTAATTTCCCGTTTTAATTTATAAAATTAATTATTTCCCCTGAGAAATTCAGATCAAAAGACCCCAAAGATTGTCGAAATGTGCCAAAATGTTACGATATGTAATTATGTTTTGATTGTACAAGAACCGATACTTGATGTTAAATTTAGGCGGAAATAAGTATAAATATGGGTGCTGTATTAGAATAATTAAGGCTGTCCTTTAGAAGGTTATGGTTTACCTTAACTTTGGCGTCTTTAGTTTGATCAAACTTGTTAGTGGCCTATGAACGGATACTATGCAATTGTAATAGTGGTTATTGCGATTGTATAGTATTTTAATAAAGGCAAAAGGATATCGTACTTGAAGGCCGGGAAAACGCGATGTAGATAAATGTACCCTCCCATGGCAGAAGAGGACCGACGCTTTGTTGAGATCCTTAGGGACATCCCGTAATAGCGGGGATGTTCACCGCTTTCTCCTGTAACTTCAATAATAAAATAAAAAAGCCTATATATTTCTTGCAAAATGATACATGAAAAAATCTTATAGCTATGCTAAATCTACTTACGATAATTCAAAATTCAACTCAACTATTTATTTAATTTGCTAGTCAAAGTCAAAGTCAAAGTCAAAAATTTTTATTTCAAATAAACCAAATATTGGCACTTATGAAACGTCAGAATCTAAGTTGCACGGTTCCAAATAGTTGATCTCATGGAGAAGAGCCGGCAAGAAACTCCATGGATACTCTTTTAAAATAATTGAGATTACAATGTTGATTGATACACCTTATTGTAATATATATACCGAGAAAAATGTAGGACAATGTGTAAAGATGGAACATACCACAATGAAATTATAATAATAAATTATTTGCCGTGGCAGTTAACGGCTGACCAGTCCCAACAAACGGCACTCGTTCACGAGCATGACGCATGCATCAGCATCGCTTAGCTCAACCATATTGTAGGGAACCGAACGACCCGATACACAACACCACCGCCAGCAAGACATTTTAGTGAGTATGACAGACCAATACAGCCAGGCAAAAGACAATCAATATAAGTACTAAAAATAACATCAATGGCTACATGATTCTCACACATTTACAGTTTCGTATGAATATTATAATATAATGTTACAAGAACAATATTAACAATAACTAATAGTCAATGTCATAATATTAAATATAAGAAACTAATATTAATAGAAATGAAATTTTAAATGAATTTGTTCAAGATAATGTCAAGTTATTAAATATAAGTAAATAACATAAAAAATTATGTAATTTCAACTGAGTCAAGTCAAATGTCAAGGTATATAATGTCAAGGTGTAAATATTTAAGTAAATAACTTAAAAAATACAATTTTAAATGGGTCATGTCAATTTATTTTACATTAATAATATAATCAATTCCAATGTTTAAATATTAAACCAATGTTTAAATATATATCCAATATAAGATATGTTAAAATAAATTATACAGCGCCAGAGGGTCGCAGTGTGCAGAAGGGAATCGTATGCCAGACATCTTTATCATTGATGTAATGATTTATGCTATAGTAGGCCTTCGACATTAAAACACGTTTAATCAAAGATTTGAACTGTAGTTCTGGCAAATCGGTAATCCTAGAAGGAATTTTGTTGAAGAACCTAACACTGTTTCCGATAAACGACTTGCTGGTTTTACTAAGTCTAAAGCCAGGCAAGACAAGCTTGTTCTTATTGCGAGTATTTAAATTGTGCACGTCACTTTTTTTGCTAGCAATGATTAACCTAATTTTTTTCTTATTATTATTATTTATTTTGCAAGAACCCCTTTCTGGGTGAAGGCCTCCTCCAAAGAAGCCCATTGGTCCCTATCTTGGGCCAATTATGTCCAGTTTGGACCCGCTGTCCTTGTGATGTCGTCCTGCCATCTTGTGTGGGGCCTTCCCCTGTGTCGTTTCCCCTTTGCACCGTTCCACGAAGTAATCATTTTGGTCCACCTTTCGTCTTGGAGTCTCGCTACATGGCCCGCCCATTTTCATTTTAGCCTTTGGGCATAGTTTAGAGCGTCCGTGGCATTTGAAACACTTCGTATTTCTGAGTGTTTGTATTTTTTTATATTCTGTGTGTGACTTCAATACTTTTAACTAAAGAACATTGTTTTTATGGTATAAGCTTCAAACTGAACGACCATAATATTGTTTGACCCACCACTAAAAACTACAACAAGAATTAAAGTTAAATGAATCAATTACATCACTTAAAGAACCACGGTAATAACTTCACTGAAGAGAAATTAAAACTCAATTACACATAGCAGCGCTTATAACTAATGATACCAATTTCGGAAACTGATGTTGCCTCGAAGCGAATCAAGACATTACCCGGAGACGAGGAAGGTAATTAAGTAGGGATACAATGATAGATAGGAACAATCTATCTATAATCTATCTAAGTTTCCGCATAATTCGAACCCGGGCCTGCGAAAGATAACCAGTATCATATTTACTGTCTACTTCCCAACAATAACACAATAAACCTCATACAAAGTGTACTACAATGCCGATGTCGCTTTGCTTCACCAGTTTCAAGGCTTGAATAATAATTCTCACAGTGTGGATGAATGAAGTGTGTTGTTTCTTTAAGGAATAGGTTTCTGAACCAGCTATGTGGCAAATGATGAAGCGCTAATGCATATGACGGTTAACATCGCGAGTTTATTTACAGACTTATATAGTCAGAATGAAATCGAGCATGCAGCAGAACTGGGTCCGCCACATATTATGTCACAAAATAGAAAGGTCGCTCAGCGTATGAGAAAAACCAACCTGCAAAATGGAGAAACGATCTGACCGAATGTATAGAAAGTACTAATGAAGAGTCGAATAAATTTATTTTCTTTCGATTGACGGGAATGCGTTACAATAAATCATAGAACTCAAACGATAAGTTGCACCAACTTGCTAAATGAATAAACTTTTATGCTCGTCAATATCTAGTTGAAGGTGGCTACTTCTGTTCTTCGTTTACTGACCACCTCACTGAAGAAATAAAAACTTAAAATGCTGAAGGGTTCATATCTTTAAATCCAGACATATTTTATGATACATTATAATGTCAGAGAAATGTAAGGCGACTGGAACCGCCTATCGAAGAAAGTTCCATAGCCGTTTTGTGTGGACCCGTCCTGACTTAGCATACAACTCGCCCAAAAATGCCTTATCATCTTCATTCATGCCCAGAAAATACACCGAGACATAATTAGTCCCGGATCCTTAATATTCTGCCGCAATTGCCTTCCAATCAAATTTGAGTAACCTCCCCTTAATCAACGGCCGGTGTAGTTAACACCTGAACAATTTCAATTGTAAACAAAAACATAAGAGCTTGAACAATTTCTGCTTTAGAATTAAACCACTCACCATTATATTTCAGTACAAAAGAGCTGATCTGGAATGAAAGGTCTTATAAGCCGCTTATTTAGGGGAATGTTGTAAAATATCGACGAGAAATATTTAACAGTGATATATTGTAGAATAGTCGCAATAAAGGAAATCATGACAATGGTGTGTTTGGACTAGCAGGTGTCGTTAAAGACGACAATGCTATTATATATGGTAAAGCAACACCAGAATTCATTCAATAAACATTGATATAATACAATACTGACAATGTAGTATTCCTATATGCTTAGCAACAGAGCTCAAATTTAAGTAAATATGTGGACAACTCACTATTAAAACATTGTTTATTGATAACATTGATACTTCAACTTAGTTTTACAAAGTTTTGTATAGTCGCTTGTCAAGTTTTATCGACGAAAGTAATCTTGCAAGAAAATACTTGCATAGATCGACGAGTGACTGTTAATAAAATAGAGTGACTTGTACACAAAAAGTAGAATAGAGTAGAAAATATAGTCAGTTACTAGTATGCTTATTTGCCGTGTGGTGCCGGCTCAGAATGCCACCACCCCATCTCCTCCCATGGGTGTCGTAAAAGTCGACTAAGGGATTAGCCGGAGGATGGGCAGCAGCGTCCTTCGAGTACATTAACAACTCAACTGCGATCGCCAACCCGTCTGCCAAGCGTGGCGATTATGGCAAAACCCCCCAATGAGCCCACAACATATCCATATCGGTCATTGTGTCATTGTGTCTTTGGGGGAGACCTGTGTCCAGCAGTGGACTTCATTCGGCCAAAATGATATATGCTTATGCCATGTGGTGCCGGCTACGAATAGCACCAACCCATCTCATCCCGTGGGTCTCGTAAAAGGCGACTAAGGGATTCATCCTGGGCAGCAGCGTCCCTCGAATACATTAGCAGGTCAACCGCGATCGTCAACCCGCTTGCCAAGCGGGCGATTATGGCAAAACCCGCCAATAAGTACACAGCATACCGATGTCGGTCGTTCTGGTGATCTTTGTGGGAGGTCAGTGTCCAACAGTGAACTTTGTTCGGCCGAAATGATGATGATGGTGACTAGTATGCTTTAACACGTCCTATTAACTAGAGCTAAGGGCATATTACTGCTGGGAGCATCTAAAAGATATACAGAAAATATGGGTAAGTTTTTTAGACCTCGTTTATGCAGTATTACAATATTGTGCATTTTTTTAATGAGAAACTATCTGTGATGGCAGTTTAGTTAGTCTAGACTAAAAGGACAACATTCGAACCTGGTCAAGGCAACCCTGAGTTGACCAGTCCCAACTGATAGCACCTGTTCATGAGCCTGACGCATATATCATAAAAGTAATAGCCGTGAAGAGTCCAAATAATGAATTTTACCTAACAAAGTAAGTAGACTGTAAAAGATGTAGTCACCATCAAACATAAGACAAACTTTTAAATCCCATGTAAGCAAACAGATGAAAACAGCCGAACAACATTTAGGGTGTCTTTTGAGCAGCCAATGTCGAAGCAAGCATCCTCACTCCAAATAAACTGAGGGCTCCACTCAGGCTAAAGTCACGTAACTTCGGAACTCCCGGAAGTAAATCTCGAAACAATAGAACTACCTACACAAACACCAGTTGCAGTTGCACAACATAATTTGCATGTAAGAGAGCTTGCTTGCTGTTTCGAAACCAACAATAAACTTTGTGCTGTGTTTGGCGTACCAACTAGAAACGAGGATAATTGTTTTTGTATAAAGTATTCAATTGAGGGTAGCATTTTATTCAAATATGTTTCGTATGATATACTAAGATCACCATGTCACATGATAAGGGGCTCGTAGCTCGTAGCTCGTAGCATTGCGGAAGGTGCAACGCTTGACCGCGGCAAGTGTTGACCGGTCTTTACACATGTACAACACCCAATGCCTTGGAGAGCATGTTGAGCTGTCATTTCAGGTTGTTATAGGACTCTATGACCAGTGCGTGTTGCTGGTGATGACCTATGGTCCTGAACCGTGGTCGCTCACCATGGGCTTCATAAGAAGGCTCAAGGCCTAGGCAATGGAGAGGGCTGTTCTCGGAGTTTTCCTGCGAGATCGAATCAAAAATGAGGAGATCCGCAAAAGAACTAAGATAAACGACATAGTCGGAAAAAGTCTCTTTCACTTCTCTTTTATTTTTAAAAGTTTTCCCACTCTAAGATGTATCCTGTGTCATGGCCTCGTGGATGGGTTTACAGACACAATACACCCAGAGCCAGAACAACTACCTGCAGATTATACAAATATTTGTTCCGTGCGGGAATCGAACCCGCTACCCGGAGCGCAGCAGCCGACTGTATCAGCCACTGAACCAACCGTGCCATTCACCGTATGAGTGGAACATCCACCATATACCATCCACGACCGTCTAGTTGTCCGAGGATGTAATAAGCAAATCAATCGCGCATTTCCAATGTACACTCACTGAAATATATCCGATAAAAACCGAGAGCGTGCAATTCTGCGTCAATGTTCAAGACCCCAGAGCCGTGCCTCGACCATCGTTGTTAATGAGCTTCTTAGCGCGTCTCTCGGTTACTTTTTCCTACAGCAACATAACATTAAAGTGCCTCAAACAGTGAAGGAATAAATAGAAATAAACGGCAACGTAGCCAAACTTCATTCGCAACAAACTATTCATTAATTGTGAAGTACATGGAAACGCTTTCCCAAAACACGGAGCAAAAACTTCGAAATCGTTCGAGAGCGAGCCTTTTTGTTCTCGAATAAGAATAAAGAACTAATTTGTAAGAGAAGTGTGAGAGGTTTGTGCTGTAGATTCAGTTCTTCATGTTCTTTTTCAATAACAACTGTTTTTTCTCATCTAATATTTCATGTCTGTTATCCGTGTGCTGTCCAAATTAAGAATATAATACTGCATCTCATCGCGTGGATGCCGTAAAAGGCGACTAAGGTACTTTAAACAGGCTCAGTGTGATCTTACGAGAAGCTGGAGCCCCCCTTCGGTGCCAAAGATGACCGCTCCAGTGGTTTTAGCCGGTAGGAGTCCAGCATACCCCTTTTCCCTTCCTCGGGGCGAAGAAAGTTTCATGTAGAATTACCACTGGACATCAATAAAAAATAAAAAAGGTACTTGGAACAAGAGGGATGGGTAACAGCGTCACTTCAATGAATAATGACACAGAACAGCAGCCAACGTGGTGACTACTGACAAATTCCCCCAAAATGACGACACACAGCATGTAATCGGTCGTGTATAGGGGAGGCCTTTCTCCAGCAGTGGACGTCATGACTAACAGGATGATGATCATTATATTTACTAGAAAGAAGAAAGAAAGAAGATATTTTAGCGGCGAACGTCGACGCATAAGTATAGACTCATCATATCAGCCACAGGACGTCCACTGCTGAACAAAGGCCTCCCCCTTAGATTTCCACAACGAGCGGTCACATGCCGCTCTCATCCAACGACTCCCAGCGACCTTCACCAGATCGTCTGTCCACCTCGTTGGAGGTCGTCCCACGCTGCGTTTTCCGGTGCGCGGTCTCCATTCGAGAACCTTTGTGCCCCAACGGCCATCAGTTCTACGAGCAATGTGCCCTGCCCATTGCCACTTCAGTTTACTAATCCTTTCAGCTATGTCGACAACTTTAGTTCTTCTACGGATCTCCTCATTTCTGATTCGATCTCGTAGAGAAATACCAAGCATAGCTCTCTCCATAGCTCGCTGAGTGACCTTGAGCTTTCTTATGAGGCCCATTGTGAGTGACCACGTCTCTGTTCCATATGTCATCACTGGTAACACACACTGGTTAAAGACTTGCGTCTTGAGGCATTGCGGTATTGTTGACGAAAAGACGTTGCGAAGTTTCCCGAACGCTGCCCAGCCGAGTCGGATTCGACGATTGACCTCTTTCTCGAAGTTGGACCTACCTAACTGGACAGTTTGTCCTAGGTAGACATACTCGTCAACAACTTCGAGAACAGAGCTCCCAACGGATATTGGGGTGGGCACGACATGGACATTTGACATGACTTTTGTCTTGCCCATGTTCATTTTAAGGCCCACCTGTTGGGAAACTCTGTTGAGATCATCGAGCATTGTGCTGAGCTCTTGCAGCGATTCTGCCATGACTACGATGTCATCGGCAAATCGAAGGTGAGTGATATACTCGCCATTGATGTTAATGCCGAATCCTTTCCACTCCAGTAGCTTGAAGGCATCCTCCATTGCAGCGGTGAACAGTTTCGGGGAAATGACGTCCCCCTGTCTCACACCTCTCTGCAATGGGATTGCCCCCGTGCTCTGTTCATGTACTCGGACCGACATGGTGGCGTTTCTGTATAAGCACTTCAACACTTCAATGTACCGATAGTCAATCTGGCACCGCTGCAGAGATTGCAGCACTGCCCAGGTTTCGATCGAATCGAAGGCTTTCTCATAGTCCACAAACGCCAAGCATAGTGGCAGATTATACTCCTCGGTCTTCTGTATAACCTGCCGCAGCGTATGGATGTGGTCTATGGTACTGAAACCTTTTCGGAAACCGGCTTGTTCGGGAGGCTGGAAGTCATCAAACCTGCGCTCGAGACGATTCGTGATGACCCTTGAAAACAGCTTATAAACATGGCTCAGAAGTGAGATGGGTCTATAATTCTTCAATAGGGTGTTATCACCCTTTTTGAAGAAGAGCACCACCTCACCTCTGTTTCACGCTTCCGGCGTTGTGCCCTCGAGTAAGACGGAATTGAATAGCTTCTGAAGGACTTTAAGTACCGGTGTTCCACCCGCTTTCAGAAGCTCTGTCGTAATTCCGTCTCCACCCGGCGCCTTGTTATTTTTAAGCTGTTTCAAGGCCATCCTAATCTCGTACAGGCTGATGTCCGGGATATCCTCAGTATAGTGTCGGGTTAGTTTGGCTCGCGGGTCTTTGTCAGAGCCAATGGTAGGTATAGTAACCGAGGTGTATAACTGCCGGTAGAAGTTCTCAATCTCTCTCAAAACCTCTGGCTTAGTCGACGCTACACTGCCGTCCTCGGTCTTCAGCTTCATAATACGACTTTGCCCAATAGACTTGTCTCTTGCGAACACTTTGGAGCCTTGATTCCGCTCAATCGCCTCTTTAACACCGTTAGTGTTAAAGGTGCGGATATCGTGCCGCAAGGACTTCCATATCCGTCTATTGAGCAGTCGGTATGCTTCAGCATCATCGGAAGACTGCAGCGTCATGGCGCGTCTTTCTGCCATAAGGTCGAGAGTGTGATCGGAGAACTTTTTTGGTCTACCTTTACGGTGGGCTTTAAAGAACTTAGACCCAACCGTTTGGACAGTTTCTACAAACCTACCATTTAAATCGTCCACAGATACGCAATGTTCCAGGCACTCGAAGCGGTTTTGGAGTTCGAGTTGAAAGCTCTCGGGGTTTTGGATATGAGCACTAGAGGGCCGGAGCGTAGACCTCATCAGACGAGACCTCTCAACTTTGAGGTTAATATTCAATGTGCCTCTTACCATTCGGTGATCACTACCGGTTTTCACCCTGTGGATCACAGAGACATCATTGAATATTTGTCTTTTATTGGTCATGATGAAGTCAATCTCATTCCTCGTGGAACCATCGGGACTCATCCAGGTCCACTTCCTGTGAGGCGGCTTTTGGAAAAAGGAGTTCATCATAAAGAGTCCCTCCTTTTCCAAAAAGTCGGCCAGCCTCTGTCCCCTGGGGTTCCGTTGCCCATATCCAAATTGCCCCACTCTCAACTCACCATCGCATCGAGTGCCCAGTTTTGCGTTGAAGTCCCCCATCACAACAGTGAAATGTGTCTTCGAGGTATGTATGGCCCTACTTACGTCCTCATACATACTCTCTACTTCATCATCTGGGTGTGTCGAGGTCGGTGCGTAAACCTGTATGACCTTCAACGAATATCTCTTGGATATTCTGAGTATAAGGTACGCTACCCTGCTCGACACACTTTCGATGGCCACTATACTGTTAATGAGGGACCTGCGGACGAGAAACCCGACACCACCTTGAGACAGATGTTCGCCTTCCCGGTAGTAGAATAAGTTGCCGGATTTCAGGGTTATCGTGTCCTCCCCCTCTCTTCGGACTTCTGATAGACCCATGATATCCCAGTGCAACTTATCTATTTCTTCTTCCAGCTCAACAATCTTTTCGTCTGCCCTCAGTGTGCGTGTGTTATATGTCACCAGGGCCAGTTTTCGGTTTGGGTGGTAGCCGGATCCCATCCGGAGATTCTTAGCACCCCCTGCCCCGCCGTTTCCGTGGCCGCTACCATGACCAGGAATGGCGGGGCTGCCGGGAACTGGGGGCCGGTGCTTATGTTGTGTTGTCATTTTGGGGGGAATTTGCCGATACTCACCACGCTTGGCAAGCGGGTTGGTGAGCGCAGAGTTGCTACTGCTCAGCAAAAGGGACGCTGCTGCCCATCCCTCTGGTTAAGAGTCCCTTAGTCGACTTTTACGACCTCCACGGGAGGAGATGGAGTGGTGCTATATTCTTAATCCGGACACCACACGGATTTCCGGACACCACACGGATTTGGTAGGTTTGAAGTATAGATTGAAAGATAAATATTCCACATACGGCATAACTAACTAAATGGCCATGCCGTGGTGCCGGCTCAGAATGCCACCACCCCATCTCCTCCTATGGGTGTCGTAAAAGTCGACTAAGGGATTAACCGGAGGATGGGCAGCAGCGTCCTTCGAGTACATTAACAACTCAACTGCTATCGCCAACCCGCCTGCCAAGCGTGGCGCTTATGGCAAAACCCCCCAATGAGCCCACAACACACCCATATCGGTGGTTGTGGTGATCTTTGGGGGAGGCCTGTGTCCAGCAGTGGATTTCATTCGGCCGAAATGAAAATGATGAACTAAATGGCTAAAATCGAAACTACAGTATGATAACTAAACGCTACATGAAACCAAACGCGCATCCGCGCAGGCAACATTGTTATCATATTTTGACAAAATGGCCAAAAGACTTAGTATTCCGGCCAAATATAATAACAAAATTTTGACCGAAGAGTACACATTTTTGTCTGTGGTCGAAAATCAGAAAGAAATACCAAAATAAAACCCACAACACAGTGCCTACATTACAGAGTGTAGTGGTGGTCGCATCTACGCAAAACATAGGTTTTTGCTCAGTATAATGCTGTGGTATCGCAACGAGCCATCAACGCTGATTTTCAGCCATATATACCAGTAAAACTATAGAATGTTTCTATAGTTTTAATGGTATTGGGTCATCATCATATCATATCGGCCATAGAACGTCCATTGTTGAACAAAGGCCTCACCGATAGATTTCAATAATAGTGTCGTCATTTTGGGGGGAATTTTCCAGTACTCACCGCGCTTGGCAGACGGGTTACTACTGGTCCACAGAGAGGACTGCCCAGCCCTCTGGTTTAGAGGTCCTTAGTTGCCTTTTACGACATCTATGGCAGGAGGTGTAGTGGTGCTTTATTCTTAATCCGGACACCACACGGAATATCCGGAATATCGGTGTTTACGTTATTCGGTCCACTGTATAAAATATTAATTAGCAGCTACCAAATGCCAACATTCAATTATTCAGCCCATAAACCGCCTGAAAGCTTACCACTTCATTTGCCAGCAATTTCGTATGCACACAAAAACAATATAATAAAAAGCACAAAGTAAAAAGCAATTGGAACTGCAATTAAAACCGTCCACTCAAATGATTTTATAACCGCTTTCATTTTACATTGCCGTTTCCAAATGGAACATTCGAAAGCGTGATGGATTTAATTTACTTTATACATTACGCTTCGTAATGGAAGTTAAAAAGACAATATAAACACTTACTTGAAATAACCTTAGGACCTTGGATCAGACTGATAAATTCAGTCCATGTGGTGTTCGTATTAATAATATAGCACCACTCTATCTCCTCCCGTGGATGTCGTAAAAGGCGACAAAGGGACTCTAAACCACATGACGGACAGCAGCGCCCCTTCTGTGTATCAGTAGCCATACTGCGCTCACCGACCAGCCTGCCAAGCGTGGTGAGTATTGGCATATTCCCCGCAAAATGATGACACTATTGTGTTAGTCTATGGGGGATTAGTTCTGCCTTAGTGGCGTTGGCTGCCGGTGTGGTGCCGGCTACGAATAGCACCAACCCATATCATCCCGTGGATGTTGTAAAAGGCGACTAAGGGATTAGCTGGAGGATGGGCAGCAGCGTCCTTCGAATACATTAACAACTCAACTCCGATCGCCAACCCGCCTGCCTAGCGTGGCGATTATGGCAAAACCCCCCAATGAGCACACAACACCGATGTCGGTCGTGGTGGTGATCTTTGAAGGAGGCCTGTGTCCAGCAGTGGACTTTATTCGGCCGAAATGATAGTGGCGTTGGCGTGCTGGATTCTTGAAACAGAGAATTGCGTTAGCTACACTAAGTAGAAAAAGAAGTCAGCTAAGCCTAAGTTATTCCTTATAACATCAGCTATCTGCCAGTGAAAGTCCCGTCCAATTCGGTTCAGCCGTTTCGGAGATTACCCGGAACATACAGACAGACAGACAAAAAAGTTTAAAAGTGTTTTTTTATTATATGTACCATATATACTTTCATATGCATTTAGTAAAAAGTTGTTATTTTGACATTACAAACAGACACTTCAGTTTTATATATTTGTATTGATTATCAAAAACAAGTTTTATTTTTCACTTCTGTCGTACGCAATTTAACATAAGTTAGGATAAATAACTTTTCGGCATACTCAACTACAAAAGTTTTGTCATCTTGCACTTAACAAACCAACTGTTAAGCGTGGTGAGTTCAGGAAAACTCTCCCTAAAATGATGACACAATCCTGTAAATCTCAACCGTGCCGTCAAGCCTGATGATAAGGCCAATATACCACCATGGTCATTCACTGTATCGGGTCTATTCGGAAGCCACTGCTTATGCATGGAAAGTTAAAATTGCTTGAGTAAGCTTTTCCTTACCCACTATAAAATGTTCTTATTAAAGTCCGTTACACAAATAAGTTTTCCATATAGGTATTTCATAACCATAAAAGAATCGCTTTACGAACTAATCTATTTTCCTTCACTTTACTTCTCAAGTTAGCAGTAAGTTGATTCAAAGAAAATTATGTCGAGTTGTGTCGCATCGAGTTACCCTGAATTTAGAACCATTCTCAGAGCCTGATACCATTGAAATTGTACCGAGGACTAAGTGAAACACGATGGTCATTCTCCGAGGAAGTTTGACAAAACAGGGTTTCACAAAAGCCGAGCAAAATTGAATTAAATCTTTCATTGAAGCGTTATATAAGGTTTACAGCAAGAGTCAGCTTTGCTCACAAAATTGGAACTCATTAGTAAGCGTACAACCCTCGTTCATATTATAACAAAGTCTCTGGTTTGGTATTTAGCAATTTAATAAGAGAATACCCAACTTTCATTTTTAACTTTCTAAGTATTTTTGAGTGAGTTCTTTTTAAATATTGTTGTACTCAAATTTATCCTGTGTCGTGGGTACAGTTCATAAACAAATCTCATACGCACAAACACCCACACCCTAAGCAGCTATCTGTAAGCCATATGTAGCGCTGACATAATGTAGCGATCGCTATACAAAGATAATTACATTTTGGACCCTAATTATTTAAAATTCATGGATTGTATGGATGTATGTGTATGTGGTGCCGGTTCAGATTGCGGCTATGTAAAACAATATATAAAAATATGGCACATAAATCAATAAATTTCATCATTACTGTGTCATCATTTTGAGATAGATTTGCCAGTACTCACCGCTCTTGACAGGCGGTTTGGTGGGCGTGGGTGGATTGCTGTTCCACAGAAGGGATGCTGCCGTCTATACTTCCGGTTAAGAGTCACTTAGCCGCCTTTTACGACATCCACGGAAGAAGATGGAGTGTGCTATTTTCTTAATCCGAGAACCACCCAGACACCCTTTTTGGATCATAATTTCGGCCGAATAAAGTCTACTGTTGGACACAGGCCTCCCTCAAAGATCACCACAATGATCGATATCGGTGTGTTGTGTGCTGATTAACCCCCCGGTTTTGCCATAATCGCCACGCTTGGCAGGCGGGTTGGCGATCGCAGTTGAGTTGTTAATGTATCCGAAGGACGCTGCTGCCCATCCTCCGTCTAATCTCTTAGTCGGCTTTTACGACACCCACGGGATGATATGGGTTGGTGCTATTTGTAGCCGGCATCACACGGTGTTTTGGATACTTATGTCATAATTTAAAAGCCTACTTTAAAGCCATAAATCTCTAGTGTTTATACCTGATAACCTTTCACTCCGCTGTATACATAGGTTTAATACTTTTGTATTGAAAATACAGAAAAGCACTTCAGTGTTATTTACATGCTGAAATTCAATTAATGTCACATCGAATACGAGGGCTTTCTATTATGTGGAATACATGGAAATTGGTACATTTTAAATATAAATTAACGGCACTTTGGCGCGGTGGGTCGTCGCTCGGTTGTCTCCGCTACGTGTCTTGGGATCAATTCCCGCACGGAATAAATATTAGTAAGGTCTACAAGCATGTGTATATGAGATGTATTTGTCTGTAAGCCACTTTGTCCACGATACAGGAGACAGATAGCATTTATTTGACAGCATCAATTTTTTAACTATTATACTGTATTAATACCGCAATATAGCTCTTCCCGGAACCGGATACTTGGGATATTATAATATAGTTTTAACGGTCATAGGGAAGCTCACGTAGAGTATTAAAACTTTTTGCTCTGATATGCATCCTTTATTATTAATTAGGAGGACAAACGAGCATGTGGGTTGTCATTTTAATTTTGTTTAACCCGAGGGAAATACATCATGTACTTTCTCCACCCCGGAGAGGGTGGAGGGGCATGCCGGATTCCTACCAACTAGAATAGGTTTGTAAACACGGTTAGCGCAGTGGCTAAGCAAGTTGTGGGTTCGATCCCCACACTAAACAAATATTTGTATGATCTACATATCGTTATTTCGGGTCTGTGTGTTTGTGCATGTGAGATTTATGTCAGTAAAATGTACCCACGACACAGGAAAAATGTTAGTCCACACTAAGATGCAATATATATTATACGATATTTTCGCAAGATTCTCAAGTGGCTCCCAATTCGTCTTCGCAGGAATACTCGGATATTGTGTCTCCTTTTTAATATCCTACATAACCCCACATCTCCATCCTACCTGCGGGAACGCTTTTCTTACACCCGTCCGCCGTATGCACCCTGCAGATCACATCTAAAAACCCTTCTCAAATTCCCATCCCACAAAACCGATTTCTACTCCTATTCCCTATCTGTGCATGCAGTTAGGTTATGGAATTCGCTACCGCCTGATATACGTGAATGTAAAAACATTTGTATTTTCAAAAAACGTGTTAAAGAGCACTATCTCTCTGTATCCACTTAATTAGCTATGTATGTATTCATATATATTATATTAATGTATATATTAGTATGTAGGTATATATATAATATATATAGTATGTAGGTATATGATTATATATATATTGTGTCTATATTTATATGTATTGTATTACCTCTACACACCGTGCCTACATCTTTTCTTCAAACTCTCCTCTCGCAGGTCTGCTGGAAGAGATTTCTTGTAGAAATAAGCTGTGCCTTTGTACTCTGCTTTCCTATTTAATTATGTAATAATATTTCTGTGTGTACATAAATAAATAAATAAAAAAATAAAAAAAAAATAAGATTTCTACTATTCGTTAATGAAAAATCTAATCACCTGATTGGTCATCTTCAGCACGGAAGGGGCTCCAGAAACTCGAATAATCTCCATCTAGAGCCACCCACCCACACCCATATACATACGAATAAATAACATTGAAGTGTCTGTTTGTAATATCAAAATAACAGCTTTTTACTATATGCATATGAAAGCCAGTCCAGCGCTGCAGAACCAAGATTCACGGTCTGCAGCGTAGAGTGGCTATACGGATCGCATTCACCGCCCTAGGCGCATGGTTCAGGAAAATGGGGATGTGAACCTCACTTAAAGTGCAGCCATCCTCTTCTGTAGAAGTGACGACAGATCACATCAGGTAAATAAAGTAATTTAAACTATATTTTTATTTTATTTTGTCTGTCTGTCCATCCGTCTGTTTGTTCAGCTAATTTCCATAACGGCTGGATCAATTTTGACGTGACTTTCATTGGCAGATAGCTGATGTTATAAGGAGCAATGTAGGCTACTTTTATTGTAGAAAAAAAAACTCCAATATGTATATATACTATATGTCAACTGTCTATATACTCTAAATATTTATAAATAATCTAATTTCTATTAAACTAAACGGCGGGTGAAACCGTGGGGTATAGCTAGTATATAATATAGTTGGTTATGATATTCATCTAGTACGAATTGTATTCATTGGCAGTTATTCGGCGTTTACGAATAATTGATCAGCTCTAATTCAGAAATATTCACAAGCATAGACATAATGGCTTGACTTGTTTAGCACGGACTTGTTATGAAGTTATATTCCTTTTCTCTTAGATTAAAATCACGTAACATTCACTTCGAGAACTATATGCTCATATATATTTCAACATATTCATCATCATATCAGCCAAAAGACGTCCACTGCTGAACAAAAGCCTCCCTCATAGATTTCCACAATTGTGTTTCAAAATTTTGTGGGACTTGCTAATACTCACCACGCTTGGCAGACGGCATGGTGAGCGCAGAATGGGTACTGTTCCACAGAAGGGACGCTACTACCCCTTTGGGTTGGAGAGACTTAGGTCCGTATTACAGAACGGTCCTCAAGTCCAGTTTGATCTTTAATCACCTGATCACTATTTAAGTATAGAATCTGTACTTGAGTATTGGTCATATTCCAGAACGGTAATCAATCTAAACTCAGCTGAGACGAGATTCAAATCACGCCTCAAGCACATATTACTCATTGTCTATGCATCAGCCTGTTTTCGAATACGATTTATTTCCATTACCAACTTTGTTCCGATCTGCGCAGAATAAGAAGTAATGAAATGTACCTCAAACACCCTATTAATTAAGAAATATAGATATTCACAAAGTAGTTCCTCTTCACATACAAGGTTCATTTTTAAAAGAGTTAATTTACATACTAGGTACCTACGTAATTTTAACGAATTGAATGTTGTTGAAGTATAAACTATAAAGGAACGTGTGCTAGCGCCTATTGTCATTGAACACTTGAACAGATGTTATGTTGATAAATAAATATCGTATATTATAATAAAACAATTTTAAACGGATTAAATCGCGTGTATTATTGATTTTTGTTTTTCCTGACGTTTCGAACACTTTGCAGGGTTCGTGGTCGCAGGATGACTGTCATTTAATTGTCATTTAATTGGATGTCAGTCAATTGTTTTATTATAATGTGTAATAATCGCGAAAACCTAAGACAATACTAAATATCGTATAATTAATTTGATGTACATATTAACATAATAACCTGTAGTCAAATCGTGCTCGCTCCTCCAGAAAGTTAAAGAAAAGAAAGTATGACGTTTTTCACCACATAATAGGGAAAAAAGAAACTACCTCATTAAAAAAAATGCAATGATATAAGTCCTGTACATCTCATATAGGTACATCGGAGAGGAACACTAAAGACTAAACTTATTTTCGAATGATCGTTAAATACTTCATTGTAATAGTCAACTTCTCCAAAAATATCCATTTTGTGATAAATATATGTAAAGAAAACGACTTCACTCATATACGAGCTCTTTTCTTTATGCTTGTCTTTGCCGTGTTATCGACAAAGCTAATAGATGTCACGACTGACAGTGGTGACATGGAATTAAATATATGAGAGTGAAGAATAAATATACTTATTTAAAGATATTTTCTAAATTTGATATTATATAAAAAAGACCTGAAATAAAGGCTTTAAATGTTGTTTCTTTTGTTTTACAGGTGAGGGACTGTAACAGATACTGTAATTAGTTAAATAATGATAATATTGCATATAAATAAATTTCTTTTGTTTTACAGAGAAACGCAATTACGTCTTTATTTTATTATCCCAAATTAAATTATAAACTCTATTATAAAACAACATTTTCTGCAAAATATTTCACCAAGCATGGAAAAATTGAGGTTTGATTTTGCTGTGAAACCGGCAGCAGATGGAAAATCCAACATAATATGCATAACCTCAATAGCCACGCCTGATGGACAGGTTTTCATAATACCAGCCGAATATCAACCTGCGAATCTACACCAAGCAATTGCAAATACTCCCAAAACTCCCAAACTATGCCAAAATCAAAAATTCATTAAATAAAAGACATCAAACAAGGAAAATATGGATAACATTGACAGATGATTTGTCAAAAATATATTTGGATGAAGAACACAACTTACAGTTCAATGATTTTTATCTGGAACAAGTTTTTGAAAATACAAATAGTGCTGAATCTATACCCAGTAGCTCAAATCAAACGTTAGAAAAACTGCTAGAGAAATTGCTTGAAGATAAAAAAACTAAATCTGAAACTCAAACCTTAGGAAAAATTGCAAAGGATTTCATGATTGAAAAATTCACTGGCAGAAACTCAAATGCTTACCAGTGGATTAAAGATTTTAATAAGGAATGTGAACGTTTCCAAATAATAGAAGATAAAAAGAAAATTGAAATTCTAAAATTTTTTTTTGAGTTCTCCTGTGTTGATTGGTACAACTGCATGCTAATGAAACTTACAGTGGAATCGGAATGGAACAAATGGGAAAAAAACTTTTGTGAGACGTTTGCAAACAAAGGATGGTCACCCAGCAGATATGCTCTTGCCTTTAAATATCAAACAGGGACGTTACTTGAGTATGCTTTAAGAAAAGAAAAATTGTTATTGGAAGTACGAAAATCAATTGATACTGGAACACTTATAGATCTTATAGCATTTGGCTTACCTAATTTTGTAGCTGATAGAGTTGACAGAGAAACTTTACAAGGAACGGAAGATCTTTACAATCAAATAGGAAAATTGGAATATCTTGTTGGGAAGAATAAATACGATAAAAAAAGTTATATATATTCTAACACTAGATCCAAAAAAATTGAAGAAAAACAACCATGCCAAATTTGTGTCAATGAGAAAAAAGGGAAACGTTACCATCCTGAGGAAAATTGCTGGTTTAAAGCAAAAAATCAAAAGGCAGTTGTGAAAACTGTTAATAATTCAGAACTGGAAATTGAACTAAACGAGAATAATCCAAAAAACTAGAGGTGCCACCATTAATACAAGTAAAGTTACTATTAAATGATACTTTAAAAGTTTCTGGAATTTATGATTCAGGTTCAAATGTCTCATTAATTAATGCGAAATTATTGAAGATACAGCCAAAAGAAATTAAAAGCGATATACAAATGGTAAACTTGAAAACTATTAATGGTGAGAAGAAAACAAAAGGTATGGTAACATTAAAAATAAAAATCTACAACATTGAAAGAAATGTGGATGTTTTTGTAGTAGATAATGAAAATTTTAATTACGACTTTCTAATTGGTTTGGATTGTATCAAAAATTTCAAGTTATTGCAAAATGAAGAATTGCAGATCATACAATGTCACAATCCAAATGAAAAAAAGGTAACTTCAAATGAAGAGGATATGAAAAACAAAAACTACTTAAAAAATGATACTTCCAATTTAACAAATGTCAAAATTCCTGATGTACTAGGTGACAAAAACGAAGAAGAATTTATTTTACACTCTGAAGTATTAAAACAAGAAACTAAACACATGAACAAATATGAAATAAATTTTAATGAACATATAAACTCGGATGGATTTGAAATGTTAGTAAACCATCTAGATTTATATCAACAATCAGAAATAGATAAGTTGATAGAAAAGTACAAACCAGTCTTCGCTAAGGATAAATATGACGTTGGTACTGTACGAGATTATGAAGCTCATATTGATTTAATGGTGGATAAATACTGTTATAAACGTCCATACAGATGCACAGCTGAAGATAGAAAAGAAATAGAAAATCAAATATCTAAACTATTAAAGAGGAATTTGATTGAGGAATCTTATAGCCCATTTGCTGCTCCTGTAACTCTGGCATATAAAAAAGAAGATGACAAAAAAACAAGGCTATGTATAGATTTCAGAGAATTGAACAAAATTGTCGTCCCTCAATCACAACCTTTTCCATTGATTGAGGATTTAATGGTAAAAACTGTAAACTGCAAATATTTTTCTACTTTTGACATAAATTCAGCATTTTGGTCTATTCCTTTGAAGATTGAAGATAAATACAAAACTGCATTTGTTACACAAGAAGGCCATTTTCAATGGACATGTCTCCCATTTGGATTAAAGACTGCTCCGGCCATTTTCCAAAGAATATTAAGCAACATCATAAGAAAATACAAACTTTCTAGTTTTGCAGTAAATTTTATAGATGACATTTTAATTTTTTCGAAGACTTTTAACGAACATTTACTACATCTATCAAGACTTCTGGAAGCAATACTATCAGAAGGCTTTAGACTAAAATTTTCGAAATGTAGTTTTGCAAATAAATACGCCAAATATTTAGGTCACATAATAGAAAACAATTCTATTAGACCTCTAAAAGATTATTTAACAGCTGTCAGAAATTTTCCAGTTCCAGAAACAAAAAAAAATATACGTCAGTTCCTAGGAAAAATTAATTTTCATCATAAATTTGTACCACACAGTGCAATTATCCTGGACCCGTTACACAATTTACTACGGAAAGATGTGAAATTCATATGGTCCGCAGAATGTCAGGAATCATTTGAGAAAATAAAAACATTGCTATGTTCAGAACCAATTCTGAATATTTTTGACCCTGAACTACCAATAAACATTTATACGGATGCTAGTATCAAAGGAGTGGGAGCGGTGTTAAAACAAAAAGATAAAAACGGGGACAGTAAACCAGTTGCTTATTTTTCAAAAAAGTTAACTGAAGTTCAAAAAAAGAAGAAGGCAATATATCTAGAATGTCTGGCAATAAAAGAAGCAGTAAAATATTGGCAGCACTGGCTTATGGGAAAAGAATTTGTGGTATACTCAGATCATAAACCATTAGAAAATATGAATATCAAAGCTAGAACTGATGAGGAATTAGGGGATTTGACGTATTATTTATCCCAATATAATTTTAAAATAAAGTATAACCCAGGGAAATTAAACCAAGAAGCAGACTGCTTAAGCAGAAATCCAGTTCTAGAACCTTATGATAATACTGACGATTTTTTAAAAGTTGTAAATTTATTAAATCTAGAAGATATAAAAAATGATCAACATACAAATTTAGACCTACAAAATGGAAATTTTATATTGGAGAATGAAATATACTACAAAAGGAATAAAAGAAGAAAGAAAATCATACTATCAGAAGATCTTAGCAAAATTTTAATAAAATATGTCCACGATACTTACTGCCACATTGGGAGAACACAGATGATAAGTAAAATAACACCATTCTACACAGCAAAGAATATCATCGCAAACATTAAACAAGCTTGTGATGAATGTGAAATTTGTATAAAAAATAAATCAAGGAGGAAGTCAAAATATGGCTTAATGTCACATTTAGGTCCAGCAACATACCCATTTGAAATTATATCTATTGATACTATTGGAGGCTTTGGTGGATCACGGTCAACAAAAAAATACTTACATCTTCTGGTTGATCATTTCACAAGATATGCTTATATTTTAACATCTAGAAATCAAAGCTCCAGTGATTTTATTAAATTAATAAAAAATGTGACACCAAGTTACAATATTGATATGGTTTTAACGGATCAATACCCTGGCATAAACTCCAAAGAATTTAAAGACTTTCTAACCAATAATAACATAAAAATGGTTTTCACTGCTGTAGATGCACCATTTTCAAATGGCCTAAATGAAAGGCTAAATCAAACTTTAATCAATAAGATAAGATGTAAAATAAATGAAAGTGATAAAAAAATAGCATGGTCTACTATTGCACAGAAATGTGTAGAAAAATATAACGAAACAGAACACACAGTCACGAAGTTTGCTCCAAAATACCTTTTGGAAGGTGAAAATGTAGATATTCTGCCACTTGAATTGAAATCAAGATGTACAAAAGAAGATCTGAAAAGAGATAGGAAACTAGCTCTTGAAAACACAATAAAATCTCACAATTATAACAAAAAAATATTCGACCTGTATAGAGAAGAATATAAATTGGAAGCGGGAGACAGGGTCTACGTAGAAAACGGAAATCGACTTAATAGAAAGAAAATGGACGAATTGAGGATTGGACCATACAAAATTCTAAAGAAGATTTCCAATTCAATCTATGAAGTTGATGCTGGACACAAGAAAGCGGAATCCAACTTATACCACATTACAAAACTATCTCCGGTGTTTGTTAACAAATAGACAATTACATACATCGTCATTTGTAATTGTCTCTTTCTGAGGGGGGAGATGTAAAGAAAACGACTTCACTCATATACGAGCTCTTTTCTTTATGCTTGTCTTTGCCGTGTTATCGACAAAGCTAATAGATGTCACGACTGACAGTGGTGACATGGAATTAAATATATGAGAGTGAAGAATAAATATACTTATTTAAAGATATTTTCTAAATTTGATATTATATAAAAAAGACCTGAAATAAAGGCTTTAAATGTTGTTTCTTTTGTTTTACAGGTGAGGGACTGTAACAGATACTGTAATTAGTTAAATAATGATAATATTGCATATAAATAAATTTCTTTTGTTTTACAGAGAAACGCAATTACGTCTTTATTTTATTATCCCAAATTAAATTATAAACTCTATTATATATATACTTCCATTCAATGACATTTTACATATACATTAATAAATAATATCATTGCAGAGACACTTATAAAAACACCTTAGCTTGTATTCAACAACAATATAACCAAAAATCAATGCGCAAGAAACAATATACATTAAAATCTGTGCTCAAGCGCTATCCGGACCACACTCACGTGATCACAGTTCGAATCTATGCTTGAGGGACGTTATAAAATTAATGCTCAACTCAAAACTAGTTTTAAACTGAGATCAATGCTTGAGTTTCGTTCTGTAATACGGACCTTAGTCACCATTTACGACATCCACGAGAGGAGATACAGGGGTGCTATATTCTTAATCCGGACACCATACATCAGAATTTATGTAACATAATTAGATTAAAAACAGTAACCATTGCTCTTTCTTTTCTTTTCTTGCCCGTTCTTCACATAGGAAATGTATCTATATCTTGGAACGCGGCAACTAAAGTCTGGACTATTCATAAGTGCCTATAATCTTTTAATGAATATTGTCACAATCTTTTTTATATGCTCAATCTTACTCGATCAATTGCAAAGTTGTGAGCTTACTCAATCTGCTAGAACATTCGGACCTGCTCTTCGTAAGCGTTTCTTTGTGTAAGGCGAACAGTTCCTAGCTAGTGTACTTTGCGACTAATTCATAATGGTTCCCGTGTTTGTTTAAACGAGATAATTAACTCAACCTGTACATGAATAAGCTTCCATTTAGTTTAAATAAGGATTTAGTAAGTAAATAGAACAGTTAGACTGTGAGGTAAGAGTAGATTTAGTTATCTAATGTGGTTTTAGGTAATTTATATGTTGGTGCATATCTACCTAGTTTGATACTGTTTGTATCTTGTTTATATGTGGGATGCAAAGTGGGTTATTTTTTAATGTTCCAAACGGAATTAGTGCTTTATTATATATAAAACAATTAAAGATGCTATACACGTAATAAAAAGCGCAGCTTTTCACCAACAAGTCTCAGTCTGCTGGTGCAAATACTACTCAAATCAGGTGTAAAAAACAAGATGGCTGACACATTTCTACTATAATATTTTTTTCTTAATTGTTGAGAAGATAGGCAATAATTTCTGTCGAAATCACTTGTGCTAAGCATTTTGCTTCAGGCAGCGTAAGTTGCAACATTTTTTAAATGATTTCAATCCCGAAGATATCGGAATCAACAAAACTTAATCCCAACAATTTCGGGGCTGAAAAGCGGTCTAGATCCTCTACTTGTACCTACATACGCGGTGTCAGTATCCTTTGTACTGTTACATCTTTTATTGGATTGATGAAGAACACGCCATACGTGTATACATAGGTAGGATTCCTTCATTGTTCTGTATTGCTGTCTCATATTCTGCAATGGTGCTGCTCTATCAGTAGATATTCATCTGAGATTGGAGAGTTCCGAAACTCAATTACCCAATTGGTTTTATTTCGCAATCCACAGCTAGTATTATGATTGAAAATGGTGCCCGCGGTATCTATAATGCACTGTTATTAGACAACTGTTTCCATTTACATAATGTTATATGTAATGTGACAATGATTTTGTAATTAAATTTCGGAGTTTGTTCGAAGTGTTCGTTATTAATTTTTATATTAGTGAAATGGTATTAAGGTTAGTTGTAATGAGATTTAAAACCATAATATTGCATCGTTTCATCATTTCGGCTGAATGAAGTCCACTGCTGGACACAGGGCCCCGCCAAAGATCACCACAATGACGGATATGGGTGTGTTGTAGGCTCATTGAGGGGTTTTGCCATAATCGCCACGCTTGGCAGACGGGTTGGCGATCGCAGTTGAGCTGTTAATGTACTCGAAGGACGCTGCTGCCCATCCTCCGGCTAATCCCTTGGTCGACGACACCCACGGGAGGAGATGGGGTGGTGACATTCTGAGCCGGCACCACACGTAGTAACGTAATAGTAATGTCTTAGGTGTTCGCGGTTATTACTCATAATAAAACACTTTTAAACGGATTATATCACGTATATTATAGATTTTTGTTTTTTCTGACGTTTCGGACACTTTGCAGGGTTCGTGGTCATAGGATCATCCTGGTAGTAGTAGGTAGAATATACGCGATATAATCCATTTAATACTGTTTTATAATAATGTAATAGTTCCTGATGATAATGTACCTTACATTGAAGCTACGTAACCTTTTTATGTAGCCCAGTGAAGATTTTACATGATCTTTCTCCGCCCCGTGGAAGGACGAAGGGGCATGCCGGACTCCTACCGGCTAAAACCACTGGGGTGGTCATCTTTGGCACCTAAGGAGGGCTCCAGGACATTTTATGATCTCACTAGAGCCGGAAGCTAAGTAACCTAAATAAGAAAATATCTATATAGGTATTGTCCAGCTGCGACTTGGATACCTCAAGTCTGTAATTGTCCCAATGTAGGACAGATGCCTATTCTAATACAGAAAATGAATGTCGCCACGCTTGCTTACTGCGTGTCGGCGATATCAGACCAATTGATTCATGTTTCTTCAAAATGTTTTCCTTCGCTGTTAAAGTCAGTGGTGTCTCAGTGATCAACTGAGAAAATATATTTTAACACTAGCTGGGACCCGCGGTTTCACCCGCGTTTAATTTAAAAGGAATTTAGAGTACTTCAACATAGACCCTTGACATAGAATATATATATATTGGATTTCAAGGGATTTTATTATTGTGCGAACCCTAATTATTTTTCTTAAATTAAAGTAGCCTAAGTTATTCCTTATAACATCAGCTATCTGCCAGTGAAAGTCCCGTCAAAATCGGTCCAGCCGTTTCGGAGATTACCCGGAACAAACAGACAGACAGACAGACAGACAAAAAATATAAAAAATTGTTTTTTGTTATATGTCCCGTATATACTTTCATATGCATTTAGTAAAAAACTGTTATTTTGACATTACAAACAGACACTTCAATTTGATTTATTTGTATAGATTGAAAAAGACAAATGTATTTGTCAAGATTTGAACCTGCAACCTAAACGGTTTTCGGGTTTTGGCCCGGGTCCTTAACTTCATATTCTTGTATTAGTAGGTATTTTCAAAGGCTCGAGGAGTGACTCTGCAGCATGACGCTCTTGGACATGCATGTCTCATGATGGATCCTTTTTTTTATTGATCCGGTGGAATTATCTCATGTACTTCCTTCGCCCCGGGAAAGGACGAAGGGGCATGCCGGACTCCTACCGGCTAAAACCACCGGAGTGATTATCGTCGGCACCGAAGGGAGGCTCCAGGAACTCGAATAATCTCCATCTACAGCCACCCATTGGTGCCATGCCTTTATGCACCTCCGGGATGACTGTAAAGCGGTCATCCCCTCTAGCGGAGGGAAGGCGACTGTAAAGAGGCCACCCCGCTAGGCATCTCTCGAGGGGATTTTAAAAGATTCCCCCGAGGCCTCACTATGCGTTGTGCTGCGCACACAGCGGTACGTGACCACATGCACACCGTTGTCTTCCTAGTCGATCGGATCGGGAAAGATCTGTCTCTGCCGGCAGTAGTGTCGGCTATGTTGGCAGAGCATTAACAATGGAGTGCAGTGCTCTGAGAGATTGGGAGAGCACGGAGACGGATGAGACGACACCTGGGTAGCAACCGTCCCGGCATCCAGGTCCAACACGCCTGAGCCCCCTGCCGATGCTACATGGTGGCCCACCTTGGAGTTCGCGGGCGCGCAAATTAGGGAGTCTGCGTGCTCACACAATGTGACCCCCGAGAAGACGGCGGCACGCTCGTGTCCACGAGCCAGTGTATGCATAGCACAGCAAACAGCGAGGCTTGGGGGATCGTTTACAATCCTCCCTGAGAAGTGCCTGGGGGCGACTTTTTTACAGTCGCCTTCCCTCGGCTAGAGGGGGTGACCGCGCTAGAGCCATCCTCTCCGTGATGTGCCTAAAGGCATGGCACCAATGGGCGGCTCTAGTGTGATCTTATGAGGTCCCGAAGCCCCCCTTCGGTAACAAAGATGACCACTTCAGTGGTTTTAGCCGGTAGGATAGGTACCCTGCCCTTCCTCGGGCGAAGGAAGTTCATGTAGAATTTGCACTGGAGAACAATAAAAAAGAAGGTATTTTCAAAAAGCGTAAAGGACACAGAATATTGAAACTTATTCAAAGCAGTCAAAACCTCTTCAGATATTCTCAGTCTTTGATATATTTCTGATCCACTCAACATAAGCATTGAGCACTATGAGAGCCTAAGGCTCTCCAGACTTGAAACGACATTAATTTCACAAGTACATAAAGAATCTATTAACTTTGACGACATTATCATCAATTTTTATTAAGGCTTCTAAGAATTCAATTGTAACTCCGTATCTCATTAGTCAAAAGTCGGCACTGACATTGAAACTTTCCAAATCACCTGAGCGCTTGCTCCATTAGCCATTCATTCATTCACTTGAGTTCGGGAATAAACGATCATTACGCTTAAAGAGATTGTTACACGCAAAATCACTCCACGTTGAGGTGACTTGATTTTATTTTCCTGAATTTAACCTTAAGAATATTGAATCATAATCAGCCAATTACTGCCTATTTTCACGATGAGAAAGGTTAGGTCTTATTCCACCACGCTGGTCTAGTGTGGATTGGCAGACTACACACACTATTGAGAGGCCATTTTGGAGCCCTCTCAAGTGTGTAGGTTTCCTCATGACGTTTTCCTTTATCGTTAAAGCAAGTTATAATCAAATTCTGATCCGCACATGTATCCGAAAACTCAGAGGTGCGAATCCAGGATCGAACTCAGACCCTCCTGTGTAGAAGGCAAGCGTTCAACCACACACATCACAGTATTTCAGCTAATTATATTGAATAAACGATGAAAAAATCACTTGGTTCCAAATCTTCATGTCATGTAGGAATTGGCTTAAGCAATATTTGGATTACACCTAACGTCCGTATGGTGTCCGGATTCAAAATATAGCATTACTTTATTACCTCCCGTGAATGTCGTAAAAGGCGACTAAGGGGCTCTAAACCAGAGAGATGGACAGCAGCGTCCCTTTTAAGGAACAGCAGCCAGCTTGGGGGGATCCTTTACAATCCTCCCCGAGAAGTGCCTGGGGGGGCGACCTTTTTACAGTCGCCTTCCCTCCGTAGTCGTCCCTTCCAAGATGTGCCTACAGGCGTGGCACCAATGGGCGGCTCTAGTGTGATCTTACGAGGACCTGGAGCCCCCCTTCGGTGCCGAAGATGACCGCTCCAGTGGTCTTAGCCGGTAGGAGTCCGGCATACCCCTTCACACTTCCCCGGGGTGAAGGAAGTTCCATGTAGAATTTCCACTGGATATCAATAAAAAAAAAGGAATAGCAGCCATTCAGCGCTCACTAACCCGCCTGCCAAACGTGGTAAATACTGGCAAAATGCTAACAAAATGACGACACAATTGTGGAAATCTATGGGGGAGACCTTTGTTCGGCAGTGGAAATCCTTAGTGCTGATATGATCATGAGATAACGCCCCGTTGTGATTTCATATTGGCAAACCACATCGGGATATTAATTTCAGACTGTGTGAAATTATAATAGAATATTATGTGGCACATAAGTAAGAATTTTGTAACAAAAAAATCTCTTGAACTCTTCCCCAACGATGTCAACTGAGTTCAAACAGTATACAATTATGTTTTTCCACTCAGAACTCTATTCCACTTAAAACTTTAAATCAGTTGCCTGGACCTCAAAGTTGGGTTAACGGCATGAATAACAAGCACATATTTAGGTATGTATTTTGAAAACCATTCATCTACGTAGGTATTTTTTTTTTGGTACTATCCCGCCACACCTGCCCAACCACTGCAACTCCTGTAAGCCAAGATCTACAATGGCGACCACTGAAAAGAACACCGACCACTGAAGGTCGGTGTGTCCCAGAGAAATGAAGAACTGTCTTGGAACCCGCAACGAAATTAATCAGAAAAGAAAATGGAGGAGTAGGAAAGAATATACGTTCCACTTCCCTCCGTAGCAAGCAAGAGACAGAGAAAATACTATTGGCTATAGGCACAATAATTGGGAGTGTACAACTATGATAAGCCTAATTGCCAAGCACCACGGGTACAAAAATGTTTATAAATACTTAATTACGCGTCCTATGTTGTGAGCTATTGTGACTGATTCCACATAGGTATGGCAATAACGTACGTACGTACGTAAGTCTTATGTTTACACGTGATTATGACTTCCTAGCAATCTATACACATAAATAAAATTGAAGTGTTTGTTTGTAATGTCAAAATAACAGCTTTTTACTAAATTCATATGAAAGTATATACGTTACCTATAATAAAAAAGCAATTATTAATTTTTTTGTCTGTCTGTTTGTTCCGGGTAATCTCCGAAACGGCTGGACGGATTTTGACGGGACTTTCACTGGCAGATAGCTGATGTTATAAGGAATAACTTAGGCTACTTTTATTTTAGAAAAATAATTAGGGTTCCGCGCAATAAAATAAAACCCTTGAAATCCAACATATATATTCTATGTCAAGTGTCTATGTCGAAGTACTCTAAATTTCTTTTAAATTAAACGCGGGTGAAACCACGGGTCGCAGCTAGTTAAATATAAAATCATAAATCTGGTGTGCAGCGTTCGCTCCATTGGGTCAGGCTCCGAAGATCAGCAAGACGAATTCGATGATGCGCTTTAGCGTACTGCGACAGCATAAGTCACTCATGTTACAGCTCGAGAGCCGGCCGTCACAAATTTTCGAGCGCCCCTCAAGGTGCGCCTTCGTTGGTAATGGTGGACAAAGCGTATTTGGTGATGCCGCCACGCATCCATCTGACGGCACGGTTGGTGCAGTGGCTGATACAGTCGGCTGCTGCGTCCCGGGTCGTAGGTTCGATTCCCGCACGGAACAAATATTTGTATGATACGCATGTAGTTGTACCGGATCTGGGTGTATTGTGTGTGGAATGTAATAAAAACCTATAAAAACTCAGCCAGGATATAGAAACGCGGAAAGCCCGTCTATAGAGTTGCTACCCCAAAGGACACCGATTGGTATCCTCGTGCTATCCGTATAGCCACTCTTCACTGCAAACCGTGAATCTTAGTTTTGCAGCGCTGGGCACCCGACAATCGGTATGACCAAATAAGTTCCAGTCAAGGGTCACGGACCGCACGACTCCCGAGTAGAGAAAGAAAGAAAGAAATACTTTATTTTGGATTTGCATTACATCCCATTGCCATAAATCAATAATAAACTAATGTAATATATATTAATAAAGCAACTAAAAAAAGCTAGCAAATAAAGCAACAGGAGGATGTAAATAAGTTTGTATATTATATTGTGCCTGAGCACACAACGCATCGATGTCGGTCGTTGTGGTGATCTTTGAGGGAGGCCTGTGTCCAGCAGTGGACCTTATACGACCGAAATGATGATGACACGTAGGTACAGTGATGATAATGTATGCTCACGTATGTATATTGCACGTAAATATTTTACACGTCTGTATTGTTGTAAATGATGTCCTTTTTACTAAAAAGCTAAGCAGATGCAACTTGTAATCACCACTCAAAAAATACTCTAGTAAAGCATTTGAGTGCTACAGGCAAACCCTATTTTGAATGGCTAGCGGCCGAATACTCGAACTCCATTTAACGTTAAGTAAGTATTTTTTTCTTTTTTGGCTTCTCGCATATTCTGGCGAAGCCAAAGGAGGCCTCCAGCCCGACGTTTAAACAATTTGAGCCGCCCGGTTTTCTATCAAAAACAGGTTTCTCGAATAGTTAAACCGGGGACTTAACGTTAAATGGCGTTTGAGTATTCGGCCGTAAGCTAAATGAGTTGGTAAGTTCATCATTTCGGCCGAGTGAAGTCCACTGCTGGACACAGGCCTCCCCCAAAGATCACCACAACCACCGATATGGATTTGTTCTCGCTCATTGGGGGGTTTTGCCATAATCGCCACGCTTGGCAGGCGGGTTGGCGATCGCAGTTGAGTTGTTAATGTACTCGAAGGACGCTTGTTAATGTACTCGAAGGATAATTGGTAAGTTCAATGGATATTATTATTGGACGCCGTAAACATCAGCAATAAAGTATTGCGCTTCACAAACGTCGCCATAATTAATTCCCTTATCAACATTTTGAGGCACGTCCGTCCTAATTACCGTGGGTACCTTGTAAGTAATGCTTGTAATTTAAAGTAACCCAGACTAATCTGTTTACGCTGGGTACCGAACCGTGCAATGGCTGTAGATTTCTCTGTTTATTTTGGATGCCTCAAAAGATTTAATAGTTGTTTTGTCTATCCGTGTGGTGTCCGAATTAAGAGTATAGCACCACGCCTCTAAGCAAGTTAGAATTTTGAATTTTTCTGTTAACATAGGTACAATGTACATGATTATTATTTGATAAGTAATAAATAAATAAATAAGTTGATATACTTACTGAGATAATATTTTGCTAACAGACGTTCATTCAGTCTGGTATCTGGATTAAAAATATAGCACCGCATCATGTCCTCCCATCCATGTCGTAAAAGGCGACTAAGGGATTCTAAACCAGGATGGGCAGCAGCGTCCCTTCTGTGGAACACTAGCCATACTGCGCTCACCAACCCGCTTGCCAAGAGCGATGAGTACTTGCAAATTCTCCCCAAAATGACGCCCCCCTTAATGCCCCTAATTTGACGACACTATTGTGGAAATCTATAGGGGAGGCCTTTGTTCCGCAATGAAGATCCTTTGGGTGATATGATAAAATATATGATAGCAAATTTTGCGCACTTTATATAAAAGCTATTACACTAATATTAAACCAACAATATACTTGACAGGAATGTCGTGTGGTGCCAGCTAAGAATACCACCACCCCATCTCACCCCGTGGGTGTCATTAAAGGTGACTCTGGGATTAGCCGGAAGATGGGCAGCAGCTTCTTTCGAGTACATTTATAACTTAACTGCGATCGCCAACCCGTGTGCCAAGCGTGGTGATTAAGGCAAAACCCTTCAATGAGCACACAACACAAACCCATGGCGATCGTTGTGGCAATCTTTGGGGGAGGCTTCTGTCTAGCCGTGGACGTTTTTCGGCTGAAATGATGATTCCGGAATGTACCCATCATTATAAACATCCATTCCGAGACTTTTCCCAACTATTTTGGGGTCTTCTAGTCTAACCAGATGCGGCAGAATATCGATATTTTATATGGAGTGACTGCCATCAGCCCTCTATAACCTAGATATGATATGACGGCACGGTTGGTGCAGTAGCTGATACAGTCGGCTGCTGCACTCTGGGTCGTGGGTTCGATTTCCGCACGGAACAAACATTTGTATGATCTGCAGGTAGTTGTTCCGGGTCTGGGTGTATTGTATGTGGAATTCCTGTCTGTAAATGCACCCACGACACAGGAGAAATCCTAGTGTAGGGCATCGTATTCTTAAATGAAGATAAATTAAGAAGATATTGAGCAATATCGAAATGCGTAGATTAGATCAGTTTTTGACAGATTTGGCTTCTGACTACTAGTAATGACTATCATAGATATTTATATGGCAACTGGGACCAAAGCGCTTACTTAACGTGTCATTTATTTTTTCTTTAAAAAAACTTTGCCCCGCACTAGGATTGCTCCTGTGTCGTGGGTGCGTTTACAGACATGAATTCCACATACAATGCATTCAGACCCGGAAAAACTACCTGCAGGTTATATATAAATATCTTTTCAGTGTGGGAAAAAGTTTTCCGAGACCTATCTACATAAACAAAAATAACTTTTACTTAGTAACCTTTATTTAATAACTGCATGTATGCTGAATAGGTTTTGGTTTAAAACTTATATCTAAAATCCATTCCTTTGTTACGAGAATACCAAGCCTCTGGCAAACGCCGAAATTATCAAAGTAAACAGTGTGAATGAACTGACTGAATGTGAACTGTTAATACTGGTAGATACAGAACAGAACAAAACAACGGCATAGCGTGAGCGACCAAAGTCAGCGAAACTTCCATGAAATAAGAAATAATGTAGCGATACAGATTAGTTATGCCAACAACATAACAACAAAGCGGAATGAGTTCAGATAGCATAATGTTACATCTAAAATGTATTTGGCATCGCAACAACCATAGTTATGATCCGCATAGTCTCCACTTAAATACACGTTAACATTTGTCAAAATTCAAAATGGCGTCGGAATTAAGCGGTATTATGACAACAATTATTGCAGACCCATGTCAAGGATGTCCTGTCATATGACGTCACATGTCATGAAAATATGGACGATAATGCTATCTTTATTGTTAGAACCCAAGTTGTTTCCAATTAGATACCAACATTACGATACCGTCTGCCACTACTTTTAGCTCGTATTAATGTTGAGATTATTTAAGTAAGTGCGCACGTCTTGGCGGCACGGTTGGTGTAGTGGCTGATACAGTCGGCTGCTGCATCCCGCATCGTGGGTTCGGTTCCCGCACGGAACAAATATTTGTATGATCTGCAGGTAGTTGTTCCGGATCTGGGTGTATTGTGTGTGGAATTTGTGTCTGTAAACGCACCCACGACACAGGAGAAGTCCTAGTGTGGGGCAACGTTTAGTAAAATAAAATTTTATTTGGTTTACCGCGATGAAAATACGTCATAGACTTTCTTCGTCTCTCGGAAGGACGGAGGATTAGAACTCTTACCGGCAAAAACCATCAGGGCGGTCTTTTTTGGCACGATGGGGGCTCCAGTTTCTCGAGAACGAATACACGGAAGCCACACATTGGTCCCACGCCTTTAGGAACATCTCGGAGCCCTGACTGTAAAGCTTTACAGTAAGGTCACCCGCTCTAGTGGAGGGGAGGGGATGGTAAATAGGCCACCCCCCAGTTACGTCTGGGGATTTTGAAGGATCCCCCAATGCCTCACTGTGATTCGCATACGATGGCACATAACCACGTGCGTACCACCGTCTGTCCGAGGATCACTCGGCATGAGCACGCAGTCTGCGGGCCCGAAACGCACACATCTAGGTGCTTATGTGTTTTCTGGTCTGTATTCAGTTATTACTTGCATGAGACATAGTCTAACACTGCAGAGGTCTCATCATATCGGCCATTTATACGTCCACTGCTGAACAAAGGCCTCTCCCATAGATTCCACAAATGTGTCATCATTTTGGGGGTATTTGCCAATACTCACTGTAGTATATTGAAAACTCTTTAGACAGCCGTCTGTATGTTAACTCGCTAGAGGCCATATATTATAAGATGTCAGGAATACTGTCTGTCATATTTAAATAAATGATCTTACGAATTAGCAAGACTTGTTATTGGCGACGAGAAAAAGCTAAATAAACGTTGTGTAAATAGAAATATGAAATGGACAAACTAAGAAAATATCGTGGCACCCTGCGCGGGATGCTCACGCGACTCGACACCTATATCGATCAGAGGGCAACGATGTCTGACGAAGACATTAATGCTCGCTTCCTGGGCCTGAAGGAGACGATCCTAGCTATACGGGAAGTACAAGAGAAAATCGAAAACAAGACCGTCGACGACAAGGACGATGACGCTTATGATCAAGAACAAGAATACAGGTACGAGTTCGAAGAACTTCATACAACGATAAAAATTAAACTTTTAACTAAACAGACACAGAATGGAGGTCAACAACAGAACCAGCAACAACAACAACACATAAGACAAAGTGAATCCAGGCATAAAAATACACCGAAGATACAATTTCAACCCCTACAACAATCAGAAACTTTCAACAATTTCAAAAAAAGACTGGAAGTATACTTTCGATTGAACGATATATCAGATGCACACATGAAATCAAATATCTTACTGTCAACATTATCACCAGAGCTCCATGAAAAACTTTGCGATTTATCCTCACCGGAAGAACCAATGAATATGTCATTTGCTGATATCACTGAAATACTTAACGACTACTTAGACCCAAAACCTAGCAAATGGGCGCTACAACATAAATTCATAACAAGAATGCAAAAAGCTGATGAAACTGTAGCGCAGTACGCCGCAGAGTTGAAGAAACTTACCACTAACTGTGATTTCAATTGCCAACACTGTCAGAAAGGAACATCAGAAAGCTTTTTATCCCTACAATTTATAAGGGGATTGAAAGATAGCGATGCACGTTTAAAAATCTTACAAGACCGAACAGTACATACATTCAAATCACTGACACAGATTGCGATATCTATTGAAACGGGTAAGGCAGAAAACGCATCAATGATTACTAATGAACAACCAAGTGCCAATGGTGACCACATCAACAAAATTACCCCCTATAAGCGACCGGCAGGACGAGGACAAAGTCCAAGACAAATTACACCTAAAGATCTAAAAGGGAAATGTTTCCGCTGTGGTGCTGCGAATCACGAATCCAACAAATGTGGCGCTATAAACGTTACATGCTATAAATGCAATAAAATAGGTCACCTAGCCCGTGTTTGCCTTCAGCGCCACTCTAATGCGAGTATTAAAAAGAATAAACCGAATACGAACCTATTAGAAGACTCAATGACAAGTGACCACGATGACTGGAATAATATTAATATCATATCTGGAGAATCATCTGAAAAATATATGATAACGGTACATATTGAACACGTTAAGATAAAGATGGAATTTGACACTGGAGCTACACTAAGTTCAATGTCATTACGAGACTATAAAAAACTAAACATTGGAAGAAGAATTTTTAAGACAAACCTAAAACTCAGAACTTATACTGGAGAAATAATTAAACCAACAGGCGTAACATACGTTCAATGCAGATGCCAAGGAAAAGAATTCCACGGAAAACTGTACATTATCAACAGCAACGTTGATCCAATTTTTGGCCGCAGCTGGATGAAAGAACTCGATACACTTAACTTAGCAGACATAAAAGCTGTACCACTTACTGAAAACATAGAATTAGACCAACTTCTGGAGCTCTACAAGACATCAGTCTTCAGAAACGACCTTGGCGAAATACCTAATTTCAGAGGACACCTAAACCTGAAAGAGAACACTAAGCCAATTTTTATTAGACCACGTAGAATACCTTATGCTTTAAAAACCAAAGTGGATGAAGAAATAGAGCGACTATGCACACAAGGTGTAATCACGAAAGTTGACCACTCTGAGTGGGGTACTCCAGTAGTACCAGTTGTCAAACCAAATGGGGATATCCGATTATGCGCTGATTATAAGGTTACCCTAAACAAAATTATACAAGATGAACAATATCCAATACCTATGATTGAAGATATTTTCTCAGAGATGAATGGAGGTAAACTATTTTGTACACTCGACATAACTCAGGCGTACCTAAACATGGTAATGGATGAAGAGAGCGCAATGCTACAAACACTCAGTACACACAGAGGAACTTACAGAGTAAACAGGCTCATGTTTGGAGTTAAGGTAGCTCCGAGCCTATGGCAGAAATTCATGGACAAACTGTTACAAGGCCTAGAAGGAGTTAAATGTTTCTTTGACGATATAATAATACAAGGAGCTAACAAAGAACAACTACTACATAGGCTCAAACTCGTACTCAATAAACTAAAAGAAAGTAACCTTCGAGTAAACAGAGACAAGTGCCATTTTTTCCAAACAAGTATAAATTACCTTGGACACACTATTGACAAAGAAGGTCTACACAAAAACAGGGACAAGATAAATGCAATAGTTAAAACAGAACACCCAACCAATACAGCAGAATTAAGAACATTTCTTGGGATAGCAAATTTTTACAACAAATTCATACCAAACCTAGCATCGATCACGAACCCACTAAACAACTTACTAAAGAAAGAATCAAGCTTCCTCTGGTCTGTAGAGTGTGAACAAGCTTTTAAACAAATAAAGAAAGAAATTGTAAGTGAAAGAGTACTGATACACTTTGACTCGAAGAAGCCGTTAGTAGTTTCAACAGACGCATCACCACTGGGAATCGGAGCAGTACTATCACATAGACTTCCAGATGGATCAGAAAGACCTATAGCATTCGCTTCGAGAACGCTGTCTAGTAGCGAGAAGAATTACAGTCAAATCGACAAGGAAGCCACAGCGATACACTGGGGATTGAAAAAGTTTTTCTACTATTGTTATGGTCGGAAATTCATCCTCGTCACAGACCATAAACCACTGACAGTAATTTTCCACCCACATCAAACGCTACCGGCAATGAGTACGATGAGGCTGTTTCACTACGCTCACTTCTTATCTGGATTTGACTATAACATCGAATACAGAACTTCGGCGAACAACTCAAATGCTGATTATTTATCCAGGTTCCCAGTAGAAAACACCAAGACCAACAGAATTGACCAGAATTACAGTTTTCAATTTCAGCAAATCCATACCATTGATATTAATCCAGATGTCATAGCGACAGAAACAAGAAAAGACGTCGACTGTACATCTTTGCTACAAGCATTGGAAACTGGCCAATCACTAAAAACACTCGGTTACAAGGACAATGAATTTACTTTGCATGATGGTTGTTTATTGAGAGGATCACGAGTCTTAATTCCAAAAGCACTACGCGAACAAGTGCTAGACGAACTACACCTCGGTCACCCAGGCATTGTAAAGATGAAGCTATTGGCTCGCAGTTTCGTATACTGGAAAGGAATTGACAACGAGATTGAGACCAAAGTCAAATCATGCAGAACCTGTAGATTGCAACAAAATGAACCAGAGAAAGCGCCACTGCACCATTGGGAACAGCCAAATGGCCCATGGTAAAGACATCATATTGATTTCGCTGGACCTGTGCACGGACACCAACTTTTAGTTATTGTAGATGCATTCTCAAAATGGACTGAGATTATACCAACCAAGTCAACTACAAGCTCTTGGTGCATACAAAAACTGAAAGAACTATTTTGCACCTTTGGGACACCTCACATCTTGGTTTCAGACAATGGTCGACAGTTCGTTTCAGAAGAGTTCGAAAAATACTTAAAGGATTGTATGATCATTCATAAGACCTCCGCTCCATACCACCCTGCAACCAATGGGCAAGCCGAGCGTTTTGTGCAGACAATTAAGAGAATCTTACGAAGCATAGAGGGGGAAGGAGGTAACTTAGTAGAGAAGTTGGTGACAGTGAAAACTCGTCTCCGACGGACACCAAATGCTAATGGTCAAACTCCGTACCAGCTTATGTTTGGCAGAGAAATACGCACGGCACTACATTCTATGTTTTTAAGAAAAGAAAAGGAGACCGCATCAACGCTTCAGGAGGTCAATGTCAGAGAGTTCAACCCAGGCGATCGGGTACAGGCTCGTGACTACACGAGTGCCACGCAGCGGTGGCAGTTTGGCAGCATCATAAAACGTTTGGGCAGACTGCACTACGAGGTTCGCACCGATAATGGTGATGTCTGGCGCCGACACCTCGACCAGCTTTTGGGTGCACCCTTGATCCACAGCAGCTAGGAGGGGAGAGATGTAGTATATTGAAAACTCTTTAGACAGCCGTCTGTATGTTGACTCGCTAGAGGCCATATATTATAAGATGTCAGGAATACTGTCTGTCATATTTAAATAAATGATTTTACGAATTAGCAAGACTTGTTACTCACCATGCTTAGCAGGCGGGTTGGAGAGCGCAGTATGGCTACCGCTTCACAGAAGGGACGCTGCGGCCCATCCCTCTGGTTTAGATTCCCTTAGTCGCCTTTTACGACAACCACGGGAGAAAATGGATTGGTGCTATATTCTTAATCCGGACACCACACGGACACAGAGGTCTTTTATAGTATAAATAGTTATAATAGTATAGTATAAATAGGAACTGTTCTTTTAATTCTCAAAGAACAGGTTCCCAATTTCATTCTTAAGAGAAACTCGTCATCATATTTTGGTTTTAAGTGAAGTAATCGTTGCCAGATATCTAATTATTTCTGGAAATCAAGCTTATCGGACTTTACCAGGTAGTAGATTGTTGGACAGATATGAAATAAGCCCGTCAACTACTTAAAATAGGCTTCCTCGTGGATCGCCAAATTAGCGCCGTGATGGATATTGGCGTGATCACAAAGCTTAGCAGACAGATTGTTTGCCAATTCTTCCCAATATTCTTTTGCCCTTTGGTAGAAGATTTCTCTATCACTTTAATACATTTTCATATACCAAAACTCTGATGCTAGGTCACGGACAGTACTATTACATACTGGTTCAAGAACTATTCAGATTTGCAGTAACAACAGTTTCTACATTGGTCGCTGTCGGCAATACTCCTTGAAGCGAACTCAATCTTATGGCCTGAAGAATATGGTTTCCTAATCGTGTGTTTAATACCAAAACTTAGCAAAACTAAGATTGGATTAACCACCCACTTTATAATCTAGTTAGTTTTGAGGCAGGTTAAATAATATTGTTAACTTTGCGATGAGGGTTTCAGTGTATTGTTAGAAACAATACACTTCAATACAAGTTAGTACAAATTGTTCTTGAAAGCGGGGTGTTGATGTTTGATAAAGTTTATTGTTAAATACTTTAGTACTCTATGATTTTCCACCATTTGTGAAAGTATTTATACTCTTTGTTATATTGCTCTATTCTTTACTGTTTCGAGACTTTTCTCTTGGAGTCACGCTATCAATTTGGTCTTTGGATACGAGCCTATTCTTAGAATTTTAACAAGCCTAATTTGTTTGGATTATATGATTATCTTATACAGTACAATACAATATTCCTTATTGTACACCAGAAATAATAAAACGAAGGTCAATACAGAAAATAGTATGTACAAAGTGCGGTTTCATCGCACTCGGCGATTTCTTACAATCTTCTGGTACACCCACTGTATTAAAATTAAAATCAGCCACTTTATCTCTCTTATATTTCATGCATAAACAGCTCTCGCTCTGCGTAAATACAAAATTTGGACAATTGTATAAGTGTTAAGAAACTGCCGCCTGCATGTAAGCGCAACCATATGGGCCTTCCTTTTTTAACTGTTCAACAATATTCATTCTGATGAAATGAAAAGAATAAAAAATACGGGTTGCACTCTGGGAGTGCCGACAGAAGTGAAAACTTATTTTGGTGCGTTGGACAGTTTTTTGGATGTCTAACGCGCCAAAATAAGTTTTCACTTTGTTATTATACTATTTTTTATTCTATTTATCAAGTAATTTTATTAAATTCAAAATGAATATTTACCTACGAGATGAGGAACAGTGATATCAGCAATGATGCTATATGTACATGCATATATGCACACTCTATAGCTGCGTCTCGTAACGGTGTCGCGAGTCCAGAGATTTTATCTCATCTAAAAATATTATATCTAACTTCAAAAATCTTACACACGCAAAATAATACTTAAAAATAACATGACAATATTAGTATGCTCATGCACACACGTGTTTGCATAAGATTGTAACATCGCAAAGAATAATTTCGAGATACGTGTCTATGTGTGCATATGTATGTTGGTAAACTGATTATATTCCTACATTTAGTACGTTGCAATAAACTCCGTACTTTCACATGAATCTCACTATAGTACAGATCGTCAGAAAAAGGTATGGGCAAGTAAATAAAGTTGTATTTGATATATATATATATATTTTTTTTTTATTATTGATGTGCATTTTTATTTGGATTTGACAAGTTTTGTTGTTAAAATATTCTCAAACTTAAGATGATTGTTTTCAGGGTGGCCTTTTTTAGGTTTCCCTAGGCATCTTGGGTATCCGTGTAGTGTCCTGATTATGAATATAGGACCGTTCCGTGCCGAAGATGACCGCTCCAGTGGTTTTAGCCGGCATGTCCCTTCCCCGGACGGAGGAAGTTCATGTAGAATATCCAGAGACCAATAAAAACAGGATCTATTCGGGACGTGAAAATAAACTTAAATCTACAGTTCACCCCCGCTTTATGTAGAATTAGGAAGCTACACAATAAATCAGCTCCTCGGATGAACAATTGTTTTATTTTTAATTGCAGTACTGACAGACTGCAATACCTTGTTGCTTTGATAAAATATCCTTTGTGCAATTATTATATTAAATAAGCCTCGTTTATGTTAATCAGGGTTGGGTCGGTCGTTGTGTTATCTCGCCAAACAATTATATCAAGGGTGTTTGAGCCCCCGATTCTTGGCACTCTGTTATTTCTCTACAATAGGACCTTAGGGAGAAAGTTGTTATCTACACAATACAAAGATTTGAACGTAGTTAAACTAGAACAGACAATATTTCTAAGTGTAATTCTAAATATAAAATCGTAGGCATAATGACCAAATTTTTATCGACTTCAAAAAGGAGGAGGTTCTCAATTCGATGCGTAATTTTTTTTATTTTTTATTTAAGTACACAGATTGCTCCGAGGTTTGTACACCGTTTTGAGCGATTCTTCTTTTAATAGATGCAAATTGCTTTCGAATTGGTCCCAAATAAATTTCATTACATTTGATTGAGTAGTTTTTTAACCAGCTTCAATAAATAGGTTTAGTTTGACTGCGCTTAACTTTTTTTTATTTTTTTATTGGTGCCCAGTGGAAAGTCTTCATGAACTTCCTTCGCCCCGGGGAAGGGCGAAGGGGTATGCCGGACTCCTACCGACTAAAACCACTGGAGCGGTCATCTTCGGCACCTAAGGGAGGCTCCAGGTCCTCGTATGATCACACTAGAGCCACCCACTGGTGCCACGCCTAAAGGCACATCCCTGAGGGGGGACTGCGCTTACCTAGATGATGTCTTAATAGTTTCGATTCTTAGAATTATTTTTAGTGTTAGATACGGATACCAAATTGGGAAAAGTTCTTACGTTTATTTACACTAAAAAGAAACAAATAAAACTTTTTAACAATAAAAATACCGACTTCAAAATTCTATAGGATATTAAAACTACTAAAAAGAAAAAAATAACTTTATTTATGAAGTCGGGTGGGGCCCATAAATATAACTCGTTGGTCTGCATGAAACATGTGTGGGGCATACCTGGCCCCGCCCGACTTCATATGTAAAGTATTTTTTTCTTTTATTAGTTTTTATATCCTATAGAATTTTGAAGTCGGTATTTTTTTTGTTAAGAAGATTAATTTATATCTACGTACATATTATTGTTGGCAGGTACATCAAAATCATAATTTTTTTTTCAAAATTACGTTTCAGTATGGTCCATCCGTAGTCTTACCGTATTTTACTCAGCTAATGCTAATAGATAACTGACATTAATAATAATTGCCCAAACATTCCATTATCTTAACGATGTCTTCAATCAAAATTACGATTATATTGACTTGATAAACGCAATTAAAAAATGGTGTTATTAACTCTACTGAATATACGCACACGATTTCACCAATCAAACCGTTAATCTTGTTACATGAATCACTAAAAGCTAAGCTGGTATCAGCCCTGTCTGATTCAGTTATGTTCAAATTAACGATTATTAATTACCACGTACAGTTCAGATTTTGCCTATCATCCGCTAAGAGAGTGTATATTTTATACTCAATTAAATCGGCATACTGTGATTCGGCAAATTGGACATTTTCGTTGTTTATATAGCTACATTGTTCATGAATAACGATAAGTAAATCAATTGAGTTAACATTGTGCTAACAGACAAAACCGCGTGCCGACTAAGAATACCACCACCCCATCTTACCCCGAGGGTGTCGTAAAAGATGACTATGGGATTATCCGCAGCATGGACAGCAAGTTAGTTCGAGTACATTTTTAACACAACTGCGATTGCCAACCATTCTGCCAAGCGTGGCGATTAAGGCAAAAACTCCCCAATCAGCACACAACACAAACCCATACCGATCGTTGCAGCAATCTTTGGAGGAGTCTTCTGTCAAGCAGTGGACGTTTTCTGGCTGATCTGATGATGCTGATGAACGGACAAAACTATTCCGTGTTGTCCGAATCAAGAATATGGCACCTCTCCATTTCACATGTGGAAGTAAAAGGCGATTAAGGGGCTCTAAACCAGAGGAAATGGCAGCAGCTTCTCTTCTGTGAAACATCAGCCAGTCACTCGCCAACCCACTCGCCAAACGTGGTGAGTACTGGCAAATTCCCCCTAAATTGACGACTCTATTATGGAAACCTATAGGGGAGGCTGTAGTTGCAGCAGTGGCTATCTTGAATAATTAAAATACGCTCTTCATATTTACTTACATTACTCATAGATTCCAAATGTTGACTTCCTCAGTAATCTGTAAAAAAGAAACATACCCCGTTTAATGAAATCAATAACTTCATTGCGAGGTAAAATTACATATCTCATTTTTAGGTCATGGAGTTTCTTGCCCGTTCTCATGGAGTTTCTTCCCGTTCTTATCCATGGGAAATCTACATCTTGGAACGCGACAAATAAAGTCTTGATTAATCATAAGTGCCTGTAAATGGTTTAAATGAATAAAAATATTTTTATCTTTTTATCTTATCTTATCTGTCTCCTATTGCAAGAGTCCAGCTAGGTAGGTACCACCCCAGTGCCAGGTATTCGCCGGTAAGCAGTAGTGTTTAAACTTTAGACATTACTGTGCTCTGGTTTGAAGGGCACTGTAGCTAGTGACATTACTGGGCATAAGAGACTAACTAACTTTACGTCTCAAGGTGACAAGCGCACTGTGATGCTTTGCTGGACTTCTAATTGTTATTGGCAGGCATGTCGCTTCCCATCAGACAAACGACTCGATCGTCTCATCGCCAGGATGTATAAAAAAACTAACTCGTATGAAGGACCAAAAAATATCAACACCTTTAAACTCTAGGACTTAACTTCAAACTTTTAACTCCAATGGTAATTAAACTTCTACTCAAACTTAAGTCAAAAACGATAACGTACCCTCTTCAATTATAGACAGAAAGATGGAGCTCCACGTGAAACCAATCTATTCCGCGTTTTAAATCCTTCGGCCTGACAAACACACGAAGTCGATGGTTCGGAAAATAGGATGCTCCGACTAATTGATATGTGCCCATTTGATATTCTCGAAAATTCGATTGCAAAAATTCTTGTGTAAGCGCCATTTAATCTTTCTGTTGTCTATTTTAAACGAAAAGCGTAATAAATGTATAAACCCGGTTGATGTGTTTCTAGTAGAGTATATAGGATGTCGCAGAAGATCAGCGCAATCGTTTTAAAAGTTATGATGCACTACAATAAGCTGAGTTATATACCTACTTCTGTTTGTAAGGACGAGACGCATCTTGCTCAGTTTTTCTTTATTGTTATTAAATATTTTGTTTTATTTTATTTTTATTGTTTGGCCATGCGTCATATTTTTGTCAGATAAAAACAAATATGTTTTATTTTCTTTTTTACCTAGAATGTTTCGTTAGGCTATGGAAATTAAAAAACATCCTAATTTTAATAGAGAAGATGGTTGGCAGGTACCACCTGTTTGGAATCCGGTTATTAAATTAATAAAATCCCAAACAATACACCACACTAAAAAACATCAATACACTGTGAGTGATTACTGCGTGCATCGAAACAATTTTTGATTAGTTTTGTACGGTAGATAAAATAACTTTTAAATCTGTAACGATGCTTGTCACCTTAGTCATCCTGCGACCACGAACCCTGCAAAGTATTTGAAACGTCAGGAAAAAAAATCAATAATACACGCGATTTAATCCGTTTAAATTTGTTTTATTTTAATTTGTTTTGGCGTTTCTTCTCAGAGAAAGTCAGTAGGAAATGACAAACTCTAAAGATAAAAGTAATTCTTAAACTTTCGCGAATTGAATACATGATTTTAACATCGTATCGGGTCTATTCGCGCCCGGATTAATATCAAAACTAATATTTTGACCTACCTTGACGTTTCGATCAATTTGTATTGACCGTGGTCGCGAGTTTACGAGAGACTACGGTACGGATCGAATAGACTCGATACTATCTTAAAATCATCTAATGGTAAAGCCTGAGAAGTCGTCTATGTCAAACCTTACATTTACCAACTCAAGTTGGTAAATCCTAGGTTTTATAAATAAAACTGTTATGATCCTTTGTTGGTCGAAATAATAATAAATAATTTATTTCGACCAACAAAGGATCATACATGAAAAAATAAATCAGAAGACAATACAATTTAAATGCAATATATCCTACCTACAGTTTTTTATAACTCAGAGCATGAATCATATAGCAATGGTTGTACTGAAAGTCAAACCTCTCAGTGAATAACCTAAGGATGCTATTGATGCTGGCCCGAACCCTGCGCACCATTGCTGCACATCGTTTTCGCACAGTTGCATAAAAACAATCTACTCGTAATTCGGCGAATATACCAGATGCGCTGCAAAATCGGTGCAACCCTACCAGCACCCTGAATATAGTACACAGCAAATAATGAAACATCATGACTACAAAATAGTCAGAGAATTTCCTAAACCAAATCACGCACCAAAACACCTTGGAAATCAACCCCACAGAGACCGTGACCACAGAGTTAGAACAAACAGAGGTAGCACGACCCTTCCATAAATATTGGTTTGCAAGCAATCTGTTAGTAGCAACTAAACAAATGGCTTTGTACGCAATAAAAACGGTATTACTTTGGTTTAGAGCTGTTTGGGCTATCGAGGAAGTGAATTAAATGTGTATTAAGACTTTCATTGTCGGTACATTATTGGGATTTAGAATCGAAACATCAAGGTGTTTACAGGAATACGACTGCTTAATACCAAGTTGAGCTCACAATGGTAGCTAATTATGTTGAACTGTTCTGTGGTAGTCACCAAAAATACGTTATCGGTGTCGTAAAAGGGAGCTAATGTATCAAGAGGATGAGCAGCAGTGTCTTTTTTACAAGTTTTTATTTAACTTGCTTTCTTCACATGTCTTTCTGGTTCCTGTGTTCGTAATAATATACCGCAATCGTGAACCACGATCCGCCTATCAAGAGTAGTGGTTATGGCATAGCCCACACTAATGATTAAGAGGCAATTTTCACCAGTGGGTGTTGACTGAAGTGGTGATGAAACGTAATTATATTTTATATTATGAAATTATTTTTATCACCGTGTACGATCGTTTTTGATTGGGTATCAAACGTTAAATACTAAAACTGCGAACGAACCATTCAGAAGTTCAGGACATATTTCTCGCAATACGGAAATCCCAAGTTGCTCTGCAAAATAGTTACTTGAATAATCGGAGATTCTTTTTATAACATCGATTATGAGGAGCTTTTTTTTGTTTATAGCTTGGTGACCAGACTATCAAATCATTCGCCTGGTGGTAAGCGGCATGCTTGCTGTAACAATAATATCTAGTGTAAGAAGTGTAGTGAAGGCACTAGTATAAGAGTTACACTAGGCCTGTTCGAAAACAGTTTTCCATTCATATGGAGGAGATCGAAGCTCGTCATCCCTGCTTATGCGATTGCGATAGGTACGTCTCACATAGTCCTATATCGCACTACTTTTAAAAATTATTGTTGATCGTCCGGCTGCTAAGACTAGTTCTGCAAAATAACTTTACGTCTCGAGGTGACGTAAAGTTATTTAGTATCTTATACCTAGTAATTTCACTAGCTACAGTGCCCTTCAGTTTATATACTCCTTCTTACCAGAGAAAATCTGGCACTGGGTTGGTAGCTATCTAGTCAACCTCTTGCAATACGAGACTTACAACCAAGTACCTATATATAAAAATTATTTAATAACGGAATTGACCTATTATTACTTAGCACTCAACGTAAGTTTAGTCATATTATTTAAGTTGAAACTGAACAAGAAATGCCTCAAAAGGTATCACAAAGATTTTACGAACATAATTTGGTTTATAAGAATATTCTTAGAAGCTACTACATAAATGAATTATTTGTATTAGAGCTTTGAGTACTTTGTTTGAGCCCTTAAGGAAGGGAATGAAATCTGTGTTAAGACTTGTAATATAAAAGTGTTATAATAATGCGTTTGCTAAATCTACGTTTTGTCCTTTGTGTCGCTTATCTAATAAATACTGGAGTCACTTATATTTTATAGAAGATTTTATATATAGTTTCACTGCTTATGGACTCAGGTTAATATTATATTAGCCCAAATCGCATATCAGTATAAGAAACCTAAGATATGGTTGGAAAATGGCAGAAAACTATCCTACGATATCACAAATCATCTTGAAATCTCTTTTGATTTGCTAGTAGTAAAAACAAATGGCCGTGTGAGCAATAAAAATACATTACTAAGATTAAGAGCTCGGAAATATTGTACGGGCTATTGAGAGAGTAAATCCATAGACTACATTTCTCAGTGATGCACAGGGAAGTGGTCACTTACTGTGGGCCTCATAAGAAATCTCAAGGAGACTCAACGAGCTATGGAGAAAGCTATGCTTGGTGTTTCTCGAGATCGAATTATAAATGAGGGATTCATAGCAGAACTAAAGTTGCCGACATAGTAAACTAAAGTAGCAATGGGTGGGGCACATTGTACGTACAACTAATGGCCGTTAAGGAAAATCGTTCTCGAGTAGGTCTCTACTCTGGGGTCTCCCACACCGGAAAATGCAGCGTGATACGGTCTCTAATGATATGGACAGGTGAATATTGCTGGAATTCATTGGATGCGGGCGGTATGTAACCGGTAGTTGTGGAAATCTATGGGGAGGGCTTTGGTTCAGCAGCGGACTTCCTTCGGCTGAGATTATGAGGATGATGATATCAAATGAATTCAGAGTTCACCATCATCATCACCATCATCTTTATTTACCCGTCAACGTTCAATACTGAATAAGACCAGTCCTTTTTTTGTATTTTTTTATTGGTGCCCAGTGAAAATTCTTCGTGAACTTCCTTCGCCCCGGGGAAGGGCGAAAGGGTATGCTGGACTGTAGGAGTCGGCAAAAACCATTGGAGCGGTCATCTTCGGCACCTAAGGGAGGCTCCAGGTCCTCGTATGATCACACTAGAGCCCCCATTGATGCCACACCTATAGCAGGCACATCTCGGAGAGGGTGACTGTAAAGCGGTCACCCCCCCCCCGGGAGGATTGTAAAGGATCCCCCAAAGCGTCCCACGGTAGCGCGTGACCAGATGCGTGCTACCGTCTAAATAAGTCCAGTCCTGGATAACCAAAAAAGTTCCTGAGGATATTACCTTAGTCACTAAGACATGCCAACGGAATGGATTAGTGATCATACTAAGTCATCTCTTAGTGCATTGAATAATGCGACTGCTCATGTCCTTGGAATAATCCTAGTCGAGTTTTAGTTTCCTATAGCTCCACCATCTCTTTCTGTGGATTTCATATAAGGCGACCAAGGGACTCTACACTAGAGGGCAGCGGTGTCCTTCTGTGGACCAGTATCCGTACTGCACTCACCAACCCACCTAACAAGCGTACTGGTGAATTCCCCCCACAATAACGACAAAATTGTGGAAATCTATGGGGGAGGCGTTTGTTTAGAAGTAGACGTCCTTTTGCTAATATGATGACGTTTTTAGTGTGATCAAATACTTGTAAGCCTGAACGGCACTCAATACCACTCGATAGAAATCACCAGACCGAGGTGTCAGCCTTGTACTATTCGAACGGTTATAAGATCAAACGCAATATAAATAACTTAAAAAAACCCACGAGTTTCAGTTCAGTTTCAGATAAAACTTTAGGCTCTTATAACATGAACAGCCTTATCGTCTATATTTCCTGTCATACAACATACCTTACTTGACATGGGTCAGCTCGTGATAATTGCAGTCATATTGCTGCCTAATTTTGTCGCCATTTTGAATCATGGCTAACGTAAATATGGATCCATTTAAGTGGTATGTACCTGTTAACCGTAATCCAATCCGAATCAATTTAACTGACTGCATATTTTATTTTACCACTAATTTACTTTATTTTCAGATTAGTAGAATTGACAAACCAATGACATTATACATATAGACGTGCCATACACGAACATTATGGCACTGCAATAAGGCGCGCTGGCAGCCATTAGACCGCGTAATAAAAAATAAAACGAAATACAATTTTTTTATGTTCGTGTATAAACAGAGGATAGCATTATTCTTTGCATTATGTTATACTGAATTACGCTTATTATTGACGTCGAACCACAACAAAGGTCGGAGCGCGACTAAGTGAACTCCGGGTAATTACCTTGCTTTCATGTGACTATCGTAGAGCGCGGGCAACGCATCTACAGTTATAAAAAATTCTTAGTTAAAAACTACGTATTTTAATAAATTAAGGTATCGCCATCATCATATTCGTCCTCGACACTACTATTTTACGCACCTGCGATGCATTAGAGTGCCCTCTTATAAATGCTAACAATATTCATACCATGTTTTTAACCGGGTGCTATTATCGCGTGGTGTCGGCTAAGAATAGTACCTACCCATCTCATACCGTGGGTGTTGTTTTGGTGACTAGGGAATTAGCCGAATGATGGGCAGCAGCGTCGTTCCAGAACATTTGCAACTTAACTGAGCCATCCAACCAACAAAATCCAGCCGTCCAATGAGCGCACAACACAAACCCAAACCGATACTTGTAGTGATCTTTGCGAGAGGCTTATGTCCAGGAGTGGACGTTTTTTGGCTGAAATGGTGATGATGATGATGATGAACCGGGACCGAAAACATATTTCGTATTTTTTTACACATTACTAGAGACTAACAGAATACATCTTTAAGTAACATTGTTGTCTACATATTTATGTGACAAACCTATTCATAAATTCTCAATACATCAATAAATTTTTCATCTCCTCACTAAAAAGGCGGTTGGAATCAATTTCCGCCTTATATCCGCCGCCATCTTGGTGAGGTCGTCGCGGCTTGCACGTTAATTTATATCAAACACTTTATATGGGCTTGGAGTGTGAGTTTTTATCCCCAGCGACGGGGAGATAATAGATCTTTAAGAGGAATCGGGTTAAGTAGAGAGAAACATATTTTGATATTCTGAGAGACTGCGACATTTTCGGCTGCTTTTTTTCTCGTGCAAATTTTAGATGACAGCTGAGGAAATGTCTTCTCTCATACTTTGTGACTATTTGAAGGCACGGTTGACGCAGTGACTAAGCCACGAGCTTTCTGCGCTTTATGTCGTGGATTCGACATGCATAGAACAAATATTTTTATATTTCACATTGCTCTCATTAGTCAGGTACTTGATTATAGTTAAGAAAACTAAAAATAAATGTAATCTGATATCACACAACCAACCTTAACACCACTAAAATTAAGTAGATTTTAGAGTGACGAAAATTACTGAAAGGATGTCTAGGTTGTTATTTGGATTTATCTTAAATATGGAATTCCTATTCAGTTTGCGTCCAAGCACAAAGGTATATTATTGTACCTGTGCCCTGAAGCGTCAGCTGAAAATCAGCGCTGCAGTTACGTGTAGCAAACAATTTTAATCAAAAAAATAGTTTCGTTCGGGGGGGGTGAAACTTTCATATATGTGACAGTAAAAATTTTATGTATGGAAGGTAACGATATCTTTAGTTCACTTTTCAAAACTTATTAAATAGTTTACAAACAGTTCTTAATAGATGGCGCCAGCTGTCATCAGTAGAAATAAGTGTTGCCATATTACTTTAAACAAAAATAATTGTAGATCGAAATCTACCAGTGAGCAAAGGCTGCTAAACAAAAATTTAATATAAAATTATATCTGTTAGCATTTAACAATGCCAAATAGGTTTTATGTCTTTCTTATCTTAATGAAAACATCAGTTCATATATATAAATAAAAAATCAAACATATTTTAAAAAGTACATGGTAGAAAATTTAATATTATGTGCAATCATAGATTATGATGATATTTCACTTGGTCAAAGGACTTGGACTCGAGGCCAAATAATAACAAAAAAAGATACTTGACAGCCAATTCAAAACTATAATGGTATTGTTAAGGTATTTTAAGAAAAAACACAAACAGGGCGACGGTGCCGTCATATTTTTTATAATTTTTTTATAATTGTGAAATATTTGATTGAATATGTAAAGACTAATTAATCTAAACAACGTACAACGTTGCCTTATACGTGACATTGGTAAAATTGTGGGAGATACTCTACAGAAGCCATACTCTAAGAGAAGAGGGTATTTTAAGTTACATTGTCATAAAAAAGAAATAAATTTGTATGTCTATAATATTTTGTTTTTTAATTTCAATGATTCCCTTTCATAAACAAATAGTATTTTATTACAGTATATATATACCTACCTATATAGATTTGAAACAACGTATACTGCCATCTAGTGGCAAATTGAATGGATTATCTAGTTTGTATCAGCGCTATCTATTTTTTACGTAAATACAACTTAAATGTATTTTCTCAGAGTTGCACATCTGTTTCAATATTAGTGTATAATCTATGGTTTCGATGCACGCAGTAATCACTCACAGTGTCTTGATGTTTTTTAGTGCGGTATGTTGTTTGGGACTTTATTATTTTAATGACCGGATTCCAAACAGGTGGTACCTGCCAACCATCTTCTTTATTAAAATTAGGATATTTTTTAATTTCAATAGCCTCACGAAGCATTCTAGGCACATATCGGTTCTCTTTCGCGAGGACTTGGAAAAATCTAGTTTAAGTGATGGTGGAAGACAATCCGACGAACACGTGGATGCGGTAACTAGGTAGATAATAATTCATTTTGATATATGATATATATCGTACATATAAACATCCGTGCTTTTTATTTTTTAACCCTTACTGCCTATTAATTTCTGAGACAGTAAAACTGTACTTACGGAGCAAAACTTCAATCGTGCCTCAGAGCTGCACACAGCAAAGAGACACACACTTTTTTATTTGTTTTTACCTTTCTATCTAAAGGTAGGTTTGGGTTTGTCTGTTCATGCATGTTTTGCATGCTGTACCCACGATACAGAAGAAAAAAAAAGGGGTGGTGTTTAAAAAAAATGATTCCTGCCACTAAACAGTTCAATTCACTAACGTCTCGTGTACCTGTTACCTATGCACACAGCAAAAAAATGACTTCAGGGTTACTCGGGCATTATATAACATATCGTTGGCATCTCATTGTACAGACAGACAGACAGTTTCGAACTCAATTTTATCCAATAAGTCATGGACAAGGATCACAGGAACAAATTCAAATTTCGAACAATTCTAAGCCCCGTATTCATCGAGTTAAACAACAGTAACATATATACATCAATGCCCGTATTACTACGAATCGAGAATCAAATTTCAAGTAGAATTTGAGTTGAGATTGCATCAATTGAATATAAATGCTGGACCTATTCCGTAGGGTTGATATTTGACAATCGCAATCTCGACACAAGTTGACTTAATCCAGACACCACATGGAATCAGGAAAGCGAGAATAATACATTTTGATCAATATGAGACATATCATGCTCTTCATTTAATTCTCTTCTAAATTCCATACCCTTCTATTCAGTGATTTATAGACCTATTTTATCCATTAATGTTAAATGGCTCGATGCACACATTTAAGAGCCACACCATCAAGTACTAAATCAAATGTCAAGCACTACCAGAGCGTTCTAGCGTAAAACGTGAGGTGCAATTTTCTAGACTCGAAACTCTTCGCACGACTTCTTGCAATAACTATGGGTCACGCTCGGTTTCACGAAGCGAGCAGAATTTCGAACAGTGTCAGTTCAACGTACAGTGGCCAACTTTATCTATAAGTGGACCAATACAAGGTCAAACGAAAAACGTAGAAAGGCCAAGGTCAAATAAGGATCGAACGAGTCTCTGCTTCCACTGCCTGCGCCTTTTCTTTTTTTTGTATTTAACCCAGTGGTAATACATAATATACTTCCTCCAGCCCAGGGAAGGGTGAAAAGGCGTGCCGGGCTCCTTGCTACAACCACCGTAGCGGTTATCTTAAGCACCGGGGGTGTAACGTAGTAATGTAATTACAACTAAATACCATAGACAATGAGCCCACAACGCACTTATATCGGTCATTGTGGTGATCTTTGGGGGTAGCTTGTGTCCAGAAGTGGACTTCATTTGGCCGAAATGATGACAATAGACTTGATACGCAATTACAGTATTTGATCGTGAATATTAGTTTAATCGTTCACCAAAGACGTTTGGTTTCGGTGATGCGCTTGACCTGCAGTCAATCGTAATCACTGTACCACCTCCTCGTCTCACATGGCTTGGACTTTCTAATATAGTCCGCAGTTGGACATCTCAAATTATTCGTCGCATAGTTGTGGCTTCCCGAATGAACTTTTTTTTTTATTGGGGTCCAGTGGAAATTCCTCATGGAACTTCATTCGCCCCGGGGAAGGGCGAAGGAGTATGCTGGGCTCTTACCGGCTAGAACCATTGGAGTGGTCATCTCCGGCACCGAAGGGGGGCTCCAGTTCTTTGTAAGATCACACTAGAGCCGCCCATTGGTGCCACGCCCTTAGACACATCACGGAGGGGATGACTGTAAAGCGGCCACCCCCTCGGGAAGGAGACTGTAAGAAGGTTGCCCCCCCAGGCACTTCTCGGGGAGGATTCTAAAGGATCCCCCCAAACCACGCTTTGCGCTGTGCTACGCACATGGTGGCATGTGACCACGTGCGCACGCCGTCTTCCCGGGAGTCGCTCGGTGTGAGCACGCAGACTCCCCAATCTACGCGCCCGCGATCCCCGAGTCCCGAAGGTACCTAGCCTTTATTGACTGTTTTTAGTCAGTATGTAAAGCCTATCTAGATAGTAATCTCAATATCTGGGTAAGTATCTTGTGTTTAAATGTATCTAGCCATTTTATTATGTCATACCGTTAACGTTATCATCACCGCCGTGGTCATCATAACCACGCGGTCACCATCACCGCGACCTTCACCAACTTCGTTGGACTGAGCCAGGAGAGCACCTACGCCTACCTTTTTTTTTATTGATGTCCAGTGGAAATTCTACATGGAACTTCCTTCACCCCGGGGAAGGGCGAAGGGGTATGCCGGACTCCTACCGGCTAAAACCACTGGAGCGGTCATCTTCGGCACGGAAGGGGGGCTCCAGGTCCTCGTAAGGTCACACTAGAGCCACCTACGCCTACCTACCATTACAAGTGACGGGCATACGACCACACCCTTCTTGTTCTACTCTTTCAATATATTACGTTTATCTTGGGTTGTTGAATCTTTCATTTAACACCCTCTTCAACGTAACAAAGGGTGGCTCAAGGACCTCGATACAATCACACTAGAGCCACCCATTGCTGCCACGTCTTTAGGCATCTTGGAGGGAATAGCTGTAAAGCGATCATCCCTCTAGCGGTACTACTTTAAAATGGCCGCCCCCAGGCTCATCTATTGGTATATTGAAGAGGATATCCCTGAAGTCTCGCTGTGCATTGTGGTGCGCATATGGTGCCACGTGAAACACCGCCGTCTTCCCGGGGGTCACTCGGTATGAGCACGCAAATTCCCCAATTTGCGCGCTGGCGACCCCGAGGCCCCAGTCATATAGCGAAGACAGGGGCTCAGGCGTGTTGGACAAGGTACCGGGGGAGTTGTTACTTCAGCGCCGTGCCCTCGTTCTCCGGGCAGGATCAGCCCTCTCGCGATCCCGCTTTGCGTTCTCCTTCTAGAGCATGACGCTCTCGCAGAAGCAGATACTGCCTACATTTACAGGATACGTGACTTTTCTCGGTTCTTATATCGACAAACCAATCGTTTTGCTGACCAGTTGTAGTTAGTTGTAGGCTAGGCCGTGTGGGGGCGGCTCAGAATACCACCACCCCATCTCCTCCCGTGGGTGTCGTACAAGTCGACTAAGAGATTAGCCGGAGGATGGGCAGCAGCGTCCTTCGAGTACATTAACAACTCAACTGCGATCCCCAACCCGTCTGCCAAGCGTGGCGATTATGGCAAAACCCCCCAATGAGCCCACAACACACCCATATCGGTCGTTGTGGTGTACTTTGGGGGAGGCCTGTGTCCAGCAGTGTACTTCATTCGGCCGAAATGATGTAGTTTGGCGAAGTGATTAGCTTATATTATGTATAGCGGGTTATTCCGCACGATACAAATAAAATTTGTTCGATTTACAGGCAATGACACAATTGCTCCGTGTCTGGGTGCATATGAGATATATGTCTGTAAACTGTACCTAGAATACAGGAGACCAAACGTGTAAAGCATTGATACTTCCACTGCTGGACAGAAGCCTCCCTCAAAGATTGCCACAATGACCAGTATGGGTTTGTGTTGAGAGCTCATTGGGGGGTTTTACCATAATTATGAATGTACTTGAAGGACGCTGCTGTCCATCCTCATAGTCGCCTTTTATGACACCCACAAGTTGAGATGAGGCGGTAGTATTCTTAACCACACGGCAAAAGTTTCTAGTAATTATTTTAAAATCTTCAGGAATAACCTAAACTAATTTTCATTAGTCTTTTACGATTTCCACAGTTTATAATCATGATTTATTAAGTTCGAAATCAGCGTAGAAGATGTGTATTTCATCATCATCATATCAGCCAAAGGACGTCGACGTCATGGTCGTCATTTTGGAGAGAATTTGCCAGTACTCACCACGATTGGCTGGCAGATTTGTGAACACAGAATGGGTGCTGGCCCACAGCAAGGACGCTGCCCATCCCTCTTGTTCAGAATCCCTTAGTCGCTTTGTACGACATTCACGGGAGGAGATGAAGTGGACCAATATTCTTATCATCATCATTTCGGCCCAATGAAGTCCACTGCTGGACACAGGCCTCCCCCAAAAATCACCACAACCACCGATATGGATGTGTTTGCCATAATCGCCACGCTTGGCAGGCGGGTTGGCGATCGCAGTTGAGTTGTTAATGTACTCGAAGGACGCTGCTGCCCATCCTCCGGCTAATCCCTTAGTCGACTTTTACGACACCCATGGGAGGAGATGGGGTGCTGGCATTCTGAGCCGGCACCACACGGCAATAATATTCTTATAATACTAATAAATTATCGAGGTGACACGTACTATATAAAATTACTTAAACAGATTCGCAACTTGAATTTGTAATCTCGGCTTAGAAGTCTGTTTGGCAGTAGCGCTCAACGCCTTGTGGCTTGCGGGTTCGTCTGCCATACGGTATTGTTATACATTTGAAAACAAAATTAATTTGTTGTGTGTCTCTATCTGCGCGCTCGCAAACCCCGGGAATAAACGTACTTTCTGGTCTAGCGATTCTGCCTCGGGCTTATTTGCTTAAAGAAAACAAAAACTTCTAATAGGCCGAAAACACGCAATCAAAAAGAAAAAGACCCAATACCAACGATTCAAGCTCCATAAAACTGAGTCAATATTGTAAGCATTTCCTATATAAGAATTTATTGTGTTTGTAACAGAGTTAGCGTGAGGAAGGCCGCTAAGCTACGTATCGGCGACCAATAATCGATATTATACCGCCATTAGCAGCCCACCATTACTCTAAAAATAAATGTCCACGGTTAAGTAAAGGCTTCCATTAGAAAGATAAGCGAAAAATGAACTAGGCTTTGTTTACTGTTTATTGGCCTTAGTTATGTGGTTATCTCCACAAGTTATAACGTTTTGTATACAATCAAAATGGATAGCAGAGAATAGAATAGATACATTTATTCATGGTGTTCGGAATGGAATATAGCACAACTCTATCTCCACCCGTGGATGTCGTAAAAGGCAACTACGGGCCTCTAATCCAGAGGGATGGGCTGCAGCGTCTCTTCTGTGGAACAGTAGCCATACTGCGCTCACCAACCCGCCTGTCAAGCATGGTGAGTACTGGAAAGTTCCCTCTAAAATGATGACACAATTGTGGAAATCTATGGGGGAGGCATTTTTTCAGCAGTGGACGCCCTTTGGCTACATAATACAAAGCAGGATATTTTGCTACATGACAGACACTGAGAAGAAAAAAATAAAGTGACCAGCAGTTAGGTAGGGCTATTAAGTTGTGATCTGCAGATAGTTGTTCCGGGTCTGGGTGTATTTTGTGTAGAATTTGTGTCTGCTAACGCACCCACGACATAGGACAAATAATTGTGCGGGGCAACGTTTAAAAAAAACAAGATAAAAAAGATAAAAAGTTAGTAAATACAGAGCTGATGATAGTGGAGCAGGTTATTACGGCTGACTACGTTTTATTTATTAATAGTTACGGCACACGACCTCCAGCCTACTTGGTGGTAAATAGTAACGCATCAGTACTCTAGTGATTACAGATGCATCGCCGCCTTTGCAAGCTTTACTTATTTATTTTCAAACAATGAAAGCTTATAGTGTGAATCAAAACTATTATATGTTACGCCTACATCTTTGAAAACAAAGTAATAACCTAAAGAATTAAATTTAGGATAAAATATTAGAAATAATGATAAAAAGTTATTATATAAAAACAATAACACGACAAGCAGTTATGGTTGACGTTAAATTGTATTTAAATAAATTATTACATGTTTCATCAATACACATAATTTGTCGAAAAATATATCTGTATCTAGACCGCTCTGCATAAAATGGAATACACTTTGTTCTTATTTGCACTGGCTTCCTGCACTGGGTTCCTACCCTTTACCCGGACCACGTGAAATGAAAATTTGTAGAACTGTAGCCCGCTATCGTCGTTATATGATGGGGGGCTCCGGAGGTCGCGAGCGTGCAGGTTAGGAAATCTGCGTGGATATACCGAGCGACCCTGGAAGACGGCGATGCGCACTCAGTCACGACGGCGTGGTGGCAGTGCGCACATGGACACGAGCCACTATGTGCGTAGCACAGCGCACAGCGATACTTCGTTGCTTTACAACTGCCCACCAAGATGTGCCTAGAGGGCGGCCTCTTTACAGTCGCCTCCCCTCCTTTGTAGGAGGTGACCACTTTACAGTCATTCTGATGTGGGCGTAGAAGATCCACCAGTAATTTTAACAGTTAGGAGTCCGGTGCTCGTCAATGCTCGTCGGCTAATCCCTGAGGTGGAGAAAGTATATGACGTAATTCCACAGGGTCGATAAAAAAATAAACAAGGCTTGAGTACCGCCCCTGTTGAGCTCTCGGCCTAAAATTAAAACCACTAAAGTTATATTACTAACCCTCTCCTTTTTTTATTGGGCCCTATGGAAGTTCTCCGTGAACTTCCTCCACCCTGCGGAAGGATGAAGGGGCATGCTGGACTCCTACCGGCTAAAACCACTGGTCGGTCATCTTCGGCACCTAAGGCTCTAGGTCCTCGTATGAGGGGATGACCACTTTCCAGTCATCCCCTCCGAGATGAGCCTAAAGGCGTGGCACCAACGGGTGGCTCTAGATGGAGATTACTCGAGTTCCTGGAGCCTCCCTTCGGTGCCGACGATGAGCCGATTTAGCCGGTAGGAGTCCGGCATGCCCCTTCGCCCTTTCCCGGGGCGATGGAAGTACACGAGGTATTTCCACCGGATAACTAAAATTTAAAAAAAAGGTCCTCGTATGAACACATTAGAGCCGCCCTGGTGCCACACCTATAGGCACACCTCTGAGAGAGTGACTGTAAAGCGGTCACCCCCCGGGGGATTGTAAAGGATCTCCCGAGGCGTCCCTGTGCGCGCTGCTATGCGCACACGGCAGCGCATGACCTAGAATTATATTCCGACAGTTACATTCCTATATCCCCCATCTGTTCATTGCCAAAACCCTGGGTTATATAGGTTTGAGTCAGGGAGACCCCAATATGTGTATAACCGATAAACATATTTCGCATCTCCCATTTCAAATCTCATTACAAGCATTCGATTTTCGTTAATCCTGAAGACACTCCTAAATCTATTTACTGCCGAAATTATCGATCTAATCCTAAATCTTTAGATTTGAGGTTTTTAAATTGATCTGTTTTTGTGTTAAGAGTGATCTTGAGGTGAGGGATGGGCAGCAGCGTCCCTTTTGTGGAACTGTAGCGATACAGCTCTCACCAATCCTCCCACCAAACGTGGTGAGTACTGGTAAATTCCCCCATTCCCTAAACTTTCTTCAGCAGAAGACATCTTTTAGCTGATACGATGATAAAACATAGAATGTAAAAAACTGAACAAAACAAAATGGTATGTTTCTGCATGTGTTAGTACCCACGACACCGTGTAACGTTGTTTCTAACTCTAGAGAAAAAAATTGAATATCACAAAATCCCTTTTCATGCTGATGAATTTTTATACGGTTAGGACTTCAAAGCAACATCGCGGCATCGGTTGGAACGCATATTTATAGAAAAGCGTAGGCTGTATTACCATCTTTCATAAATAGTCGATTTTAAGAGGAAAATATGATTGATAGGATATACATCAGCTTTATACGCACGTACAGGCAATTTTAAATTTAAAGTCTGCAGGAATAAGTTTTGGAATTTACTAACGTAGGACCGCCTATTGGGTAAGGAAAAAACAACCGTCTACATAGATGAACATTTTGTGTAGGTATAAATATTTGCAAGTAACATTTCTAATTGGCTTTTGCTTTTTAAAGACTCAAATGACGTCAATAATTCTGGTTCGTTGTTTGTGATAAACGTACAATTTTTTTTTACAATTTTATGCAATCATTCAATAATATCAGGTATAGATATTCCAAAACAAATCATCATATATATGAAGTACCATTTTACTCAGTGACCATATCGAGTGACCCCGGGAAGACGGTGGTGCGCACGCGGCCACGTCCCACATCTGCGCACGTGGTCATGTCCCGCCTGTGCGCATGCAGTGAGCAGGAGGTTTTATCTGCATTGTGCTTCATGTTGTGGAAGTCTTCACACACTGCCAACAGGTTGCGCATCGCTGATATTCTTGGCACTAAAAGAACCATATCATTTTATATGAAATATGATTTATAATTTTACCATTGATCGAACAGCCTATACCTGTTTCAATAAGCTTACCCGACAGCCCATCCATGTAAAGGTTAAATAGGACAGGGGACATGCTTCCATCTTGTCGTACCCCACATTTAAGGCCAAAGGGCGCTGACAGCTTGTTCTTCCATTGGACTCGATTTTTGTGCTGCTGATACCAGTTTTGCAGCACCCGCACTATCTGGTCGGGTACCTTACGTTCATATAGCTTTCGCCATAACAGGTCATGGTCAACGCGGTCAAATGCCTTGCTGAGGTCTAGATAGCAGGCTATACTTGAGGTTTTCATACTTTTGCAGTATCCTACATTCTGTTTAAGTACGCAGATCACAGTACTAGTTGATAGATGGCCTTTGAAACCATATTAGCAGTCTAAAGATCTTCGTCTTCTGCGTGGGACGCACTGGGGGATCCTTTACAATCCCCCTGGGGGGGTGACCGCTTTACAGTCACCCTCTCCGAGATGTGCCAATAGGCGTGGCACCAGTGGGTGGCTCTAGTGTGATCATACGAGGACCTGGAGCCTCCCTCCCCGTTTGCAACCCAGTGCTTGAGATGCGAGTCTTCAAACCGCCGTACCACCACTACACATTGCCACTAACACTCTTATAATCACAACTACAAACGAGTTCTCGTTGTAATATTATAAATAATTAAAGGCAAAAACTTATAACCATACTTTTTAAATTTAATCAATGCTTTTTAACAATTAATTTATGATTAGAAGGAATAAAAAAAGACTTCTAGATAATTCGAGATAAAGGGAGCTACTTATCGGTGTATGATCGCATCCAACAGTCTGGCTATGATAGTTGCTAGTGCGATTGGGCGATAGTTATTAGCGCTCCATATGTTCTTTCTTCGGTGTCTTGAGGGCCTTCGGTATGTATCCAAATTTAATAATATGCTGAAAATAAAATAGACAGAACGTGATACATTGCTAGACCTCCGTAGCGTATATGTTCGATTGCCAGTCCGTCTAACCCTGGTGACCTACCGTCATTTGTTTGTTTTACAACATCCGCTATGTCCTGTACAGACATGGTTATAGTGCTGCTGTCGTTTGGCGCAGGTTGCCTGAATATATTTTTAAAGTTATTGGCAATATTTCCATCATCTGTTATGCCGTCAATGTGTGATGGATAGTATGTCGAATGCTTAACAATATTGAGTACACAACACGCCTAGATCGCTCGTTGTGGCGATCTTTGGGGGAGAACGGTGTCCAGCAGTGGACTTATTTGGCTGAAATAATGATGATGATTGGCAGGATCAATTTCAGTAATGGTAGTCTAAGTACTGATATAAAAAGTAATAATACTATACCATCATATCAAGATAGCTGACAAACGTCACGCTTCACCAATATCCAAATGGTAGGAGGCGGAGGTTGAGGTGGGTACGAAAGGGTGACTACATTTCAAGCACGTCTTATTAGAATGGTCAGCCATAAGAGGTTTACTGCCGAACAAAGGCCTCCTCCATAGACAACCGGATAAATTATGTGCTAAGACCAAGTAACTATAGACGGATAGTATTAAGTATAAACAAAAAATCTATTACTACCTCTTACGCGCGACGTAATATGATAGAAAGAGATATCTTTAGAGCTTTGGTTACAGCAAAATAATCGAATGGCACCGTTTCGTACTAAAGTAACAATCCACTTTCTGTTAAAACTGTTAGCGTTATATGTTAACCAGATGGTTTCAGGTAAATATAGCTGTAGGCGCGCAACGCTTCGAGACGTGCGCGAACGGTTAGTGCTTTCTCTTTTTATCACACGTATTACTCACATTAGGATGACAAGTATTTAATAATGGAATTTTGTTCAACTGTATGTGTGTACGTACGTACGTACTATATGTTTGATTAAGTGAATTTTGCGGAGAATTTATCAGTACTCATCACGCTTGGCAGGCGAGTTGGTAAGCGCAGAATGACTGATCCACAGTAAGGACGCTGTCGGTAGCAGTCCCTCTGGCTTAGAGTTCCTTAGTCGCCTCTTACGACTTCCACGGGAAGAGATGTAGTGGTGCTATATTCTTACTCCGGACATGTATAATGTCACCTACTCTTTCAGTTAGAGTGTTACTGTAGTTACGTCACACACTCTGACATTAAGATTCTACATTTTCACACACAAATCCTTTTTCCGCATTACCAAGTAAAACACATATCTGTCCAACTTGCGAATTTCATTTCAATACTATGGAATTGTTCATGCGAAAAGTGGCAAGACTCTTATTTACATACCCGTATTATAGAATGTCCCTACTTTTCTGTTTCGAAAGTACCTTTTTCGTGACCGGCTTATTCAACCGATCAGAGAAAATGTGTATTTGAAAATGATAAAATGTCTGTTGGTTATCTGTGGGATTCACGTTGGTGTTCACTATTTTGAGTTATGTAACTCAAGTGCAACTTGCAATCAATCATTTGAAGAAAACCACTTATTCTTTGGATAATATTTTTATTTATCATCATTGTGGCGACACTACGTCACAACATTGATTGCAATTTTCCGATGACGTCAAAGAATCTTGAATCAGACCTGTAAAGTAATCGCACAACGCTACATATATACAGATGCCCAACGTCAACCAATGGGCTTCAGCACGCCAGGTACAACACCCGCCCCGTCGAGGCCGTCTTGCCGCTCTTTGCAGCCTGGCTCAGAAGGAGCGAGCACGTCACCTACCGCCTGACGCAGGTGCTCACCGGGCACGGTTGTTTCGGCGCGTACCTGCACAGGATAAGACGCGAGGCCACGACACAATGCCACCATTGTGATAGCGACCAGGACACCGCACAGCATACGTTCGAGGCGTGCCCTACGTGGGCCGCCGATCCTGGTCGATCGGATCGGGCAAGATCTCTCTCTGCCAGCAGTAGTGTCGGCTATGTTGGCAGAGCACGAAAACTGGAATGCAGTAGCCTCCTTCTGTGAGAGCGTCATGCTCCAGAAGGAGACCGCAGAGCGGGATCGGGAGAGGGCCGATCCTGCTCGAAGAGGAGGAGACGGCGCCGGGGTTGTTACCACCCTGGCGCCTAATTCTCATACGCCTGAAACCCCCTGCCGTAGCTACAAGGCGACCTCTGGGTTCGCGGGTGCGTAGATTGGGGAATCTGCGTGCTCACACCAAGCGACCCAAGAGAAGACGGTAGCACGCATGGTTACGCTTTGGGGGATCCTTTATAATCCCCCTGGGGGGGTGTCCGCTTTACAGTCACCCTCTCCGAGATGTGCCTATAGGCGTGGCACCAGTGGGCGGCTCTAGTGTGATCATACGAGGATCTGGAGCCTCCCTTAGGTGCCGAAGATGACCGCCCCAGTGGTTTTAGCCGGTAGGAGTCCGGCATACCCCTTTGCCCTTTTCCGGGGCGAAGGAGTTCACGAAAAAATTCCACAGGACATCAATAAAAAAAATTTAAACACCCGCCTGGTTGGATGATTCTCCTTTCTCTATGGAGGAACACCACACCTTATTCTTTTATAATCATCATATCAGCCGGAGGCTGTCCACTACTGGACAAAGTCCTCTCTCTCTCATGGGGGAAATATGCCAGTAGACCAGTACTCACCACGTTTGGCACACAACCGGTGAACACCCATCCTCCGGCTAGTCCTATAATCGCCTTATACCCACGAGAAAAGATGGGGAGATGCTATTCTTAGCCGGCAGCACACAGAAGACAAATTACTTGAAACATATAAAATAATTGAATAGAAAAAGACAGATATCCATTACTCGGGGCAAAACGACGACCCATTGAAGCATCGCGTGGATGCAATTTAGATAATGGACCCAGACATTGTCACGTGCCTCGTACCAACCTAATAGAAATTACAAATTCCCCCGAGAATCTGAAGGGCGGGAAGCTTTTTTACGATTCTGTTTCAGAAATGATTTAATGATGCATGAATTCAATTACATTTTGAACTAGCTTTACCCTGCCACGCGTTGCTGTAGCTAAATGGACAAAATTGCAAAATGAATTGAATGATGAATAAATAAACAAAATACGAGTCCCCTGATTTAATAAAAACATGCGCGTATATGTAAGATGATACAGCGATGTGTAAGAGTTTCAAAACGATCGAGAGTTTCAAAACGATCGGTAAACAACTTCAGGATATTTACGAATTTGAACAAATGAAAATTAAATTATTGTATATATAGTTTATGAGTCTCCCGATTTAATAATAATATGCGCGTATATGAATACAACGATGTGTAAAAATTTCAAAACGATCGGTAAAGAACCTGGAAATTTGCGATTTTGAACAAACGAACATTACATTTTTATATATATATATATATATGATAAAGTTCCGTGTGGTGTCCGGATTATCCGTGTGGTGGCCGGATTAAGAATATAGCACTACTCCATCTCCTCCCGTGGAGGTCGTAAAAAGCGATTAAGGGACTCTAAACCAGAGGGATGGGCAGCAGCGTCCTTTCTGTGGAACAGTAGCCATTCTGCGCTCACCAACCCGCCTGCCAAGCATGGTGAGTACTGGCAAATTCCCCCCAATATGATGACTCAGTTGTGGAAATCTATGGGGGAGGCCTTTGTTCAGTAGTGGACGTTGTATGGCTGATATGAAGATAAAGTTCTATATAGAATTCCTAAAAATGTGATGAATAAATCATGACAATGTTTTTTTTCGCGTTTGTATTCCAAATGTACTAGAAGGACGCTACTGCCCATCCTCCAGCTAATCCAATAATCACATTTTACGGCACCCACGTGTTGAGATGGGTTAGTGCTTTTCGTAGCCGGCACCTTACGGCACTCAATCATAGGTAGTTCATAAGCTGATGATTACATGAATCAGATGATAGTTTCCTACTCCGTACAAAATATATTCAGCTATATCTGGTTAAGCAGGATGTCAACCTCAACACAGGAAGGCAGGCCTGATAATGATGCCTCCTGTCGTCGCTATATAGTGGGAGGCCTCGGGGTTCGCGGGAGCACAAATTGGGGAATCTGTGGACCCACACCGAGTGGTGCATGTGGTCACGCGCCACCGTGTATGCAACATAGCCCGCGCACAGTGAGGCTTCGGGGGATCCTTTACAATTTCCCTCGAGGTGTCTGCTTTACAGTCACCCTCTCCGAGACGTGCCTATATGCTTGGCACGTGTGAGCGGCTCCAGTGTGATCATATGAGCCTCCCTTAGGTGCCGAAGATGACCACCCCAGTGGCTTTAGCCAATAGGAGCCCGGCATGCCCCTTCGCCCTTCCCCAGGGCGGAGGAAGTTCATAAAAAAGACTGTTGATGATTATGAGCTACTTATATGATTGCTGGTGTGATTCAAAAGACTACCAAATAGATATCTCTAGTATATAACACTTATAAAACCCTGAGTTTTTCAAAGACGCACATATAGAAGTAGTTGTAGTCATTACAGTCATGACCAGCAAAAAAAAAGCTTTCCAAATAACCACATAAAAAGTTGTGCTCATACCAAGCGACATCCGGGAAGACGGTGACCTTTGGGGGGGATACTTTACAATCCTCCTCAAGACGTGCCTAGGTGGGCGGCCTTCTTACAGCCAACTTCGCTCTGCTAGAGGGGATGACTGCTTTACCGTCAACCCCTCTGAGATGTGCCTCAAGGCGTAGTACCAATGGTTGTTTGCAAAATTGTGGAACCCCTTCGAAGCTGAAGAACCGCTCCGATGGTTATAGCCGGTAGGAGTCAAACAACTCAGGGGCTAGGAAGTATATGATGTATTTCCACCGATTGAAATAAAACATTGCTATAAATACGTTGATAAATGACCAACCGATCTAAAGAGAATCATCATATTGAATCAATAAAGGAATATCCCACGCAATCCTATGTCATTGACTTCATTAATTAATAAAAGAACCAGACGCTTTAAGATTTGATTAAAAGTGAAGCCATCAAAATTACTTTTGTGCTTTCATCTTTCTCTATTTAATCAAGGTCGGACATCAATTTAGATTTTTTCTTAATTCTATATTATTTGTCATGATCACCTACTTTCTGAATGCCTATTTTTAGTACAGCTACAAAAATTAGTTTACCATATTAAAAAGAGATGGGTGCATTATCCGTGCATTGAAACGATGCTTAGTATAGAGTCAAATGTACTTCGAACTTACAGCTGGCGTAGCACGGTCTACGGCGTAGCCACCACGTTGACTCATCACTCATTATCTAAACAACCAACCAACTAGGCCAACATGGTGAATTAAAGCATAACCTTTTTCTCAGTGACAGTAATTGGCTGATTATGTATGTTATAATAATTTAAACCTACTACATACATACAATTATGGTCTGAATTCGAAACATTCACACAGACGCGCGTTAAGTAAGGCCTCTAAGATGCTTCCAGCACGCATTCAGTCAGTTATTTAAGAACAAATACAAGTAAGTTTTTGAATGATTGATACAGTCGACTTCTGCGCTCTGGGTCGTGGGTTCGATTCCCACACGGAACAAATATTTGTATGATCTGCAGGTAGTTGTTCCGGGTCTGGGTGTATTGTGTGTGGAATATATATCTGTAAACGCACCCACGATACAGGAGAAATCCTAGTGTGGGGCAACGTTTTTTTTAAAACGAAAACGAATGTTACTTTAACCACCACCATATTGTACCGCGTGGTTCTCGATAAAAAAATGGCCGCCACTTTGAGCTTATTGGACCGATTGTTTTGGAAATAAATATTCTAGGACTCGTGTTTTTTTCTCTATACTAATATACGGTTAGAATTGTTGACTTACAATATCAAAATTGTACCTAAGTCAGTGGTCAGAATTTAAAAAGTGCTTGCCATTTTGAATAGTCACTGGACTGATGCTTCCAAAATCCATATGTGAGGACTCGAGTTTTGGAGTTTACTCCTAACAAAGGATTTGAGCTTCGAAGGCCCGGTACGAAAATTTTATGCGGAGTAAAATCAAGTGTAACACTCGAAAAGTTGAGGCATTACGTAGAAAGAGACAAACATATATATCTCTAGGATTGACGTGCAAAAGAATGAGATGGTATACATTACACAGCGTATCTTATTCTCGGGGCTTCCTCTTTGTGCGATGCTTCGTAGTCTCACTGTATAGTTCACTACCTCTTGTCTGAGAGTTGAATGTGTGCGTATGCTTGTACGTGTGTGTTGTGTGCCTGCGTAGTACGAAGTTCTGCCACAACTTGTATACTGCTGCCGAGTACAGGGTATGCATGCTGTATAATAAATACATATCGTAGCATTTATTGTATCTATACAACGTACATAAACAGCAACCTAACCATCAACTTTTAATGTTTTGATTTTAAAGTTTTATTGTACTTCTATGCATTGATATGTGTATTTTTATGTACTATTAAACAAATCATATTATTATTTAGTAATACACATACGCTTTTATTGAAGTAATATAAATAATCTGAATTATTACAGATATATGTTTGTTTCTCTTATCATTTTAGAAGATGTGTTCATTTACCCTCTTTTTTATTCGATTTATATCATAATTATCGTTCGTAAAGAGTAAACTCCAGTCGTGCGTCGGAGCTGACACACATATTTTTGTGGCAACTTAGTCGCGTCGACTTAGATTTTTAGTTACTGGACCATTGCTATCACAATCGATATCTGAGGGCCTCATTACGTATCAATTGGGATTCGATGTTATTAGCCGGCTTTCAAAGTCGATGCCTGACGGGGAATTTGTTTCTCTATACAAATCTAATGCTGAAATTTAAAAAGAAACGAATGTGAAGAAACCAGGTCTTAAATACCTGTATGTTTATAATGTTTACAAATTTCAGTAGGCTAGGATCAGTGGTTGAGTAAAAATTTTATGTTCAAAAAAAATAAGTGACGACCCGAAGTCTCCGACGGAGTGTAGGTTGCAAAATTGGCCTAGTTAAGATAATCTATAATAAATATGTCTACTGTGGCGTACATGTTTTTACCGACTTCAAAAAGGAGGAGGTTCTCAATTCGATGCGTATTTTTTTTATATATGTACACCGTTTACTCTGAGATTAGTAGACCGATTTGAGCAATTCATATTTTAATAGTATGTAGTAGTTTTTTTCCGTGTGGTGTCCGGATTAAGAATTCCGTGTGGTGTCCGGATTAAGAATATAGCACCACTCCATCTCCACCCGTGGATGTCGTAAAAGGCGACTAAGGGAATCTAAACCAGAGGGATGGGCAGCAGCGTCCCTTCTGTGAAACGGTAGCCATACTGCGCTCACCAACCCGCCCGCCAAGCGTGGTGAGTATTGGCAAATACCCCCCAAAATGTTGACACAGTTGTGAAAATCTATGGGGGAGGCCTTTGTTCAGCAGTGGGCGTATAAATGGCCGATATGATGATGAGTAGTTTTTTAACCAGCTTCAATAAACAGGCTAATTTGACAGCGCTTATCTAGATGATGTCTTAATAGTTTCGATTCCTCTCAGATCAGAGAACCGATTTGAGTCATTCCTATTTTTAGTGTTAAAAACTGATATTAAGTTGGAAAAAGTTCTGACATTTATTTACACTAAAAACAAACAAAGTTTTATCTTGTGAGTTTTAACTATATAGGTACTTAAGCAGTTAACAAGCCAAGGTCAAGAGCCAGTGAGCTATCTGTCGATTCAAATTCATAATAACCTACCAACTTGAAGATAATAAGTACCATTCAAGATAATTGAAGAGCCCTCTCATGATCCATAAGTAGACTAAAGTATCTGTTAGCTCCTTTTTTTGTAACATAACTCACATACTGCTGTCTCATTTTTATGAAAGGCACTTAATTACTGAACAACCCCCACTCTAATTTCACACGATACTTGCACAAAGATGTCCTCTTAAGAGCTAAGTAATACACTCTATTACTTAGTTGAAGAGGACAGCCTTAAACACTTTATGTGAAAATGTTCACTACATTTTGTATAATGGTTTTAATTTGCGGTTAACACTGAACGTGCATTTCCATAGAAGATTTTTAAATTGCTTTTGTGGTTAATGGGAATTTATGATATTGCTTGGTTTTTCTTATTTTAGTATTTTTTTTATTTTATTTGCCTCTCTCTAGGATTACTCCTGTGTCGTGGGTGACGACCCGGAGCGCAGCAGCCGACTGCATCAGCCACTGCACCAACCGTGCCGTCATTATCTTTACATATGTTTATTTTGACAGAAAACAATGCCAACGATTAAAGGATTTCTCCTGTACAAGGAGACTGCAGAGCTGAATCAGGAGAGAGCCGATTCCGTTTGAAGTACACGGCACCGAGGTAACAACCGCTCTGGCGTGGCCCGTGTCTATCACGCCTGATTCCCCTGCCGTCGTTACATGGTGAGGTCCTTGGGGGTTGCGGGCGCACTGATCGGGAACCTGCGTGCTCATTCTGAGAAATTCCCGAGAAGATGGTGGCGTGCATATGCTGATATGCCACTGCGTGCGCAACGCAGCGTACAGCAAAGCTTCGGGGATCCTTTATATCTCCCCGAGATGTGCCTGGGTTTCGGCCTATGTACGGATGCCTCCCCTTCGCTAGAAGAGGTGACCACCTTACAGTCATCCCCCTCGGGGATGTGCCTTAGAGATTTATTGAGATCCTGGAGCCCCCTTACGGTACTGAAGATGACCTCTTTAGTAATTTTAGCCGGTGGTAGGATTCTGGCATGTATTAAAAATGTACACAAGGTGTTAAAACTTTATCAATACATTGATGAAGAATAAATATAGCAGCTATACTGTACAAAACATCATATCGGCCACATATAGTGCGCTGCTGAACATAGGCCTTCCCCAGAGATTTCCACAACTGTGTCATCATATTGGGGCGAATTTTCCAGTACTCACCGCGCTTGGCAGGCAGGTTGGTGAGCGCAGATGGCTACTGTTCCACAGAAAGAACGCTGTTGCCCATGGTTTAGAGTCCCTTAGTCGCCTTTTACGACCTCCACGGGAGATGGAGTGGTGCTATATTATTTATCCGGACAGCACATGGATAACAGTACAAATAGCATTTCAGATATAGTTGGTTTCCAGGGAAGCCACATGTGCAGGAAAGAGCTAACGTCATATCTACCTATCGCCAACAAAGTCTTTAATCCTATATTAGGCTTTTTATAAAAGAATTATTTTAACGTGTGCTTTAAACTTGCCGTCTGTAAGATCAGTAATTGCTTTGGGTATCTTATTGTTTAATAGTAAATGCTATTATCATTGTTTCAGCCGAATAAAGTGCTGCTGGACCCTAGCCTTCCCCGAAGATCGCCACAACGACCAGTCTGGATATGTTGTGTGCTGATTGGGAGGTTTTGCCATAATCGCCACGCTTGGCAGACGGGTTGACGATCGCAGTTGAGTTGTTAATGTATTCGAAGGACGCTGCTGCCCATCCTCCGGCTAATCCCTTAGTCGGACGATGGGCAGCAGCGTCCTTCCAATCAGGAAGACGCTGCTGCTCATCCCCTTAATATCTATTCTTAGTCGCCTTTTACGTCATGGATGGAGGGGTGGTCTATGCTTACCGGAAACCACACGTAACCAGGGAGTCCCAAGGTACAAAACAATAATATGGCTGCCTACATCTTCGATAATTATCTGAAAGTCAACCCCGATATGTTTGCCAACCCGTAAATGACGATGGTATTTACTCAACACAAAGGTTAACCCTACATTGCTGTTAAATGTCACAGACGTACGTCAGTGTTATTTTTTGACAAAGAAAATATTGTGTTGGCGAACATAGTAACGATCAGATTTATTTGTGTAACAATTTATGTTGGCGCCATTATAGACTATATCCCCTCTATATGAGGGTGGGTTTTGCACTAATTATTTGGGGGAAGGGGATAACTTATACAATAATGTATTACAATTAAGGCAACAACCTAATTATTTATAAGTAATGACGAACCGTTAATCGATATATATTGTTACAATGAACTATTCAATCACCTGACTTTTTAGATTTTAATTGTCTCATTTTGTATAACTTTTTTCAATGTTATATTAATATTTTGAATCAGTAATATTTTGTCATGTGCCTAAGAATACCACCACTCCATTTTACCACATGGATATCATAAAAGGTGACTACAGGATTAGCTGGAGTATGGCAGCAGCGTCTTAGAGTACATTTATAACTCAACTGCAATCGCCAACCCGTCTGACAAGCATGGCGGTAATGGTAAACCCCCGCAATGGGCTCACAACACAAAACCATACTGGTCGTTGTACCAACCTTTGGGGAGGCTCCTGTCCTGCTGGAGTTTTTTTGGGAAATTACCAATGATTTTATTTTTGTCACGATGAATTGAATACCAATATCAATAAGTACATAAAACAATGTTTTGTCTTAAAAAAATATTTATTTTATCATTGTCACATCACAATACATCAACCGTAAACGTCCACTATCATAGGCCTCCTAATGAGTAATTAAGCGTGGTGATATTGCCAAATGACCACGGTTAACAAGCAGATTGAAGATCGCAGTATATTATTAGCCAATTTTTGCCTGCCACTGCCATGAATCGGCGTTCTAGTCGTGGGGAGCCTGTGGCGGGGCGAGCTAGCCAGCCGTATTGGCCACCGCGTCCGTGTACAGAGTTCCTGTGAAGCTATCGATCGAAGAAGACGTCCTGAATCTGATACATTGACATTCTATTAGTGTGACCGCTTTACAGTCACCCTTTCAGAGATGTGCCTATAGGCGTGGCGCCAGTGGTTTTAGCCGGTAGGAGACCGGCATACCCCTTCGCCGTTCCCCGGGGCGGAGGAAATTCATGTAGAATTTCCACTGGGCCCCATAAAAATAAATTTAAAAAAGGCATTACTGTGGAAAACAAAGAACCTTTACACGCAGACGGCGTCGCAAGCATAGCTAGTACAAACATCCAATTTATCGTCAGCAACATTAAACAAATTGGTGTCATGACATGAGCTCATAAAAGTGTCGATTGGTTTGAGCAGTATTGCTGGATTTAAGGGTCAGCCACAATGTTACAGGAAAGTAACTAGTTCTACATCGATAATTTCTTGCAGTAACTACCAACCGGTGTAGTACCTTTTTCATATCAGCCAAAAGAAAGAAAGAAAACTCATTTATTTTGCTCTCACACTTTGAAAGGCGTCCACTGCTGAACAAAAGTCTCCCTACAGTAGTGTTGAGTAGGACATACAAGAGGCGGTACATTTGTCCCGTACATGACACAATATTGTAAGAGCGGCTCAACATTATAACATGTACCACTTCAAATTTTCTGTCGCGTTACTCTACTCTTCGCATGTGAACTGTAGGGTGAGAGAGAGAGAGAATGAGGCACATGCTTCAAAAGCACGTCGTTTTATTCAACGGACATTATCGTGACTGCAAGAGACAACATAATGTTTTTATTCACTCTATTGCAAATGTACTAGTACAAAGTACGAGACGCGACAGTTTTAGAAAAATAAGATTTCATTAATGTCTGTAATATACCTATTTGTTCTGCTTGTGTCGTTGTTTATGTCTGTGTATTAGGTATATTTTAAATCAAAATTATGTTTTACAAATAAGCGACTTATTGCACAATAATATTATAGTGGCTAATAAGTAAAAACGTCGATACAATCGTCATTTGTCTATAATCAATCGCTTCTTATTACTTTGCTTTAAGTATTACGTCATTCACACTTTGTAAGACAGGGCAGTACAAATACAGCAACAGTACATGAAATACTCGTTCTTTCAAATGTACCGCCAAGCTTGATGACGCCTCGCCTCATTTGAAGTGGGACATTGTACTGACTCGGTACAAAAAAGGGGCTACTCTTACAAACTCATTTTTAAATCGTGTCCTACTCAACACTACCCTACAGCCAACTGGCTACATGCCGTATGTCGTCACTGAGCGCAGAATGGCTGCTGCTGTTGACCATCACCATAATTTCAGTCAATTAAATCCACTACCGGACACAGCCTCCCACATAGATCGTACTACAGCCGATCTGAATCGCAGTTAAGTTGTAATTAATATGCTTGAAGGACGCTGCTACCCATCTTCCGGCTAATCCCATAGTCACCTTCTACGACACCCACAGGATGAGATGGAGTGGTGCTGTTCTTATCCGGCACCACACGGCAGCCGATACTACTGTAGGTAGTCCTCTCTTGTGAGGTGCTATGGTTCCATATACTGCCGCGGAGCAGAGAACCACCTAGTTCCTAGATAGGCGCAAATCAGGGTAAGCTGGTACATGAAGTACCTGGGCCTCACCCTGGAGAGTTGTTGGGGCTTTGAGCACTTTGAGCGCATTGTCCCCCGGATCGAGTGCACTACCCGTGCGTGCCTTGAACCGGCTGCTGCCCAATCTCGGGGGATCTAGATAATAAATCCGCCACCTCTATGGGGGAGTGGTGCGCTCCGTGACCCACTAACTACGGGGCGCCTGTATGCTCATCTCAACTATCAGGCGTCCAGCGCTGCAGAGCCAAGCCTGTACGGTCTGCAGCGTAAATTGGCTATACGGATCACACGAGAATACCGAACGGTATCTTATAAATTGGCAACACTTCTCGCACGCTTTCTGCATTTGGACATCTTTATGGAGACGGATGCATGGATCTACAACCAGACACTCTTCCTCCGCCAGAATGGTGAAAGCACGCCCCCAGGGGCGTTCGATAAGCTGAGATAGCTGGCCCAGCGATGCGCACTCGAGAAGTGGCGAGAGCGCGCGCATCACCTATCACCTGACGTAGGAATCCACCGGCAATGGTTATTTCGGTGCGTACCTACACAGGATTGGACGTGAAGTCACGGCACACTGCCATCGCGGAGGAAGCGACCAGGATACCGAACAGCACACGCTCGAGAAGTGCCCTGCGTGGGCTGCTGAGTGGCGGATCCTGGTCAATCGGATCGGGCAAGATCTCTCTCTGCCGGCAGTCGTGTCAGCTATGCTGCCAGGGCATTAAAATTGGAGTGCAGCTGTCTCTTTTTATGAGAGCGTCATGCTGCAGAAGGAGACTACAGAGCATGATCGAGATAGGGTCAATATCGCACGGGAAAGACTAGACGGCGCCGGGGTAACAACCATCCCGACGCCCAGGTCCCCCGCTGTCGTTATATCGCGGGGGCCCTTAGGCGTGGCACCAATGGTCGGCTCTAGTGTGTAAGAGAACCTGGAGCTCTCCTTCGGTGCCGAAGATGACCGCTATTGTGGTTTTAGCCAGTAGGAGGTCGAAATTATCATCCGCCCTTCCCCGGGACGGAGGAATGTAGAGGATGTATTTCCACCGGGATAATAACAACTACCTTTTAAGGTAGTCCTCTCTTGAAATACCTACAGAAATATTTACAAAAATTCATACATTTTATATTATGCCGCACGCTTCGTTCTCGTAGAAATACGTGTAACATAATGTTTGCCTCAATAACTCGACAGTTTATTCTCTAAGGAAACTCCCTCGCGTATTTTCCTCTCCATGAAAGTTCATAAATGTATTTTATAATAACAAAACCCTGCTTATTCAAGTCATGGGTGAATTTGGCTGTTCTGTGTTCTTAGAATTATCATATTAACGAAACTGCTCGTTATTTCTTTCATATCTCGCATATTTACCAAAAATTGTCTGGAAGAGATCGCTGTGTGATAATTCTTATCATGCATTAGCTAATGTAATCTTGATTCTGTCATGTATATAAATAAATTCAAGCCAAGTCAACGTTTTTTTTATTTCTATAAACTAATCACTTAAATATATTTTGTAGTTTTGATATCGTCTGCCAATCCTTGCGATTCTGCTCCTGGCTAAGATACTATAATTGATATTTTTTCCTATAATTAGACGGACGGGCAATCGGAAAAGAAATTACATAATGATTTACTTTCGCAGACAAAAAGTCGGCCAATATTTTTTTTAAATTGTCGGTCTTCAGTGAATATTCTACACGAACTTCCTCCGCCTCGTGGAAGGGTGGAGGGGAATGCCGGACTCCTACCGGTACCGGTTTAAACCACTGGAGCGGTTATCTTGGGCTCCATAAGGAGGCTCCGGTCCTAGTAAGATCACAATAGAACCCCCCATTGATGCCACGCCAGTCGGCCACCTAGTTTGTTATCGGCACTCTAGCCATTAATCGAACTACAGTCTTAATATTCCCCAGGGTACTTCATTATAGCTAAGTACAAGAGTGTAGTTTTTTCTTTCTTTCTTTAATATAAAACATTGCCCCACACTAGGATTTCTCCTGTGTCGTGGGTGCGTTTACAGACATGAATTCCACACACAATACAGCCAGACCCGGAACAAATATCTGCAGATCATACAAATATTTGTTCCGTGCGGGAATCGAACCCACGACCCGGAGCGTAGCAGTCGACTGCATCAGCCACTGCACCAACCGTGCCGTCGAGTTGACCAACAATGGACTCTTACGGGCTGATGAGAAATTAAGTAAAGTATTCAGCTGATCCTGCCATGTTGCGAGCGCTGTACCATATTATATTTCATTACACAGCACTCACAACCTGCCATAATGGAACTCGCTGATTGTATTGCGTGATACAAATTAAATAAACCCCGCAGTGCCGTTTACTGCCCCATGGCTCTGTCGTACTAAACTTGCATTTTTTCAGTTTAAGCTTGAAATGTGGGTCAAATTTCGAGTTTTTATTAACTTTCTCCTCGTAGCTTTCGTAGCTGAAGGAATCACACTCTCACAGAATCATCATATCAGCCAAATGACGTCCACGTCTGAACAAAGGCCTCCACCAACGATTTTTACATTAAGGGGAATTTTCCAGTGCTCACCACGGCAGTTGCACGGTACTTGGCAGGCAAGTTGGTGAGCGCAGAATGGCAGATTTTACACAGAAGGCACGCTGCTGTCGGTCTCTTTGATTTAGACTTCGTTAGTTGCCTTTTACGACATCCACGTGAGGAGATAGAGTGGTGCTATATTCTTAATCTGGACACCACACAGAGAGCGGCTCTCTCATAAAATAACGACGGAAATTAGCAACGTTACAAGTGAAATTACTGAGCATAAGATACATAACTAATGTCCCGAGATGACGAGCACAGTGTAGTGCCATGCAGGAGTAGTCCTGGGTAGTACTAAAATTGTTATGGGTAAGCATGACGCTTATCACCAGGCATAAAACCAGTTGGTCTGGCCAATTGATGGCATACAAAAAAACTGCATTCCGTATGTGACTAATGAGTACCGCAAACAGACTATTCGTAGTTCTCTCCTATCCCCCACAACGAATGGTCAGCGATCGCGGTGGGGGGCGAGAGTGTTTCTCCATAATGTTCATACACTGAAGCAACGTATATTTATTTAAACTAAATATTTATTATTAGATATATGGTGTTAATTGTATTATATATATTGTTACCATGTATTTGCAAATTTTCGTCATGTTTTTGTTATTTACAGCCGACTTGATGTCCGTACGACACCATGGCTATTATGTAAGAACTCACCAGCAAACTCACTTCTAAATCCGCAGTGAAATCTTTAATATCGTCTGGTTTTCGCTACTTTTAACTTCGGATTTTTATATGTGATTGCTTCACTAGCAAGCTCACTTCTGAATCCGAAGTAAAATCTCTAATTTCGTATTGTTTTACTACATTTCACTGCGGATTCATGAGTGAGTTTTCTAAAGAGTTCTTACAGAATAGCACTGCAGGGCTTGTCATTGAAAACCAAAAACCTGGAATACTGCCTCTACATTATTTTAGCAAATAGCTAAATGGAGGACCTGTTGTTTGCACAATGTGTAGTTTTGTTGTTGCATCGTTAACCTTTTAAGCATTAGTGAGCTGTCGAGGCAACTACACTTCGACATTACGTTTGTAATTTGAGTTTGTACATTGTGTGCCGATAATAAAAACTTTCTTTCTATTGGAAAATCCGCAACTTTAATATAGAATAAGGTATAATAATATTTTTTGAAAATGGATTAAGTTACGATATAGGCAACTTACATGATTAAAGTATCGCTCTTATTTTCTTCTCCGCATATCTGCAAATTAAAACATATCTGTAAATATTTTACTTATATAATCATCTTACGCTAATTTTATTCATTGCTTCTTTTATAAATTGCGCAGCTGGCGCAATGGCTAAGCAATTGGCTTGCTGCGCAACGTGTCGCGGGTTCGATCCCCGCACAGAACAAATACTTGTATGATCTACAGATAGTTGCTTTGGGTCTGGGTCTTTGTGTATGTGAAATGTATGTCTGTAAACTATACCTACGACACAGGAGTAATAAAAGGGAGGGACAAAATTTTGAAAAAAAAGTTTTGAGACTGTTCTAGAACATATTTTATTAAAGTTGAAGAAATAACGAACAATAATAATAAAGTCAAATCAACAATAAGAATTTTATATAGCACGACCACTTAAGTGATCAACATATGTTTAAATTCTAGAGAGAGCCGAAGAAAATATCAAATGTATGTACATAATACATATTATGTTCGTTTCAATATCAATCAAATGCCGTGTGGTGCCAGCTAAGAATACCACCACCCCATCTCCCGTAGGTGTCGTAAAAGGCGACTATGGGTTTAGCCGGAGAATGGGCAGCAGCGTCCTTCAAGTACATTTATAACTCAACTGCGAACGCCAACCCGTCTGCCAAGCGTGGCGATTAAGGCAAAACCCCGCAATATGCTAGCAACACAAAACCATTATATAACTAAACTTGGCTCGTTGTGGCAATCTTCGGGGGAGGCTTCTGTCCAGCAGTGGACGTTTTTCGGCTGAAATGATGATGATCAGGCCACGAGTTTTGCACCAACTAGACGTAAACCCAGTGAACCAGGAATGACGCACGGTTATTGCATTGTGGGCAAACTCTGTGAAGCAGTCCTATCGTGAAGACTTCTAAACGAGATTTTTCTGAACGAGATTTCCGTTTGGAAAGTTTTTACATTTTCTGAAATATAGAGGCAGCATCGATTTTACCCTCTTGGAAGTCATGTGGGAAAAGTATTCGAACTAGAAACTTTAGCCCGCAAGAAAGTTGTTGTAGTCCTTCAACGATATATACATGTTATCTTTAGCGATTCTTTCATTTCTTTTTCGTTTTATCATCAACATCATTTTAGCGGCATAAAGTCCACTACTAGATATAAGCCTCAAAAATCGCGACCACAACCAGTCTGTGTGTTTTGTGTGCTCATTGTGGCCCCACCCACAATGTTCTGCCATAATCACCATGCTAGGCAGGTGGGTTAGCGATCGCAGTGAGTTGTTAATGTTCTTGAAGAACGCCTCTGCCCATCCTCTGGCTAATCCCATAGTCTCATTTTACGACACCCACGGGATGAGATAGGTTGGTGCTATTCGTAGCTGGCACCATACAGTCTACTTTTTCTTTTGGTTTGTAGCTAACGTTGTTTCAGTTGTACAAGTCATCAAAAAGCCTCCGACTTGGCTTAACGACTGCTGTCTCATGACCTCAGCTGGGACTGATGATTTTACGTGTTTTCCGATTTCAAATACCACTATGCGGTCATCCAGCTATAGACTGACCGCGCTGAGCGTTGCTTAACCTCGCCGATCGTTTACCAGATAAATATATTGAAAGAAAGAAATAAAGAAATCACCTGCTGAACAAAGGCACCACAAATTTCCGCAACGACCGGTTACATGCATCCCGCATCCAACGACTCCTGGTCACCTCGACCAGGTCGTCTGTCCATCCTGTGGAGGCACACTCACGCTACGTTTTCCAGTCCGTGATCTCCATTCGCGAACTTTTCTGCCCCAACTGCGACCCACGATTTTACGTATCCTATTTCCTTTCTTTCTTCTTTATCAGTTTAAATTCCAATGGACGGTCACTCATCCATAGAAGGACCACGTGCGTTGCTTGACCTCGCCTATCGTTTACTGATCAGTGAATGCAACTAGCTACCACAACGCCGAAAATAAAGAAATAACAACGGTTCGGTCCCAAGAAATAAATCTAACGAGCTCAATTCCTCAAGGAAGCGTTCTGGGCTGCATACTATTCCTGATCTACATTAATGACCTTCCGAAAGTTTTAGATAAAAAATTAACACTGCCAGTATTGTTTGCCGATGACATCTCAATACTTGTTAAATGTGACAAAAATTGCGAGCCGAACTTCATCCTACAAAACGCTCTTCACACTGTAACCCTTTGGTTACAAGATCATAACTTAGAAATAAACTATAAGAAAACAAAAATTATACATTTTCTACCATATAATAAACCTGCCCTAAACACTAACATAATCTTTAATAACACGCCTATAGAAACAGTCACAACATTTAACTTACTCGGTATACATATAGACACACATTTAAATTGGAAAACACACATACAACACATAAAATCTAAATTATCTAAATTCACCTATGCTCTTTTCCAGTTAAAATGTAGTACAGATCTAAAAACAGCCCTAACAGCATACTACGCATACGCTTATTCATGGCTGAAATATGGAGTGATGCTTTGGGGAAATAGCGTTGATGCAAATGATTTATTTATAATGCAGAAGAAATGTGTAAGGATTCTAGCCCATATTGATAACACAGAAAGCTGTAAGCCCCACTTTATAAAATTAAATATTTTAACTTTAGCATCCATTTATATACAAGACATTTGCATATTTGTATCCAAAAATCTTAACATTTTTCCAAAAGTCAGGGATACCCATAACTTAAATACGCGCCACAAAAATAGATTATATCTCCCACAATCCCGAATCAAAATGCTAAATCATAGCCCATACTATATGGCAATTAAAATCTATAATAAACTTCCACATCAAATTAAAGAAGAATCCAATTTTATTTCATTTAACAAGAAACTAAAATCATATTTAATTCAAAATTGCTTTTACTCCATTTCAGAATATTTAGAAAATAAATTAGTAGAACCCACCGTAAATAATAAACGATACTGATTAATAAAGAAATATTATGTTAATAGTTTTAATTGTTTATTAATATAAATATTAATTTAAATTAATTTAATTTCATACATGTCACAGACATACGGAAAATTCTGGTGCATAAAAAATAAAATACTTGTTGACTATATTATCTGTCTAATTTCAATTGAATATAATTATAATAACTAGCTTTACATGACCATTATCTGAGCAAGGAATGTGCAATAGGAAAGGCATTTTGTATAGAAAAGCTCGCAAAATAGATTCGTATAAGATAAATAAAAATACTGAGTATATATATAAATATGTCTGTATTATGTTGAGCTCGCCGATAGCACCTCGACCCTTGTGGATTTTTTAATGTATACTATATATATGAGTCAGCTTAAGTACCTATTAGATTCTATTATCTACCTATTATTTCTAGTTATGTATTACAATTATGTTGCCATACCCTTACCGGGTTTCATGTTGAACCTTATTATAAATGTAACACCTATCTAACACATGAATGCAATAAAGAATTTGAATTTGAATTTGAATTTGAATTAGCTATCGTCATAAGACAGAATCGTCAACATAAACGGACGTGCCTGCGCGATCGTTTTGTTGACCTAGTTTGCGATTATTGCAACACGCGATACATAACTACGATGGCGTAGTCTTAAAAGCGCAGTCTGCGATACCATTGGTTCACGAGTTTCTTGCCTTCCTGCAAAATATACTTGACGTGATAGACGAGCTCTCTGGAGCAAATCTGCATGTCCAGCTATAAGGAGCAGGATATACTGGACGCTAAGGTGGTACTCAGTGAGACTGCTAAGACCAACACCCACCTTGGCACAAGAACGAGAGACGGACGCGGCAAGAGGTACCTGCAGGACACCTTTCTTTCAAGGAGACTGATCCTGATGATGTCCCGTGTCTACGTGGCGTGGGACCTGTGCAAGCTGCCGCCGGTTACATTTGACCACAAAGATGTCACGCGGCTGTTTAAAGATATACCATCTTTGAAGACCGATGTCGTACTTATGCACAAGAAGCTAGAGACTTCAGAACGTGCCACTGCCGAATTAAGGCAAGAAGTTTCATCGTTGCGTAATGGTAGCGCTGCGTTAGCAATTTCGCCGAGACCATCGCGTAGCGTAAATATGCGCTAAGGCGGCGCGGTTGAGTTTTCGCACGTCAGCGGACATGGAGCCACTACGGACAACGAACCACGAACTCGGTGCAATGACTGCGACGTTTCCTCCGTGAGTCACCTAATTATGTTACAGCCTGTGAAAATGACGCTAACCTCATAGCTGCTGAAGGAGAGTTACCCGAAGAAGATTTCGCGCCACTATCCAAGGACTAAGGCGCCCGCCCCAAAAGCCGTTAAAGTGGATGAGGACGGCTTTACACTGGTAGAAGAGAAGAAAAGTCAGTCCTGGCGCAACCGTAACAAACGCGGTACTGCTCCTGCATACCTCTTATTTGGACACATAGAAATCGCGAGATTAGCTCATTCAGTACATCATCACAAGGAGTCAAGGTACAATCAGTGCCAAAGGATAGGCAATACTTAATCTGTCATGGATGGAGTTGAGTAGAACTACAAGGTTTAAGTCCTACATCCCCCAGATTCCCGCAACGTACAAGTCCGTCTTTCTCAGCGCTGACTTTTGGCCATCAGGAGTGGTGTTCAGCTACAGGAAAGCACGACCGAAATTTCCAAGTCCAATTTCCAGTAAAGCAATGTAACTGAAATTAAAGCGGCCCGCTGTCTCCCTCTCTCCCTTATTCTCTAAAAACGTATTAACGTACACTTAAAACCTGTTGCGAAGGAAAATTAACCTCATTTGACCTTTACAACTGGTAACAAATAGAAAACTTTCAATTGATCGAGGAAGAAATCAATTCAATGGGTTCATGGTTTTATAAGTACGAAATTACACGAAATGACATAGTATGTAAAGCAATCAAAGTTTATTTATTTGCTTACGATAAAATTTGTTGGCATTCAAAACACACACTGACGATGCACTAAGAGCTTATTAATTATTCAAATCTGTTAAGATGCGAGCTAACTACCTCGTAGCAATGAATTATTTTTACTATGATTTTATATAAAGTATGTGTTCTTCTTCCTAGCTGATGGGAAATCTCTTATAATAAAACTCCGGCTACGATAGTACCACTGCAGTGGGAACCGCGAGAGGAAGTTCTCCACTTCTAGGGGAGAGTCGTGCGGTCCGTGGCCTACGGAGCACCCGTATAGCCATCTCGACTGTTAGGTGTCCAGTGATGCAGAACCAAATTTCATGGTCTGCAGCGCAGAGTGAATATACGCACGTGGGTACCGAACGGTATCCTTCGAAGTGGCAACTCTCCTGGCACGCCTTCCACCTTTGTATATTCTGGTGGAGATGCATGCGAGGGTCTACGACCAGACATGCTCCCTCGTCAGAGCGGTGAAAGGACACCTTCAGGGGCGCTAGATAGGCTGAGGTGTAAGAACAGAAGTAGCGAATGCGCCTTAGGTTGCAGTTCGCGACCAAACACGTCATCAAAGCCGTCCTGCCACTTTTCAGAGACTGGCTCAAAAGAAGCCAGCGTATCACCTACACACACCTACGTACAGGCAGGTGTCTGACGCAGGTATTTACCGTTCACGGGTATTTAGGTGCATACATGCACAAGATAGGACGTAAGGTGCCACTACTGTAATCGAGACCAGGATAGTGCATAGCACACGCTTCAGAAGTGCTCTGCGTGGGCTGTGGAGCGGCGGATCCTGATCGATCGCATCGGGCAAGAACTTTCTCTGCTGGCAGTAACATCTACGGGTTGGCAGAGCATGAAAATTGGAGTGCACTAGTCTCCTTTTGTGAGAGCGTAATGCTCTGGAAGGAGACCACATAGCGGGATCGGGAGAATGCCGCACGGAGGAGGGTGACATGCGCCGGGGTAACAACCACCTCGGTGCGCCCATGTCCAATGCGCCTGAACCCGGGGTGTCTTCGTTATATGGCGAAAGGCCTAGAGGTTCGCGAGCGCGCATATTGGGAAATGGACTCGCCACCAATAGAGGAGATGACCACTTTACAGTCATACCTTCCGAGATGTGCCTAAAGGCGACGCATGACTTAGAGTTCTTTTTTTCTATGTTAATATTTTTTAAATACAGCAACCGCACAATTTTTTAAAGTCTGCACGCGCTATTTGAAACCTTAGATTTCTATACCTTCCTACTTTGTGACAGAACCAAGTGAACTCACTCAAGTGACTGTGTTTATCAATATTTGTGTGAGATCGATCAGTGGGTGTGTGCTGTCTTGTTTGTATGTTTAACGTTGCTATAGGCAGACACTGCGTGATTCATCATATCGGCCATTTATACGTCCACTGCTGAACAAAGGCCTCCCCCATAGATTTACACAACTGTGTCATCATTTTGGGGGTACTTTCCAATACATACCACGCTTGGCAGGCGGGTTGGCGAGCGCAGTATGGCTACCGTTTCACAGAAGGGACGCTGCTGCCCATCCCTCTGCTTAGATTACCTTAGTCGCCTTTTACGACATCCACGGGAGGAGATGGAGTGGTGCTATATTCTTAATCCGGACACCACACGGCGTGATTGAAAGCGAAGAATACTCTGGTCATCGTGAGTAGTTTGAATTTACAATTTATGAAAGACTTCTAACTAGTATTGTTAATTAATATCATCTCTGTCAAATGTATTCCATGCGGTGGCACTAGGTAGGCAAGACTTCTCCCCGCTGGCGTCAGCTTAGTCTGCTACGCTGATGACACTCTTGTGTTGACCAGCGGGGAGTCCTTCGAGGGAACCATCCGGCTTGCCGAGCAAGCGGTGGCAATTGTCGTGGCCAAAATCCACGCTCTGGGTTTGCGAATAGCGCCTCACAAAACCGAGGCGCTATGGTTCCACAAACTGCCGCGGAGCAGGGAGCCTCCCAGTTCGTGGATACGCGTTGGTGACGCGCAAATCAGGGTGGGCCGGTACATGAAGTACCTGGGGCTCACCTTGGACAGTCGTTGGGGCTTCGAAGAGCACTTCGAGCGTCTTGTCCCCCGGGTCGAAAGGATAGTGGGTGCCTTGCACGGGCTGCTACCCAATCTCGGGGGACCGAGGGAAGAAGTTCGCCGCCTCTACGGGGGAGTCGTGCGGTCCGTGGCCCTCTACGGGGCGCCTGTTTGGTCATCTCGACTTTCAGGCGTCCAGCGCTGCAGAACCAAGATCCACGGTCTGCAGCGTAGAGCGGCTATACGGACCGCACGAGGATACCGAACGGTGTCCTTTGAGGCGGCAACTCTGATGGCGCGCTTTCCGCCTTTTGATATCTTGTCGGAGATGGATGCGTGGGTGTATCACCAAACACGCTCCCTCCGCCAGAGCGGGGAAGGCGTGCCTTCAGGGGCGCTCGAACGTTTGAGGCAGCAGGCTCGGCGGCGTGCCCTCGAGCTATGGCGCGAGCGGCTTATGCTGCCACAGTACGCGCAAAAGCGCGTCGTCGAGGCTGTCTTGTCGCTCTTCGGAGCCTGGCTCCAAAGGAGCGAGCGCGTCACATTCCGCCTGACGCAGGTATTCACCGGACACGGTTGTTTCGGTGCGTACTTGCACAGGATAGGACGCGAGGTCACGGCACAGTGCCACCACTGTGGAGACGAACAGGATACCGCACAGCACACGCTCGGAGAGTGCCCTGCGTGGACTGCCGAGCGGCGGATCCTGGTCGATCGGATCGGGCAAGATCTCTCTTTGCCAGCAGTAGTGTCGGCTATGCTGGCAGAGCATGAAAATTGGAGTGCTGTGGTCTCCTTCTGTGAGAGCGTAATGCTCCAGAAGGAGGTCGCAGAGCGGGATCGGGAGAGGGCCGATCCCGCTCGGAGGAGGAGGACACGGGGCCGGGGTAACAACCGCCGCGGCGCCCGTGTCCAACACGCCTGAGCCCCCTGTCGACTTTATATGGCGGGGGGCCTTGGGGGTCGCGAGCGCGTTTATTGGGAAATATGCGTGCTCATACCGAGCGACCCCCGGGAAGACAGCGGTGCGCATGTGGTCACGTACCGCTGTGTGCGCAGCTCAGCGCATAGTGAGGCCTCGGGGGAATCTTTTACAATCCCCTCGAGAGATGCCTGGGGGGGTGGCCTCTTTACAGTCGCCTTCCCTCCACTAGAGGGGATGACCACTTTACAGTCATCCCCTCCGAGACGTGCCTAAAGGCGTGGCACCAATGGGTGGCTCTAGAATCTAGATGGAGATCTTTCGAGTTCCTGGAGCCTCCCTTCGGTGCCGACGATGATCACTCCGGTGGTTTTAGCCGGTAGGAGTCCGGCATGCCCCTTCGCCTTTTCCCGGGGCGAAGGAAGTACTTGAGGTATTTCCACCGGATCAATAAAAAAAAATAAAAAAAAAAAAAAAAAAAAAGGTAGGCAAGACTGCCCCCTGCCATCACGACATGGTGGGGTTTCAGGGGTCGCGGGTGTGCAGATTGGGGAGTCTGCGTGCTCACACCGAGCGACCCCTTGGGAAAACGGAGGTGCGCACGTGACCACGTGTCGCCGTGTGCGCAGCATAGCGCAAAGCGAGGCTTGGGGGATCCTTTACAATCCTCCCCGAGAAGTGCCTGGGGGGCCACCTTTTTACAGTCGCCTTCCCTCCGCTAGAGGGGGTGACCGCTTTACAGACATCCCCTCCGTGATGTGCCTAAAGGCATGGCACCAATGGGCGGCTTTAATGTGATCTTACGAGGACCTGGAGCCCCCCTTCGGTGCCGAAGATGACCGCGCCAGTGGTTTTAGCCGATAGGAGTCCGGCATACCCCTTCGCCTTTGCCCGGGGTAAAGGAAGTTCCATGTAGAATTTCCACTGGACATCCATAAAAAAAAACGTACCTACTTGTTTTGAGCTAAGACCAACGTAATTAATACTATATCGTATCTTTAGTTTTGAATGAGAGTAGGTTATTTTTTGTTATAGTTTTGGCCTGGATTCCAAGCCATTTGGCCAAGTGAATCGGTCTGTTGCAGGGTAGCCAACTGGTATGTCGTGTGAGTCATTTCAGACTTAGTATTTCAAATAATTTTGCATAAAGTCGATTATTGTCTACACTGTTTTCACATTAGTATAATTTTTTATCTAGTTGTTTTATTTATTGTACTTATAATTTTTTGTTTCTATGTATTCATAGGCACTATCTTTGCGTTCATTAATGTACTTTATACTACAATCACTATGTCCCTCTGGTGCAAGGAATAAATAATTTTTCTTTCTTTCTTTCTCGTTTTCATCATCATCGAGACTTCTTGTCAAATTGCAGTTTCCGATATCGAATCACGGGCGCTCTCTCGTCCCCTCGCCCCATTAGAGCCGGAGACCCACAAGAATCCTTGCCAGCCCCACTATTCTTCACACTGTACACTAGTGACATCCCCAAACGGCTTGCTTATACGACCCAATTAGCACTCTTCGCCGATGACGCGGCTATTTTCTACTCCGGTTACGTTCCGTTCATTAAATCACGTTAGATCACATAAAGAGACTCGCGTTGTCTCATTCACTCAACACCCGACCGTTGCCAAGGATGCCCGCCTCACCGACGTCGCGGAGGCCTATCGTCGCATCACCTTCCCGTTCAAGTTACTACTTCTCCCCCCGTCTCTTGCCCGCGCCGGTCCGCGCCGAGCCTGTAGGTTTAAATGTCCCTTAATACATTCTAAATAATACCGTGTGGTGCCGGCTTTGCCGTGTGGTGCCGGCTCAGAATGCCACCACCCCATCTCCTCCCATGGGTGTCGTAAAAGTCGACTAAGGGATTAGCCGGAGGATGGGCAGCAGCGTCCTTCGAGTACATTAACAACTTAACTGCGATCGCCAACCCGCCTGCCAAGCGTGGCGATTATGGCAAAACCCCCCAATGAGCCCACAACACATCCATATCGGTGGTTGTGGTGATCTTTGGGGGAGGCCTGTGTCCAGCAGTGGACTTGATTCGGCCGAAATGATGAATACCGATCCAGCTGTCCCCAAAACAATAGCTTGTTATCCCCAGCAATGCCCTAAGCCGAGGTCCGTGTCCCGCAGGGGGCGCCCTTAGCGCAAGTTGCTTAGTTTATAAATATTCATAAGCCTGGCTAGAGGCCTCTTTTGGCTTCGCCAGGAACGACCGGTTAAGCAACCATATTTCCAAGAAATGTATGCGAGAAGCCCAACGAAAAATAAACCTTACCAACAGTTACAGAGATGGGAGCATACCTTCTGGGGGTGCGGGCTCATGTTGATAAAGTGAACACCTCACTGCCAGAAGTTAGAGGAAAGATACTGTAGGGTTTCAGCCGGTAAAATTCCGGAATTGCCTCTTCGCCTTTTCTAGTAAAAAAAGTCCATGAGTGACAGAGAGACAAAAAAAGTGTACCAACACTTCTCCCGAAAGCCACGTCATGTCGACTTCTCCAACTAATTGGATATAATGACAACTTATGTAACTATTTGTAATCAAAATATGATCCCATTAATCGGAATATTCATAAGGCACAGTAAGTACAACTGGAAAACCTCTATATAATAAAACGTACTTGACAAACAGCGGATACAAGCAAAAAGTAATGGAAACACTGGGTTCAAAACGATTTATAAGCAAAGCGTGTCTACTGTTGAATATGCAAAGGAAGCCATCTTTTTTCTTAGAAGGCAAACGACATGTTCGTGCGAATGGATCATTATATAGTAGGTGAATCGCTTATGCTATACAGAGATTGGATATAAGGGGAGAGGGAATGGAGAATGCGAAGGTTACTGGTTACAAAACCTTGCTATAACAGTATTCTGTGAGAGCTTAGTATTTTGAAATTCATTTATTGATAATAACAATTAATAGTTATTATTATAATGTGTAATACTCGCGAAATCCTAAGATTTATTTATTTATTATTAGGACCTCCAACAAGGAATGTACACTACAATAATTGTAAAACAATTATTGTTTTCTTACAGTAGTATTTTACAAGTCACCGTGCTTCTCCAATTACAAAAGACCACGGCATTGCGTATTAAAAATAATCGAAACATAGATCTAAGTAAGGTTAGGTACAAACAGTTTCTAAAGTATTTCATTTTTTACTTTCTTTTTAATTAACTTTCATAACTAAATTTCCAAACCAACTACTGATTTCTTCTTAGTTGTTCAAGCCAAAGGCCTAGAGGCCTTGGCCTAACGACTACCGTCTAGTGACAAAAACCGGGGCCACGATTTTACGTGCGAACAGCTATCAGTGCTACTAGCTATGCCCGGCCCATTGGCACTTCAGTTTAATAATCATATCAGCTACGTCGGCAACTTTAGTTCAAAGTCAAAGTCAAAATCTTTTGTTCAAATTAGACTATAAAATAGTTCCTTTTGAACGTCAACATAAGACAGCAACCGTATAAGCCCACCCTTCACAGTTCTACTATGGATCTCCTCATTTCTGATTAGATCTCTTAGAGAAATACCAAACATAGTTTTTATTGAATGTATGTTGCTATGCTAATGAGAGACATAGACGGTATATGAATTTATTTGTACCTTATATACAGATCTCTAATGACAATTCTAGTAACATATGTAGTAATAAATAAATCTTTATTTCGGACCTAAATCCATAAATATTACAACAACATTACAAATTTAATAAAACACAGTAACGACGTGAGGTAAATAGGTTTATATTATGAAGAGGGAACTGTTTGCTTATTTAAACTCAGAAACTGCTGGATCTATTCTGAAAACTCATTTATCTTTAGAAAGCTGCATGTATGCCAGATGAACTTTGGCTCTATGTATCACGGCCGAAGCAAGGTGAAGAACCAGTATAACATAAAAGCTTTCATATATGTACACTGACATTTGGGAAAGTGCAATGACCTCTACTCTTAAGTAAAAATATTTTTCTCTGTGCTCGCAACAGCCATTAAATATGTACACCTTCACGCAAGACGGCACTGGTACTATAAAAGTGTATTTTGTATGGTCCCTAGGATTTATAATAAACTTCCATAACATATAATTGACAAAATCCAAACGTCTTTAAAACAAAGGTTTCAGATTTACTTGTTGTTAGGGCATGCTATATACACTGAATGTATATGTAATTAATTATTAAAATGAAAATGTTATTGTAGTGAATTTATTCTATTATTTGTATGTTGTGATTGCTGGATTATTAATTGAATTTAAATAAATGGTTTTTGAAATAATACAAAAAAACTAGAATTAAATACTTGTTATAGGAAAGAAAAGCATTGATTTAAATGTTGTATTATGTATATATTTGCATGCCTATTTGCGAAATACGACTGAGGCCTATAAATTTTGTCAACCATATTTTTACCGGTATTCGCAAATAAACGATTATGATTCATTCGAACAAAGGAAAAAGGAAATAACACGTAGTGAGGCTCTTTTACTATTATTCAGCACTAGCTGGGATCCGCGGTTTCACTCACCGTTTAATTTAAAAGAAAGTGGATAATTTATATATAATTTAGAGTACCTACTTCGGCATAGACACTTGACATAGAGTATGTAGATATATATTGGATTTCATGGGTTTTATTTTTTTGCACGGAACCCTAATTATTTTCCTAAAATAAAAGTAGCCTAAGTTATTTCGTATAATATGTTCTATCTTCCATTGAAAGTCCCGTAAAAATCGGTCCAGCCGTTTCGGAGATTAGTGGGAACAAACAGACAGACAAAAAATTACAAATAGCTTTTTTGTTGTAGGTACCGTATAAACTTTCATATGCATTTAGTAAAAAGCTGTTATTTTGACATTACAAACAGACACTTCAATTTTATTTATTTGTATAGATTACGATATAATAGACAACACAATTCTTATTTCAAAAAACGACTAGAACCAAAACCTAACAGACTTCTGACTGAAAAAACAAAACGTAGTATGAATATTTCATATCCTTTTATTATTCAAACGGTGTGCATGGAGCATTAGGACCGGAAGACAAATGGCGACTTCCTCACGTATTAATTATATCTGAACATAGGTACGTAGTCCCGGTACACAGGTAAGTTACAAAGGTGAGGACTGTCTTATTATCCAGGGGTTCTACTTCCGGGTCGGGCACTGTTTGTGATAGCCGAACCTGGAGTTCGGAAATATGTCCGGCAAGGCTGAATACCTTACATGTTACTTAATACTGTTGTAGACGAACTGACATTCGGGGAATAAGGCCAACTGGATTTTTGTTTGGTGTTATGACGCGTCATGCTCCTGAATGAGTGCCATCTGACTGGAGGTGGATTTATTAGCGGGTAACTGTCATAGCAAATAAGTTATTATATTATTATTGTAGTACGTTCCTTCTTTAGCCGTGTGATGCCGTCTCAGAATACCACCACCCCATCTCCTCCCGTGCGTGTCGTAAAAGTCGACTAAGGGATTAGCCGGAGGATGGGCAGCAGCATCCTTCGAGTATATTAACAACTCAATTGCGATCAATGGCGATTATGGTAAAACCCCCCAATGTGCCCACAACACACTCATATCGGTCGTTGTGGTGATATTTGGGCGAGGCCCGTGTCGAGCAGTGGACTACATTCGGCCGAAATGATGATGACGTTCCTTCTTTATGAAATTACCAAAATTTTTTGCATTATATATTTTACCATAATAATTTATAACTATCAACATTGTCATCTCCATTATTTTAAATGAGTGTCTACGGAGTTTATTGCCGGCTCTTCCCCATAAGACCAATCAATTGGAACATTGTAACTTAAATTCTGACGTTTAATAAGTGCCACTAATAAGAGTTTATGAAAAATGATTTGGCTATTAAAAAAAAAAACTAGAATTCAGAATAGCCTTCGTCTTCGAATCAGCGGGGTCAGAGACACATCTAATTTTCACGAAACTGAGTAATTTTTCTGTACCTGTGGCAATTATTGCCGAGTGATAGCATAATTTATCTTGTCGCACGGTTGCACGATGTTTCACCACTTTCGCGAACACTGAAAGCAGTAAACACTCTCCTGGAATACAGTCGTAGATTGGATATATTTGTTGGCTTGTTGATAATGTTGAAATTCTCGCTGGAAAACTGAATGAGAGTTAATATTTTATTAATAGTGTAATATGTGAATATTTATGCGATCAAATAATATGTTACGTCTCAATGTAATTTGGCTTCAGTTGTTCTTAATAAAAATAAATTAAAAATACCAGTTGACAATTTTATTTATGCGTACTACTTATTCAGATGATGAAGTTGGAGAACCGAATTTCATGGCGGATTTAAATAAAGCCAATGTCCAACATTAGACATCGAAGCAGGGTGAAACTGGCTAAGCTTATTTGTTTAGAAATTTTTAAGATATGCTAGAACGACACATCCGTATTCGTGACATCTTCATACGGGCCTATCAGAATATCAATGATAATATGATGTGTCAAGTATTCAAAAAATATATGTGCACAGCATAGGTTACCTACTTTTTAAACACAGGGCTTAGATAAGAAAAATATTTTTTATAAAAATCATTTTACTTTCCTACGTCCAAAGAAACATTTCATATAATAAATCATGACTGTCTCAGTCATCCTGCGACCACGAACCCTGCAAAGTGTTCGAAACGTCAGAAAAAACAAAAATCTATAATATACGCGATTTAATCCGTTTAAAAGAGTTTTATTATAATGAGTATTAATCGCGAAAACCTAAGACATTACTAAACATTTCATAACTTTTAAAATTTATTAAAGTTAATAATATTCTAGAAAATATTTAGTATTTTCGTAATCGTATTTTTAGTATTTTCTTTGGGGTCACCCAAAACCTATGAATTATGATTATTCAAACTAAATTAAGATGTTGTAGTTCTAGTCTGCCTGCACTGCCTTTATGTAGCGATAGCTTTTTCCCTTCAAACATTTGCACCATAGTAAAAGTGAACATGAAAAAAGCTTTCCGATGACATATCGCTGGTAGTTATTGATCATACAGGTTTATATGTCCATCCTCTTTACTCATAGAAAAGTTACACAATTACGGAATAGGGGGGCCAATACTAGAACTTATTAGATCTTACCTTAGTGTCCGAAAATAATGTGTATATGTTTATATATAGCTCAGGCGTACCACAAGGAAGTGTTCTTGGGCTTTCTTCTCATATTCTTGATCTATATCAATTGCTTTCCAGACGTCACAACCAACAAGTGTATTTATTTGAGGATGAGATATCTATCGTAGTGAAATGCAATGACAATGCCTTATCCTACCATGAATCAGAAATAAATAATGTAATTAATGTAGTAGCAGAATGGCTTTCTAATATTAATCTTATTGCAAATCTAAATAAAACAAATTATATAAAATAAATTCGAGACTAAAGGTAAACCCCATGATGTTTCAGTGCAACTTATCTATTTCTTTTTTCAGCTCAAAGATCTTTCCGTCTGCCCTCACTGGGCACGCATTGTACGTTACCAGGACTAATTATGGTTTGGAGTGGCAGTTGGCTCTCGTCCGGAGATTCTTAGCTACCCGTTCCCGCCGTTACCGTGTCTACTACCATAACCAGACAGATCGGGGCCGCCAAGTACTGGGCCCGGTTTTTCACGTATGTTTTAATTTTTTGGGGAGTTTTGCCGATACTCACCACGCTTGGCAGGAGAGTTGGTAAGCGCAGATTGACTACTGTTAAACACTAGTAAAGCTGCTCTATCCCTCTGGTCCCTTAGGTCAATCCCTTAGTCGGCTTTTACGACTTCCACGGGAGGAGATGGAGTGGTGCTATATTCCTAATCCATATACCACACGGAATGTATACTGTTGACAATAATGTGAAGTACCTATATCACAAACAAGAAGTTTATCCCTAATAACAGTTACATTCCAAACATATCATAACATCCAAATTTACGTAGAGATCACTGAGAGTGAGACACACAGTTTCCAGAAATGTCTGCCTACATTTTGTTTACGCTGGAGACTTTATAGCATCAAATCACTCTAGAAAGTTAAGAACACCAAGGGACCAGCAGGATGTCAGTAAAACTTCGGTAATGTGTAGTTTTCGTTGCCAACGTTATTCCTGTGGCGATAACCGCGGAGCTCGGATAAATCTATTGCTAACTTTTCCCCTACGGTATCTAATGTTAAATATCTCATCATTTCGGCCGAATGAAGTCCACTGCTGGACATAGGCCGCCCCTAAAGATCACCACAACGACCGATATGGGTGTGTTGTGGGCTCATTGGGGGGTTGTTAATGTACTCGAAGGATGCTGTTGCCCATCCTCCGGCTAATCCCTTAATCGACTTTTACGACACCCACGGGAGGACATGGGGTGGTGGTATTCTGAGCGTGCCGGCTCACACGGCAAAAAGTATCTAGTTGACCGCATACTTATATTACTACTTTTGTTCATTGAACTATTTTTTTGGAAACCTGTAATGTATTATGAATTTTTATTTATTTTTTGATTTTTTATTTTGTGTGCTCTTGGAAACGTACATATAACCATATCTAACAATGTATTGAAATTGGGTTAGTTAATTTAGTACTTAAAGTCATACTGACTGTCACAGGAATACTGAACGTAGCAACTAGGGATTACCTTCTTGTTTGACCTTTAGTTAACGGTTGACGGCACGGTTGGTGCAGTGGTTGATACAGTCGGCTGCTGTGCTGTGCTGTGTGTGTGTGCCCGGGTCGTGGGTTCGATTCCCGTACGGAACTAATATTTGTATGATCTGCAGGTAGTTGTTCCGGGTCTAGGTGTATCGTGTGTGGAATTTATGTCTGTAAACGCACCCACGACACAGGAGAAATCCTAGTGTGGGGCAAAGTATTTTTAAGAATTAAAAAATGAATTAAAAACATACTAAAATCATTGCTTCCTAGTTCTAAGCATTGTCAAAGGATTTTATCAAATCATCGTCATCATCATCATATCAGCCAATGGACATCTAATGCTGATGGACAAAGGCCTCCCCCATAGATTTTCCCAAGGTCCGGTCACATTTATCAATTGTTTTTATGATATTTTTACTATTCCTTTATTTAAATAAACGCATTAAAATAACAGTTTAAATACATCATTATCACCATCATTTTAGCCGAAAAATTTCCACTGCTGGACAGAAGCATCCCCCAAATATTGCCACAACTATCGGTATGGGTTTGCGTTGTGTATCTAATTGAGGGCTTTGCCATAATCGCCACGCTTGGCAGACGGGTTGGCGATCGCAGTTCAGTTATAAATGTACACGAAGGATACTGCTGCCCTTCGGTTAATCCCATAATCGCCTTTTACGACACCCACGGGATGAAATAGGGTGGTGGTATTCTTAGCCGGCACCACACCGCAAATTAAATTTAAAAACATAAAAGATAATTTTCCAACCACGTCGGAACAGGGTCCAAGTCACCGGGGGTTAGGATTTCAAGAGGTCTCCAAAGAGAAACCACCTGACAACTTGAGCCGTGTCCAAGAGTATCGCTTTCTGCATCAAGCCCGTGAACCAGCCACCCAATGAGAGCCTCTTATTGTGTTAGTCGAGGCTCTTGGCCGTTAGATATTTTTTAATAAATGGAACATATTCCACCAAGATAGAAATAAGGCTGAAAGAAAGGCTGCAAGGCTTGCGCGACCTACTTACGGTAACAAGTCTAGAAAGAGCACATTTAAATTCATATCACCAATTCATGACCAACGGATGGCGTCTGTAGCAGTACTTAGGAATGAATTTTATTATGCCGAACCACTGCGTGCATCTAACAAAACAATAAAATTATGCAGTTCATGTGAGATAGTGAGTGTAAATGGAAGCGATTTGTTCGCGTGACAGTTTAGTTCTAGAGACGGGCGATTGTTACTGACAATAAAGAATCGTATTAATCTACAATTGTATAAACGAGTAGTTTTTTTTAATATTTAATCCCTTAGTCGACTTTTACGACACCCACGGGATGAAATGGGGTGGTGACATTCTGAGCCGGCACCACACGGCTGAAACACATATTTCTTTATTTTCATCCAAAAAGCCAAATACCAATTTTCATAGATCTAATTTTAAAAAATACGGGCGTTCCATACATGTTTGTTGTTATAACTTTTTAAACTGACATGACATATTTCGGCGCTGTTAAACTTTAGTTTATCCGTGAACATGGCGCTTGCAACAGCGCCAAAATTTCGGGAACTCAAAATAAATAAAAAACGTGGTAAATATCCCCTTTCCTGTTCTAATAATAATGTTTGTTGTTGTCATACCCGCTTTTACCCATTTAAGGGTACATGTATATTATAGTTTATTTTGCACCAAAAAACCTTAGGGGGGAATTTCAAAATATATGCAACTGTGTCGTTCGATGAAGTAATAACACATTTGTACCGGATTATTTATATACACTTTCGTATTATTAATATAGCACATCTCCTTACTATTGTAATGCTCGAGGTATTCCTCTAGCATTTTTGGAGAGCAATCATGCGGCAGAAATAGTGTAGCTTATGTTCCTAGCTACCATGTGACATATCATCACATAGCGTGCAAGCTGGCGCGTTCTATTTTTGAACTTTGTTTGAATAAATTCGATTATTTGACATCTAAGACTCTTTTCTTCCTTTTAAAACATTTGGATTTTCTGTTTGCCCTGTATTGTGTACTATAACGATAGTTGCCTCTTTGGTGTAACTTACTGGCCGCTATTAAAAATTATACGATTTAAATTGAGTACTTATTTGAAAATGCTCTGACAAGACGTTTTCGGTCACACGTAAATATTTCGGGAGCGTAATGTATTTCTGAGCCTTGTGAATTCAAAATGAACGATGTATTTCAATTTATATTTTTTTATTGAAAACCCGGTAGGAAGCTGTACCAAATTACGTTTCCCACATTATATGGTGGAGGCGCTAGTATATGTATGCTATAATATATGTATATACAAGTTTGCTGCGAGACGTTTGGATACAATGATATTATATATTTTAGAAGTAGATATGTTACATGCGCGCGACCTGGCAATCAGTTTGCCCCAAGACAATCTGTACGGTTTTATTAATTAAGTAATACCAATGCCGTCGTGCGTATAGAAAATGCACAAACTATCAAGCAAAAATAATTTAAAAAACCAAGGGATCTCATACCACACGTGAGTAACAAACTATGTAAATATTTTAATAAAATACTATTCAAATTATCTATTTATTCTCGAACAAAATACAGGCCAAGCAAAGAAAAGAGATAACACATTTATTCTATTACAGGTGCGACAAAGACATCGAGTACACGCGTTGTCATTTTAGATAGCTATCTCTTTTACTCTCTTAGTTTTTGTATCTTACGTAACATATCTGTGGTATAATATCACTGTTTGGATATATATGATATCGACTATGTCCCATCCAATGCAACTCCCCAAGCACAATCATATTATACATGGTCAGTCAGTCCCATTTTTAAGACACAAATAATAATTAGTTAAAATATTATGAATTGTTTGAATTACTTTCTATTTAGGAGGATGTTTTGTGAATTTTGAGGTGTTTTGACACATTACAGTTTGAAAGGTAGTATGATTAAAATTGAATTAGACCTTTTTAATTAACGAATGTGAATAAAATACCATATTTTAAACTATCCCATCGAAAGGGACATTCTCACCCATTGGTTATTAATTGGTGAAATTTTTTATACAGGTATTAGGTAGGTTTAATTAAAGCATTTTCAACTGTTGCGAATAAACTTGTTCACCAATACGAGTTGATTCAAATAGAGCTTATGTAACGATGGTCGCCTCTTTGATGTAACTTACTAACCTGTATTAAAAAGTATACATTTAAATTGAGAACTTATTTGAAAATGCTCTGACAGGACGTTTTCAGTCTTGCGTACAAACGTCAGGAGCATGATGTATTCCAGCTTTGTGAATTGAAAATGAATCACGTATTATAATTTAAAATATACGTATTCAATGCGAAGTTAAGAGAAGTCTCTTTATTTAACGAAAACCCGATATGAAGCTCTACCAAACTAAGTTTCCCATAGTATCTATACAAATAAATAAAATTGAAGTGTCTATTTGTAATGTCAAAATAACAGCTTTTTACTAAATGCATATGAAAGTGGTGTCCGGATTAAGAATATAGCACCACTCCATCTCCTCCCGTGGATGTCGTAAAAGGCGACTAAGGGAATCTAAACCAGGGGGATGGGCAGCAGCGTCCCCTTTGTGAACCGATAGCCATACTGCGCTCACCAACCCGCCTGCCAAGCGTGGTGAGTATTGGCAAATACCCGCCCAAAATGATGACACAGTTGTGAAATCTATGGGGGAGGCCTTTGTTCAGCATCATCATCATCATCATCATTTCGGCCGAATGAAGTCCACTGCTGGACACAGGCCTCCCCCAAAGTTCCACAACGACCAATATGGACGTGTTGTGGGCTCAGTGGGGGGTCTTGCCATAATCGCCACGCTTGGCAGACGGGTTGGCGATCGCAGTTGAGTTGTTGTGTGCTCGAAGGATGCTGCTGCCCATCCTCCGGTTAATCCCTTAGTCGACTTTTACGACACCCACGGGATGAAATGGGGTGGTGGCATTCTGAGCCGGCACCACACGGCTTTGTTCAGCAGTGGACGTATAAATGGCCGATATGAAAAAATGATATGAAATATGAAAGTATGTACGTTACATATAACAAAAACACTATTTTTAATTTTTTGTCTGTCTGTCTGTCCGTCTGTCTGTCTGTCCGTCTGTCTGTCTGTCTGTCAGTTTGTTCCGGGTAATCTCCGAAACGGCTGAACCGATTTTGACGGGACCTTCACTGACAGATAGCTGATGTTATAAGGAATAACTTAGGCTACTTTTATTTTAGAAAAATAATTAGGGTTCCGCGTAAAAAAATAAACCTTTGAAATCCAATATATATATATATATATTCTATGTCGAGTGTCTATGTCGAAGTACTCAAAATTTCTTTTAAATTAAACGCGGGTGAAACCGCGGGTCCCAGCTAGTCTAACCTAAAACACAAAATGAATCCCTTATCCACCTCTCAAACCATCTCACTAACACATTATAGTCTATTTCATGTGATTGTCCTTGTCAATATGTCAAAGACCCGTTAATATCGAGGCCCGAGGGCGATGGACTATTAAATGAACTTACTAATAGATATGTTTCTGTATTTCCAATATCAAATTGTTAAAATAACAATAAACTTTCACCCCCTGACCACAAAACGACTGCGGGAATGTTATTAATTTCACGTGTTTCAATTATTATACGCGATTACAATGAACAATTTAAAAAGGCATTTTAAAGGAAATCAGCTTACATTTTATCACGAGACGCTTTTACGAAGTGGCGTCGGGTATTACCATGTAGTCATCATATCAGCCCAAGGACTTCCACTGCGGAACAAAGGCCTCCCTCATAGATTTCCACAATGATGTCGTCATTTTGGGGGCAATTTGCCAGTACTCACCACGCTTAACAGGCGGGTAGGTTAGCGCAGTATGGCTGCTGTTCCAAACAAGGGACGCTCCTGCCCATCGATCTAGTTTCGAGTCTCTTTGTCGCCTTTTATGACATCCACGGGAGGAGCTGGAGTGGTGCTATATTCTTAATCCCGAACCACACGGACAACGTGTATTAAGTACACTTTGTTTAGATTTTTCGGTATTCTCTTTGCTATGTTATCTGATCATCATCATTTCAGCACAATAAAGTCCACTGCTGGGCACAGGCCTCCCCAAACCAAGATCGCCACAACTCCGGCCAGGGTGTGTGTACACGGGGAGTTTTGTCATAAGCGCTACGCTTGCCAGGCGGGTTGATGATCACAGTTGAGTTGATACTCGAAGGACACTGCAGCTCAACCTCCGAATAACCCCATAGTCCCCTTATACGCCCCCCTTATATTTATGGAGTTTCTTGCCGGCTCTTCTCCATGAGATCAACTATTTGGAACCGTGCAACTTAATTCTGACGTTTCATAAGTGCCAATATTTGGTTTATTTGAAATAAAAAACTTTGACTTTGACTTTGACTATACAACACCCACGGGACGAGATTGGTTGGTGCTATTCATAGCCGGCACCACACGGCTTCTTTATTATCCAACTAGCTGTGCCCCGTAGCTTCACCCGCCGTTTAATTTAAAAGAAATCAGATTATTTATAAATTAGTACATATATATTGGATTTCATGGTTTTTATTATTGTCGCGTACCACTAATTATTTGAATAGAAGAGAAGAGAAGGAATTGAAAAACATGTATTTCCTAACATTCCAACCGCAAACGTAAGTTTGTACACACAATATTGAAAGATTTACCATGTTATTTTAAGACCATAGACTTCTTATAGGTTTTCCTGTAATTTATAGGTAAAGAGCTATTATTTATATCTCTTTCAAAATTATTGGCTTAGTAGTTTCGGAGATAAATGTGGTCAGTTTTCATCTATTTTCAATAACTTTAAAACTACATAGTTTAAAATTATAAAATAAATGTCAACCTAATCGGTCCACTAGATTTGGGACAAATTGGCTGTGACAGACGGACAGACAGACAGACACACGAGTAATCATGTAAGGGTTCCGCCGTTTTTTCCTACGGAAAATTGAAATGAACTACCTGTATACCTACATAAACACAAACTAGAATTATCCATTTATTTTTAGATTATTATTAAAAGCCTACTGTAACTGAAAGGCTCATGTTACAAACGTAACATTATTAGAAACGTTTTAGTAAAGATAATTGAATTAATTAAATGAATAGCTAATAATATTTGTTTTCAGACGCAGCTGGATAACACATTCTCAATTACCCTTGTGTAGTATTGTGTAGGTACTTTGGGTGGAATTGAATAGAACATTTCGTTTAATTTTAATCTCAGTTTAAATTGAAACAGCTGTTCCAAAAATTATAACCAATGCCAGACGGCACGGTTGGTGCAGTGGCTGATACAGTCGGCTGCTGCACTCCGGGTCGCGGGGTCGACTCCCGCACGGAATAAATATTTGTATGACATGCAGGTAGATTGTTCCGGGTTTGGTTGTATTGTATGTGGAATTTTTGTCTGTAAATTCACCCACGACACAAGAGAAACCATTCTATGGGGCAACGTTTAAAAAGTATATGTGAAGGACTGAGTTTTAAAAACAGTTGTCATGACATAGAAAATGAAACAGATTTTTATTCTTGTCATCTGCGTATTACATGCACTTATGAAGAGGCTCCAGGTGCCACCTTCGTATGTAGATTTCCTTTAAGATGATTCCTAAAAGAACGGATAAGAATGTTTGTGGTTACTCTTTTATTTATCTTTTAAATCACTCACTAGAGATTAATTCCGTGTGGTGTCCGGATTAAGAATATAGCACCACTCCATCTCCTCCCGTGGATGTCGTAAAAGGCGACTAAGGGAATCTAAACCAGAGGGATGGGCAACAGCGTCCCTTCTGTGAAACGGTAGCCATACTGCGCTCACCAACCCGCCTGCCAAGCGTGGTGAGTATTGGCAAATACCCTCCAGAATGAGGACTCAGTTGTGAAAATCTATGGGGGAGGCCTTTGTTCAGCAGTGGACGTATAAATGGCCGATATGATGACTAGAGATTTTGGAGATGCGTCAAAATGTTACAAATCAACCCTAGATCACTGACAAGTACAACCTCGGTACGTTTCAAAATCTCGGGTAAATATTAAAAACAGGCTTGTTTAGTGTAGACTTCTTAAGAAGTTTATACTCTTTTCTCCTGCATCGTCCTCACATTACTATAATTTCGAGAACATTGTACCAATATGATTTAAAAAGAGTAACCATGGAGTTTCTTGCCCGTTCTTCTCCATAGTACATCTACACCTTGGAACGCGGCAACTAAAGTCTATAAAGGCATTATCTCATATCAATTTAAAAATAGACAATATGTTTCTTTTTCTGTCTTCAGTTTATATACTTTTAATTTTAAACCATAATCAGTATTATCAATGTGTAGAAACATCATTAATAATGTTGTAGACAATGTATGTTTTAATTCGATTTTATTAAGACACATGTAGCATATTAAGAAAATCAACTAGGGAAGCAAACTGTTTCTCCTTAACAGGTCGCTCAGCAGTCTAGCTAGGAGAACAGTGGTTCATCCCAAAACTTTATTACCATATTTTACCATACTTTGAAAATGTACTACATAAGCAATAAAATATTATTATTATTAGATAAAGTTTACTATTACCAATTACTTTATCGGTTTTATCAATATAGACTTCACTTTAGCAATTTCATAATTCATTCATAATTTTAGACAAAAATGTCCCATAATCACCACGTTTGTTACCGCTGTTGGTGACCGCTTTACAGTCACCCTCTCCGAGATGTGCCTATAGGCGTGACACCAGTGGGCGGCTCTAGTGTGATTATACGAGGACCTGGAGCCTCCCTTAGGTGCCGAAGATTACCGCTCTAGTGGTTTAGTCAGTAGGAGTCATACCCCTTCCCCGGGGCGAAGGAAGTTCATGAATAATTTCAACTGGGCACCATTAAAAAATAGTTGTTTTACTCGAAAGGACGCTGCTGCTCATATTCCGACTAATCCTAAGTCGTCTTTTACGGAACCCACGGGAAGAGATGGGATGGTGCTATTCTTAGCCACACGAATCATTGTTACATAATACATTGGTACCATCCCTTCTATCTTATTAATAGATTGACTGACCATTCAGGGGTTATAAGTTTAAATAATACTCAGTTAAACTTAATTGGTAAACTTGTTAAATTCAATTCGAGACAGTTTAACATTAGCATGTTAAACTTAACTTTTATCGCGTTTGTTTAACTTAATTAACACGTTAAAATGAGCAATTTTATATTTCCCATTCTGATGTTTCCAGTATCGGGATCAGACTCAAAGCTTACGTACGAAAACACTAGGGCTCGGAAACAACATTCAAAAAGCCATGAAAATAGTTGTCCCTGTGTGGGAATCGAATGCGCGACCCCTTGTACTAAAGGCGGACTATCCGCCACTGCGCAGAAATAGCACCTTAAATTTATAAGTTTTTAAACTACCGCGTATTTCACTCATATTAGACTATGATTTCGGGACTTTTCGCGCACAGATAAATTAAAATAATATTTTGACTAACCTCAACCTCACTCGCCACTTAAGACACCCACATACTTCAGTCTACTCGTGACCACGGTCAATGCAACTTGGCCGAGACGTTGAAGTCAGTCAAAATATTGTTTTGATTTATCTGTGCGCGAAAAGTCCCGAAATCATAGTCTAATATGAGCACCTTAAATTGTTTTCTATTTACTTTGAAATATTAATGTGGTACGCAACCATATCTTTACTTATTTGATTACATGTTGGCCTGTAATCACCCACTGTTGGGAAACACGGGCAGTAATAAAAGGTCATAATTACCCCATTCGGCAAAATGTTCCCAACGACGACGGCCAGTGCACAATGAATATTTCTTACATTAAAATACGTCTATGTCTCCGTGAGGTGTCCGGATTAAGTATATAACAACACTTCATCTCCTGTAGATGTCATAAAAGGCGACTATGGGAGTCTAAGCCAGAGGGATGGGCAGCAGCGTCCCATTTGTGGAGCAGCAGCTATTTTGCGCTCACCAACCCAAGCCACGCATGGTAAGCAAAGTTCTCCCCAAAATGATGACCCAGTATTGTGGAAATATATGAGGAAACCTTTTGTTCAGCAGTGGACGTCCTTTGGTTGAAATAATAATAAATAAAATATGCGTTAGATAAATAGCAGCACCTCTGTACAACAAAAAACCTTTATCTTCAAATTTTAATTATGTTGCCCGTTCATCATATCTGCCATTTATACATCCACAGCTGAACAAAGGCCTCCCCCATATATTTTCACAACTGTGTCATCATTCTAGGGGGTATTTGCCAATACTCACCACGCTTGGCAAGCGGGTTGGTGAGCGCAGTATGGCTACCGTTTCACAGAAGAGACGCTGCTGTCCATCTCTCTGGTTTAGATTCCCTTAGTCGCCTTTTACGACATCCACGGGAGGAGATGGAGTGGTGTTATATTCTTAATCCGGACACAACACAGACTTGCCCGTTGCCCGTTCACTACTGAACAAAGAACAATTGTGTCATCATTTTGGGGGGGATTTGCACCCAGCACGCTTGGGAGGCAGGGCAGTATAGCTATTGTTCAACAGAAAGAACACTGCTGCCCATCCCTCGGGTTAAGAGTCCAAAAGTCACACTTTCCATCTTCCACACGAGATGGAGTGGTGCTGTATTCTATCCGGACACCACATAGAATGTAGAGAAAAATGCTAAAAACAAATTCAGCTATATGAGCAAATCGTAATAGGTAAGAAATCCAGCTCAGAGAGATAATATATCTTTTAGAGCTCACTTAGGGATAAAAGCGAGCCTGCCAACACAATTACAAAAGTTCGGATTACTGGCAACTGTTGCTGGCGAAAAGTCACGGCCGGCTTCGGTAACTACTGTACCAACATTAATTTAAGTCGTTGTTGAACATGCGGAGAAGTTCCACTGTACTTTTTAATCTATAAAAAAATTGTAACTTCACTGTCAGTTCGATTACCAGTTCGTATAAGTACAACATTTTTTATTTTAAATGAGGTAATACTAAAATGTGATATTGAGCTGCTGACGTTTTCAAATCCTTTATCCGACTCAAAGGAACCAAATATTGAATGTTTATTAATATTAACATACTCATTCCATTTTTTGGTCCTTTGAGTCGGAGCTAGTCCATCCTAATTTGTAGTTATCGGACAGTTGCAGTGTGTCTCAGGGAGAAGGCGTCCCGTTTCCAATTTTAGTCAAGCCACTATTTGATTGGATTAGTTTCACTATACATATCTAATATGAAGATATATTGATATCAAATAAAACGACATCAAAGAGTGAGGGTGGAAAAAATATGTATGATTTTAAGTGACAATATCCCAATTTTTAATGTGCGGTGATAATCGTTCTGACCATAATCATATCCATCCGGATAAAGCCACATTAAATATGATCGTCCTGTAATAGGCTATTTAAATGAACGTTCATACAAAAGTACCATAATCAGCACACTCCACTCACGATTGTTTGCAACAACAACCTGCAGTTCATACAAACATTTGTTCCGTACGGGAATCGAACCCGCGACCCAGAGCCCAGCAGCCAATTATATCAGCAACTGCACCAACCGTGTCAAGATCATACAAATATTAGTTACATGCGGGGATCAAACCCATGATAAGAAGCCCAGAAAGCCAATTTCTTTGCTACTGCGCCAATCGTGCCGTTGTTGGTGATAGCAGTATGTGGTTATTTGCACTCGGAAGTATGCTTTCCCTCATGGGTGGGACGTGAATAACACGGCAAGATAACCCATGGTATGTGGTATCAGCATCATCATCAAATCATCCAAAGAACATCCACTGCTGGACAAAAGCTCCCACCATAAGACGACCGGCTACACCCCGTGTGTCTACATTTTGGAGGGAATTTGCCAGTACTCACTACGCTTGACAGGCGGGTTGGTGAGCGCAGAATGGATACTGATCCACAGAAGGGACGCTGCTGCACATCCCTCTGGCTTATTGTCCCTTAGTCACCTTTACGACATCCATGGGAGGAGATGGAGTGGTGCTATATTCTTAATCTGGACACCACATGGTTTAGTACGGTAGTAGCAGGAATATGGTATAACTAAAAAAAAAACTGGCAAGCAAAGTTTTTTGTAATTTCGTTTTACCGAACACCCATTTAATTATGACGAAGCTTTGCGCTTAAAAAAATAGTTTAATAAAGAACAAACTCATTTATAAAACTCTAGTTACATTTTAATTAATACTTTCAAAGTAACTGACTTTCTGATTTCTACTGAAGTTAACTAACTTTGGCCCATCTCATTATGTGGCTGACGAGCATGAGATACTTTAGGTTTCTTTTTTTCTTAGGGTTCCGAACGTCTGAAGCAAAAAACGGTTGAACCCTCATAGGATCACTGGTGTGTCTGTCCGTCTGTCACAGCCAATTGTCTCCGAATCTACTGGAATTGAAATTTGGTACACTTATGGATTTCTGCGACCCAAAGACGGACGTGTAAAGTAAATAAATTAATTTTGAATATGAGGGTCACTTTTGGGGGGCAATATAGAAATGGAAGGGCTTGTTGTGGGGGTCTCAAATATATTTATTTTATAGTTTTATTTATGAAATAGACGAGAATTGACCAATCCCCTCCCCCCTTATCTCTGAAACTACTGGATAAAAAAAGGAAATATAGGTATATAGCTCTTTACCTACAAATTACAGGAAAACCTATAAGAAGTCTATGGTCTTAAAATAACATGGTTAATCTTTCAATATTGAGCGTACTCACTTTTGTTTGCAGTAGGAATGTATGGGAGAACATTTCCAATTACGATATTAAGTTTATTCTAGTCATGAGTTATTCGCACAATAGACAATATATTTAGCAATTTCCCTCTACAATCTGGTACCATACATACTTTTTTAGTTACGACAAACAAATCTGGGTCAGATTATTTTTACTACATATGTTATTCATCGTACGGAACCTTCTCCACGCGAGTTCAACACGCACTGGCCCAATTTTTTTTTAAAGCACGTTGTCTTCTATTGTGTTCGCCGTTGTCGGTACAGCCTACAGACATAAATTTCACATGCACAAACACACAGACCCAATACCACTGTATGTAGATCACACAAATTTTTGTTTGGTGTGGGATCGAACCCACTATACGTAGAGTAGAAAGCCAATAACTTAGCCACTGCACCAATCACACCGTCATTAGTCATAGCCGTTTCGATTCTCAGGTTTATGTAAAATTTGTTATTGGATTTTTATTACTACTATTCGTAGCCGTGTGGGTTACGAATAGCTCCAACCCATCTCATGCCGTGGGTGTCGTAAAGGCGACTATAGGATTAGGCGGTGAACGTGCAGCAGCGTCCTTCGAGTACATTGACAACTCAACTGTATTCGCAACCCGCCTGCCAAGCGTGGTGATTATGGCAAAACCTCCCTATGAGCACACAACACACTCTGACCGGTCATTATGGGAATCTTTGGGAGACACCTGTGTCCAGTAGTGGACTTTATTCAGCTGAAATGATGTTTTTTGGGAATAAAATTCTATATATTCTAAATTACGTAGAACTGTCTTGTCTACCCCCATGAGTTAGCCTGATGTTATAGAACTTTACCTTACTCTTCTCTACCGCTTAAATTTTACAGATACCATCAATTCATTATTAATAATGAATCCATGTTTATCTGAAATAAATAAACTTTTCTAACATAGTTGTATGCCGTGCTAACCTCGCTTTGTTTTTACGGCCCATAATAGAGGGAGGCCGCGTTTAGGAACTTCTAGAACTGGGCCATTCAATTTATTGACAACTTCCATACGGAGCCAATTCATTATACTAAGTAGCGTATACAAGTTTGATACCTTCAGAATTTCGCATGCCACCATTTTAGGTATTTGCCTAAATATATACTTCACATTCATGAATCATTATATATGTACCCGCCATTTACCCTTATTGCGACATAAATAAATTCGTCGGTGGTAATAAACGGCTATAACGGGGTCCAGAGGTTGGGTAACTCACAGAGCCATGAATGGTCAGCCTCATCATTTATTCATTAACTTGTGTAATATGTTACCACGACAAATATTGTTTGCGTCAAACGTGTTAGTTAGCCATAAACTTGATTTTATCGGGTGAATTGTTTATTGATATAGGAATGACGGCTAATTAACTTGTGTGCAGGTCGATGCACCTGTGAGATTAAGCTGCACTCGAGGCGGTCATGACTTAGATGGGTGACTATTTTTATCGCAATGAAAGAAAGAAAAGCGATTTATTACCACAACAAAACGCGCATAGGTTCATTCATATTAATTAAACTAACATCTACACTAAAGTTGCAATAAAAAACCACATATTAACCACATTATAAAAATAAATAAAAAATAGATACAAAATAATCATAACAAAAACTCCACTAGGTCTCGAAAAACATTTGCTAGAGGGGGTGACCGCTTTACAGTTGTGACGAAGTCATCGTTCATCTTCATTTCAGTCAACCTCTTTCATGACTTTATACCTTTTATCTCCATCACTGTCCACTTCATGATTAATTCTTTATTCAAATCAAAATTCGAATTTAGTATGGTGGTCGAATCGTTCATATTTTGATCATCATCAATTACACATTCGATTCTAAACACTAGTTGTTCGACACACAGCTGTCGCTCTGACAAATAGTCTCCTGCAATAATACAATTACTTATTTTTCAACTAGCTTAAATATTGTGATAATAAAGCTATATTGTAAATACATATAACCATCAGCATGAAGTGTTGAAGTTGTGAATAACAATATGCCATTATAACAAAATATATGTTACGTTTCATTCAACATCATTAAATGATCCCCGTTACTTGCTGCTGTGGAGAGAGCCTCCTAGTTCAGCTAACCGGGAACGAAAAAACGGAGGGAGGCACTTCGCAACACAGTCATCCCCACCGTGATGTGCCTAAAGGCGTGGCACCAATGGGCGGCTCTAGGGTGATCTTACGAGGACCTGGAACCTTTGGTTGCCTGTAAAAGATCGCTTATAGCGATAAGACCGCTCATTGTGCCACGCTAATTAGTGTAAATAATCCTTTATATTATTTTGGTGTACAATAAAGTTATATTGTATTCTATTCTAATGTATTTACTATAAATTCATACTGCCGTCACCTGACGATGATTAACATAAGTCATCATCAGACATCATCGTTATCTTCTTGCCCTGGTCCCAAGTTAGCTGGGGTCAGCGTAATCTGTCCTACTAGGCATATTCCGTAGGTTTTGGCAAAATGTTTTTACAGTCAGTCGCGTGTCGTAAATACGACGGCACGGTTGGCGCAGTGGTTGATACAGTTGGGTGCCGCGCTCCGGATCGTGAATTCGATTCCCGCACGGAACAAATATTTGTTGATCTGATCTGATCTGACCTGATCTGCAGGTGGTTTTTCCGGGTCTGGGTGTATTGTATGTGGAATTAATGTCTGTAACGCACCCACGACACAGGATAAATCTTAGTGCGGGCAACGCTTTAAAAAAACGTCTAATAATAATTGAACAAAGAAAATAATTTTTCAATTTCAATTTCATTGCTGGTCAATTCATACCACTACACTGAGTGTATCACACATAACACCAGTACCAAAAGGGGTAAATGTTCCCGATTGACATCCGTGGAGCACAAAGGTTCCAGAAGAAAATCAGCGTCAAGTGCTTGCACTTGCCATTAAGCTTGTGACGAAGTCATCCTTCATCTTCATTTCAATCAACCTCTTTCATGACTTCATACCTTTTACTTCCATCACTGTCCACCTCACGATTCATTCTTTATTCAAATCAAAATTCGAATTTATGTGACGTAGAGTCGCTCTTCATATTTTGATGATTATCATTAGACATTGGATTCTGAACGCTAGTGGTTCAACACACAGCTGTCGCTCTGACCAATAGTCTCCTGCAATATAACAATTACTTATTTTTGACTAGCTTAAATATTGTGTTTATAAGCTATATTTGAAATATATAAACATCACCATGAAGATGAAGTGTTGAAGTTGTAAATATCAATATACCTATATAACATATATGCTACGTTTCATTGAATCACAATAACTGAACTCCGTTACTTGCTGCCGTGGAGAGAGCCTCCTTGTTGAGCTAACCGGGAAGGAACACGGAGGGAGGCACTCCGCGACACTGGCGCCCAATTTGAAGAATAGGTACCAACCCAATTCGTCAGCTGCCTAATCATCTAGCTACATAATATAAGAAGAAAGTTATCATCATCAACCATCTTCGGGGAGGCCTGAACGGCGAACTACAGAAGGATTTTCCATAATTATTTATCTTTTTCAAAATTCTAAAAGGCATTTACAGCCGACGTCTATTTATATCTGGGTCTACTTTTTGGCAGTAAACAACAATATATTTTTTGTAAACTTACCTGTGTTTTCTATAACTATTGTTATTTTTTTTTTCATTCGTAATTTTGTTATTTATCCAGTGCTAATTATATTTGTCTAGATTTATAACAAATAGAAAATATAATATTTGTTTTAGGTTTCAGAGGGCAGCTGTCAGTAAGTCATTGTCACGTCATTCATAATTTATTTTTAATTTAATTAGGTTTATTATACCAAGTAGTATTTATTTACATATCTACACTACACAGATACTCCTACAATACATATAATCACTTAATCCACGAATACATACACTACCAATCTACCCAGCGGTAGAATCATAAACCTTTTCGAATCTTGGAGTGTTCTTAAAACCATTCGTGGTCACTTCAAGACGAGATCGGTTATACACTTACAGCGTGCCTAAGGAGAGTATCCTTAGGTATACGCGCACGCAGACCACCGACGTACAGGGTGTATTCCTCGAGGTTTCCGTAACCGACTACCGAGACGCACTCCTGTACTAGGTGGTTGAAGACCAAACAAAGTATTTATTTATTACACAATAGATTATTATATTTAATTAAACTATTTATCCCATACCATACCATATCATAACATAATCACCATTAATAGTTTTCTCATTCAACCATTTAAAATATAATGATTTAAAATCTCGTCTTTCCCTTTTAGAGAATAATATATTAACTTCAGGATTTATTTGATTAATAACTAATCAAGTATTAATTTGATATAATTTCCCTTTACCAATTTTTATTTATTTTATGTATATAATTCCTCTTTACTTATCATTTTATCCAATACTCTTTTAACATAACCTTTTCGGAATCATTTAAAACGTTACCTTAAACTCAATTATCACCCTTTATATACTTACTTACTTTATGTACATAATGTAATACTAATTATTATGTTAATTTTCCATTAACGTACAGTACAGAGCGGATTGAAACTCTTTAAATAAGCCCTATTCTATACCCAGTATCGTCGACCAACAAAACTTCTTACTAAAAGAGCGGCGACAACTCTCTAAATAAGCCTCGGTCAATTAATCTTAATTGCATATAATATGCAAATAATTATTTTAATACTTATAAGATATTATATCTTATATTCGTCTTTCAGACGTATCGTCCTTATAGTTAGGTACGTAAGCCTATTTGGCTCACTCCTTGTACATATATTACAGAGCGGTTAGCGACTCTCTAAATAAGCCTTAGCTACACCTTCACCTAACGTCAGCGGGTGGTGACTGACACTAAATAAGCCTACACTATTGTAGATTGATTCCATGAGTAACCTTTATTATAGTATAGGGTTACTCTATGTTTGGCGTCCTTTTCCAATAATGGAAATAAGACTTTGAATGATGAAGAATGCATGCGTGATTTGTGTTAGTTGTATGTGTTGGGAATCCAATCTATTGTATATTCTCATTGTTACATAGCATCCACACCTACAAAACTTATTTCACATTTACCATTTCTTTGACTTTTTTGTTTTTACTTTTTTTTTATGACACGCTTTATGATTGATTTATTGTTTAATTGCAAAAAAAAAATCCTTACATGATTTTTTTTTTCACCGGGACAGCGGGGTATTGTGACGAAGTCATCCTTCATCTTCATTTCAATCAACCTCTTTCATGACTTCATACCTTTTACTTCCATCACTGTCCACCTCACGATTCATTCTTTATTCAAATCAAAATTCGAATTTATGTGACGTAGAGTCGCTCTTCATATTTTGATGATTATCATTAGACATTGGATTCTGAACGCTAGTGGTTCAACACACAGCTGTCGCTCTGACCAATAGTCTCCTGCAATATAACAATTACTTATTTTTGACTAGCTTAAATATTGTGTTTATAAGCTATATTTGAAATATATAAACATCACCATGAAGATGAAGTGTTGAAGTTGTGAATATCAATATACCTATATAACATATATGCTACGTTTCATTGAATCACAATAACTGAACTCCGTTACTTGCTGCCGTGGAGAGAGCCTCCTTGTTGAGCTAACCGGGAAGGAACACGGAGGGAGGCACTCCGCGACAAGCTGATCTGGACACCTATTTGGACCAGGTTTGAGACACATAGTTAGGAATATCTTTAACTATTATACTTTTTTTTTCTGTTTCTTGTTATCTGTTGTCTTTTTTGTACATTTTGTGTCTCAATGTGCTGTATGCAAATAAAAGTTTCATTCATTCATTCAAAATACGAATCTGTAGCAAATTATAGGCAATTATCAATGCCTGGGCCGCGGCAGCAAGTGACGCTTTTATAATAACACTATAATTGAGATGAAAGTAAAATGATTAGGTAGAACGTTATGGTTAGTAAAATTGGTTGAACATAATACATAAACGTTTGTTTATAATATAATATTTATTGTTAATAATTCTTCTCTTGAACCAATTCATCAATTAATAATAAGGTATTAATATATAATTTAAGTGTCCGGATTAAGAATATAGCACCACTCCAGCTCCTCCCGTGGATGTCGTAAAAGGCGACTAAGGGAATCTAAACCAGAGGGATGGGCAGCAGCGTCCCTTCTGTGAAACGGTAGCCATACTGCGCTCACCAACCCGCCTGCCAAGCGTGGTGAGTATTGGCAAATACCCCCCAAAATGATGACACAGTTGTGGAATCTAAGGGCCTTTGTTCAGCAGTGGACGTATAAATGGCCGACATGAATAAGGTATTGTTAGACATATTAGCCCCGAATATTTTTTAACGAACTTGTCAAAGATATATTACTTAAAAAATATAATCAAGCAATAGCATCTCGGAATGTACTTATATTATTATAAACAAAAACTGAAACAGAAATCAAACAGCTTTAATCTGACATCCCTGAAGATCATAAGATTATCGAAGATATTTCTTCACGCATATTAAACATCTAAGCTGGAATTTCACGATACCCTTTTTCTTCTTCTTCTCTTAGATTATGGCTTCTGTAGATTATCTTCCACAATTTCGCCAATGTCAAGTATAAGGCAACGTCGTACGGTGTTTAGACTAATGAATCTTTAGGTATTCATAAGATAATACTCAAAAATTTAAAAAATCTAAAAAATATGTGGGGAACGTCGTACGGTTCTCAATTGTTTTTTTTTTATACCCTTTTTAAAAGTTCCATAAAAATAGACATCAAAGAGAACTCTTAAAAAATCTGTCTAAAAGTAAATGACACCTGCTTTGTTTTATGTCAAGACCAAACAGGTTTGTTGTATTTTCAAGCTACGTCAACTATTTTAATATAAACGTAAAAAGTTTTAATGAATTAAAGGACCAACATTTTATTTATTTATTGGACCTCCAACAAAGGATTTACACAAAAGTTCACATTTTATAACTACATAGTTTTAGACAAGTGTACTTCCTCAATTAAAGGAGGCCACAGCGTGCACAAAAACAGTTATAAATTGAACAATACGCTATAATATAAAATATTAAGTCTAATGACACAAGTGTAAAATTCCAGATAGATAGATACAGTCTTTTGCTTGTAATTGAATACACAGTCGAATGATATGAAATTTACATTCTTGTATAATCAGCTTTAATTTATTCTTGAACTTAAATGAAGTATCGCATATGTCTATATATAATGTATTATATAGCCTACAAATCCTGGGCACAACATTATTTGTATCACGAAATAATTATTTTTATTATTCCGAGCCGTCACTAGAAACATAATCAATTAACTGATCGAAGCCTGTAGAACTTCATATACATGATTGTCATTAAGTAAAACTTTGCCAATTAACTACACATTCCAGGTCTCTAGGCCGGGATCCACGCATAGCAATTATCATTATTCATTGGGTATTACAAAATTCATTGGGGTCAGAATTTGATTATCACTTGCGGTAATGGTTAAGGAAAACATCGTGAGGAAACATGCACACAAAGATAGTACCAAAAAAAAGTTCTCAGTGGTGTATGTAGTCCGCCAACCCGCACATGCCAGCGTGGTGGACTAAGGCCTTAACTTTCACATCGTGGGGAAAGTCCTGTACCCAAAAGTGGGACTAAATGGGCTGCTTATGTATTGGGAACTACAACAAGTATAATTTCACTTTACACAAATTATCACACGAAATGAGCTCAAGCTAAACAAAGTTTTTGGCTACATAAAATATCTAATATGGTACTGATGTAAATATAAAGGTACTGAGTTCTCTGCACACCTCATAAGGAGCACGTAGTCATCGTAAATATCGTCACGATTTAATTTCCTCTCTCTCAAGGAAAAAATCTTTATTATCCCTGTCTTCATCGTATCCAATACATAAATGGTACACCAGTCTCCAATTCAATTCATTTATTCTTTGCATAAAATGTGGTAATAAGATGGTAAATTCTAGTGTAGAGCAAACACATTTTGCCATGATAAAATAGCATGCAAATTGAAATGTAAGTATAACAATATTAATACAGGTACTGAAATTAAATTTAAAATATGACAATCATAATAATAGTTAAAACAATTAAAATCAGAGCACATGTCAATAACATTATCAATAATAAAATCGTTACAAGCATTAAAAGAGAAATATTAAAATCAGTGTGTGTCCATGTATGACATTTGCAGTAGGAGCAAGCTTAATAGTTAGGTAAATACATATATTATTATAACTCATAGTGCAGAAACTTCAATTTGTAATCATATAAATGTCTTTGTGAAAAACAATTAGCAACACTTATGACGCATTTCTAAAGTGATATATCCATGTAGAAGTTAAACGATGTCATTGTTTATTGGATAGATAAAGGATACCACTGTTCGCTACATTAATATCTGCTGCAATAAAGTAAAAATTTGTGGTGAATCAGCTTTGCTGGAGAAGTTATAATATCGGTTGACTAATATAGTATAGTAATATATTTGCCGTGTGGTGCCGGCTCAGAATACCACCACCCCATCTCCTCCCGTGGGTGTCGTAAAAGTCGACTAAGGGATTAGCCGGAGGATGGGCAGCAGCGTCCTTCGAGTACATTAACAGCTCAACTGCGATCGCCAACCCGTCTGTCAAACGTCGCGATTATGGCAAAACTCCCCAATGAGCCCGCAACACACCCATATCGGTCATTGTGGTGATCTTTGGCGGAGGCTTGTGTCCAGCAGTGGACTTCATTCGGCCGAAATGATGAATATAGTATAGTTAGATAGAGTCACTATCCATAGGATACAGTGGATGGATCATCGTCATCATCATATCAGCAAAAGGATAAACACGTCTAAACAAAGGCCTCCCCCATAGATCTTCACAATGACGTCATCATTTTGGGAGGTATTTATTTAATATACTCTTTATTGTACACCAATCGTTAAAGCTAATAATAACAGTAGTGCTTATAAGTACATTTTAGAGTACAATGGGCGGCCTTATCGCGCTCGGCGATTTCTTCCAGGCAACCTTAGGATGGAGAAATACTTAACTGGATAATATATGCGGCAGTTAATGGTGCACACAGATACATAATGAAATAACTAAATTACGTATACTATACTAAATATATCTTTATTTTACTATATTTTTTTTAAACACTGCCCCACTCTAGGATTTCTCATGTGTCGGGGATGCGTTTACAGACATGAATTCCATATACAATACACCCAGACCCGGAACAACTACCTGCAGATCATACAAATATTTGTTCCGTGCGGAAATCGAACCCACGACCCGAAGCGCAGCAGCCGACTGTATCAGCCACTGCACCAACCGTGCATATATAAATAATGGAAGATTAACACAATATAGATTGCACAATATGCATTGGCATTTTAAGTTTTAAGTCTTCTGATGAAAAAAATGATAGAAATCTTGTATGAGTGTCACCGATGAACGCTTCGAGTTCATACGAGATTTGGTATTTGCCAATATTACCATTTATATTCATATATTAATATGCACCACGCTTGGCAAACGGGTTGGTGTGCATAGAAAGATGCTGTTCCACAAAAAGGACACTGCTACCCTTCCCTTTGGTAAAGAGACCCTTTTACGACATCCATGGTAGGAGATGGAGTGGTGTAATATTCTTCATCCGGACACCACACGGACGGTGGATGACCTTGTATTAAAACACTTTTCATTCAGTTCAGTCCCGTACATACAATAATATTAAATCAAATTTATTCCGTAGCAAAGGACCAATTTTAGTCCTGTATTTCTAATAAATCTCTCACTAAAAACTCCAGTGCCAACAGATTAAAAACGTCTTCATGTCGCTACCAGGGCGTGACTCCATTAAAGTGGAAATATTTTCCTAATAAATTGGCCCTTTCAAAGTCCCAATAGATTTATGAACGACAATCACCCGTCGCCCTTCAGGGAAATTAGCTTCGACCCATATTTTATAAGCTAAGTGATGATTTAGGAAGTGGTCGTTCATGAGAAATTGATAGAAATTGTATTTTTGGTGTTTTACGAGTTTTTATGTTAAGTGATAACGGGTGCCACTCTTTTCCTTCTTATGGGTGTTGTAAGAGATCACAACTCCCCCTGCCTTGGCTGCTTGGGACCCTTGGGTTCGCGGGTGCGTAGATTGGGGAATCCGCGTGCCCACCCCGAGCGACTCAAGAGAAGATAGTAGCACATATGTGGTCACGCGCTGCCGTAAGACGCTTTGGGGGATCCTTTACTATCCCCCCGGGGGGTGAACGCTTTACAGTCACCCTCTCCGAGATGTGCCTGTAGACACAAGTGGGCGGCTCTAGTGTGATCATACGAGGCCCTGGAGCCTCCCTTAGGTGCCAAAGATGACCGCTACAGTTGTTTGTGCCGGTAGGAGTCCGATATACCTCTTTGCCCTTCCCCGGGGCGAAGGAAGTTCATGAAGATTCCACTGGGCACCAATAAAAAAAGATGGAATGGTTAGAGATTCTCTCCTAAAGGCTATGTTTGTACCTTTGTGTTAACGAACGCGTATTTATTTATAAGTTTGCTTTAACTCATAAGCTAATTAGTTGTTATTACGTTAATGAGATAATTTTAGTAGAAGCTAAAGAGTCGTACTTTAGTAAAATCTTATTAGGTACTAGCTGGGACCCACGGTTTCACCCGCTTTTAATTTAAAAGAAAATTAGAGTACTTCGACATAAATACTTGACGTAGTAGAATATATATTTTGGATTTCAAGGATTTTATATTTTTTGCGCGGAACCCTAATTATTTTCTAAGATAAAAGTAGCCTAAGTTATTCCTTATAACATCAGCTATCTGCCAGTGAAAGTCCCGTCAAAATCGGTCCAGCCGTTTCTGAGATTATCCGGAACAAACAGACAGACAGACAAAAAAAATGTTATAGGTATCGTACATACTTTCATATGCATTTAGTAAAAAGCTGTTATTTTGACATTACAAACAGACACTTCAATTTTAATTATCTGTATAGATTTAATAATTCATACGTAACATGATGCTCATGTTTCCAACTTAGTATTAATGCCAAATCAATACTTGAAAACTTGTTCATCACAAAAAGGTTTCGTTAAATGAAAATATACAATTGTATTGGCTACTACCGTGCTGGGTTTTAATGCTCCTGTTGCCAGACTATGTAGGTTGTATAATGAGAGTAGCGGATCCATAGATGTCTTCTCAGACTCTCTATTGAAATGTCGCAGAAACTGGTTGGAGACACTAGGCTCAGATAAAGATGGTTAGAGATAGACAGTTTTTTTTTTTTTTACTTTTGCTGCTTGTCGACACTTACTTCTTACTTTTTATATTTTGTTATGCTTTATTAAGTTGTGTATAAGTGCTAAATTATTACCATTGTTTTGTTTTTGGAGTTTACTGTTTAATTTTGTTTTGTTTAGCATGTCGTGTTTACCTGTAATTGATAATGCAATTAGCTGTAAGTACTTTAATGTATGTTATGTAATAATGTATTTAAGCATGTATTATTGTAATTATCGTTGGTGAACCTAATAAAGAAAATAAAATAAAATAATTAACTTTAGGCGAGTCACCTGCACGTGTCCGAGGTAGGATTTTCAGGATACGTTAGAGTTATTGGATATATCTACCACCACCATGACATACCACCATGGGAATCATGTCAGCCATTATTGAAAAAATATCGCATTCTAACCTTGCCCTGTATGTACATTTTCGAAGCAGCCAAGTTTGTCAAATTAAACCGTCATCTATTCAAAACAGCTAGAGAAATGTTTCCTAGAAATACGAGAGATCCAGGCAGAACTGTATTAAGCAGGGCCCCAAAGACAATGATGTACTTAAAAAATTGTTATGCCATGTGTGGCCGGACATAATAATTCCGAATGAAATAAAAAAAATGCATGTTTGTAAATTTCGTAGAAAATTGAAACATTGGCTGATAGAAAAGTCCTTCTATTCTTTAACAGAATTTTTACGTAAAAAATGATTTTCCACATTTGCTCAAGGGGACGTAAACTTTAATATTAATTATGAATATATAATTAAATACCAAGCCTTCCGACTATTTTATGTATTGGCTATTTTACTGTTTAATTGTAAGGTTGACATTTAATTTGATTATTGTTGACATTAGTTTGATTCAGGCGTATGTAAACGCGCAAAAAGTTTGCATGTCGCGCTGCGGCAAAATGTATCTGGCTCTATTTTTATTTACACCACCTGTAATGTACCTACATTTTATGCACTACATTTTATAAACTATTATTATTTTTTCTGTTTTATCTGTTACACGGGTTTATATCCCCTGTAAGGGGGAACCCGGTCTTTTGATATGCTTACGATATATGCATATGATATGGGGACATGGGTCCAACACGCAGAGGCCCTTTAGAGAATTTTAATCTAAAATGTAATGGGACACTAACCGGGGACTCTCCATGGCTGCACTATAAAATGCAGTCTCAGATTGTGCCCGGAGGTATAAAACTATTGTATGGAATGGAAACTACAAGTATAAGGTCTATTGCAATGGATGCTAAATGGATTTCATACTAAGAAAAACGATTTAATACTAAATTTATTATTATTATTATCCTTTATTTTCTTAGTAAACATATTATTACATTTTTAAATATATATATATAAAACAAAAATAAAAACATATATTTAAAAATATAAAAATAGTGACCAACCGGCATCGGGAACAGGGTCCAAGCTGCCGGTGGCTAGGGCTCCAGAGAGAGGAACCTCCTGACAATACGTGCCGTGTCAAGGAGAACCACTTTCTGTATCAGGCCCTTGATCCAGCCGCCTAACAAGAGCCTCTTAAGATGTTGGTCGAGGCTCTTGGCGATCAAGCCGTTGACCGTAACGACTATCGGCACAATGATTGCCGAGTCAACATCCCACATGTCGACAATCTCGTGTGCCAAGTCAAGATACTTTATTTGTTTATCTTTCTCGGCTTTCACGAGATTCTCGTCATGCGGGATGGTAACATCAATAATCATTGTGCGGCGCTCTTTCCGATCTATCATCACTATATCAGGCTTATTAGCAATAATAGTCCTGTCAGTGATGATAGACCGGTCCTAGTATAATGTGATATGACTATTTTCGAGAACTGGGTCGGGCACATACCTGTAGTATGGTACTTCAAAGGTCACAAGTTTATATTTCAGTGCAAGTTGCTGGTGTATAACCCTGGCCACTTGGTTGTGTCTGTGCAAGTATTCGCCGTTAGCAAGACGAGAACAACCAGAAATAATATGTCTGATGGATTCACCCGGACGGTGGCATGCCCGACAAATGTCAACCGTACCATCCTTAACAATATATTTCCGGTAATTGTTCGTCATGATAACCTCATCCATAATCGCACAGATAAAACCTTCGGTTTCCCCGAACAGGTCGCCGAAACGTAGCCAGGATACTGATGATTGAAAATCTACATCGGGTCCATGGAGGGCCCGATAAAGCTCCGATGCAGCTCCTTGCTCTGCCATATTTCCTTGCGGTCATTGGTACTGAGTACAACAGGTTTTCGCCAGTTCTCTTTCGCCAGACCAAGCGGGGTAAGCCCGTTGTCCACTGCCACTACATCTCGATGCATCCCCACGTGAGTATGGAAAAAATACTCCCTAAGGCTGTACACCTCACGGTTGTGAAGGGTCTTGGCATTTAAAAAGCCGCGACCCCCACATTTCCGTGGGATGTACAGCCTCATTACCGAGGATCGTGGGTGATGCATCCGATTTGCAGTTAGCAATGTACAGACTCGCCTGTCCAAGGCATCCAGTTCAGCCTGAGTCCACTTGAGTATGCCGAAGGAGTAAATGAGAACTGGCGTGACCCAGCCATTGAAGGCACGCACCTTGTTACCGCCTGATAAAAGACATTTTAGTACTTTTTTCAGGCGGCCAAAGAAGCGCTCCTTCAACGTCTGCCTCATGTCAGCCCCATTGATACCCAACGCCTCCGACATTCCCAAGTATTTGTCGGTCTCGGTTGAGGAGAGAGATCGAAGGTTTACAGAATCCGAGAGTTCAATTCCCTCGGATTCCATAATTTCCCCTTGGTTTACATGCATGACTGCACATTTTTCCACACCAAATTCCATCTTGATAGAGTTACTGAATGTTTCAGTTACCTTCAGTAACTCTATCAGTTGCAACTTGGTGGGAGAAAACAATTTTAAGTCATCCATGTAAAGCAAGTGGGAAATAACCTGACCGTCTCTCCGCAACCGATAGCCCAGCCTTGACCCCTCTAGCAGGTTGCTAAGAGGGTTCAAAGCTAAACAAAACCACAATGGACTGAGGCTGTCACCCTGAAATATACCTTAATCAAAATCGGCTCACCGTTTTCCATAATCTGGCGACACCCCGGATAGCGAAGGACTGTCCTCCATTGCCCCATACATGACATCAGGAAGGTGCATAGGGTTGTATTTATTTTGTACAACTCTAGCACCCTCATGAGCCATGTATGTGGCACAGAGTCGTAGGCCTTCTTGTAATCTATCCAACATGTCGACAGATTCTTTCGGTTGCGGCGAACTTGTTGGCAGATAGTCATATCAATGAGAAGTAGCTCCTTAGTACCGCGGGACCCATTCCTACATCCATTCTGAGAAGCAGACATTATAGAATTATTATCTACATGTTGGTTAATTTTTATTCTCAAAATGGATGTAAGAAGTTTATAGACCGTCGGTAGGCAGGTGATCGGCCTATAATTCTTGGGTTCCGTAGTGCTACCTGCTTTATGGAGCAGGTGGGTAATACCTGTCGTTAAGAACTGTGGTAGCGACCCGTGTTCTATGGCTTGTTGAAATTGGGATGCCAAGTGAACATGCGAACTACGGAGCCATTTTATCCAGAAATTGTGCAGTCCGTCCGGCCCCGGAGATTTCCAGTTTGGCATTGGACGGACTGCACTGGCCACGTCTTGAGCGTCTATACTAATGGCTCCCATTTCCTCTATTGGTTCGCACGCTCGCTCCACATCCCTTATCCAACCTTCCTCAGTGTGACTGACGGGCACCGACCAAATGTTGCGCCAGAATTGAATCGTGGTGTTATCATCTGGTGGTGTCCCGTCACTCGCACCTTGCTGGGGTCGCTCCCAGGCTCTAAATACCCACCTTTGGTCACTTTGGAACATGCGATTCTGGGTAAATCGGTCCACGCGCTTCTTGTACCGCCTGATACGGTTTGCCCATGCACAAACTTTCTGCTTCAGGAAGTCAATGCGCTCTGTGACCCGTGTAGCATATTCTTGGGGACACGTATCCGTCCCCAAGAATGCCCGTTTCACAAAGCGCATTACCCTTGGTCGATTATTATTATTATTATTATCTGAAAATACTCAGTAACAGGTCAGGGTATCGAATAGAATCGAGTTTTTTTCTTATAGTGGCATAATTGTCATGGTTCGTAAAATCCTGTGATGGCGACTTTGTACATTAAGCTGATAAATTTGGATTTTCGATCAAACAGGAACCCCGTAATAGCATAAATCAAACCCCCTACATAGAAGGGGCAGCCAACTGCCTCCCTCGGTCCTCAGAGATTGAGCAGTAGTCTGGTCAACGCAATCACCACCCTCTTGATTTTGGTAACAAGACGATCAAACCGCCTTCGAAATCTTTGTATGAAGCATTAAGTGCTTAAGTAATTTATACTTTGGCCTGTCTGGACTCACGTGTAAAACATGAAAAGAAGAAGCCCCAATCCAACAAGCTGGGTGGCTCCACCTCGTGTTACTTTTTGGAACCATAGCACCTCATTAATTATTGTTTCGTGTGGGTATTGAACTACTGCTGTCACTCTTAAAGTAGTGGTACTCTGCCGTGACCTCTCGTCCTACCCTGTACAGCTACGCAATGAAACAACCGTGGCCGTTAAATACTTGCGTCAGGTGGTAAGTGACGCGCTCGCTTCTCTTAAGCCAGGCTGCGAAGAGTTGCATAATGTACCTCCACTACTACACGAAATCTCACCAAGTATCTTCTCTCTCACAATTATCACCAAGGTGCCTACTCAAAATCCTTTCGTTCATCACAATAATCAGATAGTAAATAACCCTATCCTCGATTCACTGGTATGATTACGGATCGTCATCATCATTTCGGCCGAATAAAGTCCACTGCTGGACACAGGCCTCACCACAACGAACGATATCGGTGTGTTATGCGCTCATTGGGGGTTTTGCCATAATCGCCACGCTTGGCAGGTGGGTTGGCGATCGCAGTTGAGTTGTTAGTGTATTCGAAAGACGCTGCTGCCTATGCTCCGGCTAATCCCTTAGTCGCCTTTTACGACACCCACTGGATGAGATGGGTTGGTGCTATTCGTAGCCGGCACCACACGAATCGTACTTTGATGTTATTAGAATCTAAATGAATGTGCTAATTACATTAAAGTTCTGTTCTGTCTTTTAAACACCTCAATTAATTTTTACATTTCTTTTTTAACATTAAAGTTCTGTTCTGTCTTTTAAACACCTCAATTAATTTTTACATTTCTTTTTTAACATTAAAGTTCTGTTCTGTCTTTTAAACACCTCAATTAATTTTTACATTTCTTTTTTAACATTAAAGTTCTGTTCTGTCTTTTAAACACCTCAATTAATGAAGTCCTATTTTAATTGTAGATCACACAAATAGTTTGTCGCATCTATCATAAAATCTATTTATTAAAGTTTTTGCTAATTCTCCTACCAAAATGGAAAACTCTACTTGCCTCTAACAAATAAGAACATCACTATTACCGAACTTACTTATTGTTAAATAAATGAAGAGCTCGTTTCGGGAACACAGAATGACCTTTTTATCTTCTACCCACATCAAATGTAACTGCTGATAAAATATTCAGCAGTGATCCGATGTTTCCTTAGATGTAGAGAATCAAATTAGTACTCACGTAAAGGAAAACATTAGTTTCCTTAATTAAGAGACTCTAACAAATTGCTGTGCCACAATAAAAACTCGTAAAGACGATTAAGGACTTTGTCTTTGAGGTTAAGCTACTTGCCACAGTCAAATTTTTGGACTATTCTTTTACTGAGATACTTCAGTGCTTCGACGCCATCGACCACATTGATACTTTATAATTTAACAGTAGACAAGGAAGTAGACAATACCAAAAAAAATTATGGATTTAAGGTAATATAAAAATGGCCGCGCCTATAATTTAATGTTCGTCAATAATGCAGAAAATAGTTCTTGCATGAAATGTAAATGTAACATATAAGCTTTCATGGACATCAGTAAGGCCAGTTTTCCAAGTTAAAACTGAATTTATTCATGTAAAACCATTTACAGGCACTTATGAATAGGCAGACTTTAGTTTTCGTGTTCCAAGACATTAATTTTCTATGGAGAAGAAATGGCAAGAAACTCCATGGTAACCATGGAGTTTCTTGCCCTTTCTTTCTTTTTAAACAATTATGATACAGTAATAGCTAATTTTTTTTTGAAATAAATGCTATGTGAGGACAATTTAGGAGAAAAGAGTCTGAAGTTCTTTAAAAGTCTACACTAAACAAGCCTGATTGCAATACTCATTAAAGTTTATGATTAAATTGTCATGGCAGCATTAAACTAACTAATAAACAACAGACGGTACACGTTCACGACACGTGACGCGTGCTCAACTCAGCCATATTGTAGAGATATTCAGAGACCCGATACACGACGCCACCATCAGCAGGTCACTTGAGTGAGTATGACATACCTAATGTACCAGACAACTACAACAACGGTAGTTAAACAAAATAAATTGATAACCCACATCCTACTCACACTTACATTATCAAATAAAGTGAATATATGTCCATCTCCTCCCGTGGATGTCGTAAAAGGCGACTAAGGGAATCTAAACCAGAGGGATGGGCAGCAGCGTCCCTTCTGTGAAACGGTAGCCATACTGCGCTCACCAACCCGCCTGCCAAGCGTGGTGAGTATTGGCAAATACCCCCCAAAATGATGACACAGTTGTGAAAATCTATGGTGAGGCCTTTGTTCAGCAGTGGACGTATAAATGGCCGATATGATATGATGAAATATTGCATATTTAAATGTCATGAATACAAATTAATATAATCCATTGTACGAAATGATACTGTAACTAATTAAAAGTCAAGATCATTTTTTTAAGGAAATGGTATTTGATAAATAAACAACAAAATGTCAATGTAAGCCTACGAACATTAGAGCAGCTCAATCCCAAGCAAGTTTTTGTCGCCCATATAGTCTGTAACATTATAGAAGCCCTTTCTACACAGCTTCAGTTTTATCATCATCATATTAAGCCAAATGACGTCCACTGCTGAACAAAGGCCTCCACCTTAGATTTCCAATAAAATACCATACGACATTACACTATGAAAATAACTAAAATTAAATAATCGGGCTGTATTTATATTTGTTAAACTACCTATTTTCATGTGGTTATGCTGCGGATCTAAGCTTTTGCGACAATTTAAGTATGTGTGGGGGTATGTGGGGGGGTGTTACATTCTACGTTCGTTATTACGTACCATTTATAGGTGGTTGTATCAGTTATTTCAAACATTTGCGGGTTTGACCAATATGCAGCTAAGTGTGTAACCGCCGACTCTATTAATGCTCTAGGTATTTGCTTCTAAACTGTGTAACACTACAGTCAACATTTCACACATTAAGCGCTACAATTCCCCGTCTGTCGGAGCGACGGTGCCACCCAAATCGTGTTCCAGAAAATAAAAGGATTTTGCACGGTTCGAACTTTTCATAGCGTGGCGTGATAATAACATTAAAACTTAAATCCACTCCGTGTGATGCTGGAAACTTACCATTTTGTGTGACATAACCTGTGCACTTTCCAAGTGAGTCCAACATTCACTTAAAACATAAAAGTAAGACGGATTATTATTGGTATTGTTGGAGGCCACCCTTTCTCTTTCCATGGGTGCTGAAAAAGTGACTAAGATTTAAATCAAGAGCATGAGCACAAGCATTGTTCCTTGTACTTTGTTTCAGGCGAATAAAGTTCCGTGTGGTGTCCGGATTAAGAATATAACACCACTCTAACACACTAAAGGAATCTAAACCAGAGGGATGGGCAGCAGCGTCCCTTCTGTGAACCAGTAGCCATACTGCGCTAACCAACCCGCCTGCCAAGCGTGGTGAGTATTGGCAAATACCCCTAAAATGATGACACAGTCTTTCTTCAACAGTGGATGTCCTATGGCTAATATGATGATGATGATGAACTGTTTATGCCATATCTTAGAAAATATGTAATAATCAATTATATGAATAAATTTCAATTAACGGTTTCATCAAGCACTAGTGAACTTTGAATTGTAAATAGAATAAACTAGCTCACAAAAACATCAGGGAACCAAATCCAACATAATCTGAGTAAGTAGCACCTCTGTTTTTAAGCGAGTCGGTTCATGTATCAGCCGGCTGCCTACACCTCGGTCAATTCACAAAATAAACTGATCGAACGTTTTAATGATTGAACGAGGATTGTAACTTAATTGCCATCAGTTACTTTTATCCGACCAATCGTTTATGTCTACCTATCAAACACAATTGATTCTGAGCTTTATGATGTTTTGCTAGGGTTGAATATTTGTTTCGAAGTTTTCTGGTTAATCCGTTTGCCAGTTCGTGTTCACGCACCAATATTGCGGGCAGCAACTTTTTTAATTAATGGTCCTTGGAGCCGCGCTGTCTCAACTCGGCGATTACTGAGGACTTGCACACGGCGAATACCAAGTTGTTTTTTATTAACTCTTTTATTGCGAACTTCGTCTGCGGTCTTTAATTTGATGCATAGGTTTATGTTTCATTTTTTCACTATGTTATTGTTAGAAGTAAAAATAAAATCTGATATTATCCGATTGTGTAATTTTTACTCGTTGTTTATTTATTCTTTCGTGTACAATGGTGGTACTGAGGCGGACTTAATGCCATATAGCATTCTCAACCAATGAAACTTTGGGTTAAAAAAGAAAAGCATTGAAAAGAGTACAAAAAACTAAATAGGTATTTGAAGAATGTTAATTATAAGATACATACAGATTTAAATGCTAAAAGTACGGTAAAATACATAATACATATGTCATATATGCATACATTAAAATATACTACATACAATACGTAATTGTATCGTCATAATCGTTACAACGATGCCCGTAATTGTCGATTAGGAATGCTGCCATTTCAAATAGTATTCCCGAACTATCCGTTTGAATGATAACTTACTTGTAGCTTTTTTTAGTGAAAGAGAAGCAAGTTCCAGTGTTTCCATTATTGACTAGATATGATTACCATCTGCCTGTTTTCTAGCTCAACTGTTGAAGAAAACATATGTGGCCATTGTCTTAGTACCAAACGTGTAATTAATTTAAATGCTGAACACATAAACATAATAATTCGATTAATCTCGCCTTAGCTACTTTTCTTATTTTGCCTTCACAAAAATATTCTTTTGCAAAAATACCGTTATTGTTTTGGATCTGTGCTGAGTTAGCAGACAGTTAAATCCATCTGGTTTTTTCCATGCGTAGGATATTTGCGGATTAGCTTCTATATAGCAAAACGTATTTCACTGAAAGGATAATACCAGTACGTATATTGCAAAGAATTTTGTACAGGTGAAACAAAATTTGATACCAGAAAAATTGTGATATACTATGTGTATACATAGGTACATATTATGTAATCATAAGCCAGTGATAGCCGAGTAGTTGAATGCTTGCCTTCCATACAGGCGGGGCTGAGTTCGATCCCGGCCCTCACCTCTTACTTTTCGGATTCATGTGCGGATCAGAATTTGATCGTCACCTGCTGTAACTGTGAAGGAAAGCCTCGTGAGGAAACCTACACAACTGAGAGGGCTCCAAAATGTTCTCAATGGTGTGTTTCAATACCAACTTGCAGTAGGCCAGCGTGGTGGACCAAAGCCTAACCGTTGTCATCGTGAGAAAAGGCCCGTGCCCAGCAGTGGGACAGTAAGGGGCCGATTCTGATGATGAAACAAAAGGAAGGGGATATTGTGTATCATTGATTTGACCAGCTGAATTTGCATCTTTAGAATATAATAGAATATTCTTTATTGTACACCATTTTAAAAACAACTATGTACTAGGAATCATTGTACTATGAACAGTATTAGTTTAATGGGCTATCTTATCGCTATTAGCGATTTCTTACAGAGACTTACTTATTATATTAATATCATTTCGGCCGAATGAAGTCCACAGCTGGACACAGGCCTCTGCCAAAGATCACCACAACGACCGATATGGGTGTGCTGTGTGCTCATTGGGGGGTTTTGCCATAATTGCCACGCTAGGCAGACGGGTTGGCGATCGCAGTTGAGTTGTTAATGTACTTGAAGGACGCTGCTGCCCATCCTCCGGCTAATCCCATAGTCACCGTTTACGACACCCAAGAGATGAGGTGGGTTGGTGCTATTCGTAGCCGGCACCACACGGCCACGGTATTAATATGTATTAGAATATTAGAAAGAGGGAGAATTAATTAACATAATTATCATAATTGTGATGGTTGTATCTTCGTACACAAATACTACACAAAGAATAGAAATATTGCATCCGCTTTTTGTAATACACATTTCTTTTTCCTTTTTCTTTTTCCTTTTCTTTTACCTTTTTCTTCTCGGCTGTGAACAGGAAAGTACGTGACGCGTTAACGTCAATAATGGTGTACTGAACTCACAACCCTCGGAGTATGAAGCCTTAGCCTATGCGCTATTACTGTTTCATGTTTTACGCTAGGTGGGATAAGCGTGGGGGCTTCGGGGGTCGCGGATGTGCAGATTGGGGAGTCTGCGTGCTCACACCGAGCGACCCCCGGGAAGACGGTGGCACGCACGTGGACACGTGCAGCCGTGTGCGCAGCACAGCGCACAGCGAGGCTTGGGGGGATCCTTTACAATTCTCCCCGAGAAGTGCCTGGGGGGGCGACCTTTTTACAGTTGCCTTCCCTCCACTAGAGCCGCTTTACAGTCATCCCTTCCGAGATGTGCCTAAAGGCGTGGCACCAATGGGCGGCTCTAGTGTGATCTTACGAGGACCTGGAGCCCCCCTTCGGTGCCGAAGATGACCGCTCCAGTGGTTTTAGCCGGTAGGAGTCCGGCATACCCCTTCGCCCTTCCCTAGGGTGAAGGAAATTCCATGTAGAATTTCTACTGGACATCAATAAAAAAAAGCTGGGATAAGCGGTGATTATCATAAGCAGATAGCAGTTTCCGTTTGTGCGATGATGATAAAAATATATAAGAACTTTAATATCCTTAACGGTAAAATGAACACTGCATTAATCCTCAGACTCAATTAACTACCATTATGTCATAATCTATGCCCCAGATACATTCAATGCCGCAGTAACGGGAAAATAAAAATAAAAAATGGCTGCCAGACCCGCCATTAAATTCCCGCGCTCGGGACACAAAATGAACAAATGCACTTCGCAATACGACCAGCACGTACTTTTTCGGTGCATCTATATAGTTACCTTGTTTTACGAACTGCAGTAAAAGAGAGTCGGGAGCTTGAAGGACCGACTGAACACATTTAAGATATGTAGAATTTTAAGAAAAATATGCTAGCATCGGCCAGATGCCGTCAGACTTGAATATCATCTCTTATTGCAAGATAACTAGTTAGGTACCACCGCGGTGCTCTAGTGTGATGATACGAAGACCTGGAGCCCCCCTTAGGTGCCGAAGATGATCGCCCTAGTGATTTTAGCCACTAGGAGTCCGGCATGCCCCTTCGTCCTTCCCCGGGGCGGAGGAAGTGCATGAAGAATTTCAACTGGGCCCAATATAAAAAAAAGGTTTAATTCACATTTCATTCCTCTACAACATGCAGGGGTATAAAAGATTGACTGATTGTGGGTTGTCATACATAGGGCAAACAAAGCATAGTATAGCCACCAGAATTAAAGAATACATATTTGACGTGAAAGATAGATGCTTCACAAAGTCTGCAGTATATGAACAGGCCTTAGACAAACCCAATCATTTTCTTCGATTTGATCATCCTCAAAACCTCGCGAAATAGTACCGTTATGTACTAAGAATGTTTCACGAGGCTATTTGTACATAAACACAAGAATATTACACAAATGGAAATTACATGTACAAAGGCGAGCTTAACTCAAATTTGAGTTTTCTATCAGCAAACCTTTGATTGATAGAGAGATGCCATAAGACTTACGGCCGAATACTCAAACGCTATTTAACGTTAAGTCCCCGCTTCGACTGTTCGAGAAACCTGTTTTTGGTACAAAACCGGGCGCCTCAAATTGTTTAAGCGCGGACTTAACGTTAAATGAGTATTCGGCCGTTAGAGCTTTAAGTTGAGTGTACATTACTTATAATACCAATACCAATAAATAAATATATGAAATGAAACGTCATTTTTATATGACTTACATAAATATATTATAAATAAATAAAAGATAAAATATGTACATATAAATATGTACTGTACAGTAGATTAAATAACTTTTTAAACCTTTAACGACACTTATCACCTTAGTCATCCTGCTACCACGAACCCTGCAAAGTATTCGAAACGTCAGAAAATACAAAAATAATACACGCGATGTAATCTGTTTAACACAGAAGAAATCCAAGTTCGGCAACGATAAAAAAAAACTTAACGTAAACTACATAATGGCGGAAGCAACGCCCCATTAACTACAAGCTTGAACTTGACCTTGCATTGATTTGTCCATGACCTTTCCGAAGACACATTAATGACCATCAATCTACCGCCTAATGGCAAGGTATGCTTTGATATCTTCCTATTTTTTATAGTTTGCTATCATCGCTTACAACGAAAATACTGCTGTAATAAACGGTTGGTGGTAAGGTCCTATCAGAAAATCAGCGCTGCAACTTAGTTGTGCTGAGTAATATAGATGATGAGATACTTTTTGTTTATATTTTTATTATTGATTTATGCCAATTGGATGTAATGCAAAGCCAAAATAAATTCATTCTTTCTTTCAGTGGCTACGCGATTAGCTTTCTGTGCTACGTGTCATGGGTTTCCCACACGGAACAAATATTTCGATGTCCTACGGATAATTGTTTCTGATTTGGATGTTTGTGCATGTGAGAATTTTGTCTGTAAACTGTACACACGATAACGTTGCAAAATTACGTAATTTTACCGAAACTGCGCGTAAAATACGGGTAATTTACGGTCATTTATATAGATTACAGTAAAAATATCGGCAGCCTCAGGTGGTATTTCTATTTCATTTAACTAAGAAATTTTTCAAATTGTCAAATATTTTTAGTGATCTGTAAAGCAAAAAACGCTAATACCTATATTTTACATTTGACTATTTCAAATTCAAGTCAAAGTTTGAAAGTTATTCATTACAAATATATATATATATATATTCATTTCAAAGTTATAGGTATTCTTTTTATAACCTACTTAGTACCTACATTAATCTCGTTTGCGCGTTTCTTTTTACTTACCTATTGCACTTTCAGCAGTCAAACGTAGACAGAAGATACACACTATTTCGTGGGCACGCGATTCGAGTTCAGACTTCTGTTGAAATGAAGTGGAAGTACCACGCGCGGCGCGGTACTCTAGTCGCTACCCTACCCACAACACCCATACCCCGCACCTCAGCCGAGCAACTGAGCTTGAGTTTAGCAAAAACTTACAACGGGGAAAAGCTAAAAAAACGTATTTTACTGAAAATTACGTAAAATATATTAGTTTTACCGAAAATTACGTATTTTACGAGGGTAATTTTACCTACTCACGATACGGGATAAAATCGTAGTGCAAAGTGACATAAACAAAACCCCCACTTTTTTCAGACGTTCCATAAATAGTTTACGCGCTATTAATAATGCGTGCAACACTGTATGGTGTATGCACTTTCCTACACGTAATTCGTGATCATATTATTATCTTTTACATTTATATATATAGTCAAATAAATATAATATATAGTCAAATAAATGTATAATACTTCATTTATATCATTTAAAAAAACTGCTGAATAATTGCCTCCTTCCAGAGCGACACAATTGATCGCATCCTGTTTGCTCGAAAGCAAATGTAAAGAGAAATATTTGGAAAGTTTAAACCGTGTACTTTTATTGGATTGAACATTATCCTTACTTGTAATGGTAAAAAGACTATGAAATTAAACCGAGGCAAACTTCATCATCATGTTAGTTAACGGACGTCCAATTCAGAATTGAATGTCCGTAACGTCCTTACCGTCCGGCCTTTTCGTCCGTAAAGGCTAAAAGGCCTCCCCCACACATTTCCACAATTGTGTCGTCAGTTTGGGGGGAATTTGCCAGTACTCACCTCGCTTGGCAGGCGCTTTGGTGAGTGCAGTATGGCAACTGTTCCACAGAAGGGAAGCTGCTGCTTGTCCCTCTGATTTAGAGTCCCTTAGCTGCCTTTTACGACATCCATGGAGTGGAGAGTAGTAAAATACAACAACAATCTGTACGTTCGGTCAAATATTAAATAATTAACGGCGGTCCTAGATCTGTATGGATAGTTGTTCTTTACGTACATAAGTTGTGTAAGAGTTTAATAAACTCCAAAATAGAGTTAATAGGTGTTTATGTCTCCACCAATTAACAACAACCAACCAACGACATAAAAACAGTAAGGGCCATAAAAATCAAAGTGTAGCTGTCATTAAAACAATCTTAGTTCAATTGCTCCAAACCAGAAAAAAAAAACTTCTATCAAATATACCAAAGATCTCACTGAATCCACAGTAGATTTAAACTGAAAATATCACTAGATAAACCAAAGGACCTTTTCTAAATGTGTCAATTTGACGTCGAGCTCCACCAGTACAGGATAATGGAAATGGCTCCAGAGATTGCCAGCGAACACCATTTTTATCTAGCCGTTACATTTTTTCGGAGATATAACATTTTTGTTATCATGAAAGGTGCGTTGGGACGGTGCAATTTTCTTATTTTCCTGGGTTCAGAACTGAAGTGAGCTTGCGAGAAAGCGAAAGCAATGTATTTACAATATATGTAATGTATGATGTAATTTCCCTGTAGGACAATACATTATATTTCAAGCGAGTAATCATTTACGAAAGAAAAACTCATTTATTCGGAACTCAAATAGAAAACAAAGCAATACGAACAAATGCAACCCGGAAAGGCCCCTTTGTTAGTATTGTGCTACATCATTGGTATTCTGATAGGGCTATAATATTTATTATGCTCTGCAAAGTGGAACCCGGTCTATTAATACCTTACGCAAGGACATAAGTCCAACACACAGAGCCCTTTTAGAGAGTTTTATCTTAAATGTAATTGGACACTAACTGCACTATAAAATGAAGTCACGGATTGTACCCAGTTTTATGAGGTGGAACCTATGACAATAAGGTATATTACAATGGGTGTTATATGGAATGAAAACTTCAAGTGATAAACGAGAAAACGGCGTCTGCCTTTCGACCTTTTATGAAACTCTGTGGCAGGCGGTGACTCACAAGATAGACCCTCATAATGGCCACCACTACAGGTGACAAGGAGCAGCAAGGCGCGTCTCGATGACCGGACCGACCTGACCTGACCAACCAGTTAAGGCAAGCTGGAGTTGAAAGTCCTGGCAGTCATGGGGTCTACTCCAGCCCGCCAATACAGGCAAACTGGAGACCAGGCCCTGACGACTCTCTGGGGTAGGTTGGTACACAGTTGTGGGATTTACATACGTAATTCAATAGTAGGCCATTCATAGGTCATCGGCATCGCGCGGTCTGCTCGCACATTATAAATATTCACGGCGCGCGCACAGACAGCCAGTGTCTAGTTGAGTCCGGAGCGCGCATGTTGTCAGTGAATTACGTATGTAAATCCCACACAGTCTTGCGACTCATATACAGCTCGCCACGAGCTGCCCTGTGTTCTGTACACTACGTACGTTTGATACACTTTTTTACCAAAAGGGCAAGGAAGCTGTTTTAACCTGCCCCCAGAGATTGCGTTTATCTGGTGGAGGATACAGCCTGCCCCAGAGAGGCTTTACTTTGATCATTGTTACTACTCACCCCGTAAAAACATAAATAAATATAGTAGTGCAATGTATAGGCCAATAATTACTCCAGTAACAGTGGAATCGGATGTGCACCTTCATGTCGATCTATCTTTGTATGTTTCCAAGTGAAGATGCTTTTTATTTAGGCTAAAAAAATACTTACGCCTTATCAAATAATGCTACCATTACTGCTAACCAGAAAACTTTTGCAGTCCCACAATACAACTTGCAGTGATAGCCTGGTGGTTGATCACTTGCCTTCCATACCGGAGAGTCAGTGTTCGATCCTGGCCCGCGCCTCTGAGTTGATTCACCCGCATTAATGGTGAAGGAAAACATAGCCCTAAAGGGTTGTCACTGGTGTGTGTAGTCCGCCAACTTGCACTAGGCCAACGTGGTGGACTACGGCCTAACCTTTCTCATCATGCAAAAAGGCCCGTGCCCAGCAGTGGGACAGTAATGGGCTGATTATATAATACACGTAACATTTGTAATGATCACATAATTGTGCATATAAGCAAGATAACATATAACAACGCAAAACAGTTCTTATAATCCCGTAAAGGATTCGTACAGACTTCTTTAAAGATAGCTAAATAAGAGTCCGTGAAGAAAGGCATCTTTAATCAAGTTTATCAGACATGTAAGTTTTAGCTGGTCCATTCAATACACGAGCCATGCTCCCCGGATCAAAGGATTATGACATAGGACTGTCATATTTCACAATCACAAGGTAAGGGGAAATAAATGTTTACTGAAGTATTTTTAAAACCTTTTCCTATCTTTTCTCCAAGTTATCATCACCTTATCAGCCAAAGGATGTCCACTGCTGAACAAACGCCTCCCCTATAGATTTCTACAATTATGTCGTCATTTTGCCAGTACTCACCATGCTTAGCATGAGGGTTGGTGAACGGGGTACGGCCACAGTTCCACGGAAACACCGCCGCTGCCCACCCCTCTGGCTCAGCGTCCTTTAGGTGCCTTTTACATCATCCAGGTAAGGAGATATAGTGGTGCTATATTCTTAGTCCGGACACCATACGGATCTTTCTCTGAGTGTGGCAGAGTATAAACATATTTATTTATATAGTTTGTATTCAAATGGAAATATTATTACTAAAATTACCCAACGTTCTGTCCTGTTATAAGGTAGGAAACCAAACCTCATCAAAATAGATCTAGCACTTTAGCCATAATGGCGTATCAGAGCAACTTTCTTTGGCATTTATAGTTTATAGTATCCTTTTTCCTGGAACGCAGCAACAAGAACTTTAACGTACTTCCATAAACATAATTATTTATACTGAGCTTCCACTTCATGATTGGCTGGGTCTACACAACTCATATATCTATCTTCTATATACCAAATACATATATACCTGAACATACTTACAAGTTGACCGTACATGAATGATAGATGAGATCAAAACTTAATCATGAATAGGAAATTACGTATTTCCCTTTCACAAATCGATCAGGAAGCGCTTTGCGTACCGAAATCTGTTTTTCATGTGAATTTCGCTGGCTTTAGGGAATATAATCAAGTACATAGTGGAAAAAATGTCTTCTTTTGATATGAAAATATGGTACGAAGACCTCAAAGGTCGTATTTAATTTGGTTAAAAAAAGATGGAATACTTACAAATATTTGTTTTGGGGACTTACGTTTGCGTGTTATTCCACGTTCTTTGGAAGCGACAGTTTGTTACTTGTGTTTACAAAAATAATTTGTTCTCTCTACCTCGGAATGTTCAAAAACCGATTTTTTTTCCTGATAAATGATAGATACACACGAGCATGTAGTACGTTATCACATCGGCCATTTATACGTCCACTGCTGAACAAAAGCCTCCCCCATAGATACCACAATTGTGTCATCATTTTGGGGGGTATTAGCCAATACTCACCATGCTTGGCAGGCGGGTTGGTGAGCGCAGTATAGCCACCGCTTCACAGAAGGGACGCTGCTGCCCATCCCTCTAGTTTAGATTGCCTTAGTCGCCTTTTACGACATCCATGGGAGGAGATGGAGTGGTGCTATATTCTTAATCCGGACACCACACGGACACATAGTACGTTAGGTAGACCGAAATCTTTGTGCTCCCTTGGCGCATCAACACGACTAGAAGAAGACGACTAATGAACTTCATCAGCTTTGTCTGGGGCAGAATACACTCGACTTTGATAACATCATACGGCTTTACCGAATATTATTAGCTGCAGAGTTTATACTATATGTAGGTAATCTTATGCAGATTTATTAACAGTATGGGTCAACGGATTATATCGCGTAAATTTTAGATTTTTTGTTTTTCCTGACGTTTCGAATACTTTGCAGCATTCGTGGTCGCAGATTGACAAGTGCAAAAGTGTTAAACTAAAGTCTTTTTTTTATTTTATTTTATTGTTGCTCAGTAGAAATTTTTCATGAACTTCATTCGCCCCGGGGAAGGACGAGGGGGTATGCCGGACTCCTACCGGCTAAAACCACTGGAGCGGTCATCTTCGGCACCTAAGGGAGGCTCCAGGTCCTCGTATGATCACACTAGAGCCGCCCACTGGTGCCACGCCTATTGGCACATCTCTGAGAGGGTGACTGTAAAGCGGTCACCCCCCCAGGGGGATTGTAAAGGATCCCCCAAAGCGTCCCACGGCAGCGCGTGACCACATGCGTGCTACCGTCTTCTCTTGGGTCGCTTGGTGTGGGCACGCAGATTCCCCAATCTACGCACCCGCGAACCCAGAGGTCCCCCACCTTATAGCAACGGCAGGGGTTTTCAGGCGTATCGGAATTAGGTGTAAGGGCGGTTGTTATCCCGGCGCCGTCTCCTTCTTCTGCGAACGGGATCGGCCCTCTCCCGATCCCGCTCTGCGGTCTCCTTCTGGAGCGTGACGCTCTCACAGAAGGAGACCACTGCATTCCAGTTTTCGTGCTCTGCCAACATAGCCGACACTACTGCTGGCAGAGAGAGATCTTGCCCGATCCGATCGACCAGGAAAACTAAAGACCTTAGTGTTAACCAAAAACCTAAGACATTACTTGTATGGTTCAAATTAAACGTGTTTAACAAATTAACCATCTCTTTGTTCTACTGTTAGCAAGCGAGCCTACCGTAAATGAGGTCTCGGGTTGGAATCGCAGCGCGCAAAAACTGTGAGAACCCTTCGAGAAGTATAGGTGTGGCGTTAATTGTCAAAGTACTTAAATGTCTGCGAGTTCATTTGATGTGCTTGTCAAACAACGTGTTTGAACTAAATTGTATAGATGCGCATTTGACGGGAATTAGTGTTGTTGTTGTATGACAAATTACATGTAGAAATTGTGCAATATCATCATCATCATCATCATTTCGGCCGAATGAAGTCCACTGCTGAACACAGGCCTCCCCCAAAGATCACCACAACGACCGATATGGGTGTGTTGTGGGCTCATTGGGAGGTTTTGCCATAATCTCCACGCTTGGCAGACGGGTTGGCGATCGCAGTTTAGTTGTTAACGTACTCGAAGGACGCTGCTGCCCATCCTCCGGCTAATCCCTTAGTCGACTTTTACGACACCCACGGGAGGAGACGGGGTGGTGGTATTCTGAGCCTGCACCACACGGCAATATGTGAAACGTAAAAGAGTATGTTTAAATAGTATTGGTGGTCGTTGAATATAGGAACAGTGTTTGAAGACTGCTTCTTCGGATTCAACGCATATATCGCTTACAGTCCACCAATAAACTAGTTGAATCCTGAACGACAGGAACGCATAGCGTTGTTGATGTTGAAAGTTTAATCGTTTGGTGAACGACGACACCTTTTTAGAATTTATTTTGATTGGTCCCCTGTGGAAATTAATCATGAACCCTCTACCCGGGGAAAGGGTGAAGGGGTATGCCGGACTCCTACCGGCTAAAACCACTGGAGCGGTCATCTTCGGCACCGAAACGGGGCTCCAGGTCCTCGTAAGATCATACTAGAGCCGCCCATAGGTGCCACGCATTTAGAAACATCGTGGAGGGGATAACTTTAGAGCGGTCACTGCCTCTAGCGGGGGGAAGGCGACTGTAAACAGACCGCAGTTCTCAGGGAAGATTGTGAACGACGACACCTAGAAATACAGCTGTGTCTATAAAATAAATCAATTGAAAATTTCTGTCTGAAATAACTGTCGATGATAAATGGTCTCATTCATCATTTCGGCCGAATGAAGTCCACTGCTGGACACAGGCCTCCCCAAAAGATCACCACAACCACCGATATGGATGTGTTGTGGGCTCATTGGGGGGTTTTGCCATAATCGCCACGCTTGGCACGCGGGTTGGCGATCGCAGTTGAGTTATTAATGTACTCGAAGGACGCTGCTGCCCATCCTTCGGTTTATCCCTTAGTCGACTTTTACGACACCCATGGGAGGAGATGGGGTGGTGGCATTCTGAGCCGGCACCACACGTCATTGCGTCGAAGATAAACACATCAACGACCCTTTTTTATTGGTGTCCAGTGGAAATTCTACACGGAACTTCCTTCGCCCCGGGGAAAGGCGAAGGGGTATGCCGGACTCCTACCGGCTAAAACCACTGGAGCGGTCATCTTCGGCACCGAAGGGGGGCTCCAGTTCCTCGTAAGATCACACTATCGCCGAAACATATCAACGACCCACCACAAGTTCCTAGAGTTCTTTACACCACTTAACATAGATCTGTGATAATCATAATTTTATTCCCAATAACGTCCACTGCTGGACACAGGCCTCCCCCAAGGTTTACCACAACGACCGGTCTCGGTTTGTAATGCGGAGTCAACGTCATTGCGGAGGTTTTGCCTTAATCTCCACGTCTGGCCGATCGCAGTTGTAAATTTAATCGAAGAAAGCTGCTGCCTATCCTTCGGGTAATAGCCACCGTTTAGGAAACTCACGGGATGAGATAGGGTAGTGTTAATACTAGCCGGCACCACACGACAAATATGATGTATGGTATTAGCACCACATATCCACCAGCTGTTCTCATGATCTTATCGATATTATCGGTAGCTACACCAACCGTGTTCTTAGTGTTCAGAAAACCTCATCGTTGGACGGGCCCCCAACCAGATGGACCGGCGACCTGAAGATGGTAACTAGATGTGGAATGCTGAAGACCAAGTGTTGTACCGCAACCTAGGGAACAGCAGTGTAGTGCGGGTTGATTGATAGATACATTTCGCCGATGAAGGTTAAACGGCAAATTTTCTGTTTACCAGTATCTTAATCAAGGCTGAAATTCACTTTCTATCGCCCATTTTTCTTTTTTTTTAAACCTTGCCCCACACTTGGATTTCTCCTGTCGCGGGTGCGTTTACAGACATGAATTACACATACAATACACCCAGACCCGGAACAACTACCTGCAGATCATACAAATATTTTTTCCGTGCGGGAATCGAACCCACGACCCGGAGCGCAGCAGCCGACTGTATCAGCCACTGCACCAACCGTTAGTCAAAAGTCACATCGATTTCTAGAAAAGACTACTCTTACTTTCTGTCTGTCTTAGAATACCACCACCCCATCTCCTCCCGTGGGTATCGTAATAGTCGACTAAGGGATTAGCCGCAAAATGAGTAGCAGCATCCTTCGAGTACATTAAAAACTCAACTGCGATCGCCAACCCGTTTGCCAAGCATAGCGATTATGGCAAAACCCCCCAATGAGCCCACAGCACACCCATATCGGTCGTTGTGGTGATCTTTGGGGGAGGCCTGTGTCCAGCAGTGGACTTCTTTCGGCCGAAATTATGACGATGATGACTTTCTGTTTCAGCACTAATTAAGAGGCACAATCATATTTTTTTGCGACAATACCATTTAAATAATAAGTACTTTCAATCCCTCTTAGCAGCAGAGTATGAATACCGCATGAGACCAGACATACGAGTGCACGGAACACAATAAATGAGATAGGAACATAATGCGGCACAGGAACAATATGTTCCCTACATACCCATATTCTATAGAGAAGGACAATTCTATAGCCTAAACAATTGTCGTTGTGTGCAAAGAGGTGCTTCACACATAATATATAGACTTCAATTTGTGTTATTAAATTCACTGCGATTAGTCACCTGGTATAGAATGTTAGATACAGTTGTGGAATCATATCAGTCAATGAACGTCCAGTGCTGAACAAAGGCCTTCCATATAGATTTCCACATCTGTGTCGTCATTTTGGGGGAATTTGCTCTCTCTCTCACCACGCTTGGCAGGCGGGTTGGTGAGCGCAGTATGATAGTATGGGCTGCAGCCCATTCCTCTAGTTTAGAGTCCCTTAGTCGCCTTTAACGACATACATGGGAGAAGATGGAGCGGTGCTATATTCTAATCCAGAGACTACACGGAATAATGCTGGTTTTCAATTATGTTTTGTAATTTTGTACTTGTACAAGTTGTAGCAAACAGACTTATTTGAATTAAGTCTAGTAATTCGTAAGGGAGTCATAAGATGTGGGTGGCGTGTAAGCAGTCGTTGTGGAAATCTATTGGAGAGAAGAAAGAAGAAAGAAAATAATTTTATATCTGCGCACACCTAAAACAATAAAAAGGACCATTTAAAACCTAAAGTTTAAAAAGTATCCCCTCTTGCAACACTCACAATTTATTATTTTCCGTTATCAAGAAAATGGCAGGAGAATAAACACTAAATATAGGTATCATATTTTCAGTAAAAACAAAATCTTTAGCCTGTCTAAAAGGCAAAAACTATTGAAACATGGATTCGACAATATTTTTACTAATAAATAGGTTGACACTATGCCGGCTGTGTGGTTCCGGCTACGAATAGCACCAACCCATCTCATCCCTTGAGTATCGCAAAAGGTGACTATGGCATTAGCCAGAGGATGGGCAGCAGCATTCTTCGAGTACATTAACAACTCAACTACGATCGCCAACCCGCCTGCCAAGCGTGGCGATTATGCCAAAACCAAAAGAGCTCAGAACACACCCATATCGGTCGTTGCAGTGATCATTGGGGGAGGCCTGTGTCCAGCAGTGGACTTTATTCGGCCGAAATGATGTGGTTGACTCTCGGCATATTGCTGAGGCGTTACACAACGCCAACAGCGCTGGTTTTCAGTTTTCAAGCCTCCCGGGAGGCCTTTGTTCAGAAGTGGACGTCCTTTGGCTGATTTGATGATGATATTAAGGTAACTGTACCCATACGGTTCATTTCGGCCGAATAAAGTCCACTGCTGGACACAGGCCTCCCCCAAAGATCACCACAATGACCGATATGGGTGTGTTGTGGGCTCATTGGGGGTTGTGCCATAATCGCCACGCTTGGCAGACGGGCTGGCGATCGCAGTTGAGTTGTTAATGTACTCGAAGGACGCTGCTGCACATCCTCCGGCTAATCCCATAATCGGCTTTTACGACACCTACGGGAGGAGATGGGGTGGTGGTATTCTGAGCCGGCACCACACGGCAATTGTAATGCCACCATGACTATTCCTGCGTGGCACCACACTACACTCCTCGCTTTGAGACATGAAGTTATTTAGTCTCTTATGCCCAGTAATGTCACTAGCTACAGCGCCCTTCTGACCGGAGCACAGTAATGTCTAAAGTTTAAACACTAATACTTAGCGGTGAATATCTGGCACTGGAGTGGTACCTATCTATCCGGCCTCTTGCAATAGAGACCTACCATCAGCAAGTTTTACCAAGACAAAAATATTATTACAATATACAAAGTAAAAAAAAACCACTGACCGTGAAATTCGGATCAATTTTCAATTTCAACCACTCTTTGAAGCTTATAACGTGATACCAAATGAAACCCGATGCTGTATTCGTATCGAATATTACACCCATACAAATACCTTACCTTTAATATATAATTTCAGTCAAAAGCCATTATTCATGTTGGACGTATAGAAGAAAATTATTTTCATATTAATCTTTACTTTGATACATTTTTAATGAAACTCTACCGACTTTCTTCATTGAAATCATAAAATAACACTGCTAGTTTTTTTTTAAAGCAAAAGATCTGTATTGTTTTTTTTTAATGTGTTCACTGTGAATTTGACAATCTGCAACTTGGGACGAAGACCGTGAACCGATGTAAAAAGCACCACAACCCGCCAGGGATTCCCCCCTTCCCCTCTTATGTCCACGCTTGCCTGAAGAAGACAGTAGAGATTTCTTGGATGCTGACGGTGAGGAACAACATGTTACAGTGAATATTTTAAGAGACAGCATCTAATTATGGAGTACAAGAACTCCGAAAGTACTGGAGTAATGGAAGTTTTAAAATCTTATTTAGCTACAACGAGCCAAAGCCTGGGTCGACTGAAGAGGTTAACCCTGAAAGTACTAGACTAATAGAAAACATTAGCTTGTAAAAATAATAATATTTTACGGTGCGGCTCTCGCAAAATTTTTCCTTTGCCTTGGGTACAGTTTTCAGGCATAATTCTCACATACAAAATGACCAAGACTCGAACAACTACGCGAATCAGTAACAGCAGTCGTCAAGCCAAGTCAGACCCCTTTGGGTGACTTGAACCACTCTAGCATAATGTTGGTCACTAGCTACATGAAAAGAAAGAAGGGAATCTTCGTTTCCGTGTGGTGTCTGGATAAATTATATAGGACCACTCATCATAAAAAGCGACTCATCTTATTGGCCGAAAGACGTCCACTGTTGAATAAAGGCCTCCCCCAAAAACGGCCTGCTCCATTCTGTGACATGCCTGCGGCTGCAGTTCACGACTAAGCACGTCGTCGAGGCCGTCCTGCCACTATTTGAAGCCTGGCTTGGAAGCGACCAGAATGCCGCACAGCACACGCTCGAGGAGTTCCCTAAGTGGGCTGCCCAGCGGCGGATCCCGGTCGTAGATCTCTCGCTGCCGGTAGTAGTGTCGGTTATGTTGGCAGAGCATGAGAGTGCCATGCCCCAGAAGAGACCACAGAGCGGGATCGAGAGAGGGCCTATCCCGCACGGAGAAGGACAAGACCGCAGCGGGGTAATAGCTACCCGGCTACCACCTGTCACCGCTATATGGTGGGGGGCCTTTGAGGTCGCGGACACGCAGATTCGGGAATCTGCATGCTCACACCGAGTAACCCCCAAGCGCATGTGGTCACGCGCCGCCACCACACTGTTTGCGCAGCCCAGTACAGCGCACAGCGCGCCTTTGGGGGGATCCTTTACGGTGACTGGTGTACAGTCACCCCCTTCGAGACGTGCCTATAGGAGTACGAGGACCTGGAAGGAACGGAGCCTCCCTTCAGTGTCGAAGATGACCGCTCTAGTGGTTTTAGCCGGCACGAGGCATGCATGCCCTTCACCGGATCGGAAGAAGTTAAGATGAATTTCCATAAGGCGACAAATAAAATAAAAATAACTTTCAGATCGGTTATGATGGTGCATGTGACCAAAAAAATTCCTCGGAAAGTCACGGGGGCGAAGGTTAAAGTTGATAAAAAATATTTTTTCTTGTAAATACTGTTGTCAATTAATTTAAAAACCTTTGCAATTTTACTTTTTACCAAAGTTTGTTTTTATAAGGTTTCGCAATTGATAGGTTTCGCCGTAACCTTTCGATTTATTTTCGTTCATTAGCGTTCTACTCTTATGTATTAAAGATTGAGAATTTTTCAACAGAAGTTTGAATTTTATTTGTAACTAAATATAAAAAATGCTTTTCATTTTGATAAATTTTCCATGGTTTGTACAAACTTATGCACGGTCGAAAACAGATGGGTGTGCTTAATTAAATTAATATTAGATATAATGAAAGGATCCCCACATCTTCCCCTTCTCCCCCCCCCCCACCCCTCCCCCAATTTAATGTGTAACTTGTTCTTAAGAAAAGCGATACCGCCTGATTGTCTTCTTGAAAAAATAAAGTTCACTGTGTTTGTAGTTTGTGCTTTCTATTTATTCCGTTTGGTATCCGAATTAAGAAAATAGGAGTGCCACTGCATCTCCTTTATTCAAAGGCACTAACAATCCAAATATTGTTTTAAACAAATTAAAAGCTTTGCTACTGAATAAGTGCTACTATAGTATTGACGAGTTCCTTCAAGACAAACATTTATAATATAATAATATTGATATACTTAATAATTTTATAGAATGAGTTTTTATAAAGTAATATAGTTTTTATATAGAGTTGTAAATATGAATTACCTACTACTATTGTTTGATTTTTTTTTTTTTTTTTATCAATTCATATGGAATATATGTCAAAAATGGTCTGTTAAAATCAATGTAATATTAGTTTATTTAAATTCCTTTTTTAATCAATTTTATATTCAACACAAATGTATTTTGTTTAGAATAAATTAATTTCTAACTTACTTACTTCCTCCAGTCATCATATCCAAGCCAAAGGATGTCCACTACTGAACAAAGCCCTCCCCACAGATTTATCTGCTCGTAGAACTGATGGCCGTTCGGGTAAAGAGGTTCTCCACTGGAGACCGTAAACCTATTATCTATACAAATAAATAAAATTGAAGTGTCTGTTTGTAATGTCAAAATAACAGCTTTTTACTGAATGCATATGAAAGTATGTACGTTACATATAACAGAAACACTATTTTCAATTTTTTTATCTGTCTGTCTGTCCGCCTGTCTGTCTGTCTGTATGTCTGTCTGTTTGTTCCGGGTAATCTCCGAAACGGCTGGACCGATTTTGACGGGACCTTCACTGGCAGACAGCTGATGTTATAAGGAATAACTTAGGCTACTTTTATTTTAGAAAAATAATTATGGATCCGCGTAAAAAAATAAAGCCCTTGAAATCCAACATATATATTCTATGTCAAGTGTCTATGTGGAAATACTCTAAATTTCTTTTAAATTAAACGCGGGTGAAACCGCGGATCCCAGCTAGTTTCCTATATAAATGGCATAAAAAAGAAACCGTAACCCCTTCCCAAAGTTATCGGTACATTGTCACCCCGTTATTGTATTTTAAACAAAGAACTACTTACCTCAAAATCAAGCTGCGCAAGTTGTATACAGCCTACAGCAGTGAAGAAGGCCTAATTACTATCGATTCATTTTCCATTCTCAGCTACTATTTTGCTCGTTTGCCTCCATTGATAGAAGGCATAGTTGTAGTAAAACTCCCCGCTGTTGACGTAACTAACTTTGTTAACTGTTTAACTTGTTAACTTTTACTTCATGATATTGCTTTTTCGTTTATAATATACTAGCTGGGACCTGCGGTTTCACCCGCGTTTATTTTAAAAGAAATTTAGAGTACTTCGACATAAGACACTTGACATAGAATATATATATTGGATTTCATGGGCTTTATTTTTTTTGCCCGGAACCCTATTTATTAATATCAGCTATCTGCTAGTGAAAGTCCAGTCAAAATCGGTCCAGCCGTTTCGGAGATTACCCGGAACAAACAGACAGACAGACAGACAGACCGACAGACAGACAGACCGACAGACAGACAGACAGACAAAAAATTTAAAAATAGTTTTTTTTGTTATGTGTACCGTTTAAACTTGAATATGCATTTAGTAAAAAGCTGTTATTTTGACATTACAAACAGACACTTCAATTTATTTGTATAGATAAACCAATTACTGGCACTTAAGAAACGTCAGAATTTGAATTGCTCGGTTCCAATTAGTTGATCCTATGGAGAAAAACCAACTTCAACAATAGTCAATATATTCATGAATTTTGGAACCCTCTCCACACGAGTTCAACTCGTACTTGTCCGGTATTTTTGTAAAACCTGTGATCTTTATAAATATAAAAGCCTTCCCATAAATTTCCACAATTATGTCGTCATTTTAGAGGCATTGCTAATACTCACCACGCGTTTGGTAGGTGGGCTGGTACGCACAGAATGGCTATTGTTGCACAGAAGGGACGCTACTGCCCATCCCTCTAGTTTAGAATCCCTTAATAGCTAATTAAGCTTAACTTAAGCTGTGTGGTGCCGGCTACGAATAGCACCAACTCATCTCCTCCCGTGGGTGTCGTAAAAGGCGACTATGGGATTAGCCGGAGGATGGGCAGCACGTCCTTCGAGTACATTAACAACTGAACTGCGATCGCCAACCCGCCCGCCAAGCGTGGCGATTATGGCAAAACCCCCCTCTGTGAACACAATACACCGATATCAGTCGTAGTTGCGTTTTTTTTTTTTGAGAAAAAACATTGCCCCTCACTAGGATTGCTCCTGTGTCGTGGGTGCGTTTACAGACATAAATTCCACATACAATACACCCAGACCCAGAACAACTACCTGCAGATCATACAAATATTTGTTTCGTGTGGGAATCGAACCCATGACCCGGAAGCGCAGCAGCCGTCTGTACCAGCCACTGCACCAACCGCGCCGGCGGGAGGCTTGTGTCCAGCAGTGGACTTTATTCTGCCGTAATGATGAATAGCTAATTACGACATCCACGAGAGGTCATGGAGTCGAGCTATACTGCATCGTGTTATACGAGGCCAAAAATTCCCCCCATCTCAGCACTTGCTGCAACAGCGGAACATTGCAGTGCTGACCTTTGTATACTAGAGAACCTTCTATTGTACGACGCATTTATGTGCAGGTGGCCGTCCCGAGCCAAGAACGATAATCATAATCATAATCTTAATCATTTATTATTGCAAGAATGTAGTACACAGAGATGTTAACAAAATAATAGATCATACATTCTACCAATCAATGGTGTGCAATACTATAGTAAAACCTTTAATAAAAATTAAGAATTAAACATGTCAAAGGTATTTAAAGGAATTCCAATGTCAAAATAATAATAATGTTAGAACCCATGAATGTCACAGAAAGAAATGTCAATTGTCAGTAATTTGAATAATGTTATAAAAATAATTAATTTGTCAAAATATGCATTATTATTAATGATGAAAATATTTAAATTTAATTAATGGATTATAACATTTGTCGCTAACATTTCATAAACTCACGACTTAATACTTAACTTAATGTTCTAACTTAATGTTCTTTATAGATCATATATTCATTTAAGTCATAAAAACACTTATCTAGAAGCCATTCTGTCAGTTTTCGTTTAAATATCTTCAAAGGTAACTCTTTAAACATGTTAGGTAGTTTATTGTAGACCCTGATGGCGTTTACATATACATTTCTTTTATATATGTCCAATTTGCAAAGAGGCATGTACAGCTTAAATTTATTCCTCGGTATTACGCTCCTACTGACTACCTGCTACTACTACTATTAAAGCACAAACGGAATAGCTCCAAACCCACGCGGTCTTAGGGACCGCCATTAAGCCATCCATCTTCGCATGCACTTTGTACTTATGTACAGGTACATGTAGTGTATGAACGTTCAGGTCTCTACCGCCAAGAGAACACTGAGAATACTTAGGGTTGGCATTTTTTAAAGAAAGAAAAACCTTTACTCGCAAATTTTTATTAATAACTAGCTGTGCCCCGCACCGCTGTTTAATTTAAAAGAAATCGGATATTTGGTCATTTAACCATATAGGTTTACCATACATACCATATTGAATTTCATTCTTTTTGTTTTTCTAATATAAAAATAGCCTAATTTATTCCTTATTATTATAAGGATCTGCTATCTGCCAGTGAACGTCCCGTCAAAATCGATCAAGCCGTTTCCGAGATTAATAGCGACCTTCACCAGGTCGTCTGTCCACTTCGTTGGAGCTCGTCCCACGCTGCGCTTTCCGGTGCGCGGTCAGAACTCGAGAACCGTTTTACCCCAACGGCCATCAGTTCTACGAGCAATGTGTCAGACATCCTTAGTCACCTCTTACGACATCCACGAGGGAAGATAGAGTTGTGCTATATTCTTAATCAGAACACCACACGGTGTAATAAAACTTAATAATTTTCAGGTTAAGATAAGACTCAGCTAATGATGTTGGAACGCCACCGTAGTTGCGCTCCATACAAAGCTGGTTCAACAGTCCGTCATTTGAAACAATCTAAGAAAAACAATACTAATATAAACAAAGAAGAAAATAACAGGAAAAAAGTGGAATACAGTTTTTTTGTATGGTATACACACAGATATATATCTGGCACATGAAACCTGTACAGTGATAATCTCTGCCAATATCTGCTTGTCAAAACGATTATTTTTTTGCTTTAACGCTGAGCTAAGTTAACTTTCTGAAGAATTTATTTTGGGTTAACTTACCGTAGTCTACTGCTTAACACAGATCTCAGCAACAGAAGCTGGAAATAAATTATCTCTGGCACAATCGCGATTACAGCATCAAAAGTCATATTGACTATCGTGTAATATTTGCAATTATTTTTACGTAAAAGAAGCTTTTGAGACTACAGACTAATATTAATATTTTTGAATTGGCAACCCTAACTGAGAGGGATAACGAACTGGACCATTACAGTGTTGCATATATCCCCTCAAACTATAACGAATATACGGTGGCAAGAGTTTGCCGAGTGTGGAAAGTTAAAACTCATATAAAGAAAATAAAGTTGAAATTGGAATTTTATTTAAGGAATTGTTTGTTTTTATAAGTCAAATGCTAGGAGGTATATTAAATTTTCCCTTTGGCGTCAGCTTATTCCGCTAAGCTGACAATACACTCGTGTTGGCCAGCCGGGGCCCATCGATGAAACCATCCGGCGTGCCAAGCAAGCGGTAGCAGTTGTCGTAGCCGAAATCCACACTCTGGGTCTGCATACTTCCTCACTAAACCAAGGCGATATAGTTCCACGAACTGCCGCGGAGCAGAGAACTACCCCGTTTATGGATATGCCTTGTTGATGCTCCAATCCAGGAACTTAATGTACCGGCCCACCCTGGATAGTTATTGGTGCTTTAAAGAGCACTTTGAGCGCCTCGTTCCCCGAGTCGGAGCCTTGCACGGTCAGCAGCCCTATCTCAGAAGATCCAGTGAAGTTCACCGCCTCTACGGGGGAGTCGTGCGGTCCGTGCCCTCTCTGCGATGCGTGTATGGTCAGCTTGACTCTCAGGCGACCAGCACTGTAAAGCCAAACTTCACGGTCTACAGCGGAGAGTAGCCTATACGGATCGCACGTGGTTACAGAATTGTATCCTACGGGACAGCAACTGTCCTGATGCGCCTTTCGCCTTTGGACATCTTGGCGGAGATGGTTGCGTAGATCTATGAGCAGACATGCTCTCTCCACCAATACAAAGGCATTCGATGGACTGAGGTAGCTAGGCTAGCAGATTACAGTTTGCAACCAAGCGCGTCGTCGAGGCCGTTCAGCCGTTCTTCAGCCGCCAGGCTCCTGGCTCAAAAGAAGTGAGTGCGTCAATTGTTACCACCTGATGCAAATATTCACAGGGCAAGGTAGTTACAGTGCATACCCGCACAGGATAGAACCCGAGGTCACGGTACAGTACCACCATTGCAGAAGCGACCAGATACTATACAGCACACGCTCCATGAGTGCTATGCGTGGGCTGACAAGCGGCCGATCCTGGTCGATTGGATTGGGCAAGAACTTCTCTTTGCTATGTAGTAGTGTCAGCTATGCTGGCAGATTATGAAATTAGGAGTACTGTGGTATCTGTGAAAGCGTCATGCTCCAGAATAAGACCCCAGAGAGGGATAGAGAGACGTCCTCATGCTGTACGGAGGAGGACGAGGTGGCGCCACGGTAACAATCGCCCCAGCGCCCAGGTTCAACACTAAAGGCTGGGGCCCTCATTATACAGCGGGGGTCGCGAGCGCGCATTGTTGGGGAGTCTGCGTGCTCATACCGAGTGACTCCCTGGAAGACGGTGGCACGCACCTTTCATATATCACCAGCACAGTACAGGGAGCCTTGAGAGGAATCTTTTACAATCGAGATGCGCCTGGGGGTGGAGGCCTTTTACATTCACCTCGCCTCCACTAAAGGGGGTGACCGCGTTACAGTCACCCCCTTCCAAGATGTGCCTAAAGGTGGTACCAATGGGTGGCTCTAGTGTGATTGTATCGGGGACTTGGAGTCACCCTTCGGTGCCGAAGATGACCGATCCGGTGGTTTTAGCCGGTAGAAGTCTGGCAGTCTCCTCCGCCCAAGTACCACCAAGTACTTAATGTATTTCCACGGAGTTAAATCAAAATATAATAATTTAGTTTCAGCTTTGAACCTCATCAACCCATCTCATCCCCTGGGTGACGTAAAAGGTGACTGTGGTAAGCCGGAGGATGGGCAGCAGCATCTCAACTGCGATCGCCAATCGACCTGCCAAGCGTGGCGATTATGGCAAAACCCCCTGGTTAGCGGTCACATCACAGTCAAACGTGTCGTTGTGGCCATTTTTGGGGGAGGTCTGTGTTCAGCAGTGGACTTTATTCGGCTGAAATGATGATGATGAAAAAAATACAAAAAGTACGTAACCTCATACACATCATAACACTCCTTTATAAACGAGCCATGGAAACCTCAATTTTATAATGACCTCCCATCGTAAATCATTACGTCCATCTGCATAATTAGGTACAAAGCGTCCGAAACCTACAGAAAGCACATGTGGTCATTATCCTAACGATAACTTGTCAAGCAGTGTCGCACGTGTAATTTGTAACTCGATATCTACCGCGAGGGGGCGCCTGACGCTCAATCGAAACCCAGCAATTAAGTATTGACCCGGTCAGTATCATACTGGTACCAATTACGACGGTATTGTGGTTTGTAAGTTGAAGAGAAAAAATGGAAGGTATAATGGATTGTCATTTGTTTACACAAATGTTTGTACTGTTGCGCCGTGCATTTTATTTCCATCCTAACTTTAAGGTTGGCGCATTGACTAATCGCTCGGCTTTCTTTAATATCCAGTTAATATAAAAAGCTTACAAATTCAAATCGCATATATTATAGACCTTTCTTTTCTTGATTTTACTGACGTTTCGAATACATTACAGCATTCGTGGTAGCAGGATAACTGAAAAATCAACAACATACGCGACCTACTCTGTTTAAAAATCGTTTCATTATAGTGAGTAATTATTGTGAAAACCTAAGACATTACTAACAAATTATATCACAGCGAATTTAAATATAACTTCTGTGTTCAAAGTTTTGACCAAATTGAAGTTTGATCAACACTTAAATTCTGAATCAAGTAATGTGTCTAAGCATTATGGTAAACTAGCTTTTGCCCGCGGCTTCGCACGCATGGAATTTGGAAATCTACATCATGGATATTGTTCATACAAAAATACAAAAAGAAGTAATGTCTTAGGTTTTCGCGATTATTACACATTATAATAAAACAATTTTGAATGGATTAAATCGCGTGTATTATTGATTTTAGTTTTTCCTGACGTTTCGAACACTTTGCAGGGTTCGTGGTCGTAGGATGACTAAGGTGACAAACGTCGTTACAGATTTAAAAAACGCACCACATATTTTTTTACCTATCATTTTTACAGAACCTTCTCAAACTATAAATATTGGCAAAATACCTGATAACGTACAGTTTGCAGGTAAATCAGCAATTTAGTTAAGCCACTACGCGTATAGTATTAAAACCCAAATATTGAATTATGCATCGACAGAACCAAACTGCAAATAACTACCCTACATGTATGCTCTACGTTTCAATATCGCTTGGCATATTATTCACCCTGAAAGAGGAGCCACGTGACCATAATTAAGGCTTGACCGGGTCATCGCTGATAAGATCACGTCAGCACATTTCCTGATAGTAGTTAAAAATATCGTCGCTGGGGATGCTTTATTTATTTAGTTAGGTACTCTTTGCTACCACAGTATTTGTTAAGACTAGAAACCGCCATAGAAAACTTGTGAGCAATTTTTTTGTTCAATATGGGTATGTAGGTAGTAATAAGTCCCCGGGGGGCTGACCGCTTTACAGTCCCCCTCTCCGAGATGTGCCTATAGGCGTGGCACCAGTGTGATCATACGAGGACCTGGAGCCTCCCTGAGGTGCCGAAGATGACCGCTCCAGTGGTTTTAGCCTGTAGGAGTCCGGCATACCCCTTCGCCGTTCCCCGGGGCGAAGGAAGTTCATGACGAATTTCCACAGGGCAGCAATAAAAAATTAAAAAGTCTAGGCTGTCTATTAGGTTGATTGGGGAGTCTGCGTCCTTATACCATGTATCGCGCAGCACAGGGCTCGGCGAGGCTTCGGAGGACCATTTACAATCCCCCCGAGAAGTCGCCCCCCTCCGCTAGAATGATTGACCTCCTTACACTTATCCCCTCCGAGATGTGCCTATAGGCGTGCCTCTAGTGTGATGATTCAAGGACCCGGTGCTGAAGATGACCGCTCCGGTGCTTAATTAGGTAATAATTTTAAGAAGTGTTTTTGTATATTTTTTTTTTTTCTTATTTAATTTAAAATATTTGGTAAGATTTAATTATTTTCTCACCACAATCATGAAAAAGTTACAGTATTATACAAATTTACTGTGCGAGATTGGTGCTTAAACTAGGCTGAAGTTTGTATTTCAAGTCACTAGGCCTTCCACCCCAGAAGTCCAATTTTGCTCTTTCATAAACTGTGCCAAGCAAATTTTTTCCATTTTCTTGTTCTTCGTGTATCTGATTCTATCAAGTTTCCTCTTGTTAAAGTTCTCTAGATGAATACTCTCCAATACGTAGATATAACTTTATCAGGGCCCGATACTGGTTGATTTTGTCCTTTACTATCCAGTTATCATCTTGCATCCCATGAATGCGCACTTTTACTGCAGACAACATCTTGATAGAACAATAAACTCTCTGTTCTAATAAAATGTGTATATTATGGCTTTGATACACCCAATATTCAGGATTTATCAATAAATATTTTTAATTTTTCATATCTTCGTTTTACTTTGACACTTGACGTTGACAAAGATGTGAATAATATATAACATGAATACATGATGCGCACCCATTTATAGTTTTGTAATAAAACTTTTGTTAGACTTTAATCAATAAATATCAGTGAGTCAATGTTGCAACATTAAATCATAAATAATCATGAAATCTTAAACAAATCCAGTCAAATCTCCAGAATTTTTTACATTCTAATAGAGTTTCTTACCCGTTTTTCGCGATTAGAAATCTACATCTTGCGACGTGGCAACTAAAATCAGAATACTCTCGAGTATAATTGCTTTACATGAATAAAAATGTATTATCTTATCTTACAGTTACAGAACATTAGATTAATACTATGACTACATCGATATTCACTCGTAATTCCGTTCACGCTTGAAGGAAATGAAGCATTGAGAACTGATCCGGTCACGGCTGATAACAAATTGCTAGCAATTACGTACGGAATGAGATTAGAAAGCGGTATTTATGTCGATCAGCGAGATCCGACGATAATTGTGCCTACGCAGTTGTTTTTCCGTGTTTTGTCTAGATTAAGAGTATAGCACCACTTGGTCTCATCCCGTGGATGTCCTGAAAGGCGACGAACGCTCACCAACCCGCCTGCCTAGGGTGTTATATGCCCCCCAAAATTACGACACAATTGTGGAATCTATGGGGGACGCCTTTGTTCAGCACTGAACGTCCTTTGGCTGATATGAGGATGATGATGATGATGAATACATTTTACAAACAATCCCAAAATGAAAGATACTGCTAAATAAATAAACTTGTTTGTTCGCACAAAACAAACAGCAAGTAGTAAAGATTATTACATAAAGAACATGAAACGGGAATTAGCGCGAAATTACAGAAATTACGCAGATAATTTCGCATTAATCCCGTTTCATATTTATTAAACATTATCGTGCAGTGTGAGAGTTTAAAAGTAGTATTAAATATTTCCCAACGCTAGAGGCTTTTTGGTCAATTATAGAGTTGGAATATGTCTAGTAAGAAACGAACCGGATACACCGAGGCACAGCCTTGAAGACTATGCATACTATATGCAAGAGTGCTTATAGGCTCGTAGGCAAATATTGATCCGGTCATGGCCAGTCGTAGAGACTGGTAGCAATCACTTTCTTTATGTAAACAGTACTATAGCTCCACTTGAGTAGGTGCTTTATCCGGTACCACATCACGTCGGCTGATAAACATCAACTGCTGAATCCGACTTGTCACGAATCACAAAAGAAACGGTTCTGGCAACATTAGGATCACGATAAATATTTATGTTACACACCCATACATACATGTGCCATGTGGTGTCAATTCAGAGTACCACCACCCCATTTCATCCCGTGGGTGTCGTAAAAGGCGACTATGGGAAAAGCCGGAGGTTGCGCAGCAGCGTCCTTCAGCGTCCGTCTGCCAAATGCCAATTCGGCCGAAATGATGATGATGAGAGTTGTTAATGTACTCGAAGGACGCTGCTACCCATCCTCCAGGTAATCCCTTAGTCGACTTTTACGACACCCATGTGAGGAGATGGGGTGGTGGTATTCTGAGCCGGCACCACACGGCTTAACTGACATCTGAATGAACCAAACAGCGACAGCTGTACGCCACCTATTAATTCATATTGATTTGTAGGTAAACTGAGTTGCGAAGAGGTCCCCTACGCAACCTTGGTTGTCAATGTATTAATAATGTATTGATCGAAGGTAGTTTTGATTCAAAAATAGCGCAAATTTTTTGCAGAATACAAAGCATAACGTCAAGCCAGCACTGAATAATGAAATCCCAAAAAAAACAAGTACCCAGAATTGAATAGTTCTCTTAGGGCTTCGCGAGTATTACACATTATAATAAAATACTTTTTAACGGATTCCATCGCGTATATTTTAGATTTTTGTTTTTCCTGACGTTTCGAACACTTTGCAGGGTTCGTGGTCGCAGGATGACTAAGGTTACAGGCGTCGTTACAGATTTTTTAAAGTTATCTTATTTAATCTACCGTACAATTATTAAAATAATAATACGTTTTTAGTGTGGTATTTGGATTGGGACTTTATTAATTTCATAACAGGATTCCAAACTGGGGGTAACTGCTAGCCATCTTCTCTATTAAAATTAGGATGTTTTTTAATTTCAATAGCCTCACGAAACATTCTTGGTACATATCGGTTCTCTGTCGCGAGGACTTGAGGATTGGCCCTCTCCCGGTCTCCTTCTGGAGCATGACGCTCTCACAGAAGGAGACCACTGCATTCCAATTTTCGTGCTCTGCCAACATAGCCGACACACCGAACATCACCTGACAGATATAAAATAGGATACCGTACAGATTAGTGTGCTAACCTGTACGGTTCTCGCATTCACATAATAATTATCAGATTAATGTCGTATGGCTTTAGCACGAAACGGACGCACATCAGTTGTTATTTAATACCTTGAAACCAGTAACATTAGACATATTTTAGTGTATTTAATATGATGTGTTATATATACATTATATATTTGTATGGTTTCTCGTGTACATATCTGCATGGCCATGGACTTTTTTTGGGACGGGCCAGATTGAAACCATTGATGCATACTATACCGAAATCAAGTACACAATCCACCCCAGGAAGATGGCGGCGGTGCGCAGGTGGTCACGTGCCACCGTATGCGCCACACACCGCATAAAAAAAGTGCAATCTAAGAAAAATCAAGATGGTAAGTGGGAATAACACTTGCGCCCTGAGAGGGTTCTGTACCACTATCTAATATCGGCATCACCAGGTAAGTGTTGAGTGTTAAATTTTTATTATGCGGCGCGTACGTATTACAATTATTCGAGATTGTCAAATCAAGCTCATCGTTTCATACTGTTAAATCGGATATTTGTCGGATACTTGGCTTATGATGTAATAATATATATAATAATAAATAATAGGAAAATCGAGGCTTGTAGAAAATGGCATTTATAGTTTTTGTAATCAACATCATCATCATTTCAGTGTTTCAAGTTTAACGCTGGACACACTCCTCCCCCGAAGATCGCCACAACAACCAGTCTGAGTGTATTGTGCTCATTAAGGGGTTTTGCCATAATAGCCACACTTGTCAGGCGGGCTGGCGACCGCAGTTGAGTTTTTAATGTACGGCTGTTGCTACCCATCCTCCCGCTAAACCCATTGTTGCCTTTTACGACACCCACGGGATGAGATTGGCTGGTGCTATTCCTAGCCGGCACCATACGGCCAAGTGAATAGTTTTTGTTAAACATATTACGTAATAAAACTGAACTGTACTAGGCTAGGCCGTCCCCCTCCGTCAGAGCGGTGAAGACGCGCCTCCAGGGGCGTTGGAGAAGCTGAGGCGGCTAGCTTGGCGGCGCGCACTTGGAAAGTGGCGTCACCGCCTGCGGATGCAGGACGCGACCAAGCGCGTCGTGGAGGCCATCCTGCCGCTCTTTGGAGCCTGGCTCAGAAGGAGCGAGCGCGTCACCTACCGCCTGACGCAGGTGCTCACCGGGCACGGTTGTTTCGGTGCGTACCTGCACAAGATTGGACGTGAGGCCACGGCAAAATGCCACCATTGTGAAAGCAACCAAGACACCGCGCAGCACATGCTCGAGGCGTGGCCCGTGTGGGCAGATCCTGGTCGATCGGATCGGGCAAGATCTCTCTCTGCCAGCAGTAGTGTCGGCTATGTTGGCAGAGCACGAAAACTGGAATGCAGTGGTCTCCTTCTGTGAGAGCGTCATGGTCCAGAAGGAGACCGTAGAGCGGGATCGGGAGAGGGCCAACCCCGCTCGAAGAAGGAGGAGACGGCGTCAGGGTAACAACCGCCCTGGCGCCTAATTCCCACACGCCTGAAACCCCCTGCCGTTGCTGTGAGGCAGGGGACCTCTGAGTTCGCGGGTGCGTAGATTGGGGAATCTGCGTGCCCACACCGAGCGACCCAAGAGAAGACGGTAGCACGCATGTGGTCATGCGCTGCCGTGGGACGCTTTGGGGGGTCCTTTACAATCCCCCCTAAGGGGGTGACCGCTTTACAGTCACCCTTTCAGAGATGTGCCTATAGGCGTCGCACCAGTGGGCGGCTCTAGTGTGATCATACGAGGACCTGGAGCCTCCCTTAGGTGCCGAAGATGACCGCTCCAGTGGTTTTAGCCGGTAGGAGTCCGGCATACCCCTTCGCCGTTCCCCGGGGCGAAGGAAGTTCATAACGAATTTCCACAGGGCAGCAATAAAAAATTAAAAAGTCTAGGCCGTCTATTAGGTTGATTGGGGAGTCTGCGTCCTTATACCATGTATCGCGCAGCACAGGGCTCGGCGAGGCTTCGGAGGACCATTTACAATCCCCCCGAGAAGTCGCCCCCCTCCGCTAGAATGATTGACCTCCTTACACTTATCCCCTCCGAGATGTGCCTATAGGCGTGCCTCTAGTGTGATGATTCAAGGACCCGGTGCTGAAGATGACCGCTCCGGTGGTTTAATCTGGTAGGAGTCATGCCTCTCCGGTCTTCCCCGGTAATATGAAAATATGAAATAACATTTTTTTTTTTCTAAAACCTGCTACTGCTACTCCAGAACCAACTTTACATTTTTTACATTTATAGAATGTGTAATGGATATAATTTGATAAGTACGACGGTGTTTTTTGATAGATCACCTTTGGTATGATTATGTTATTTAGATTATTGTGAGCAATTTAACGTAAAATAGTTGTATGTCATGCTCACTCCAATGTTCTGCTAATGGTGGTGTCGTGTGTCGGGACACTGAGTTTCTTTACGTTATGGTTGAGCTGATCGATGCTGATGCATGCGTCATACTTGCGAACAGGTGCCGTCTCTTGGGATTAGTCAGTTTAAAGTTTCTTAGACATTAATCAAATATCTAAATATGTTCCTACGTACGTCGGATGTGGCAATCTAGTGATTACTGATTCTGAATCTGAGGATTAAGATGGAATTAGTGTTCCGGTAATTGTATGATCCTTTTTTACCGACTTCGAAAGGACGAGGTTCTCAATTCGATGCGTATTTTTTTAAATGTATTTTACACCGATTACTCCGAGGCCGTGTGGTGCCGGTTCAGAATACCACCACCACCAGAACATCTCCTCCCGTGGGTGCGTAAAAGTCGACTAAGGGATTAGCTGGAGGATGGGCAGCAGCATCCTTCGAGTACATTAACAGCTCAACTGCGATCGCCAACCCGCCTGCCAAGCGTGGCGATTATGGCAAAACCCCCCAATGAGCCCACAACACACCCATATCGGTCGTTGTGGTGATTTTTGGTGGAATGAAGTCCACTGCTGAACACAGGCCGTGTTCAGCAGTGGACTTCATTCGGCCGAAATGATGACTCCGAGATTTGTCGACCGATTTGAGCAATTCTTTTTTTTAAAATAAAACACTTTTAAACGGATTCTATCGCGTATATTTTGATTTTTGATTTTCCTGACGTTTCGAATACTTTGCAGCATTCGTGGTCGCAGGTTGATTTAACTAGCGCAGAATGCTTTCGAATTGGTCCTATATAAATTTTATTACATTTGATGGAGTAGTTTTTTAAATAGCTTCAATAAACAGGTTAATTTGACTGCGCTTATCTAGATGATGTCTTAATAGTTTCGATTCCTCTCAGATCAGAGAACCGATTTGAGTCATTTTTATTTTTAGTGTTAAATACTGATACCAAATTGGATAAAAGTTCTTACATATAATTACACTAAAAAGAAACAAAAAAAATACCGACTTCAATAAGGAAAAAACAAAAGTCGGGCGGGGCCAGATATAAAATATAACTTCTCGTTGGTCTGCATGCACTATGGTTGGGGCATACCTAGCCCCGCCCGACGTCATAAAGTTGTTTTTTTTTCCTTTTTGAAGTCTGGTATTTTTTCTTAATATTTTTTTTTATTGCCTTTCTATCCCTTCATCGGGTACAGATTTACGCTTACATATAGTTTTTATGGCAGGTGAAATGGGACTGACTTCTTTTTGTGTCGATGGCTACACTCCATATTTCTCTAGCCCAAAACATGGTGAGCTGGACGGCTCTACCATACCATCTCAAACCATTCCATATCGCCGTTTTACACAAGAGCCACATAAATTTTATTTATTTGTATGGCTAGTAAACTTCTTTTACGCACTGAGACCACACAACACGTTGGAAATTAAGTTCGTTTAACACCCTTATCCTACATAAGTACTTGTATTAAATTTTATTCTGAGAACATACTCAAAGGCTTTCATTGCTCCGCGTACTAAGAGTTTGTTACTTAATGTTCACATCGCGTATTAGAAATCTTATTCGTTACCTACAGTTAGCTTTAGTTCTCGACTTAAAGTGTCTTTTGTATGCAAGATGTAACTCAGAACGTAATTAAGAAAGTAATAAAGAGAACAAGAGGTTATTTTCTTAAACAAATGATGATATTTAAAGAGTAGATAATAGAGCCTCATTTGTATGGATTTTCCGGACGATATTTTTAGAGATTTGCAAGTCTGAATTCCTCCAAGCCTATTCCATAGTGGGAAAACCAGACGCATGGCATCCCGCCATCGTTATATGGTAGACTAGCTGTACCCAGCGGCTTTGCTACCGTGGATATATGTAAATATAATTTTTGTATAGATCTAACTTCAAAACTGACGGATTTTAATACAAACTGTTACCCCCTATTGTATTCCCGTAAGGGCTGATTATTTGACTGTTTATCTGTCTGATAACTGGTTCAGGTAGTCGCCTTATTCGTCAAATAAAGCCTATCTGACGATTGAAAAATCGATCCATTTTTTGCTATCTATCGAATAAATGCTATCTGTTTGTTTACTTGACGATTGAAAAATCGGCTCTTAGGATACAATTTACAAAAATATTAAAACACGTATTTCTTTATTTTTAACTAAAACAGCCAAACACCAAATTTTGTACATCTAACTTATAAAATGATGGACTTTTTTTTTTTTTTAACGTTGCCCCACACTAGGATTTCTGCTGTGTCGTGCGTGCGTTTACAGACATGAATTCCACATACAATACACCCAGACCCGGAACAAGTACCTGTAGGTCATACAAATATTTGTTCCGTGTGGGAATCGAACCCACGACCCGGAGCGCAGCAGCCGACTGTACGTACGTACTGTCGGCCGTTTCATACATCGTTTTACCATCTTAGGGTTGAAATTTCTAAAATTCCTTCCTCAGTGCATGCCCACGTTAGAAAATGCATCAATTGCCAATATTTCAAGTTTATAGCCAAAGCTTATTTAGGCTTATTTAGCTATTAAAGCTTAGGCTCTGCGTTGACGAACCAGTCAGTCAGTACAAGTGGTTATATTAGGTTAATCAATGAAATTTCCGTTTTATACGAAATAAAGTAAAGTAATTTTTTTCTATTTTTCCAAGTAATCACCCATACAATCGATGCACCTTTGCCAATTTAGTAGCAGTTTATCGATGCCCTTCTCGAAGAAACCAGATGGATGGGAGGCGATAAGCTCTTCTGCAGTTTGATTTTTTTTCCACCAAAAAGTTATCCAAATTCTGGAAATAATAAAAGTCTGTAGTTGTACGGTCTGGTAAGTACGCCGGATGACAGAGAGCTTCCAACCCCAGCTTTTGTAGCTTAGAAACCGTCTGTAGTGCAGTATGGGGTCGCGCGTTGTCGTGCAGCACCAGCGGGGACGAGGGGGATTGATCAAGGCTGGTTGCAGATGTGCGAGCTTCTCCACAATAGTGTTCAATTATTCACAGTACACATCTGCAGTAATGCTCATCCCGTTTGGTAAGAAGCTGTGATGAATCACACGGGCACTAGACAACCAAACAGTGACCATCAATTTCAAGGGGTCATTTTTCGTTTAGGGCAACGATTAGGTGCTGAACCAGGATCTTACCAACTTGCTGAGCGCTTGCGATTGTCAAACAGAATCCTTTTTTGTTGCAGGTAGCAATGCAGTTTAAATTCCCTCGTTTCTGTGCCTGTTGAGAAGCGCAAGGCAGGCCTCGACGCGCACGTTGCGCTGATGATCGTTAAGTTCGTGGGGCACCCATTTGTCAAGCTTTTTTACCTTGCCAATTTGACGCAAATGCACCAATATTGTTTTGATGCTTACGTCGAAAGCTGCATTTTTCAGCCGTAGATTGAGTATCAGCTTCCACAATCGCCTTTAATTTGTCATTTTCGACCAAAGTTTTCAATAGACCACGGGGTTCATTTTTCAGATCGAAAGTTCCAGAACGGAAGTTGGCATACCAATAACGGGTTGTGCGTTCGTTTATAGTGTTCGCTCCGTAAACGTCGTTGATGTTGCATGCCGCTTGTGCCGCGTTGCTGCCACGACGGTACTCGTATTCCATAATTACTCGAAATTTCAACGTATCCATGACGACGAAAAAGATTCAAACGTGATGATAACATAACACTAATCAATACACATAAGACTGATTTGGAATAATGAAAATCATGTTGATCATAGCCAAACATAAAATGATTTTATTTGAAATGGCCAGTAATGCAGAACGGCAATTTCATAGGTAAAGTCCTATTTTATATGTACAGATACATATTGCACTCATACTTATGAAGCGATTTGCTTCCATTATTTTCATGCATACCGCTATCGAATGGAACTCCTTGCGGCAGTCCGGGTAGGTACATCAATACGAGTATGTAAGGCACGAATTAATAAGTTCCTTCTAACTAAGTTCTTTCTCTCCGGCTGCGGGTCGTGGGTTCAATTCCCGCACGGAACAAATATTTTTATGATCTGCAGGTAGTTGTTCCAGGTCTAGGTGTATTGTGTGTGAAAGTCGTGTCTGCAAAAACGCACCCACGATACAGGAGAAATCTTAGTGTGGGGCAAAGTTTTTCTTTAAAAAGAAATAAAAATATATGTAAAGAAATTAAAGTTCCTCTCGTACGCCAGAATAATCGCCTTCAGTGTTAACATAAAGGCATGAAGCAATAAATCGTAAAGCGGTGTAATGGCTACAACACGTTCTTTGACTAAAAACGTCTCTAGATATCTTCGGTTGAAGAACATTTCTACTTAGCAGTGATTTATGGACTTAAGTATTGGCGTAAGTGCAGTATAGACTTGGCCCTATAACATACGATCTCGGAAGTTTGTATTCCGCTAAGGGCTGACACTCAAAGACAGTGAAAAGGTGTTCTTCATTATGCTATAACAAATTATAATCATCATTTCAGCCAAAAGTTATCCACTGCTGGACACACGCCTCCCCCAAAGATGATCGACTCAACGACTGGTCTGAGTATGTTTTGTGCTCATTTAGGAGGTCTGAGTAGCAGTCTCTTCTATAGAAGAGAAGCCATACTGCGGTAACCAACCCGTTAGCTAAGCATGCGGAGTATTAGCAAGTACCCCCCTTAATAAATGACTACATAATTGTAGAAATCTATGGGGGAGACCTCTGTCCAGGAGTGGACGTATAAATGGTTGATATGATGATGATGTTAATTCATAAGCGTAGTAAATGCAGCAGATGTAGATACGATGGAAAATAATTCAGTATTCATCCACTAGACATTCATTGCATGCATGAATCAGTGCTTCCAGACATTTTCCAATTACTGTACTCAATATAGCACGAGAGAATTAAGCTTTTTATAGAACAGTGTAATGTCGCTTAATAGCTGACTGGTTTTACGCTCTTCATGATATTTATGAAATTTAAGAAGCAATTTAGGAGACTATTTATATATTGTGTCTAAAAATGCTAAAATTCTGCCTGGGGACTTTCCGTTAATATTTAATATAATGCGAAGCTTAAAATACAGACTTGATAATCTTGAATTTAGAACAAATAGTCTGGTGGCTCAGAGGTTTACGGCCTCGCTTCTTAAGCCTAAGGGGACCTCTGGGTTCGCGGGTGCTTAGATTGGGGGATCTGCGTGCCCACACCGAGCGACCCAAGAGAAGACGGTAGCACGCATGTGGTCACGCGCTGCCGTGGGACGCTTTGGGGGATCCTTTACAATCCCCCCGGGGGGGTGACCGCTTTACAGTCACCCTCTCTGAGATGTGCCTATAGGCGTGGCACCAGTGGGCAGCTCTAGTGTGATCATACGTGGACTTGGAGCCGCCCTTGGGTGTCGAAGATGACCGCTTCAGTAGTTTTAGCCGGTAAGAGTCCCATTTCCGTACCCCTTCGCCCTTCCCCGGGGCGAAGGAAGTTCATGAAGAATTTCCACTGGGCACCAATAAAATAAAAAAACAAAAAGGTATTGGGTTCCAAACCTGGTATCTACCAATGTGTATTTTCAATGTCATTTTGTACCTTCGTTGTTAATCGTAGACACCACTGACTTTAAATGAAGGAAAAGTGGATTTACAATCAGCCCATTACTGTCCCAATGTTGGGCACAGGCCTTATTCCACCACACTAGCTTTTGGCGGACCACACACATCTTCAGAACATTTTGAAGCCCTCTGGGGTATGCAAGCTCCCTCATAATGTTTCTTTTCACCATTAAAGCAAGTGATAATCAAATTCTGATCTGCACATCAATCCAAAAAGTCAAAGGTGCGGCCGGGATCGAACTCAGAGCCTCTTGAATGAAACGCGTTTAACCACTAGGATTTCACTGCTATCTGGATTTATTGGTATGAAATCGCCAACACGCAGCGGGCAAGCGTGGCTATCAACGCAATGAGCATCTCCCTCTCTTTGTAAGAACTGGCCTTCGACCTGATATAATTAAAATATGATTTATACATACAGTTGACGTCTCAGGCTTATGTCTAGATAAAGAAGATATGAAAACACCAACTTCGAATCCCGTAAGAGAAGAGTTGTTGAAAAAAACTGGACGCACTTGTCCAGTTGAACTCGCATGGAGAGGGTTACGTACGATGAATATGTTATCCACCATGTTTTTTTAAATCTGACCCAAATTTGTTTGTCGTCATAAAAGTACATTATCTATTGTTGATTTCGGTCTTGAGCCAATAACTTATCCCAAGAACAAACTTAACGTCGTAGTTGAAAAATATATCCCCCCATACATTCCAACTGCAAACGTAAGTTTGTACGCACAATATATTTACTATGATATATATACCATAGACTTCTTATAGGTTTTCCTGTAATCTGTATTTAGTTTTAAGCGGAGATGAGGGGGAACGTTATGGAAAATGTTCGTCTAAATCAATTTGAAACCCTCAAAACAAGCCCTGCCACTTTATATGTTACACGGTACAGTTTCCAAAAAATTAATCTTTAACTTTCTATATTGCCCCCTAATACTGTCCCATATTGAAATTAATTCAAAGTCAAAGTCAAAGTCAAAGTTTTTTATTTCAAATAAACCAAATATTGGCACTTATGAAACGTCAGAATCTAAGTTGCACGGTTCCAAATAGTTGATCTCGTGGAGAAGAGCCGGCAAGAAACTCCATGGATACTCTTTTAAAATAATTGAGATTACAATGTTGATTGATACAAATTATTGTAATATATATACCGAGAAAAATGTAGGACAATGTGTAAAGATGGAACATACCACAATGAAATTATAATAATAAATTATTTGCCGTGGCAGTTAACGGCTGACCAGTCCCAACAAACGGCACTCGTTCACGAGCATGACGCATGCATCAGCATCGCTTAGCTCAACCATATTGTAGGGAACCGAACGACCCGATACACAACACCACCGCCAGCAAGACATTTTAGTGAGTATGACAGACCAATACAGCCAGGCAAAAGACAATCAATATAAGTACTAAAAATAACATCAATGGCTACATGATTCTCACACATTTACAGTTTCGTATGAATATTATAATATCATGTTACAAGAACAATATTAACAATAACTAATAGTCAATGTCATAATAGTAAATATAAGAAACTAACATTAATAGAAATGAAATTTTAAATGAATTTGTTCAAGATAATGTCAAGTTATTGAATATAAGTAAATAACATAAAAAATTATGTAATTTCAACTGAGTCAAGTCAAATGTCAAGGTATATAATGTCAAGGTGTAAATATTTAAGTAAATAACTTAAAAAATACAATTTTAAATGGGTCATGTCAATTTATTTTACATTAATAATATAATCAATTCCAATGTTTAAATATTAAACCCTTGATTGCAAGTTAAAACACTTGCAATCATATCCAATATAAGATGTATTCAAATAAATTATACAGCACCAGAGGGTCGCAGTGTGCAGAAGGGAATCGTATGCCAGACATCTTTATCATCGATGTAATGATTTATGCTATAGTAGGCCTTCGACATTAAAACACGTTTAATCAAAGATTTGAACTGTAGTTCTGGCAAATCGGTAATACTAGAAGGAATTTTGTTGAAGAACCTAACACTGTTTCCGATAAACGACTTGCTGGTTTTACTAAGTCTAAAGCCCGGCAAGACAAGCTTGTTCTTATTGCGAGTATTTAAATTGTGCACGTCACTTTTTTTATTGAAACTAATAATGTTCTTGCGTATATACATGATATTTTGGTATATATATAAGGATGGTAAAGTAAGTATGTTTATCTCCTTAAATAGATCCCGAAGTGACTCACGAGAACCCAGATTATAAATAGATCGGACTGCTCTTTTCTGTAATATAAAAATTGATTCAACATCAGCAGCCGATCCCCACAATAAAATACCGTAGGACATAATACTGTGGAAGTAAGCAAAATATACCATTCTAGCTGTAGCCACATCTGTCACCTGTCTAATTTTCCTAACAGCATATGCAGCAGAGCTAAGTTTTCCAGACAGTGCTTTTATATGGGGCCCCCATTGCAATTTGGAGTCTACTGTAACTCCCAAAAATACGGTTGATGGGACCAGATCTAATGCTCTACCGTCAAGTTTTACTTGTGTTCCTATATAGGCCACATTTGTCGTTGAAAACTTTATACATTTGGTTTTTTCTGCGTTTAGGAGAAGATTATTGGCTGAAAACCAATCAGATACCTTATGAAGTATATCATTGGGTTCTATAAGATACCTATCATTCCTATTTACTTTAAATATAAGTGACGTGTCATCAGCAAACAAGACTATGTTTGACATTGTATCGTTTAGCATATATGGCAGGTCATTAATATAGACCAGAAACAGGAATGGCCCCAAAATGGATCCTTGAGGTACTCCCATTTTAACTAGTGAGCCCGTGGATGTGACGTTATCAATCGCTACTCTTTGATCCCGATTTATCAAATAGGAGGTAACAAGATCTATAGACCTACCTTGGATTCCATAGTATTTAAGTTTCAGAATGAGTGTGCGGTGGTCCACGCAGTCGAATGCTTTGGACAAATCGCAAAATACGCCCAAAGCATCATGCGCATCCTCCCAGGCCCCTAATACTGTTTTAATGAGAGTAGATCCAGCATCCTCTGTAGATCTCCCCCTTGTAAATCCGAACTGTTTGTCATGTAATATTTTATTCTTGTTAAAATGTTCCAACAACTGATTTAATATAATTTTCTCGAAGATTTTGCTTAAGGCTGGTAGCACGGATATTGGCCTATAGTTTGATGCATTATTTAGGCATCCGGCTTTAAACATGGGTACAATTTTACTAGATTTCATCAAATCGGGAAATATACCGTCCGCGATGCAAGCGTTAAATATTACAGCCAAAATTGGCGCGATGTTAGTTATTATAGATTCGACGGCTTTCGTCGACAATCCCCATAAGTCCTCTGTTTTTTTAACTGCTATAGTTTTAAAAGTTTTTATTATATCAGTATGTGTAACAAAACTGAATTCAAAAAAAGGTACGTGTAAATCGACATTTTTCTTTAAAAATGCTTCAGCTGCTACCGGAGACGATATAAGATGCTTAGTAGTCTCAATTGGAATATTCGTGAAAAAGTTTTCTAGGAAATTTGAGACTACAGTCTTATCTGAAACTAGTTTGTCATCTATATTTAAATTTATTCCACTGTCACTAAACCTACTATCACTAGTTTCAGCATTTATTATCTTCCATGTGGTTTTTATCTTATTATTCGACTCTTTTATTTGTTTACTAATATAAGCAACTTTTGCTTGCACACAAACCTTTTTAAATATTTTAGAATATTGTCTCACGTAGTTATGAAAAGCAATATTAGGTGTGTAGGACTTTTTGTCGTAAAGTTCATATAAGATATCCCTACTGCATCTTATTCCCTTAGTTGCCCATGCACTAAACGTTAACTTAGGTTTTAAATTTATTTTATTAACTTTGCAAGCTTTTTGAAACTCGTTACAAATGGCATTAAATAGGGTTCGGTACTGTTCATTGGGATTAACATGATCCGTCTTTAAATTTTGGAGTTTAGAATCTAGATTTTTACAAAAATAATCTAGGCTTTTTTTGGATACATTTCTACAGTGTATTATTTTGTGCCCCTTAACTGATTTATACTGTAACTTAACAATTTGGCACTTATGATCCGAACGAATTCCACTAATTAGACTACTATTGCTTATTTTAAAATTGGTTATAATATTATCTATACACGTGGCCGAGGTGGGTGTCACTCTAGTAGGCTCAAAAAACAAAAAGCTTAAGTTAAATGACTTAAACAAGGATATAAAGTTACGTTTATCTGTGGTATCTATCAGAATGTCTATATTAAAATCACCACAAACTAATATCTTTTTATTCATTTTTACTTTCCTAAGAGCATCCTCCATTATTAAAAGAAATTGAGATATATTAGAAGTAGGAGGCCTATATACACATAAAATGACAAACTCCTCCGTTTCTGCACACGCGAGCTCACATACTCGTTCAACAGAGAGGTCGCAAATATGAAATCGCTCTTTACACTTTAGGTGTTGTTTTATCATGATTAACGAGCCCCCACCTTCTGCTGACACTCTATGGAACGAACTGGCTACTTTAAAATTATTGACACTAAATATCATTCTATCTGCCTTCAGCCAGGTTTCTGTTAAGCACAGAATATCAACATTATATTTCTCTGTGAATAATTCAACATCTAAGATTTTGCCAGAGAAGCGATTAATGTTTTGATGTGTAAGTATTAAATAATTACTACCCTTCTCTGTTGTCAGACACTTAAGTTTAAATAAATGTTTTGGTTCGCCACCTTATTATTAGTACTATTACTAACTATGGTGGAGGTAATCGAAGACTTCGTCATACTGCTTATGACTGACTGAATATTATAAGCTACTAGCGTAGCAATTTGTCGTTTATATTTCAAAGGCAGATACACAGTATCGCCAGTCAATTTTAACCTACCAACAAAATTATTGGTGTCAAAAAATATAAATTTGTCACTATACTGACTTACTAATAAGTGCATATGCATATTTAGCATGTGAATAAAATTGTTTTGTTTTTCTGATAACTGTTCAAGATAGGGGAATGCACACAATATTATCTTATGACAGTTTAGTTTGAGCATCAAGGCAACACTGTCTGAGATGTCTGCTTTCTTAACATTTAGACTATTACCTACAAGTAATGTTATATTGGTAAATGGATTAAACTGTTTTTTCACAAGTGATGCTACTATTTGTTTATAAGTTGAGCCCGACATACAATTATTATATGCGGAATGACCCAGGCTGTTGCTTAATAAACCCCCAAGACCTTTGCCTGTGCTATCTGAATACATGATAGTCTGATAACAGTTTGTTTTATTTGTATTTGTACTGATATCCATGTCTATTAAATCACCTAAATAATGAGAGGGACTCCCTGTCAACATTGTAGAACTATCACACAGATAACTAGCCTGAGGCTGTACCTCTGGCGTCCCTGGGGGAGATATTTTAGTCTCGGACCCACACAAGGGGTTGCTGGTCAAGGAGTCCACTCTGTCTGCATTATTATTACACATAATAACAAGCTGATTTGCAGCAAGAATATGCTCCTCTATTTGTTTTTGTGATGTTACATATTTACAATATAGGGAGCTGAGTGACTGTTCTAAGATCTTAATTTCAGACTGTAAGCGCTGAGTGTCAATTTCATATATGTTTTTACTATCCTCTAATTTAATTTGATAGTTATTCAGTTTATTAATAAGAGCAACACGTTCCTTTCTTAACAAAGTATTTTTCCAGAAGTGTTGTTGTTTTTTCTTTAGTCTATTACATTTCTTTAAGATTTTATTGAGTTTTATATATTTTTTAATTTTATTGTGACTTATGTTTTTAGTATGATTATAGTCCACAATAGAAGCCTGCTGGGTTAGGTCAATAGTAACTAAGGATTGTCCAGACTTAGGGTCTGAACTAGAATTAATTAATTCTTCATACAAATGTTGGGCTGCAGCAGCCTGAGTACAGTCCTTGTCATTCTGGAAGCTTAATATTTGAGAATTTGCAATAAACAATTCATCCTCCAGATCCCTAATCTTCCGCAAAGCCTCCTCATATAAGCAACTACAATGACTGAAACTATCCGTGACCACCCGAAGCGTGTCCCTTTCATCAATTATATCTAGATGTAATTGATGTAATTCTACCAGCTCCCGTTTCAAGCTAGTGTTTTTGTCAACTATATTCTTAACTTCCTCTTCACTGTCGTCCCTTTCCTGTAGCAGTTGTTGACACTGTATGCGAGACTCTTTGAGCTCCTTTAGAGCCACACTTAACTTATGCTCCATCTCTTGGGCTGTGGCCTTACGGGTGAGCATCGGCATGGTCACAGGATTGAATCACTGGAAGTGAAAATAACAAACAGACAGAATAGCTTTGAACTTCAATTAACAAGACTGTTGATCGATGATTCTGATAGATGGAAATGGAAGTAAAGAAATGAAATGAAAGGAAGTATAAGAATAAATCTAGCGAACAATAAGCGAGGTTGCAGTTACAAAAGACTTAAAAAGAATTACTATTAAATTACAATATGTACAGGATTTGCATATTTTTATTCTATTTGTTATATAATGTGGGTACTAGAAAATATTAACTCCTGTGATTTACTACTGATTTTACTCGTTTAATATGTTAATCAAACTACAGTGTTATATTACATTCAGGATTTTAACTAATACAGGAAGAAAGTAACAACTTCGTATACAGCAAAACTTGTTTACAGTTTTTTTGTGAGTGTACTGTGCCAGTTTTCTGATTATAAATTCCTCGCATTTAACAAGATAGATAGTCAGTGTTATTCTTGATCTGGATATGTGCTTAAATGTAATAAAAAGAAAACAATACTCCCCGGTAAAACTGATGAATTCGAAGTTCAACCGTGACAGGTCACCGGCTCCAGTAATTATAGAAAAATACTATGTTGTACTGCAGGTTTTCGAGGGATAACAATAATCCCGAATACTTTACTTATGTTTATGAGTTTAACTATATAATTAGACAATAATATCTTATTAATACTAAAATAATATTTTATTAAATACAGAACAATTATTTGACATGTAATTGCAACAGTGTTGCCACCAAAAAAAAAATTTTTTTACGTTACGTTCTTACGTTCATGTTTGGGTCGCAGAAATCCACACGTATACCAAATTTCAACTTATTCGGTCCAGTAGTTTCGGAGCAAATTGGGTGTGACAGCAGCAGACAGACAGATACACGAGTGATCACACAAGGGTTCCGCCGTTTGTTCCTCCGGAAATTCGGAACTCTAAAAATACTTAATCTGTTAAAAAATTGTCTTGGAAATAATCGATAACCATATACAGATTTCTTCAGAGAAATCGTAATGGCGGCCTATAAATTGACTCTGTTGAAAACTAAAAGGAGGGTTCCTTATATTCCACTACTAAACAGTAGTGAGGGCGAATTGCCATAACAGGCTTGGAAAACGGATAGGTTCGCATTTTGAAGAATGTCGCTTCTTATCTTTTCGCCATAACCCAGTTGGTTGCCTTTTACGACACCTGCGTTGAGTAGGTGGTCTATTCTTTGAAGGGAGCCACACGGCAAACCAACACATAAGTACATTCTTTCTATACAACCTAGAGACTAGGCAAGTCGAGGCAAGTCAAATAACATATTTGACGGCACGGTTGGTGCAGTGGCTGATACAGTCGGCTGCTACGCCGCGGCCGTCGTGGGTTTGATTCCCGCACGGAACAAATATTTGTATGATCTGCTAGTAGTTTTTCCGGGTCTGGGTGTATTGTATGTGGAATTCATGTCTGTAAGCTCACCCACGATACAGGAGAAATCCTAGTGTCTAACGTTCTTTTTAAAAATAAAGAAAGAAAGAAAGATTTACCTGTTGGTACGTATCACGCCTTCCTATAACAATGGTAACGCTACCCAGAAACAAGGTTTAGTCTTTAAAGGCCGTACGGTACCGACTAAGAATAGCACCTCCCATTTTATCCCGTGGGTGTCGTAAAAGGTGACTATGGGATTAGCCGGAAGATGGGCGGCAGCGTCCTTCGAGTAATGTTACAACTCAATTGCGATCGATGTCGGGGCAGCCAAGATTTGCAATTATAGAAATACCACCAAGTGGGCGTACAACACAAATTCATGCCTGTCAATGTGTTGATCTTTGGGGAAGTCTGTGTCTAACAGTGGTCTAGTCCGACGTAGCACTTTGCACTCTTCATCACGAGGTGTTAATTATTCAAAGTCAAAGTTTTTTATTTCAAACTAGCTGGGACCCGCGGTTTCACCCGCGTTTAATTTAAAAGAACACTTGACAAAGAATATTTTATGTTGGATTTCAAAGGTTTTTTTTTGCGCGGAACCCTAATTGTTTTCTAGAATCAAAGTAGCCTAAGTTATTCCTTATAAAATCAGCTATCTGATAGTGAAAGTCCCATCTAAATTGGTCCAGCCGTTTCGGAGATTACCCGGGACAAACAGACAGACAGACAGACAGACAAAATTGTTATTTTGTTTTATGTACCGTATATACTTTCATATGCATTATGTAAAAAGCTGTTATTTTGACATTACAAACAGACACTTCAATTTTATTTATTTGTTTAGTATAGATAAACCAAATATTGGCACTTATGAAACGTCAGAATCTAAGTTGCACAGTTGTAGGTCTCTTATGGCCATTAATTTCAATTTGTACATGCTCAAAATTTGGTGGTACGGTTAAAACCATAAAGGATCACTCCCTAAATATATCGATGGTTTAGACATCGAAATTAATAATCACATATAATATTACTACGTGGAATTTAATTAGAACCTTTTCTATTGAAGTCAGTAACAAAGTCGGAAATATATTACGTTAACAACGAGATTAATTATCAATTGTTCCGAGACCTGCGGCATATTGAGGCAAGTTTTATTTTAGGTGCTTTACTTTTCAAAAATTCTTCGCAGTTTGCCATGGATAGCTCTCGCTGGGTCACCGGACAATAGTCCGCCGGAAAAAGGTAAGTACGCACTTGAATCTGGGTCCTTTCGATATCCTTAGTACCTACCTATATTATGTCTGGTATAACGCGTTGCTTTTATAGACGTACATATATCTAATGCAAAATAAAGATATCCTCGAAGTATGATTGACGGCCGAATGAAGTCCACTGCTGGACACAGGCCTCCCCCAAAGATCACCACAACCACCGATATGGATGTGGTGTGGGCTCATTGGGGGGTTTTGCCATAATCGCCACGCTTGGCAGGCGGGTTGGCGATCGCAGTTAAGTTGTTAATGTACTCGAAGGACGCTGCTGCCCATCCTCCGGCTAATCCCTTAGTCGACTTTTACGACACCCATGGGAGGAGATGGGGTGGTGGCATTCTGAGCATCATCTAATGCAAAATAAAGATATCCTCGAAGTATGATTATATGCGTAATATTCAAAACCTATTTTTTGTATGGAATATGCTTGCATTTCACCTCTATCTCACCATCTACTTATATATCTCAAAAAGTAAACAGTAATGATAATCAGAAACTCAAAACTAAGTTGCTCGAACCCTATAAAAGAAATGCCGCCACATCATTTATTTATAACCTCCTTAAAACTAAATATAATAAAATATTTACTTACACGTCACATAAATTCCAACTGCTAAACCAATCAATATAAAAGTTCACTCTTCTAATAAATAAAACAGAAGTAGCGTCTTGAATTTTGTGTAACACCCTCCGCGAAGAAAACTTGACAAAATAAATTGATTCAGACAAATATTTGTACCAACGGCTGAACAAATATACCAAAGTCACAGCAGCACAAAAGATAATAGAAGCTCGTTTCAGTCCATACTCGAAATGTTCGAGTACGCGCGCGACGCGCAGCTCTAGACGTCCGTAGCCGACCGTTCCCGTAGAGCGACTGCTACACCGCGTAGCCCTCTACGAGTAGCCTGACTGTGATCGCATAATAAGAACGCACAGAAGATTCAACATTAACAAAAGTGTGCAGAAAGGAATAGTCTCTATTTAAGTCAAAAATTTAATGAATTTTAACAAAATTCTTATTTGTCAGTCAGTGTGTGAATTTCTCTAGTGCGCGTTATCTCAATGGAGCTTCTGTTTCTATGTTGTGGTAGGTAAAGTGCTAAGATTATTAAGCACTTTTTATTAACCAATTAATCCACTCTTATAATTTCAACATCGATAGCCCTCCAAGAGTAATATTGTGTTTCAATTTTGATTAATTCTAACAATTAAAGATAAGAGCAATTAATTTCGATCTTAGAATTATTTGCAGAATATTGGAATACAGAGACAAGGCTAAGGTCAAATGCTTGGCTGTTATACCTTGTTATAATATTAATTAAAGCTTCAATTTAATTTAAGGGGCTAGGGTTGCATATCTTAAGATTAATTATTCAAGTTGTAAAACAATTGTGTCATTGCAGCATTGGTCGCAACAGCAGCGGTGGAGAAGCCTAGGTTGAATTTTCAAGTTAGGATATTTTGTTTTGTTGGAATTTACGGATTTATTTGACGTCTTGTTTTCTGAATTTGAAGTAGGTATCCGGTAAATAACATAACATAGCTGAAAGAGAAGCTGAAGTGGCAATGGGCAGGGCACATTGCTCGTAGAACTGATGGCCGTTGGGACGAAAAGGTTCTCGAGTGGAGACCACACACCCGAAAACGCAGCAAGGGACAACCTCCAATGCGATGGACGGATAATCTGATGACGGTCGCTGGGTGCCGTTGAATGCATGTGCCATGCAACCGGACTTTGTGGAAATCTGTGGTGGAGGCCTTTGTTCAGCATTGGGCGTCCTTTGGCTGATATGATGATGCTAATGATCCAGTAAATAATATCGGGTTAGCTTCCTACAAATGTAAGTAATTTATTTTTTTACCACAATAATAAATAGTTGCAACAGAATACAATATTGCCCGGTTACAGTATTATTCAAATTTATTGTGGGAGACTGGTGCCTAAGCTAGGCCGAAGCCTGTGTTTTAGTTGATCAGGCCTTCCAGGAGTCCAGAAGTCCAATTTTGCTCTTTCATAAACAGTGCCAAATGAAGGTTTCCATTTTCTTCTTCTTCTTCGTGTATGTGACTCTATCAAGTTGTTTCCTATAGTTAAAGTTCTCTTGATGAATACTCTCCAATACGTTGATATAACTTTATCAGGCTCCAATACTGGTTGATTTTGTCATTTTTAACCCGGTTATCATATTTATCACTTCAGCCGAAGGAAGTCCACTACTGGACACAGGCCTCCCCCAAAGATCACCACAACGATCGATATCGGTGTGCTGTGGGCTTATTGGGGGGTTTTGCCATAATCACCACGCTTGGCAGGCGGGTTGGCGATCGCAGTTGAGTCGTTAATGTACTCGAAGGACGCTGCTGCCCATCCTCCGGCTAATCCCTTAGTCGACTTTTACGACACCCATGGTACGAAATGGGGTGGTGGTATTCTGAGCCGGCACCACACGGCATATTGCGGTTTCTGCGGCACTTTCCCTGTAGTAACATCCCGATATAACAATAAACTCGCTGATCTAATAACATGTGTACATTATGGCATTGGTACACCCAATATTGGCGATTTATCAAAATTCATTTTCAATTTTTCATATCTTTGTTTTGGTTTTCCATTTTGTCCCATACATTATCTATTTTTATGTGTCACATCCACAGGATATATGTAGCACTGCTGAAGCTAATGCCTCGGGGATGTGACATTCTGCATAAGCCTTTTAAAATTACGCACCATTCATTAAATTCTACGAAACTGAGGATAGCTCAGTGAATGTTGTATTCTTGTAATAAAGCATTAATGGGCCATGCATACTTTACTAATAAAGTAAATAGTTCCACGTATTCTCTATTTGCGTGAAACAATTTTATTTATTTTTGAGCATTCTTCATTTTATTATCCTGACTTATCATTTACTAATTTGTATGTCACGAGTTACTCCCTATTTGTAAGGTAAAATGCGGTCTATTGAAAGGCTTACGCAATGTATCCAACATTATGAGGCTCTTTAGAGAATTTTAATCTAGAATGTAACCTCCAGAGACCCTCGATGTCACCTGTCTGGAGGTATATGAAATGTGTCTGTATCATAGCTACATATTTTTTATTCGCAACATTTTTGAGGTCAGCTCATTGTATAGTTTGCTTCATTTAGAACCGTGGAATTTCTTGCCCATGCTTCTTCATAGTAACACCTTGGAACGCACCAACTAAAGACTCAACTATAAGTGACTATAATTAGGTTCAATGAATAAAAATGTTTTTATAAGACAAATATAATTTATTACCACATACACATCATTTCGGCCGAATGAAGTCCACTGCTGGACACAGGCCTCCCTCGATGATCACCACAATACCAATGTGGGTGTATTGTGGGCTCATTGGAGGGTTTTGCCATAATCGCCACGCTTGGCAGACGGGTTGGCGATCGCAGTTGAGTTGTTAATGTACTCGAAGGACGCTGCTGCCCATCCTCCGGGTAATCCCTTAGTCGACTTTTACGACACCCACGGGAGGAGATGGGGTGGTGGTATTCTGAGCCGGCACCACACGGCATAGCCGGCACCACACGGCACCTACACACAATTATAAAATTAAAACAAAAGATACATAAAATTTTGTGTAGTATGGTAAAAGGCACGGACTCAGCAATGTAGGCAGTGCGCAGTGATTAAACCACGCACGGGTCAACGCTGGTTTTCAGTCCGTCCCCTTTACTACGAATAATAAATTAACAATAAGACTGTAGGTCCAAAAAAAATCATATAGGACGGAAAAAATCAAAACGAGAAAAAATCGTTTACCAAAATAAATAATTAATACATACATAAAATGCATGCCGTGTGGTGCCGGCTCAGAATGCCACCACCCCATCTCCTCCCATGGGTGTCGTGAAAGAGGGATTAGCCGGAGGATGGGCTGCAGCGTCTTTCGTGTACATTAACAACTCAACTGCGATCGCTAACCCTCCTGCCAAGCGTGGCGATTATGGCAAAATCCCCCCAATGAGCCCACAACACATCCATATCGGTGGTTGTGGTGATGTTTGGGGGAGGCCTGTGTCCAGCAGTGGACTTCATTCGGCCGAAATGATGATGACATACATAAAACATGCTTTATCATTTCAAAGGCGTATAATATTCGCAGCTAATTCCATGGCGACTTCAAACAGCTAAAAGTTTGCACAGAAACTTCATCATCGCCACGCGTAAATAAGTAAAACACTAATTTAATTTTCTTTAACTTCTTCACGGATTAAATAGGACTTACAAAGGAAGCGTCAAACTAAATTATTTTTAATTTAATCATTGCAGAGGAATTTAATTATCTTTTCCTTTGAACAAGGGCGCACCGTGGTAAAGTATAGTTTTTATATAATACTAGCTGCCCGCCCCAGCTTCGCACAAGCAGGTATATACAAACCCGATTACAGCGTCACCTACCGGGTCCAATTGTGAATCTAAACCATTCAAAGCCCCATTTTAGCACATATATAAAATCATCTTCTCATACAGAGAAGGAACAAGCATTGATCCCCACGCATGATTACTACGTGTTGGCAATTTCAAACGATAGGTCCAGGTATCCTTCGTTCATCGCACAGTGACGCTTGCGGGCATCCTTTACAATCCTTCCCGAGAAGTACCTGGGGGGCGGCCTTTTTACAGCCGCCTTCCCCGTTTTACAGTCATCTCCACCGAGATGTTCCTAAAGACGTGACACCTATGGGCGGCTCCAGTGTGATCGAACGACGACCTGTAGCCCCCTTAGGCACCGAAGATGACCTCTCTCCACGGCAGCAAGTCACGGAGATCAGTTAACGAGATCAACGAAACGTATCATATATATTGTTACAATGGTATATTGATATTCACAACTTCAACACTTCATGCTGATGATTATATCAATTTTAAAATATAGCTTACAACTTAAGCTAGTTAAAAATAAGTAATTGTAATATTGCAGGAGACTATTTGTCAGCGCGACAGCTGTGTGTCCAACAACTAGCGTTCAGAATCGAATGTGAAATGTGATAATGATCAAAATATGAACGATTCGACACCACAATACTAAATTCGAATTTTGATTTGAATACAGAATGAATCATGAAGTGGACAGTGTTTTTTTTTCTCTTTATTTTTGTAAGGGACTTTTTTCCTAAAAGTACATGTCAGACCCATAAGACCTTAATATAAATACTACCAACTTAAAATCTAAAACACTTTAACAATTATTATTACGATATGCTAAATCATATAGACTCATGTGGACAGTGATGGAGATGAAAGGTATGAAGTCATGAACTCTTTCATTTGATTGAAATGAAGATGAAGATGACTTCGTCACAAAATAACTGGCCGTAAGAGACTAAATAACTAATGTCTCGAGGTGGCGAGCGCTTTGAGGTGCTGCCGGGGCTAGTTCTACCCATTACAATTTTTACAAGCAGGCGTGAAGCTTTTCTTCAGATGAATGTCTTGATCGTCTCCTCCCTAGATCGTATAAAAAGAAAAATAATAACATTTTAAAAAGGCACTTTGGTACTAGCCAAAGACCCAGTTAAATTCACCTTCCACAGCTTCTTATTTCTCTCCAATATCTGCCAAAGCGTAATCTAAACCTATCATGACGAAACGTAATAAACGTCATAATTAAATTTTAGGCATTAATACTTGTATTTTATTGTTGGTGTGCAGTAAACTGGAGTTATTATTATGGCTGCCTTTTCACAGGTTAATATTCTCTGCAAAGAGGAACGCGGTACTTTGATAGGCTTACGCGGGGGACATGGGTCCAACACGCGGAGAATATAGAGAATTTTAATCTAAAATATAATGGGTCACTAACCGGGAACTCTCTACGGCTGCGCTAGGCAGTCGCAGATTGTCCCCGGTGGTGTAGGACTATTGTATGAAATGGAAACTATAACAATAAGGTCTATGGCACTGGGTGTCTATATATATGGAATGAAAACTTAAAGATAAACGGGAACGAGAGTATTTTTTTGAAGTGAAAACTTCTTTAAGCGTGGTACGCATATTTTTAGATGAGATAACATCTCCTAACGCGCCAAAATAAGTTTTCACTTCTATCGGCAGTCCCAGAGTGCAATTTTTTTTTAAAACGTTGCCCCACACTAGCGTTTCTCCTGTGTCGTGGGTGCGTTTACAAATACAAATTCCACACACAATACACCCAGACCCAGAACCACTACCTGCAAATCGCACAAATACTTGTTCCATGCGGGAATCGAACCCATGACCCGGCGGCACGCAGCAGCCGAATGCATCAGCCACTGCACCAACCGTCAAATTTTGTGGCCAACGGTGACTCGACTCACAAGATTATGACAACTTATCATCACATTTTTTATAAAGTTGTTTGTTTTGAAGCACATCGCTCGAATACGTTTGGTTGAAATTGATTAATTACGTTGATCTGAAGTTTGATACTAAATGATGAATTGCCGTGAAAGTTGTGTTATAATTTATTAGATCATATGCGCATACAAATGTGTTTCTAAACATATTTATTTACATAATAATATAAATACCAAAAGAGACAAGTTTTGTATTTCACTGCCTGGTAATCTATACAAATAAATAAAATTGAAGTGTCTGTTTGTAATGTCAAAATAACAGCTTTTTACTTAATGCATATGAAAGTATGTTACATATAACAAAAAAAAACTATTTTTAATTTTTTTGTCTGTCTGTCTGTTTGTTCCGGGTAATCTCAGAAACCGTTAGACCGATTTTGAAGGAACCTTCACTGGCAGATAGCTGATGTTATAAGGAATAACTTAGGCTACTTTTATTTTAGAAAAATAATTAGGGTCCCGCGTAAAAAGAATAAAACCCTTGAAATCCAATATATATATTCTATATCGTGTCTATGTCGAAGTACTCTAAATTTCTTTTAAATTAAACGCGGGTGAAACCGCGGGCCCCAGCTAGTCTCCAATATGTGTAATGTTCAGATTAAAAGTACTACATCTTTCAGAAATTCATCAGTATTATTATAAGAGGGCAGATATGAATATACACATGACTTCAACGAGTAACATATAGAAAGATTGGACGAGGGATCAGTACACCATTCTCATTCCAAATCCGTATAAAAAATAATACCTTAATATTTGATCTATGTTTCCATATTTTTTTGCCACGTATAAAGTATGCAGAGACATCGGTTAATAAGTTTTTACTATTTTTATTACAATATTGTGTAATTCGGATTGTTGCGACGGTGATCAGGTGCGCTGACATAAGGGTGACCACGCTTATAGAATGAAAATGAAAAAATGAGAGTTTGTGCTGTGTGCTCGCTGGGGGTTTTGCCATAATACCCACGCTTGGCAGGCGGGCTAGCAATCGCAATTAAGTTGTAAATTTACTCGAAGGATGTTGCCCATCTGTCGGTTAATCCCATAGTCGCCTTTTAATACACCCACGGGATGGGACGGGTTGGTGCTATTCTTAGCCGGCACCACACGGCTAGTTTATATATATATATTAGTATTTAATACATTTGTCATGGAATTATTTAATAAAAATACTGGTTTCTAATACACCCGTTGCTATACCCCCAGTTTTCATAGATCTAAGATCAAACGCGACGGATTTTAATAAAAACTTCCATCCCCTATTTTACCCTCTTCAATTTAGATTTTTCTAAAACGCTAAAATACGTCTTCCCATATTTTTTACTGAGAAGGTGAATACAATTTTTTTATAGCTCTACCTTTAACACTGACCGATTTTACATACAAATATTCACCCCCTGTTTTACCTCCTTAAGGTAGAATTTGGAACAGCACTGAAACATGTATTTCTTTATTTTTAACCAGAAAGCCAAATATCAATTTCCATATATCTAACTTCAATAGCGACGGAGTTTCATACGAAGCTTCAACCCCTGTTTTGCTCCTTTAGGGGTGGAATTTCTAAAAATCCTTCCTTAGTGGATGCCTACGTTATAAAAGCTACCTACCTTCAAAATTTCAAGTTTCTAGCTCCAGTGGTTTAGGCTATGCGTTGGTATGTCAGTCAGTCAGTCAGTTTCTCTTTTTATATATATAGATAATAGAAAAAAATTATAGCATATATTTTAATACTACGGCGAAGCTAAAAAGAGTGTATGATTCCAGGCGTAACTGTTTTGCAGTGTGCATCGCGGTTGGCCTTCGACTACGAAAATGCATTTAGTAATTTAACATTGATTTCTGAAATTGTCTTCAAAACTTGTTTTGTTCTTTTCTGTTGTTAGTACAAGTAGTAAAGTTATATAACATTGGACCTGTAACATCGGCAATGCTACAAATAAACCTACCCTCGGAGTATGCGGGCGTGATATTATAACAATTATAACTGACTAAAGAAATACCTATTACAAACTCAAAACTCGTTTCTCTTCAAATTCACATTTCAGTCTTGTGGATCCACACAACTTCGAAAAACAAAAACAAATACTGTTTTCACATTTTGTCTGAATACGACCATTTGTCACAGTTGCAAGACATATATCCCGGCTAGGAGACTCTCCATCTGCTAGTCTAGACTGGCACTGAACTAGACTGAATTACAGCAATACTGCACATAAAGGGCATCAGACTAATGTAGTGGACGACATTTTGTCACGAAATAGACTGAAAACTTGGGAGGGGAATAGGCTATAGGCCAATATATTATATTACGTGTTTTTCTGGCTCATACACCTTAACAGTATGTTGATTGGTGATTTAATCTTTATTTTTGATTTATAGTTTATTGGTAACGGTTCATGTTTTTTTTAAATGAATTTATTCCACATAAACAGAGTACATTTGGTGTTATGAATTACTTCTAATCTACTGCCCTATCGGAAGAGCAGAACAATGCTGAGATAGGGGCGCCTTACGACGTCAAACTCAAAAATATGAATGTCTTTGTTTATTTTTTATTTAATTTCTTGTTTTTAAACTATCGCCAATTTCACTCATTATGATTTCGGGACTTTTCGCGCACAGATTAATCAAAACAATATTTTAACTAACCTCGATGTCACGGCCAACTGACATTGACCGTGGTCACGAGAAGCCTGAAGTATGTGGGTGTCATCGTCTTGAGCGGCCGGTGGTTTTCAGATCTTGGGTAATGTTACTGTCCAAAACACGATATGCTGAATCACGACCCACAATACTAATCGTTTCGGCGGGCGCACTTGTAGTCAAATGGCGACACGCACACTTCTCGATGACTGGATTCAGAGATTCTGGACTGCAGATCTAATGATGCTTCCAAGCGTTCCACCCAAATATTGGCCAAGATTAGCGCTACAACTAGCATGTATAATAGCTACTCTATCTATCACGGTGGAGGCCATCCCACGCTACAACTTCAGGTGCGTGGTCGTGAGGTAGAGGAGAAATCTCAATGTGAGAAATTATTTAAAAACGGTCTCTTGTCTAAAGCCAATTATCACTTAGTTGTATGAGTATCTAAGCGTTGTTTTACTGGAGGTAAGACTCTTATCTTTTCTTCTCCGTGTGATATCCGGACTAAGAATATAGCCCCTCTCCATCTGATTCTGAGGTAACTAAGGGACTATAAACTAGAGCGATGGGCAGCAGCGTCCTTTCTCTCGAACAATAGCCATACTGCGCTCTCCAACCCGCCTGACAAGTTTGATGAATACTGGTAACTTCCCCGCAAAATGTTCAGCAGTGGACGTCCTTTGGCTGATATGATGATGAATATCTCCCCACCAATATACATGTGGCCACACCTAGATCGCCAGCATACAGCTACAACTTACAACGAAATCTACATGAATATTTATTGGAACTCTCCGATGACGTCAAAGAATCCTGAATCACGCTATTAAAGTATTCGCGCAACGTAGCATATTACTGGAGGATTCTCCCTTTTCTATGGAGGAACACCACACCTTGTTCTCCATATACATACTGTGTCAGATAATATTTGAATGAAAATGAATATAAATAAAAACTCCACGAACAAATTCAAGCAAGCAAAAGTTTTTCGCTATTTGTAATGTTAGTTGACTCCACTACACAAAACTTTTCGTTTACTTTAATTTTGCGATAATTTAATTTACTCGCAGAACTCCATTTGTGGGTTTAACAACAGTACCTAACCAATTTAAAATGTTTTCAACTAAAATTTACGCATGGAAAGGATAATTAATAATGTTGAGATGTAATTTACTTAATGATATAATTTACGGCTCTTTTAAATTAAAAGGCTGGTTGAACAAAAAGTAAGGAACGGGGGAGCGACAATTAGGTGGAAAATCATTTGTTACTTCACCCTGGTTGCTGAAATTGAGAGCAGACTGTCGGGATCCGGTGTTGAATAAAAGTATCTTGCGGCGAATGGAAAGACTTTTTCAAATATTTTGATGAGTAAGCCAAAATTAATAGATATTCTGCTGCTAAGCAGTAAGTGTTTAAATTTTCAATGTGCAACAAAAATATGAAAATTGAAAAGTAATTTTGAGAAATCGTCAATAATGGGTGTATATCAAAGCCATAATACATACATTTTATTAAAACAGCGAGTTTATTTTTATATCAAGATGTTGTCTGCAGTGAAAGTGCGCATTCATGGGGTGCAAGATGATAACTGGGTATAAAGGACAAAATCAACCAGTATCGGGGTCTGATAAAGTTATAGCAACGTATTGGAAAACAACTTGATAGAATCAGATACATGAAGAACAAGAAAATGGAAATTTTTCGTTTGGCACAATTTATGAAAGGACTATGAAATTGGACTTCTTGGACTGGTGGAAGGTCTTTTTTTTTCTTTTTTTTTTATTGATGTCCAGTGGAAATTCTACATGGAACTTCCTTCACCCCGGGGAAGGGCGAAGGGGTATGCCGGACTCCTACCGGCTAAAACTACTGGAGCGGTCATCTTCGGCACCGAAGGGCTCCAGGCTCCAGGTCCTCGTAAGATCACACTAGAGCCGCCCATTGGTGCCACGCCTTGAGGCGCATCACGGAGGGGATGTACTGGTGGAAGGCCTGGTGACCTGAAATACAGGCTTCAACCTAGTTTAGGTACCAGTCTCCCACGATAAATTTTAAAACAATAACACTGTACCAATATATACCAATATTTATGTGATAAATAAATAAATAAATAATATTACTGTGTCCCGGTTTAGAGGGCGCGTGTAGGTGGTAGGCATAATAAGAAAATAAAATTAATAAATAATAAAAGCCTTTTATCTCCTACAAATTACTAATTACCTACTTTACATTGTTGTTTGAGTTATTAATTTACTAGCTGGGACCCGCGGTTTCACCCGCGTTTAATTTAAAAGGAATTTAGAGTACTTCGACATAGACACTTGACATAGAGTATCTATAGATTTCAAGGTTTTTTTTTGCGCGGAGCCCTAATTATTTTTCTAAAATTAAAGTAGCCTAAGTTATTCCGTAGAACATCAGCTATCAGCCAGTGAAAGTCCCGTCAAAATCGGTCCAGCCGTTTCGGAGATTACCCGGAACAAACAGACAGACAGACATACAGACAGACAAAAAAATTAAAAATTGTTTTTTTTATATGTACCGTATATACTTTCATATGCATTAAGTAAAACGCTGTTATTTTGACATTACAAACAGACACTTCAATTTTATTTATTTGTATGGATATAGATAATACGCTTAACTAGTTTGTTTACATTCCTGCTTTACTAGTTAACTAATCACGTATTTGAAATATCATTATAATATAGCATAACATTTCATTTACTGTGGTTTTTTAATTAAATTTATTTTAAAATATTTAATTTGTTTTATATAGCAATGTCTGTAGGAACCCCATATTGGGTGAAGGCCTCCTCCAAATATGCCCGTTTGTCTCTGTCCTGTGCGGTCTGTTTCCAGTTTGAGCCGGCTATCCTTACAATCTCTTCATCCCAACGGGTCAGCGGGCTTCCTCTACTCCTTTTACCTGGAGGACCTTTCCAAAGTCACTTTTAGGGTCCACCTCTGGTCCAAGCCTTGCGACATGCCCCGCCCATTTCCACTTAAGTTTTTGTGCATAACTCATTTGTTGCTTTGGTTATTGACCTCATTTTTGTGTGTCGTATTTTATATAATTTATTTATTTTAAGCATGCTGCGCTCTACTCCTCGTTGGCAGGTTGTAATTTTATTTTTCAGTTTTGTGGTGAACTTCCACGTCAGGCATCCGTAAGTCAAGCATGGTAAGGTAAGTAAGGCTCGTAGGCATAAGAGACTAAATAAGTCTAGAGGTGAAGAACGCAGTGTTGTGTTACGCAGGACTAGCCTGGGTAGCATTACAGTTATTATGGGCATGCGAGGCGCTTATCACCGCGCAAATGACTTGCTCAGCTCTTTCGAATTGAAAATAGTTTACGGAAATATATCGCGTTTAATTAATTCATTGTATATACTTACGTACAGCATCTATACGTGCAACGTGCAGCCCTGAAATAATCATACGTGCAATACACAATTAAGCAACACCTTTGACGTTTGATGAGCATATCAACATTAGTATTTTATTTTATATATTTATGGTGCATGCATTTATGTTCCACTATACAAAGGTGTAGTGTTAAGTATATAGAATGAATTAATTAAACGCGATATATTTCCGTAAACTATTTTCAATTCGATGGATGCTATTCGCGTAAATTTCAGAAAATATTATGCTCGTCTCTTCATCGTCATTATCATCATAAGAGCCAACAGACGTCCACTGCTGATCAATGGCCTCACCCATAGATTTCCACAATTGTGTCGTCTTTTTGGGGGAACTTGCCAGTACTCACCACGCTTGGCAGGCGGGTTGGTAAGCGCAGTATGGCTGCTTTCCACAGAAGCAACACTACTGGCCATTCTTCTTGTTTAGATTCACTTAGTCACGACATCCACAGAAGGAGATGGAGTGGCGCTATATTCTTAAACCGGACACCACATAGAATTTAAACTGAACACCATACCAAATATCGCGGCTCATCGTTCAACAAGATAGTATAAATAAAATGGGATTAGCCGAAGGATGGGAAGCAGCGTCCTTCGAGTACAATTATAACAACTGCGATCGCCAACCCGTCTGCCAAGCGTGACGATTATGGCAAAACGCCCCAATACAATGAGCACATAATCTTTGGGGGAGGTTTCTGTCCAGCAGTGGATGTTTTTCGGCTGAAATGATGATAAATAAAATAAATAAAACCCAAATATTTTCCGATCACCAAAATTACCTCTAATGCTCTTTTCATGCGTTATTTCTTTTTAACTGCGAAATATTTTCGGGGATGGAGGTACCCAGTTTTATCAGTAGGTCCAAGTACAGCAGTAAACGTTTATTAGCTGATACACTGATGATGATGAACTTGCCTGTCACGAGGTCACTAAGGTAATGCTTGGGGCTCTAGTGTGATCATACGAGGACCTGGAGCCTCCCTTAGGTGCCGAAAATGACCGCCCCAGTGGTTTTATTATTTTTAATCTTCAGCACGAGTTGTCTAAAGGATTCGAGAATAAAATTGGGATCGGATACTCCAGGTGAAAATCTCGCCTCAGGTGGGGTAACTAACTTCCATTATGTATATTTATTTGAATTTTAATTATTGTTATTATAATTTTTTTATTTAAAAAGCGTTGCCTTACACTAGGATTTCTCCTGTGTCGTGGGTGCGTTTACAGACACAAATTGCACACACAATACACCCAGACCCGGAACAACTACCTGCAGACGATGCAAATATTTGTTCCGTGCGGGAATCGAACCCACAACCCGGAACGCAGCAGCCGACTGTATCAACCGCTGCACCAACCGTGTCGTCGAAACTACTGGTGGTAAGTCTCTTATTGCAGGTAGCACGCATGTGGTCACGCGCTGCCGTGGGACGCTTTGGGGGATCCTGTACAATCACCCCGGGGGGGTGACCGCTTTACAATCACCCTCTCCGAGATGAGCCTATAGGCATGGCACCAGTGGGCGGCTCCAGTGTGATCATACGAGGACCTGGAGCCTCCCTTAGGTGCCGAAGATGACCGCTCCAGTGGTTTTAGCCGGTAGGAGTCCGGCATACCCCTTCGTCCTTCCCCGGGGCGAAGGAAGTTCATGAAGAATTTCCACTGGGCACCAATAAAAAACAAAAACAAGGTCACTTATTGCAAGAGGCAGGCTAGGCAGGTACCAACCCAGGGCCAGATATTCTGCGCTAAGCAGTAGTGTTTAAACTTTAGACATTACTGTGCTCCGGTCAGAAGGCCGCTGTAGCTAGTGACATTACTGAGCATAAGAGACTAAATAACTTTACGTCTCGAGGTGACGAGCGCAATGTGATGGCTCGCAGGATTAGTCCTGGGTAGCATTCTAATTTTTGTGGGCAGGCATGTCGCTTACGACCAGGCGAATGACTTGCTCATCTCGTCACCAAGTTGTATAAAAAACTCTTTATCGGTACAAATTATAATTTCAAGCTATTGTACTCAATTGGGTTCAAGTAGGTATTTAGCCGTGTGGTGCCGGCTTAGAATGCCACCACCCCATTTCATCCCGTGGGTGTCGTAAAAGTCGACTAAGGGATTAACCGGAGGATGGGCAGCAGCGTCCTTCGAGTACATTAACAACTCAACTGCGATCGCCAACCCGTCTGTCAAGCGTGGCGATTATGGCAAGAGCCCCCAGTGAGCACACAAAACACCCATATCGGTCGTTGTGGTGATCTTTGGGGGAGGCCTGTGTCCAGCAGTGGCCTTCATTTGGCCGAAATGATGAGGTATTAAACTTAAAATCTATAAAATAAATATTTTTAAATTTATTACAGCAAGTGCACAACCTAACGAACGCACCATGTTTGCAGATCCGTTGCAATTTTTGTCGCTATTTCGAACTCTCAGTGACTAACATAGCCACTAAGAGTTCGAAATGACTAGTGGAGCGCCGCATTAAACCACGATATTTCCGTTTCTCCCAAATAGTACAGTTAACATACTTCTTCTACTTCAATTTATTGTGGTTCATTGAGCGCACTTTCCTTACATATTCTATCGTATATAGGTGTAAGTTCTTGCCGTGTGGTGCCGGCTCAGAATGCCACCACCCCATCTCCTCCCATGGGTGTCGTAAAAGTCGACTAAGGGATTAGCCGGAGGATGGGCAGCAGCGTCCTTCGAGTACATTAACAACTTAACTGCGATCGCCAACCCGCCTGCCAAGCGTGGCGATTATGGCAAAACCCCCCAATGAGCCCACAACACATCCATATCGGTGGTTGTGGTGATCTTTGGGGAGGCCTGTGTCCAGCAGTGGACTTGATTCGGCCGAAATGATAGGTGTAAGTTGATTTGTCTGACTGCACACAACCCATGTTTTTCAATTTACTATGATAGTGAATATCGACTGTCCGGCCGTCGCTCATGAATAGTGAACGCAATTCAATGACATTCCATACAAGGTAAACCGAAATGGGTTTCGTGTCGTGTCGAGTCCGCTGCCACCCTGCAGACGCTAGCTATAAAATGACATAATATAGGTTAGATATCGAGATACCATGTTAGTAATAGCATGAGAGATGTTGTTGCAACTTGCTACAATATTAAAATGAAGGAGTTATCTTTATTTATTTATTCAAGTACAGCCATATTACTTACATTACAGTTATCGCTACTCAATATAAAACAGTATTTTGTCTGCTGTAAATGACAATAACGGTGTAGATAACACTTAATAATTAGTTGGCTATGTTAGTAACAAAACAAAAAGCAATTAGAATGTACAAATAACAAAATAATAATAGTGAAAATTTGAATAGTTGTCAGTTGAAATAGATTCCAACTCAGACCAAACTAAGACAAAATAATGAATTAAGTAATTAATTAATAAAGGAAAGGAAAAAAATTCAAGACGTGCCTTCGAGCTGCAAATATTTGATCTTTTTTGTGAAACTATAGAGTTTATCATGGAATCCAAATCAGGTGTTTTTGAGACTAAGTATACCTTTATTTGAACATTCCAGCAAATAATGTTGATCCTTGAGATTAACAAGAATTGTTTGAGAAACTCTTCCTAGATACTATTCCGTGTGGAGTTCGGATTAAGAATATAACACCACTCCATCTCTTCCCGTGGGTGTCATAAAGGCGAACAAGGGACTTTAAGCCAGAGGGATGGGCAGCAGCGCCTTTTCCGTGGAACAGCAGCCATTCTGCGGTCACCGTCCCGCCTGCCAAGTGTGGTCAGTACTGACAAATTCTCCCCGAAATTACTTCACACGGCATGTAAGCGGTCGATTATATGAAAGGCCTTAGTTCAGCAGTGGGCGTCTTTTGGCTAATATGATATTTATGGTGATCAAAGTGACGTCAGAATATAAAATCTCTATCGTTATTTTTCATTACCGAGGGAGATGCAAGGTTGTAGAAGAGGTCTTAATACCTGCCAGCTACTAACTCCATACGTGTGGTGCCGGCTCAGAATACCACCACCCCACCTCCTCCCGTGGGTGTTCGTAACTAGTTGACTAAGGGATTAGCCGGAGGGTGGGCAGCAGCGTCCTTCGAGTACATTAACAACTCAACTGCGATCACCAACCCATCTGCCAAGCGTGGCGATTGTGGCAAAACCCCCAAATGAGCCCACAACATACCTATACCGATCGTTGTGGTGATCTTTGGGGAAGGCCTGTATCCAGCAGTGGACTTCATTCGGCCGAGATGATAACTAACTAAATAACCTATAACTCCATAATCTATTCGAATCCCTCAAGGTACACAAATCAAAATACAACATAGCTACCGAATCTGTGAACACCTAATTCCAAATGCCCACGCAAAACACTTTACGGCTACCAGATGTGTACCAAGAAATAGTGCACGAAGTATAGCGCAGAAGGTCCATAGAATACAAGTAGGTAAGGATCAGGGTCATCACAAGTATGTTTTCTTGCCATAGCGGCTAATCGCTTGGCTTTCTGTGCTGCATGTCACGAGCTCGATTCCCGCAGGGAATAAATATTCACAGCTGTATACAGATAGTTGTACGGGGTCTGGTTGTTTGTGCATTCGATTTGTCCCGCGACACCGGAGAAATCCTAGTGCGGGGCATTGATTTACATAAAAACAAACAAGAGAGTATTTATAAAATGATGTGAAGTAAATGGACGGTCTTGTTGGTTTCATGCATACCGTGGGTGACTATTGTGAGGCCCTGTGTTCGATTTATATTTTTAATAGACAATGCTGTAATATTCGGATAGGAGAGAAGGGGAGGAAAATATTGCCATAACTATTATGCTAAGCTAGCAGTGAGTTTTAAAAATTTGTATTTTATAGTTAATATAATATGGCCACCCTGGCGTCAAGATTTTTGGGTGACACAAATAAGGTGTCGTTTGGCTCCATTAATACTGTACACATTTACTAAAATAGCTAAGTAATTTAACCTTTACCTTCTATCGAATTTTAAATTATACAATTATTTCTGGTATTTTTATATTTTATAATTATCTCTCCACCGGGAGACTACGTTACGTCACCAGGCCGTGGCTGAAAGCCAGTGCTATTTTAGTTCTCATAAGCAAACACTTAAATCGAATTAAATACTTGTTCTTAATACTAATCGCAATAAACTGAGCGACGCCCATGTCTTTGCACACGGAGGAAGACCACACTTACACTAGTTTTTATTACATTATTTTCTTTTATATTCACTGCATAATCGTTTGAGAATCGGTCTGTTGCAGGGTAGCCAAACTGTAGAAAATATTGTGTGTTATGTTGGCTGCCCTGTTTTTTTAGTTCTAGTTCAAATTTATTCTTTAGTTGGTATTTTTTGGTTTTCTTATGTTAGCCAGTAGCCTTCTATTTTATCGTGTCTTTCAAATATTTTGTACTATATATTATTTTTACTTTAACTATTCTTGTTTCTTTAAAGAATAAATTAACTTGCGCTAGTTCTTTTTTGCTATAAAAACTTTTTCTGTTCTACTTTTGAAAATAAGCCAGTAATATATTTTCGTCAAGCGTCGATCGGTAACTGTGCACAGACATGTTATATTTTGTCTCATATAAGTACGTTCGTCATCGTAAGACAGACCTTCTGTACTTTCATTTTGTGTGTGAACTATTAACGATATCCCTTCAGATATTCATTGCGAAAAGCGAGAACATAAAGCATTACGATTGTTTCATCGAGCTTTGTTTAAAGCAGTATGTAGCATTCTTGATTATAATGGGATGTTTGCATGTTGAATTTTGTATTTGCCAAAAGTTGTGAAGTACCCCGTACTCTACATGTTCTGGGGTGATTTAGGTATTCGCCTCCTTCTGCGAGGACGTGATGGAAGAAAATGAGACGGGAGAGTGGAGGCGGGAGGAGACCACCTCTGAACCCCGCCGCAGAAAACGCACCGGGCGCAGGAGGGCGCTGAACAATCTCCGGCCACCACAAGAACCGGCCAGCGGGCGACGAACCAAAGGGCCGTCAAAAAAAAACACCGACGCAGGCCTGAGACGGCAGCGCGACCAGCTGGGTCACACAGAGATGGGCTGCTACCTGCCGGGAGCCCAGTCTAATGCTGAAAGGTGAACACCTCACCCCCAGCTAGAGATAAATAGAAGGACCGTTTTAACCGGTAAGAAACCGGCATGTCCCTCCACTCATTCCAAGGCGAAGGAAGTCCGTGAGGAAGTCCGCACGATAACAAAGTGAATTCGGTATAAATATATTATACACACATAGGCTTTTTTTTTATTGATCCGGTGGAAATACTTTATGTACTTCCTTCGCCCCGGGAAAGGGCGAAGGGGTATGCCGGACTCCTACTGGCTAAAACCACCGGAGTGGTCATCTTCGGCACCGAAGGGAGGCTCCAGGGACTCGAATAATCTCCATCTAGAACCACCCATTGGTGCCACGCCTTTAGGCACATCTCGGAGGGGATGACTGTAAAGCGGCCATCCCCTCTAGCTGAGGGAAGGCAACTGTAAAGAGGCCACCCCCCCAGGCATCCCTCGGGGGGTTGTAAAAAAATCCCCCGAGGCCTCACTATGCGCTGTGCTGCGCACACAGCGATACGTGACCACATGCACACCGCTGTAATCCCGGGGGTCGCTCGGTATGAGCACGCAGATTTCCCAAATAAGCGCGCTCGCGACCCCCAAGGCCCCCTGCCGTTTATAGAAGACAGGGGGCTCAGGCGTGTTTGACACGGGCGCCGCGACGGTTGTTACCCCGGCTCCGTGTCCTCCTCCTCCGAGCGGGATCGGCCCTCTCTCGATCCCGCTCCGCGACCTCCTTCTGGAGCATTACGCTCTCACAGAACACACACATAGGCTAAGTAACACGTTAGCAGTCCGTGCCCTACAAATAAGGTTTTATCAAATCGATTATGGCATCCGTGCACTAGGTAGAGTATTGTGCTTTATTTCGTTTGAGTAATAACCAACCTCGTATCAGAGTTGTTCTATCCGCCCAAAGGCTTCCGACTTGGCTGAACGACTGCCGTCTAATGACAACATTTTTTTTTTGTTGGGCTTCACGCTTAAATTTAAGGGAAATTGGTTACTCCATAGTCTGACCGCACCGAGAATTCCTTAACTTTACCTACCGGTAAGCGACCAGTAAGTGCAACGTCCAAGAAGTTCTTTACGTTGTTATATCAAGTAAATATAATAATAAAAAGTAAATATATAGAAGTATTTCCGTGTGGTGTCTGGATTAAGATATAGCACCACTCCATCTCCTCCCGCGGATGTCGTAAAAGGCGACTAAGGGAATCTAAATCAGAGGGATGGGCAGCAGCGTCCCTTCTGAGAAATGGTAGCCGTACTGCGCTCACCAACCCGACCGCCAAGCATGGTGAGTATCTGCAAACACCCCTCAAAATGATGACACAGTTGTGGAAATCTATGGGGAAGGCCTTTGTTCAGCAGTGAAAATATAAATGGCTGATATGATGATATAGAAGTATATTAAGTTATGTTTCATCCTGACATATGTTGTTTTTAAGACCATGATTTATCGAATGTGTGCATAAACATGGTATGACGGTGATGACGATGATGATGACACAGAAACGTGGTCGCTCGCTATGGGCCTCATATGAAAAGTCAGTCACTCAGCGAGCTATAGAGAGAGCTATGCTTGGTATTTCTCTAAGAGATTGAATCTGAAATGTGGAAAATCGTAGAACTAAAGATGATTATGACATCATCGTTATAGCTGACATGATTTCTGAGCTAAGATTATAATGGGCGGAGCACAAAGCTCATAGATTTCTTTCTTTCTTTCTTTTTAAAACTAGGATTTCTACTGTGTCGTGGGTTCATTACAACCAAAATATCTGCAAATTGAATTTGTTTTTACCGACTTCGAAAAGGAGGAGGTTCTCAATTCAATGCGTATTTTAATTTTTTTTTCATTTTTTATGTATGTACACCGATTACTCCGAGATTAGTAGACCGATTTAAGCATTTCATATTTTAGCTGATGCAGAATGCTTTTGAATTGGTCCCATATAAATTTCATTACATTTTATTGAGTAGTTTTTAAACCAGCTTCAAAAAACTGGTTAATTTGACTGCGCTTGTCTAGATGATGTCTTAATCATTTCGATTCCTCTCAGATCAGAGAACCGATTTGTGTCGTTCTTATTTTTAGTGTTAAATACTGATATCAACTTGGAAAAAGTTCTTAAATTCATTTACACTAGAAAGAAACAAATAAAACTTTTTAACAAAAAAATATTTTAAAAAATATTTTATATCGTGTAGGGGTTTTTAAATCGGTACTTTTTCGTTAAAAAGTTTTATTTGTTTCTTATTAGTGTCTGTTTTGAAATCGGTACTTTTTTTTGTTAAAAAGTTTTATACTAAACATCCTCCTTGTGCGTGGCAAGATATTGATACCGTGGGCGATATCTTACACAGCGTGGGTGTACAACCTAATGCTCAACATTATAATGTTGAAAATCAACACCCTATTGTACTGATAACTTGAGATTAAGCTTCTAACAATATATAATATAAGCTTCGGCTCAGAGCGGTTTCACTATCGTATTACGTGAATGTCTTTGGAGGCAACTGAAATAGTCAGCACATAAGTAAAGCTATCCATAAAGACGGAAATAAAACGTTAACTAGGAAAGTGAATTTACTTGATAGCAATCGTTGCGTGTAAAGAAAGGAATTCGTTGAATTATAAGATAAAGGAACAGTTCCTCATTAGTCAAATTAGTAGGAAAATGTACATTGACGACACCAGTGGACGAGTCTGATGTAGGACCAAATGTACCTTCAAACATTCATATTATAATGAAAATAATTATATTAGATTTTAAAACTTATATAACACACTATTAATAGAACTGTTAATGGGATATTTACCATGTTTTTTATTTCTTTCGAGATCCCGATATTTGGGCGCTGTTGCAAGCGTTCACGGATAAACTATCGGGAACTCAAAATAAAGGACATGGAAAATAAATATTCCGTTTCCAGTTCTAATAATAGTAAATAATTATGTCTACTAAACCATTGACTTTGTTTCGGTTTTTTTTCTTAGAAGCAGTCATTGGTAAATGCCGGTTTCTCTAAATTTATTGATGCGCGAAAGTGTTTCTTGGAACGTCCTTGCTTACTAAATGATAATCATTTATCATTTCATGTAAAGGTCGGTACAGACTGACACATGTTTGTAATGTTCAACTTCGGAATTCGTTTTCAAAATGTGTGCAATACTGACTTGGATAGAAAGATTATTAGGCATACTCATGAATGTTATGCTTGAGTCCGAACTATCATATTCCAAATGCTCGCAGTCAGTACATAACGTATACAATCATTCACTTATGCTGGTGCATATCAACCTGTCTTTTCCACGATTGGCAGATCTCGCGTTGTGTGGGCTTTCCGTACAATCAGAGGTCAGATCACCCTGGAAATGTAAAGTTTGATGCGTAGGATGTGTGTGGAATTTGTGTTTGTAAACGCACCCACGACACAAGAGAAATCCTAGTGGGGCAACGTAAAAAAAAAAAAAAAGTTCTATACGTCTTGCAAAAATCTAACTATTTATTAAACTTTTCCAAAATAAGAACCATCACATTCAATACACGTATGCATGCGTTCAAACCACGTATTAAACATAATCTTCCACTGATCCTTTGTGACACTGGCACAGGCCCCACCCCATGCACTTATTAATTCGTCATCAGTTGCAAATCGTCGCCCTTTCAACTGGCTCTTGATCAGCGGGAAGAGACTAAAATCACATGGCGCGAGGTCGGGGTTATAAGGAGGGTGGTCCAGCGCAGTAAGCCCAGATTGCTTCAAAAACTCCTGAGTAATGGTCACTCGATGAGCAGGAGCGTTATCATGGTGCAAGTGCCAACTGCCCAGACGCGAGTTTGGTCGCAGTTTCTTCAGCTCGCGGATAACTTGCGGCAAACAAACATCAGTGTACCAGCTAGCATTGACATGTAATAAGTGGCAGGTCTACATGTCCAAACTTGTTACATTCTTTCTATTGCAACACTTATGGAACAGCCTACGTATGTATCACCTCAGAGCCAGATATTGGCCATTTTAACCATCACTGTATTCCGGTTAGAAGGGCATTGTTGCTAGTGAAATTACTGGGTATAAGAGACTGAATAACTTACGTATGGAGATGACGAACGCTGCGTCGCATTACGTAGCACTAGTCCTGGGTAGCATTACAATTGTCATGCGCAGGCATGACGCTTACCACCAGCGAATGACTTGCGTAATCGTGTTGTATAATTTTGTGCTTGAATCCGAAATACTCGCAGTCGAAATTCCTCCGCCCCGGGGAAGGATGAAGGGGCATGCCGGACTCCTACCGGCTAAAACCACCGGGGTGGTCATCGTTGGCACCTCATCAATTCAGCCGAATTAAGTCCACTGCTAGACATGAGTCTCCTCCAAACATCACCGCAACGACCGGTATGGGTGTGTAGTGTGCTCATTGGGGGGTATTGCCATAATCGCCACGCTTGGCAGGCGGACTGGCGATCGCAGTTGAGTTGTTAATGTACTCTAAGGATGCTGCTGCCCATCCTCTGGCTTATTCCATAGTCGCCTTTTACGACACCCAAGGATGAAATGGGTTGGTGCTATTCGTAGCCGGCACCACACAGTGACCTTTGGCGATCCTTGGCACCTTTTTTTAAATTTATTTTTATTGGTGTCCGGTGGAAATTCTACACGGAACTTCCTTCACCCCGGGGAAGGGCGAAGGGGTATGCCGGACTCCTACCGGCTAAAACCACTGGAGTGGTCATCTTCGGCACCTAAGGGAGGCTCCAGGTGATCCTTGGCACCTAAGGCGCCGTAATTAGGTACCTACATATCGTAAAACCTCTCGCGTGTCAATTGCCGGCAGCCGTGTAGACACTATAGATTATTAATTGGGTCTCGTATTGCGTTACGCAATGAGATATAGATAATACCAACATAAGCAGCACTCGTGGAACCATTTCCCTCCTAACTAGGATATAACTGGCCTCCAATTGACGGCACGGTTGGTGCAGTGGCTGATACAGTCGACTGCTGCGCCGAGGGTCGTGGGTTCGATTCCCACACGGAACAAATATTTGTATGATCTGCAGGTAGTTGTTCTGGGTCTGGGTGTATTGTATGTGGAATTCATGTCTGTAAACGCACCCACGACACAGGAGAAATCCTAGTGTGGGGCAACGTTTTTATAAAAAACAAACAACAAAAAAACAAACAATATAAAACAATAACGGATGACCTTTTAAATAAAATCTAGGTTAACTGGTGTTTTATCGCTGGCCCTACATAAAGAGGCGTGAGCGAGCGATAAAGCTGATTGTAGCATGCCATAGCTAGCAAGTGAACCGTTTATGTACCGTATTGTGTTACGACTGTTCACGTTTATGCCTGTTTTGGACGGGATTTGGGTGTCAGCAGTGTGTTAGAAATAGCTTAGCACCATGTAAGCCAATGAAAAAGTTCGTTACTCGCTAGTTATAATTATTTACGGCCGAAATGAATAAACAAACTAATCCAAATAATATGTTTTTGGAATGGAGGACTTTTCTGTTTTGTGTTAAGTGTGATTTTAATTCAAAACAGGTCAAGTTAAAAATCATCATCATCATCATCATAGCCAAAGAACGTCCACTGCTGAACAAAGGCCTCCCCCATGGGGGCGATTTGCCAGTACTCACTATGCTTGGCAGGCGGGTTGGTTTGCGCAAACTGGCTACTGTTTAACAGAGGGGATGCTGCTGCCCATCACTCTGGCTTAGAGTCGACTTTTAAAACTTCCACGAGAGGAGATGGAGTGGTGCTATATTCTCAATCCGGACACCACACGGACTTTAAAAGACCCGGACATACCTTTTTTTTTTTTTTTTTTTTTTTTTTTTATTGTTGCCCAGTGGAAATTCATCATGAACTTCCTTCGCCCCGGGGAAGGACGAAGGGGTATGCCGGACTCCTACCGGCTAAAACCACTGGAGCGGTCATCTTCAGCACCTAAGGGAGGCTCCAGGTCCTCGTATGATCACACTAGAGCCACCCACTGGTGCCACGCCTATTGGCACATCTCGGAGAGGGTGACTGTAAAGCGGTCACCCCCCCAGGGGGATTGTAAAGGATCCCCCAAAGCGTCCCACGGCAGCGCGTGACCACATGCGTGCTACCGTCTTCTCTTGGGTCGCTTGGTGTGGGCACGCAGATTCCCCAATCTACGCACCCGCGAACCCAGAGGTCCCCCACCTTATAGCAATGGCAGGGGTTTTCAGGCGTATCGGAATTAGGCGCCAGGGCGGTTGTTACCCCGGCGCCGTCTCCTTCTTCTTCGAGCGGGATCGGCCCTCTCCCGATCCCGCTCTGCGGTCTCCTTCTGGAGCATGACGCTCTCACAGAAGGAGACCACTGCATTCCAGTTTTCGTGCTCTGCCAACATAGCCGACACTACTGCTGGCAGAGAGAGATCTTGCCCGATCCGATCGACCAGGATCCGCCGCTCGGCGGCCCACGCAGGGCACGCCTCGAGCGTGTGCTGTGCGGTGTCCTGGTCGCTATCACAATGGTGGCATTGTGCCGTGGCCTCGCGTCCTATCCTGTGCAGGTACGCGCCGAAACAACCGTGCCCGGTGAGCACCTGCGTCAGGCGGTAGGTGACGCGCTCGCTCCTTTTGAGCCAGGCTCCAAAGAGCGGCAGGACGGCCTCGACGACGCGCTTGGTTGCAAACTGCAACCCGGACATACCTATTAATAACAATTCACAACATAGTGCAAAGCCTAACAAGGGCTAACATCAATGCCATATTACTGCACATATATTTCTTAAAAAAACAATTTTCATGTGGTTCCCAACAAAAAACACTATTTGCCAAAAAGCAAAGTTCGTGTGGTTCCCAAAAAAACAGACCACTCTACCCATGAGTGTCGTAAACGGCGTTTACGGGTCGATGGTATAAGGATGGCAGCAGCATCCAGCAGTGTGCTAATAACACCATACTGCGATAAATCTGCCTGCCAAGCGTGGTGATAAATTGGTTGCCCATTCGGCAGCGCAGAAACATGAGGGCACTGACTACCATGTTCTCTATACTTCACGCCTCCAATTTTCCTTATTATTTATCTTCTCACTTCCAGTATCTTTGTTCCAACCATGAAAAATATTTTCTTTCTACTAATAATCGTCTTCTTGTATGTCCTACTCATTACTCAGACTTTATTCATTCTACCTTCTTTGTTCAATCTATTCTACTGTGGAATGCGCTGCCTCTCGAAATCAGAATGGTTAACGGTCGGCACTACTTAAAAATTAAAGTTCGTAAATATATTTTTTTTCTTTTTTTTTATTGATGTCCAGTGGAAATTCTACATGGAACTTCCTTCACCCCAGGGAAGGGCGAAGGGGTATGCCGGACTCCGACCGGCTAAAACCACTGGAGCGGTCATCTTCGGCACCGAAGGGGGGGCTCCAGGTCGTCGTAAGATCACACTAGAGGAAGTTCGTAAATACCTACTTGACAAGACGTCGGCAGATTCATCTCGGCCTTGGTGTTTCTTTTTCCTAGTTGATTATATTTATTACATACGTATGTACCTACGTTTAAGCCGTGTAATGCCGGCTCAGAATACCACCACCCCATCTCCCGTGGATGTCGTAAGTGTCGACTAAGGGATTAGCCGGAGGATGGGCAGCAGCGTCCTTCGAATACATTAACAACTCAACTGCGATCGCCAACCCGTCTGCCAAGCGTGGCGATTATGGCAACGTGACCCTAAATATTAAAGTAAGACCCTATATATTGTCATGAGTAATTAAGATGATATAAGAATTTGAACTTAGTTATCTCAAATCGCTGCAGAAGCCCCGATTCAACTTGTCAATAATGTGAAAGCTGTTCAGTGGTACTTAGATAGGTACTTAGCTGACTGGAGGGCGCGAGCATTTTCTTTTTTATAAGCAGTTTCATTGTAACGCTTCCCTTTATACTTCTGCTTTTGAGAATTTACCTTGAACTTTACTGGGTGAATAACGTATAGATATTTATAAAAACCTATACCGAATTCCCACGTTGTTAATATAAAATCATTTATTTGCTGACAGAGGCATGTATGTCTGTTTATACCAATATTTATACAGACACATTCATAACACTACAACACAGTTCCACCATACCTCAGTGTTAATGACCGCGACTTCTTCAACTGGATGTTTATAAAACCAAAAAACTATACATATAAAACTAAGCATTCTCTTGCTCTATGGACGAGGAAGACTATCTGATCGTGACACAGTAGAACTGATGGCCGTTGGGTAAAGAGGCTCTCGAGTGGAGACTGCGCACCGGAAAACGCAGCGCGGAACGATCTCCAACGAAGTGGACAGCCGACCTGGTGAAGTTCGCTGTGAGTGTGTGGATGCGGGCGAGTAACCGGTGGTTGTGGAAATCAATGGGAGAGGCTTCGGTTCAGCAGTTTTTTTTTTCTCTTTTTATTGATTTTTAAAAACTTTGCTCCACACTAGGATTTTTCCTGTGTCGTGGGTGCGTTTACAAACACAAATACCACACACAATACACCCAGACCCGGAATAACTACCTGCAGATCATACAAATATTTGTTCTCTACGAGATCGAATCAGAAATGAGGAGATCCGTAGAAGAACTAAAGTTATCGACATAGCTGAAAGGATTAGTAAACTGAAGTGGCAATGGGCAGGGCACATTGCTCGTAGAACTGATGGCCGTTGGGGCACAAAGGTTCTCGAATGGAGACCGCGCACCGGAAAACGCAGCGTGGGACGACCTCCAACGAGGTGGACAGACGATCTGGTGAAGGTCGCTGGGAGTCGTTGGATGAGAGCGGCATGTGACCGCTCGTTGTGGAAATCTAAGGGGGAGGCCTTTGTTCAGCAGTGGACGTCCTGTGGCTGATATGATGTGGGAATCGAACCCATGACCCGTTGCGCAGCAGCCGACTGTATCGGCCATTGCACCAACCGTGCCGTCAAAGCAAGTCAAGCTGTGGACGTGCTTTGGCTGATGTGAGGATGTGCGTCCGACTAACACATATGGTAGACAAACACCTGGGGTGCAATTCCTTAATCTTAAACATCCACACATCCTTAAATACAGAATCGAAATAACGGTGTAAAACCAATTTCGGTATTCACTCATTTATGATTGTAGTTATTCCAGGACACGTTGCAGAAGGTTAGCCATGAGGACCAGTCTTAGCGAATACCATATCGGGTTATCACCATTATTTCAATTCTTTATTCAAGGATGTATGGATGTTTGAGCTTAGAGAATTGCACCCCTGTCCTGAGTGTCGTGATCAGGGTTATTGCGAACATCAGCATCATCATACGCAGAACTTCAGCATCATTTCAATGTCAATATCAGCATCCGCTGATCGATGCTGATTATTAATGCTGAAGTTCCAGCCGTGACATGACCACAGAGAGGGCGGGGCTTAAGGCATGTGATATTTTCGCTTGCGAATTCTTAGTGGCTATTCGTCTTAAAAAATAAATAAAGAAATAACACTTTTAAACGGAATCTATCGCGTATATTTTAGATTTTTGTTTTTTCTGACGTTTCGAATAATTTGCAGCATTCGTAGTCGCAGGATGACTCGAATGCTGAAAACATCAGGAAAAACAAAAATCTAAAATATACACGATAGAATCCGTTTAAAAGTGTTTTTTTAAAATGATCGCGAAAACCTTAGACATTACTGATAAAGAAATAACTGATTATTTCGTTTATTCAGAGTCACAAAATCTTTTATTTCAAAACCAAGGAAAATTGTGCAGCTTTTGGATATAAATTCATAATTATACTGATAATATACCTATAATGTACTGACATTATCCCGTTTTTTTAAAGATAATTAAAATCAGCATGTCAATGATATAATATCAGCATCAGCTGATTTGATAAAACCACTTGTCCTTGGGAAATACTCGTGGTCTTCCTCCTTTGGGAAGGGAGGAGTGGTATGGGGTAAGGGGACTCTTACCGGCTAAAACCAGCACGGTTGGTGCAGTGGCTGATACACTACTGCGCTCCGGATCGTGGGTTCGATTCCCGCACGGAACAAAAATGTGTATGATCTGCAGGTAGTTGTTCCGGGTCTGGGTGTATTGTGTGTAAAATTCATGTCTGTAAACGCACCCACAACACAGGAGAAATCCTAGTGTGGGGCAACGTTAAAAAAAAAACCCTACGGTGTTCCATCCAACTATCTATAGCTTGGGGTGAGGTGTTCGCCTTGTAAGGACCTTACTCCTGACAAGTATCGGCTCATTATTTGGTCTGAGGGGCCCCGTCTCTGTGCGACCTGGCCAGCCACACTTTCCTTTGGAAAGCAGCTACAGCCCTGGTCCCGGCTAAGAAGAAGGCCTTAATAGATAGTAGTTACTTATCTTCGATAAAAATCAGTGTCAGATAATAAAAAGACGAACTATACATACCTATCTAGTATTGAATCACTGACACACATCAAGGTATCACATTCGATATTTACTGTAGCTATCATTAAGAATTTATAACAACGCGTTAGGAGCTCGGAATCTTCTCATTCGATTTAAACTTTCATGAAACGGTTTTTGGAATTATCCTTTTTCAAATAGACAAATACCCAGCTAAGGTATCTTACGCATTCGAAAAGGTTTTACTTTTCATTTAAAACCGCAAACAGAGAAAATACATCAGACGCGTTAGATATTTAAATTGGTTCATTTAATTTCACGCCGTTTATGGTTCGATAAGTAAAAACTAAATGGATACCTTCTCATGAATCGTGTAAAAACTAGGAGTTGACAACCCTTAAGCACAAGTAGATAAGCAACCTTAGGTCACGGAGTAGCTTAGGTACAGGGGTGCAATTCCTTAAGCTCAAACATCCATACATCCTTGAATACCGGGGTGCAATTCTTTAAGCTCAAACATCCATAAATCCTTGAATACAGAATTAAAATAACGGTGATAGCCCAATTTGGTATTCGCAAAGACTGGTCCTCATTGCTCACCGCCTGGGCTACAATTCCTTAAGGTGAAACATCCATACATCCTTCAATACAGAATTGAAATAATGGTGACCCAATTTGGTATTTCCTAAGACTCGTCCCCATGGCTCACTGTCTGCAACGTGTCCTTGAATAGCTTCAATCATGTCTTAGCGTATACCAAATTGGTTTTACAGCGTAATTTAAATTCTGTATTCAAGGATGTATGGATGACTGAGCATCGGGAATTGCACCCCAGAATCGAAATAACGGTGTAAAATCAATTCGGTATTCGCTGTGACATGATTGAAGCTATTCAAAGACACGTTGCAGATGGTAAGCCATGAGGACCAGTCTTAACTAATACTATATTGGGTTATCACCGTTATTTCAATTCTGTATTCAAGGATGCACGGATGTTTTAATCTTAGAGAATTGCACCCCTGTTCAGGGGTGCAATTCAAAGCTGCAACGGGAATTTCTCTATCGAGCTGTGTGAGGGTCCCACGCCGCGACGGCGGGCTATGACCTGGACAGCTCTGGCCGAGTAGGCGGAGAGTCATATCAAAACTATGTGACGGTGGTGCTACAAGGTGACCATTTCCTCCGCCACACGCCAGCTCAACATCATGCAGGTCACAGAAGGACAGGGTGGGCCAGTACATGAAGTACCTGGAGCTCACCCTGGATTGAGGCTTCGAAGAGCACTTCACGCGCCTCATCCCACGAGTCGAGAGGGTAGTACACCCGGTGTAATGCACTCACACCGGGTGCTCGCCGTTCGCCGTCTCTACGGGGATGTCGATGTCGATGCTGTCCGTGGCCCTCTACGGAGCGCCTGTATGGTCATCCCGAATGTCAGGCGTCCAGCGCTGTAGAAACAAACTTCACAGTCGCAGCGCATAGTGGCTATAATGATCGCACGGGGATACAGGACAGTGTCCTACGAGGCAGCAAGAGGCAGAGGGCGCCGGTTTGATGCCTATATCCCACACGCTTGAGTGTCGTGAGCGCCCTGTCGTCGTCATATGACGGCGGTCCTCGGAGGGCATGACGCACGCAAGTTGGGGAATCTGCGTGCTCACACTGGGCGACCCATGGGAAGACGGCGCACGTGTGCAGCAACTACAATCCTATCAATCCTTTAAAATCCCCCTGGATAAGAGCCTGGGAGGCGGCCTCATAAAGTCGCCTTCGCTCCGCCAAATATGGTGACCGCTTTTTAGCCATCCCTTCCGAGATGTGCCTAAAGGGCTCAACAACAGGCGGCTTGCGATTGTTCTCAAGACCCTGGATGGAGCCCCCCCCCCGCCCCCCCTTCGGTACCGAAGATGATCACTCAGGTATTATTGGCCAGTAAGAGTCCGGCATAGCCCTTCACTCTTCTCCGGGGCGGAGGAAGTCCATAGTGGATTTAAACCAGTTGAAAAAAGGGAGGTACCTCAAAGCACCTCACAAAAATTTACAGAAATAGCTATAGTACCTTCGAACCGATCCCGACTGATATGCATATACAACTCACCGTGAATAACAAGCCTAATTCAGATAATCAAAATAACATTGAGAAACCTACCCACGAAGCCATCCTATTTACTCAACATTTCAAAGTAAAATCATCCTTATTACCGGAGAAATATGGGTGAATATTATGACATTGATAGTTTAATAGTCACTATATTCCTGTCATGATCAGCAACTGATATAAATTTTATCCGAACTACCTGTTTTGATACGTTTAAATACTGAGCTAATTAAAGGATGTAATTTGCGTTTTGAATAGGATTTGCTGAATAATCGTAAACAAAACTTGACATTCAGTTAGAAATGATGTCCCTATTCTGTTATTATTTGGATATTCGCCACCAAGCAGTAGTGTTTAAAGTTTAAACAATGCTATATTCTGGTTAGAAGAACACTAGGTAGGTACTAGTAGTATCGGGGGTCGCGGGTGCGAGATTGGGGAGTCTGCGTTCTCACACCGAGCGACCCCCAGGAAGACGGTGGCGCGCACGTGGTCACGTGCCGCCGTGTGCGCAGCACAGCGCAAAGCGCGAGGCTTGGAGAGATCCTTTACAATCCTCCCCGAGAAGTGCCTGTGGGGGCGACCATTTTACAGTCCTTCCCTCCGCTAGAGGGGGTGACCGCTTTACAGTCATCCCCTCCGTGATGTGCCTAAAGGCGTGGCACCAATGGGCGGCTCTAGTGTGATCTTACGAGGACCTTCGGCACCGAAGGGGGGCTCCCTTCGGTGCCGAAGATGACCGCTCCAGTGGTTTTAGCCGGTAGGAGTCCGGCATACCCCTTCGCCCTTCCCTGGGGTGAAGGAAGTTCCATGTAGAATTTCCACTGGTCATGAATAAAAAAAAAAAAAGGTAGGTACTAGTAGCAAAAGTGAGGCCGCCGAGAGAATGCGATCCTGACATCTGTTAATTGGTCGTTTCTTTTACGTTAATGATTAAATTTCATACTTTAGCATATGATTTTAATGTCGTAACGCCAACACAATAAGCTTAGTAGTAGAGCGCTAGATTAAATCTTTATAACAGAAACGGCCGTGTGGTGCCGGCTGTGCCATGTGGTGCCGGCTACGAATAGCACCAACCCATCTCATCCCGTGGGTGTCGTAAAAGGCGACTAAGGGATTAGCCGGAGGATGGGCAGCAGCGTCTTTCGAATACATTAACATCTCAACTACGATCGACAACCCGCCCGCCAAGCGTGGCGATTATGGCAAATCCCCCAATGAGCACCAGCACACCGATACCGGTCGTTGTGGAGATCTTTGAGGGAGGCCTGTGTCCAGCAGTGGACTGTACTTGGCCGAAATGATGAAATGATGAACAGAAACTGGACCAATTAACCGATGTCAGGAACGCATTCTCTCGGTAGAAGAGTGAGTGAGTGAGAGAGTCTCTCTGTAGTGAAATCACTGGGCATGAGAGACTTGACACGAGTGCCACGCAACACTAGTAGGTACTGAGTAGCAATGCAGTTTTATGGCATGAGGCTTACCACCAGTAGAGTTCCCAGATAGTCCGGACTCGTCTGGATTGTCCCGACATTTCATATGAAGTCCAGAACCCCGACAAACAGCTTCTCGTAAAGTTCCTAACAAAACAAACATTTAAAATTATAGACTATGAATTCGGGACTTTTTGCGCACAGATAAATCAAAACAATATTTTGACTAAACGCTACGTTTCGGCCAAGTTGCATTGACTGTGGTCACGAGAAGGCTGTCTTCTATCTGTGCGTGAAAAGTCCCGCAACCATAGTCTATTATGAGTGAAATTCGCGATAGTTTAAAAACATTTAAGAGTCACACGCACTTTGACGATCACTCCGACTGAACGGAACGCCACCACTTTAGTGTATTTGTTGTAATTGTCAACAAAAACAAAGTAAGCACAGCACATAGTTACACAGCAGTTTGTTCATAAGAAGTAGGAGACGTATTTTTTAATATAGAATAAAAAAGATAACGAAAGCGGTAGGGCATATGGAAGCATACAATAGCGGATCGAACGACTAGCACTGTGCCTCGAGATAAACATACGACTTTCTATTTAGGCTTAAATTATTACTCTATGTCATAATATTCACAATGTGCCAAAAATGTTAAACTTTTTTGATGTTAATTTTAATAATAAAAAGTATGATTTTGCTTTTTATTATTGTTTCTCCCGACTCCCGACAATGTTCACAAAATCCCGACATTTTAAATTATGCCCAGATATTGTAGTCTCCCTATCTGGCAACCCTAACTACCAGGCGAATGAACTGCTCGCCTCGTCACAAGGCTGTAGAAGAAAATAAAAAATACACATTGCCATATAAACAGTATGGATAATAGTTCTATAGCCGCCACAGACATTAATCAGTGAGGGTCCACAGCAATGAAACTTCAACAAAGCAGATTTTTATTTATTACTAGCGGTTATAACCCGCGGTTTCACCCGCGCTTTTATTTTTAATAATATAATATAGTTACATGAAAATATATAAGTATAAATAGTATTTACATTGGATTGCATATCATGGTTTTAAATTTTTTCGCGGAACTAATATTTTTTCTAAAATAAATGTTATTCCTAACATCAGCTATCTGCCAGTGAAAGTCCCGTCAAAATCGGTCCAGCCGTTTCTCAGATTAGCCGGAACATCATCATTTTTTCATTTCGGCCGAATGAAGTCCACTGCTGGACACAGGCCTCCCCCAAAGATCACCACAACCACCGATCAGGATGTGTTGTGGGCTCATTGGGGGGTTTTGCCATAATCGCCACGCTTGGCGGGCGGGTTGGCGATCGCAGTTGAGTTGTTAATGTACTCGAAGGACGCTGCTGCCCATCCTCCGGCCAAACCCTTAGTCGACTTTTACGACACCCATGGGAGGAGATGGGGTGGTGGCATTCTGAGCCGGCACCACACGGCAACAAACAGACTCTAAAAATAAAAATAGTTATTTTGTTACATGTTCCATATATACTTTCATATGCATTTAGTAAAAAGCTGTTATTTTAACATTACAAACAGACTTCAACTTATTTGTATAGATGTATAGATACTCGTTGATAGCGGCCGCTGATTGGAATGCGATATATGATATGCGAGTGCCAGAGGTTGCCTTAGCATATTTTTATATTATACTTAATAGTATCGTGAATAACTGTGCGACTAAAAAAACGGTAAAAAGGCTAGGTTCAGGTACCGGGAATGGTATACGGTAGATATTCTAAAACAAATCCAATTAAAAGTGATCAATCCTAGTTAATCTCAGGCCATGATCATCGGCAGCAGAAACATGCGGAGTAGAGTTGATATTGCATATTTAACACCACTCTGTCTCGATGGTGTTCAAATTGCTTCCGCGGAAACCACAAAAAACCTAGGAGTGATTATAGACAGTAACTTGTCGTGGAGTCCTCGTGTTGCTGACGTTAGTAGGAAGGTGCATTTCACATTTCACTCACTGAAATGTCTCCAGAACTTTTTGCCCTTGAAAACCAAAATCTCTCGCTCAAGCTCTCATTCTGCCCATCATAGACTACGCTGATGCATGTTATATAAGTCTTAGCAACCGGCAGAAAGCCGCGGATCATGATCATCATGATCATCATCGCTTCCTTCGCCCCGGGGAAGAGCGAAGGGGTATACTGGACTCCTACCGGCTAAAACCACTGGAGCGGTCATCTTCGGTACCTAAGGGAGGCTCCAGGTCCTCGTATGATCACACTAGAGCCGCCCACTGGTCCCAAGCCTATAGGCACATCTCGGAGAGGGTAACTGTAAAGCGTTCACCCCCCCGGAGGGATTGTAAAGAATCCCCCAAAGCATCCTACGGCAGCGCGTGACCACATGCGTGCTACCGTCTTCTCTTATGTCGCTCGGTGTGGGCACTCAGATTCCCTAATCTACGCGAACCCAGCGGTCCCCCACCTTATAGCAACGGGAGGGGGTTTCAGGCGTACAGGAATTAGGCACCAGGGCGGTTGTTACCCCGGCGCAGTCTCCTCCTTCTTCGAGCGGGAGCAACCCTCTCCCGATCCCGCTCTGCGGTCTCCTTTGGAGCATGACGCTCTCACAGAAGGAGACCACTGCATTCCAGTTTTCGGGCTCTGCCAACATAGCTGACACTACTGCTGGCAGAGACAGATCTTGCCCGATCCGATCGACCAGGATCCGCCGCTCGGCGGCCCACGCAGGGCACGCCTCGAGCGTGTGCTGTGCGGTGTTCTGGTCGCTATCGCAATGGTGGCATTATACCATGGTCTCGCGTCCTATTCTGTGCAGGTATGCACCGAAACAACCGTGCCCGGTGAACACCTGCGTCAGGTGGTAGGTGACGCGCTCGCTCCTTCTGAGCCAGGCTCCGAAGAGCGGCAGGACGGCCTCAACGACGCGCTTGCTCGCAAACTGCATCCGCAGGATGCCGGTTAAAACCACTGGAGCGGTCATCTTCGGCACCGAAGGGGGTTCCGGGTCCTCGTAAGATCATACTAGAGCCGCACATTGGTGCCACGCCTTTAGGCACATCACAGAGGGGATGACTGTAAAGCGGTCACCCCCTCTAGCGGAGGGAAGGCGACTGTAAAAAGGTCGCCCCCCCAGGCACTTCTCGGGGAGAATTGTAAAGGATCCCCCCGAGCCTCGCTGTGCCGCCGTGTGCGCTGTGCTGCACACACGTCGGCACGTGACCACGTGCGCACCACCGTCTTCCCGGGGGTCGCTCGTTGTGAGCACGCAGACTCCGCAATCCGCAGACCTGCGACCCCCGTGGCCCCCCATCATGTATTGACGCCGTCTCGTCCTTCTCCGTGCGGGATCGGCTCTCTCCCGATCCCGCTCTGCAGCCTCCTTATGCAGCATGACCCTCTCGCAGGAGACCAGACTGTTAGGGTCCTACTGGAACGTAAATAAAAGCGGTCTGTATTGAAATAGAACATATAGGATAAAGCGTTGCCGGTCAAACAATGAGTGTTGTCGTCGTCGGTGGTGTTTGTGAAAGCGAGTGGTCATCGGTCCGAGTGCCGCAGTGTCGCCACTCGCAGCCTATGACACGTACGTAACTCAACCCCGTACGTCTCCTCCTAATTGTTGGTTCCTTTTTTTATTTTTTACTTAAACATTGCCCCACACTAGGATATCTCCTGTGTCGTGGGTGCGTTTACAGACAGAAATTCCACACACTATAATACCCAGACCCGGAACAACTACCTGCAGATCGTACAAATATTTGTTCCGTGCGGGAATCGAACCCGCGACCCGGAGCGCAGCAGTCGACTGTATCAACCACTGCACCAACCGTGCCGTCAAATGATTCCCAACAATGACCCCCGACAAAGTCGACAGATGGCGAAGCAGCACGGCTTCGTCGCCCCTATGAGCGCACATCGTACAACACCAATTATGTTAGAATGCCGGAAGCGAACTGCAGCCGCTACCACCGCGCCACGTGGCGTCACCTGGCGGCATCGACCGCCTATAACAACTTGTAGGAGCCAGTGCCCACTGAGCCCTTTTTGCTTTACAGAAATACAATCCGAATCGTATCGGAGATTTTAGTTAGCAGTAAAACATCAAGCATTTGTTCATCATAAACTTTATTATTTACAAAATATATGTACAGAAACTTAAAGTAAATGTTGGTTGGGATTAACAGAAAATATAGAACTTATATTGAAAATGTGCGCAAAATGGTAAATTAAAGCATATTTCAAGTGACCCTCCGTTCGTTTAATAAGTACCACAAGACATTGAGACAAGACACATTTAGATAACATGAAATTAAAATCAAGGTAGTAAAGAAATTAATTTGTAGAATACAAACGTATTGTCCAAATTCGTAAGCAGCAACAGAAAATCCATCAGCACAGTCATACATAATAAAAACTTTTTAACAAAAAATATACCGACATCAAAAACCCTACACGATATAAAAATATTAAAACCACTGAAAAGGAAAAAACAACTTTATGAAAATATAACTTCTCGACCTCTCTGGTCTGTATGAACCATGGTTGGGGCATACCAGGCCCCGCCCGACTTCATAAATGCAGTTGTTTTTCCTTTTCAGTGGCTTTAATATTTTTATATCGTGTAGGGTTTTTGAAGCCGGTATATTTTTTGTTAGAAAGTTTTGTTTCTTTTTAGTGAAAATAAATGTAAGGACTTTTTCCAATTTGTTATCAGTATTTAACACTAAAAATAATAATGACTCAAATCGGTTCTCTGATCTGACAGGAATCGAAACTATTAAGACATCGTCAAGATAAGCGCAGTCAAATTAACCAGTTTATTGAAGCTGGCTAAAAACTACTCAATCAAATGTAATAAAATTTATATGGGACCTGGTCTGCCCTTGTTAAAAAAAGAATTGCTCAAATCGGTCAACAAATCTCGGAGTAATCGGTGTACATACATAAAAAAAACATACGCTTCGAATTGAGAACCTCCTCCTTTTGTGAAGTCGGTTAAAATATATATTTACTTACTTATTCCAGCTTCATGCCATGATTAGCTTTAAGTATATTTGCTAGAAATAATATGACTGAAACCTACATCATTTGAACTTGAAAATAACCATAAATATACAGGGTGTCCAGTAAATAGCACGACATACTGCAGGGGGTGAGAGCTTGGGTCAATACCTACCAAAAAAACACAATATATGTTCAGCAAAATCTTACGGATTTACAGTAGTACAAAATTTTCCGAAATATCGCACAATCTAGAGATTAATATTTTCAAGGTAGACCTTGACACAGATTTTTAAGCATCTCGTAATGAAAAATTCCTTTTCTTGTTTTTTTTACTTCCAATTATTTGTAAATAATTACTTTACTCATCGATACGTCTTTATTCTATTAAAAACTAAAATGTTTTCAAGGAATACAATTTTTATTTAAATTTTCACAGTATAATTTTCCTTATCTTAAATTTTGTACTACTGTAAATCCGTAAGATTTTGCTGAACATATATTGTGTTTTTTTGGTAGGTATTGACCCAAGCTCTCACCCCCTGCAGTATGTCGTGCTATTTACTGGACACCTGTATGTGTATGGCAACATCTTGAACAATAATATTACTAGCGAGGATTATTAAATCTGTAATTTGCTTAATAATGCCTAAAATAATAACATATGTAACTGATATTACACAAGTATGAATGTTTATTGTCTTCGGAGTTATAAATACATTTTTGGAACAAAGAAATTATTAACAGTATAGCACCAGGTCGTACGGGGCGCGACCTTCAGCTGGACAGCATTTGGTCCAGAATGCTCGGCTCTTTCGGACATTCATAGCCGGTCACTTGATACTCAGATAAAATGTTATAATAATCGAACTAACACTTTACATTTTAATTTCTTACTTTCCTTAGTATATTGAAAAAAATCAACAACTTTATTATTAATTAATCTCACAATGTTTGCCAGACTAAGCTTTTGTTTACTCATATCTTGAGTGACCGACACTACATTGTTCATAGGTCAGTCGGAGTTAATCTCGTCCGCCACTTGTTGCCATTTCGCCACTAAATTAGATACTGATTTATGTTTCAACCCCATGGACGCCGATATTTTAACCTGAAACAAAATGTATCATATGAGCATAATATCGTATCTGTCAATCATTTCAATTTAATTTAAATTTTGTTAATTTTTCTATGTTGGTTCACCTAGATATACAAGAGCACGCTGTGGCTTCCTATAATTGGAGGTGCACACCAAACACAAACTTATATACCAATTTGTAATAGGCCATGTATGTGGGTATCCTCTGTTGGAAGTCCATAATAATAAATAAATAAATAAACGTTCACTGCTGAAAATTATCCTCTCAATGACCGGTCATAGGCTTAAACAGCACACATTCTTTTTAATTTAAAATTATTATGGATTGTCGTGCGGTGTCGTGTGGTGCCGGCTCAGAATACCACCACCCCATTTCCTCCCGTGGGTGTCGTAAAAGTCGACTAAGGGATTAGCCGGAGGATGGGCAGCAGCGGCCTTTGAGTACATTAACAACTCAACTGCGATCGCCAACCCGTCTGCCAAGCGTGGCGATTATGGCAAAACCCCCCAATGAGCCCACAACACACCCATATCGGTCGTTGTGGTGATCTTCGAGGAGGCCTGTGTCCAGCATAGTCGGCTGCTGCGCACTGCGTCGCGGATTCCATTCCCGCACGGAACAAATATTTGTACGAACTGCAGGTAGTTGTGCGGGGTCTGGGGTGTATTGTTTGTGTCTGTAAACGCACCCCACGACACAGGAGAAATCCCAGTGTGGGGCAAAGTTTTTTATATATATATATATAACCTTTTTTTCATTTCATTTTTTTCATATATATATATATATATATATATCTAATATATATAACCTTTTTTTCATTTCATTTTTTTCATATATATATATATATATATATCTATCTATCGTATATAAAAATTAAAAAAAGGTTAAATAATATCAGTGAACAGAGGCAATTTTATTTATTTACACTATTTTTATTCGGAATCACTAAAATATCTTCTGTATCGTTGATAGTTTACCGAAATCATTTTCACACGCTGAAACTGCCGTCACGAGAGCCAAAACAACTATATTTATGTAGATTATACAAAATATTTGATCGATACTGCGATATGTAGCGCCGAAAGCCAATCAGACTTCCTTCATTTAGCAGACAGGTTGGTGACCGTAGTAGGTACTAATATTGTTTTCAACAAACATAATAATGACTCTAGTCCGTGTGATGTGTAATATTGCACCACTGCATCTCATCCCGTTGGATGTCGTAAAACGCGACTAAGGGATTCTAAGTCAGAGGGGCACCAGAGTCCCTTCTGTGGAACTTTAGCCATACAGCCGCTCACCAACCCGCCTGCCCAGCATACCTCCCAAAAAGACGACACAATAGTGGAAATCTATGAGAGAGGCCTTTGTTCAGCAGTGGACATATAAATGGCTGATATGGTGAATGACCCTCAGTCGTCTGATACGCCACTACGAATAAATTTTATGTACAGCTTACATTTTTGCCCATATTTGATTGAATCTAAGTCGATAAAATTTATCAAAGTCACAATATAAATAAAATTACTTCATCGTATCGGCCATTTATACGTCCACTGCTGAACAAAGGCCTCCCCCATAGATGCCACAACTGTGTCATCATTTAGGGGGATTTGCCAATACTCACCACGCGTGTTAGGCGGGTTGGTGAGCGCAGTATGGCTACCGCTTCACAGAAGGGACAAGGGATACTTTAGAGTCCCTTACTCGCCCTTTACGACATCCACGGGAGGAGATGGAGTGGTGCTATATTCTTAATCCACACGGACACGAACATTACTCACTTTGGACTTCTTCTTGCTAACTTTAACGTCTTTTTCCTTATCCCTCTCTTTGTCTTTATGTTTTTCCTTTATTATTATGACTGGTTCCGGCGAGTTGGAGGCTGTGTGTGGTCCAGAAGACTGCTTCTCTAACTCAGCTATGTCACTGTAGAAGGAGGCCAACTCGTCACCGATCACCTGTTTTTGTTCTGGCTGTAATAGAATTTAGGCGATGAGAGAAAATCTTTCTTCTCGCAGTCCTTTATATGAGACGCTACCAAAACCGGCCGAAAGAGTAACGGCCGAATACTCAAACGCCATTTAACGTTAAGTCCCCGCTTAAACTATTCGAGAAACCTGTTTTTGGTACAAAACCGGGCGCCTCAAATAGTTTAAGCGGGGACTTAACGTTAAATGGTGTACGAATATTCGGCCGTAAGACAACTAATTAACTACACACGTCGAGTTTATAGGGATCAAGGTAAAAGTGTTTTTATCAAGTTAAAATTAAAGCAATATATCTATGAAAATTTATAGGATAAAATGGTTTCCTATGTCTAGACTAACGAAGTACCGCTGCTTTTGCATTCATAAAAACTATTTGTGATTTTTGCAAATTGTCGGAAATTTTATCTTAGTTAATGCTGACATTAAAAAGTGATAAAACTTTTTAACAAAAAAAATACTGACTTTAAAATTCTATACGATATTAAAACCACTAAAAAGAAAAAATTACTTTATTTATGAAGTCGGGTGGGGCCCATAAATATAACTCGTTGGTCTGCATGAACCATGGTTGCGGCATACTAGCCCTGCCCGACTTCATAAATAAAATTATTTTTAGCGGTTTTAATATCGTATAGAATTTTGAAGTTTCTTTTTAGTGTAAATATTTGTAAAATCTTTTCCCAATTCGGTATCCGTATCTAACACTAAAAATAATTCTAAGAATCGAAACTATTAAGACATCACCTAGGTAAGCGCAGTCAAATTAAACCTGTTTATTGAAGCTGGTTAAAAAACTACTCAATCAAATGTAATGAAATGTATATGGGACCAATTCGAAAGCATTCTGCACCTATTAAAAAAATAATTGCTCAAATCGGTCTACAGATCTCGGAGTAATCGGTGTACGTACATCAAAAAAAATACGCATCGAATTGAGAACCTCCTCCTTTTTGAAGTCGGTAATAAACTGATAAAAGTAAACGTTATTATTAAAGGTTTTTGTTGCATAAAATTAACGATCATCATTCATCATTTCGGCCTAATGAAGTCCACTGTTGGACACAGGCCTCCCCCAAAGATCATCACAACCACCGATATGGATGTGTTTTGAGCTCATTGGGGGGTTTTGCCATAATCGCCACGCTTGGCAGGCGGGTTGGCGATCGCAGTTGAGTTGTTAATGTACTCGAAGGACGCTGCTGCCCATCCTCCGACTAATCCCTTAGTCGACTTTTACGACACCCATGGGAGGAGATGGGGTGGTGGCATTCTGAGCCGGCACCACACGGCAATTAACGATCAGTCAGTCTCTATTAGTAATACTTGTATCAATCAAGCGCACCGATTCAACATGCTCAATTCATCCACATCACTTTGCGCTATGCCCACTCACATCCGTTGTAACAAGTGAAAAAGATTTTCTGGTGAATGTATGGTATCTATACTTGGCAAAGATCTTCTTTAAAGCATATCCCATGCGTGATCAATGGAATTTAAGTTTGGAGATGCAGTTAAGCAGGCCATGGTTGAAGTTAGCTTCGGCAAGTGAATTTGTAACGGCTCTGGCGGTGTGTGGGCGTACATTGTCATGCATAAGCTGAAATGAAGTACCCAATTGGGTCCACAAAGGTCCACACCTTCCACTATGATAACATCACACACAATAATTTCAGCGAAGATCTGTGCATTGAAATTGCCTCTGATCCAAAGAAGTTCGGTTCTTCCATCGATCGAAATACGCATCCATATCATAATGGTTTCACCGCTTCATGTATGGACTTCCTGGCGTGACTTTAGACATTCAAAGCATCCAGAGGTCCTCCAATACCGTTTACGACTTGTATCTGGTCTCACGCCAACGCGAGATTCATCAGAAAAATAGGTATAACACCACTCTTCTTCTACCCAATTTCTGTGTTCACCAGCCCATTGTAAACTGGCACTACAATTGCGAGGCTCAATAGGTGGTACTCGTAGTGACCTTCGGGAACGGAGATTGACTTCGTGCAAACGATTTCTAACGGTTTGATCGCTTATTAACAACCCTGAAGATCGGGAAACCTCGTAACCAACATCATCGCAGTCAGTATGTATTCCGTAGAACAGTGACTTGTATGTATCGGTCTTGTCGCATCGTTTTTTTTTTTTATCATTGGGGGGTCTTGCCATAATCGCCACGCTTGGCAGACGGGTTGGCGATCGCAGTTGAGTTGTTAATGTACTCGAAGGACGCTGCTGCCCATCCTCCGGTTAATCCCTTAGTCGACTTTTACGACAACCACGAGATGAAATGGGGTGGTGGCATTCTGAGCCGGCACCACACGGCTTGTTTGTGTGTGGTGATGCAAGTTCGTCCTCGATGGCGCTCAGTCACGCTGCCAGTGATGCGTAACGAATCTGCCCAAGTGGGTGGCGATGGGATGCGGGCCTTGCTCCACTATGTACTTAATATAGTATACTTACATTAGGAGGTAGCGGCGGCAGATCATCGCAGCCGGGTGGCGGCGGGTCTGCCCAGGCGGGGGGCGGGGGGGTGCGAGCCCTGCCCCACGCCACGGGCGGCGGGGGGGGCGGCGTGAGCGAGCCAGACCACGAGCTGGGCGCCACAACTGGCGGGGACGGTACTGGCGCCGGTGGTGAGCTCGGTGGTAAAGGGGGTGCTATCTCCTCCTGGACATAAGAATTCTATATTAACAATGTGCCCATATGAGAGATGCATTCTCATGTTAAATAATTTCAGGTGAATGCCAAAAGCCACACGCACCCTGCATGAGTCATCGATCCCACAATCCGTAAACGGAATCAATGGGACGACTCCGTGGCGCACGGCATCAGTACCTTGCACCCCACACCTCCACTTACTTATAATTGTTACAAACTGGGTTCAAAACAAATTAAAATTTACCAAAATAGTGTATACACAATTCGCTCATCCAACAAAACAATGACATAGTAATGTTAAACCAGTTGTGTAGGAATTGAGATTTTGAAGTCCTCAAAATTGACTATTGTCATGTTCTGTTGGAGGAGCGAATTAATTATCTTTAATAATTCTGTGGCTTGATGCTAAAAGGGCCAAAGTATATTTTTGTAACAAACTAGATTTAACTGGCAATTTATAGAAAAACATAAATATTCGGTTTATTTCTGCTAAATGGGCCTAAATAAGGCTAATGAGGTGTGCGTTTTCACGATGTTACAAAATATTCTACAAATGTTAAAAAAACTGCAGCTAGCTGTCTATTCATTATTCTCAGACTAATTTCTGAAAATAGACGTAATTGATATTGGCCCTTTTAGCACCAGGCCACAGAATTAATATCGCCAATTATCACTACAGATATCGCTCTCTACTTCACTTGTTCTTCACTGTGTCGTATCGCAGAGTAAACTAAAACTGATCCACCTTCTTTTTTTTTGGAAGATTTCTCGCATGCTTCTCCTAGAAATTTGGCTGCTTAACCGGGCGATTTCCGGCGAAGCCAAAAGAGGCCTCCAGCCAGTGTCCCTCCTTCCTTCGCGACCGCTATATAATGGGCCGACTAACACTTTGTAGAACCTGACTGGAGGCCTCTTTTGGCTTCGCCAGAAATGTCCGTTAAGCAGCCACATTTCCAAGAAATGTTTGAGAGAAGCCCTATAAAAAAGTAGTACTAGGAGCTTCCAGATGGCGCCACGCTATATGAATAACTTGATAGCGTAACATTATTATTATTATTACATATTACCACTGGCCCCATATCCGCTAAAAATCAGCGGTATGTTGCTGCTTACACTCAGTGGTCAGCAACATTCAGCGACAAGCTCATTGACTTAGCTACGATGGATCTTCAATAATAATCAAGCTGTTGATGTTGGTTTTTATCGGTGTATGACACTGTGGCAATCCTTAACTTAGTCTCTACCATTAAACCTCCTTTTCGAACACTATACACATTATATAAATATTTATGTATTTTTACTCTTTGGTTGACCTAGCCATTCGAAAAAGAAACATAATTTTTGAAGTTCACACTGCCATGAAAAATTATTATGTAAAAAAGTTTGATATAACCCTTGTTGCACAATGAGATACGCAAAATGTAATTATATTGATGATTATATTTAGACTATCTGTGCTAGTATTTTGGTATATACTGACTCTGCCGTGAAGTCATCATCATTTCGGCCGAGTGAAGTCCACTGCTGGACACAGGCCTCCCCCAAAGATCACCACAACCACCGATATGGATGTGTTCTCGCTCATTGGGGGGTTTTGCCATAATCGCCACGCTTGGCAGGCGGGTTGGCGATCGCAGTTGAGTTGTTAATGTACTCGAAGGACGCTGCTGCCCACCCTCCGGCTAATCCCTTAGTCGACTTTTACGACACCCATGGGAGGAGATGGGGTGGTGGCATTCTGAGCCGGCACCACACGGCACATATTATTAATTCAACCTGTATTTTAATCTACCTTTTTTACCTTCTGACTTTGTTGTGAATGTATATTTGGTGTCTGAACATTACAACCGTGAGTACGGAAGAACTTGTTTTTTACTTATCACCGCTCATCGTATCATTCCAACCTAATATAGTGTACGATTTATTTTACACTAAACACAAACGTCTGTATAACGTCGTATGTCATCATCATCGCCATCATTTCGGCCGTCATAAAGTCCACTGCTGGACACAGGCCTCCCTCAAAGATCACTACAACGACCGACATCGGTGTGTTGTGTGCTCGTTGGGGGGCCTTGCCATAATCGCCACGCTTGGCATGCGGGTTAGCGATCGCAGTTGAGTTGTTAATGTATTCGAAGGACGCTGCTGCCCATACTCCGGCTAATCCCTTAGTCGCCATTTACGAGACCCACGGGATGACATGGGTTGGTGCTATTCGTAGCCGGCATATCCGTCTTATTTTTTATTTTTTTTTAAGAATTCTCAAACTTACCTTTGCCTCAATCCCTGGATGCGGCGGCGTGTTACTAATATCCATGTCGGTGTGCGTAGTGGCAGGATATTCCCACTGCACCAGCCCGTCGACCTCGCGCCGATAGCAGTACCGTCCCTCAGACCTGAGGTGCACAAACACAACAGTACAAGTGGGGGTCGTGGGGGGAGGAAAGAGCCCGGTAGGTTTAGATAAGGTGGTGAGCTTAAGTTTTCATAATATGAGCATTTGTCAAAAAAAGTCTACAAAGTTATTGATGATTGTTATTGTTTATATTTATTATATTTGTTTCTTTTCTATCGTTCGGATCGCAGTGCCTTTATAAAATCGAGGCTAACTACCCCCGTAAGGCGTGGCTGCCATCGTGCACGATTTAAAGCGACTTTAAAGATATGAAATAAAATTTGGATGAATATGCAAATCTCGCCAATAGGCAAAGAAGTTTGGCAGATTTCAAACAATGTTTGTTAAAAGTTTTTCGGATAGGTCGACTATTTGCATGTTTGCCATAAATAACTGTGTCACGCTTTTTGGCAGTTTTGGGCCATCGGGGTGCAGAATTCAAATATGTACTAATATAAATTACTAAATTAGTGGTGTCAATCTGGTATTTTCATACGCTAGGGGCGTTGAATGCGCGAGAGCAGAGATCAAGTTGTATGATTCTCGAATATCCGAAATGATACTTTATTAGAAGGGTTTCTTTGTTATACCTATCATTAAATGCGCTCATAGCCAGTTGTAGACACTGCCCGGTGAGGTTCAGCAACGCTTGGCGCGGTTCGTCTATGGATGGGTGACCACATTATGATATTAGAACAGCTTCTCCGTGTTTCGGAGGGCACGTAAACTGGTCGGTCCCGGTTGTTGTCATTAGACGGCAGTGGTTGAGCCAAGTCGGAGGACTTTACGCGACGTGAACAACTCAACACAAGGTGGGCATCTAACCAAACGAAAAAGAGTGAACGACCTATTATTGAAGCAGCTGAAGTCTTCTTGCGTCGAGGGTACGTCGCTATAGTGATAGCGGTTTTAACAGGTAATACTTAATAGTTATAGATTCAATAATAGGATACTGCAGTCGTAAAAATGACGGATTGTGTGTATGTAAAACTATAATTTGATTTTTAGGATGCAAATAACTACAGCATCAGATGACCTAGCGATCATATTCGTACGATTTTATAGTTCAGATAGAGAAAAAAAATTGAACATTCTGTATACTAATGAACAACCTATACGAGTACACTGGGGTGATAATGACGCGAAAACAATATTTTTTCACTCTTATATTTATTCTTTTTTTTTTTTAAGCCCCACACTAGGATTTCTGCTGTGTCGTGGGTGCGTTTACAGGCATGAATTCCACATACAATACACCCAGACATGAATTCCACATACAATACACCCAGACCCGGAACAACTACCTGCAGATCACTCACGACCCGGAGCGCAGCAGCCGACTGCATCAGCCACTGCACCAACCGTGCCGTTAAAGCCGTCGTTTTAAAGTATCACACTGCTATATGATCTATTGCTGCACACCATATGGCCCAAATCGAGGCACGGTTCATTGCACAAAATTCGAAACCGAACAGAAAAGTTTTGTTGAACTCGAATGATTGAGAACAAATGATATGTATGAATACGAATAGGGTTATGTCATAGAGCTTTTTATTTTGCTAGTTCTCGCAGAAACTTAAAGATTACATTTTGCTTACAGACAGATAAAAAAACTTAAGTTCACCGAAACAACATCTAAAAGTATGAGGCCAGCTTAGCTAATGACATAAATAAAACCGTTATACTTAAACCCGTGCTCCGGATTTGTGTCCGCCGGAAAATAATAAAATATAAAAATAAAAATCGAAAATGGCGGACACAAAGTATCCTCAATCCTTTACACGACGGCCTCGTTATCAGCATTCTGGAAAAGACCAAAGTATAATATCTTGAAGTTATGATATAATAATGAGTTAAGAGCTTTGTTATCTCACCAACTCCGCGTTGCGATGGCCCCAAACGTGAAGCCGCTGCGTCTTCCTTCTTGTTCATACTTATAGCTAAATGTTCTTTTTTATTACAATTTTCGGGATAGCAAAGTATTAAAGAAACGACGTTTTAAGTATATGAAGGTTTTATTATTTTTATATTATCACAGTCGTATCACAGTTTATGTTGTAAATTAAATACAATATTAATATATACAAATATAAAATTTTGTGTTATTTTAGAGCGCAATATTAAAATTACAATAATTTTTAATTTATGCTTCATTGAAAGGGCATTCCTCATTTTGAAAATAGAATGTTTTCGGCGCGTGTTTCAGACAATTAAACAATGATCAACGTTATATTATGCCAAGAAAGCACTAGTTTTTTGTTATGTATATTTTATATTGTTAAAATATAATCCAATAAAAAAAATATTTAGATGTCATGTTTCCGAGGCAGTTTCTAGTCCGTCTTTTTTTGGAAAAAGTACAATTTAAAGTAATACTCGTATAGCAGCTTTGAAGTGAATTTGTGTTAGAACTACATACAATAATTATAAAAAATTTAAATTAACGTTTGGAAGTTGAAATTCGTTTTCAATATTTTTGGTGGGTTTTCTGTCATCCTACCTGGCTTCACATAATTTTGTTATTGAAATTGACCAAATATTCATGTTGTTAATTTTTTCGTTCTTACTTGTTAATTATCTTATATTTTAACCATGGGAAACCAATCAAGTATAATAATAAAAATATCACTAAAATGGATATTCTGCAATAATGTTTCTAAATGCATGAAACGAATATATATTTAATACACCATAATTATTTTTGTTTTACCGCCGTCAAATACGTCCAATTATTAGTTTTTTTTCTATTAATAAAAAAGTTTCACGACTTTGTTCGTTAAGGGATTCTGATGACTATTGCTTTTACAAACATCCCATGCATTTTTTACTAATTCTTTATTTTTATTACCTGATTTCTAGGTTAGCAGGGGTCACTTGCAGCAATACAAGTGACGTCTGCTTCGATTTCGAATATTCGCCATTACATTCACAATGAATAATCAACATCATTGTAATAAATGCAGTACTATGCCAGGTACACACCTGGCATAGTACTGCTATAGGCATGCACCTACTTGAAGACGAAAGCGTTCTTTCAATTATTAAGTAATTGATTGCTCCCCAAGTGATAAGTGCTTTATTTTTTTCTTTCTGAACCATATCTTTGTTATGCAGCAGGAAAAGAGTCACAGAAATAACGGACCCCTGAGGAACCCCTCCATCAATAGCCATAAGGTCCGATGAGCAAGCCATCTAGGACTACTCTGATCGACCACACACTCCTGAAGTCAGATATCCAGTTACAAATGACGGTAGGGATGCCGTATGCGGGGAGCTTATTCAACAGACTAGCATAACCAACCCTGTCTAAGGCCTTTGATACGTCTAGGGACACAGCTGTGTCAAGAGCTTCACCGTGCTTCGCAATTGGCCTCTCCCCAACAATGCGTAACATACACCAGAAGACCTCCAATTTTCTGTCCACAGTGGAAGCGAATGTATCGCTTAAGAGCTCACTGTCTTCAATGTATGATAGCAGCTTGTGGTTGATAACTATTTCCATGACTGCACTGTATGGAGGTTATAGCGACCGGTCTGTAGTTGACAGGATAAGCACGACTATTTCTTGGATACTGGCTGCACCAAAGTGCAAACTTCTTAAATTTAGGCACCACTCCTCTAAGAGACAATCCATATAGGCGCGTCAAGTCAGGATACAACTCATATTATATTCCGTCCGGTCTACTTGCTTTATTCACATCAAGACTAGAAAGGGTTTTACGAACCCCTTTTAGATGTTAAGCGATCTCTCACGGTGTCCGTCGAGTCACAGTGAGGTATGTTAGATGGTAATTTCAAGCTCGCATCTAGAGCCCTTAAAGCTCTATAAGTTTAAGAACGCTGTAATCTCACAATAAACTTTATCGCTCAAAAATAGTTCCAATCTTTTTTATTTATTTAGAAGCTCCAAAATGAGAAATACCCATAAAACAATTTTAATCCAATACCTTGTAATACAATAACAATATTAAGAATTACTAAGTGTTTGGCTTTTGATTATACCACATAAAATAAAACACGTACGAAAGAAAGCCCGCATTCTACAAATCAAATTTATACTATATCATATTCGGATTGTTGGTGAAAAATATTCAATACTGCGAACACACATTGGTGTCCACTCGACTCATATCCCCTCTTCCTCCTTGACAGCTAATAATGCTTGTGAAGTAGGTTCACTGCATTCGTTCAACAGGCTACCACCAATCCAACCAAGTCAAGTCAGACAAAGTCAAACAATAGCCTGTAGTGTTCGCTAGTGATCGAAAAAATGTTGGCACCAATTCCGATCCTTCGATTAAAACACGTTATTTTATCAAATTTGTATGATAAGACCAAATCAGGTCAGAGTTCATTCCAAGTTAAACCTTCAGTTTTAGTAAATTCCAATTATGTACCAACACGGAAGGTTTTTAAAGACACAAATAAACAAACGTAAAACCAATTCAGCAGGTCCATATAAAGTTCTTTTTGTGCTTTGCGGTTGCACCAGCTCAAGAGCACAGAAGTCCGGAAAGTCCCGAAAACGTAGACTTCACTGTAGTTAGCGCATTATCACAAACCCGATGATTTTAAAGAGGTAGTTAGTTGAAAAAGGATTCATGGTAACCATATATTAAAAGTAAATTAAAACTATAATTTGTCATGCAATTAATCGCGTTTTGGATCTTTAGAGCACGAAATTAATTCGCCACTGGCTATCGACACTGTCAACTCGTTAAAGACAGATAATTGAGATTGGCTCTGCCATTGCATTATTTTGTATTTACTACTTACATATACATGTATAAGTTTACAAGACTTTATACGCGTTGTCAACAGCGATGCCGACGCCCGACCCATGGTGCTTTCATTAGGAACAAAGTGCTAGGTAGATTAGCTTAGCTATTTGAGTGAATTTTTACTTTGTGTGAATATTATAATATATCTAGTCTAATATTCAAATTGGTTGGCTTACAATACGTCAACCTCTCTTTACAAACTAGCAGGTGTCGTTTTTGTTTATATTTGTTTAATTAATATTGCTGTAAATCGAACAAATAATTCAATATTATAAACGTATTTTAATTAATAAAAAAATATATTTATTGATCGTGAAATTAATATGTAACCTGTATTCGATGCAAAATAATTACTCATTAAACGTCGAATTTTCAATAGAGACCTTGAAAAGTGAAAGGTTTTTTTTACGATGAATTCCATAATATTTATTGGATTTAACATTTAAAGTAGAATTAATGCGTTTATTATAGTTTATTTATATAAAATGCCGTAAAATTATCTATTGAAGAATAGGCCCGCCGTTTTGCAAACATGCATATCTAGAGTAGACATCAAAGATATTAGTACATAGTAGTAGTAGTAGTAGTACATAGATAGAGCCTATTAAGTTGAACAAATTTCTAGTTATGAAGACCTGTCATCCTAATGCGAGCATTACGTGTGATTAAAAGAGAAAGCACTAACCGTTCGCGCACGTCTTGAAGCTTTGCGCGCCTACAGCTATTTTTACCTGAAACCATCTGGTTAACACACAACGCTAACAGTTTTAACAGAAAGTGGGTTATTACTTTAATACGAAACGGTGCCATTCGGTTATTTTGCTGTAACCACTGCTCTATAGACATATTTTTCTTTCATATAACGTTGCATATGTAAACAAACTAACAAAGTCCTTAATTTTTATCCGCTGTCTCTACATGAATGACAATTTAAAGTAAAGAACTGGCTTTTAACACTTCATTACGAGGAAATAGAGAAAATTATAAATTAATTTTACATAAATAAACTAAATCATAGGATAATGTACTCCTTCACATGTAAACTCTATCTCTCTCTCACACACACACACACACACGCCCGCCACACTCACGCACACACACACTACACATTCTCTCACACACATGCACACATAGACAATCACACAGCATGCTTTGATTAATTAAATTTTGTTTTTATTCACTAATTTCTATGTTGACATTCGAATTTAAGCCAAACACTGGAAGAGGGCGCTGACTCCTGAAACGCAGGTTTACCTAGTTCGGGAATCAGAGGTTTCATAAGTTTTGTAACGTATTATGTCAATAAAGAATTATTATATTATTATATTATATGTGCTTGTAACAAACAAACATCTATCGTGCATTACCGATATAGTCACACTTGCCTCATTTTGTTGGAGAAGTGTGTCTTATAATCTACTTTAATACCTTAAAAACAAGTAATTACTGAATAAAATAGTTTAAAACGCATTGTATTCAGTCCATTATGAAATATTGTAAATTCAACCTTAAATAAACTTATTTTTATGTTCAAAATAAACTTTGAGAAAAGTATGTCACACTTACCCATATTGACCTTATATTCACAGATACAATTCTTGCATCAACAACACATAACACATCCACTCAACAAACACTCACCTATGGTGCAAAGAATAAAGAAGCATCCAATATCTAGAACATCTGGAGATTCTACTTCATATAGTTTATTTAGTGTACATTTGTTCTGTGACCAAAAATTCCCAAATCTATTAATAAATTACATGGCAATGTATTCCAGTCACAAACAGTTTTTTATATTATATTCACAGATATAATTGCTGCATCAACAACACATAACTCATCCAGTCAACAAACACTCACGTATGGTACAAAGAATCAGGAAGCAACCAATATCTGGAACATTTGGAGATAGCTTCTGGTAAATTTTTCATAGTAACCCTTCGACTTCACATAGTTTATTTAGAGTACATTTTCTGTGACGAAAAATTCCCAAACCGTTTTCTAAATTACATTGCAATGTATTCCATTCATAAAGATTTTTATATTATATTCACAGATATCATTGTTGCATCAACAACACATAACACATCCACTTCACAAACATTCATTAATGGTGCTAAGAATAAGGAAGCATCCGCCATTGGTAAGTTTTTGAGCATCAATCAAGAATTGTATGCGACATGGATTTAAGAATGATTGTGTTTCTTGTTCAGTTGAACTGCCATCGACACCTAAAAAGCTACGCAAAAGAGGCTATACAAAACTTGGAAAACCTTTCTCCAAAATGCAAGGTTCTTTATAAGGAATACAAAAAGTCAAAACAATAAACTATAATGAGTCGATATAATAAGGTTTTCACAAACACATTTCGAAGAGATTACAAGGAAAATGAACCCGCTTGCATAATTTTTTTGCTATGCAAATAAGGATTTGCACAAAAAGCGAAAAAGGTAGACTTTCTTTGGAAGAAAAGTTAATAGCTTTGTCTATTTCAAAGCAGAACCCAAAAGCATACAAACATTTTCGCTTCGGGTAAATTTTTCATAGTAACCCTTCAACTTCACATAGTTTATTTAGAGTACGTTTTCTGTGACGAAAAATTCCCAAACCGTTTACTAAATTACATTGCAATGTATTCCATTCACAAAGTTTTTATATTACATTCACAGATATAATTGTTGCATCAACAACACATAACACATCCACTTCACAAACATTCATTAATGGTGCTAAGAATAAGGAAGCATCCGCCATTGGTAAGTTTTTGAGCATCAATCAAGAATTGTATGCGACATAACATGACATAACATTTCACCAGAATTTTTATTCTCCCTTCAAACACTACATTGAAGAAAATAATTGCAGTTGGATATCAAAGCAGGAATAAACACTCATAATGCAGAAGAGGTAAATTAATGAGTTTCTTTTTGTTGCATCTTGAATTCAAATAAGTATATGATAAATAAATGTTGTAAAATGGTTCAGCCATAATTCTGTTTTAATAATGATCTATTACACAACTTAAAGCAAGCGGATGTGGTGAAAAATATTGTGTACTGTTATGTTCGACGAAATAGGTCTTGAACCTTCGCTAGTTTATTCGCATAATAATGAAAACATCAGATTTGAGGAGCGAAATAAAAAATACAACAATCTGACTGACCATGCATTGGTCTTTACAGTTAGAGGTGCTGGGTACTAATGGCAACAGCCTGTCGCATTTTACAGAAGGGGCTGTGTAATCCCAACAATTACAAATTGTTTCAAAAGATGTGGTGACAGCAGTCGTGGAAGTGGGGCTTTTTATTTTGCCTATTGCCCTTGTGAGTGATCAAGGACCATCTTTTCAATCTGCTTTGAGAAGCTTGCAACAAGACACTAGAGGGGATCGGATTTATATATATATATATATATATATATATATATATATATATATATATATATATATATATATATATATATAATATAAGGCGTATCATATTATATAAGGCCTTTGGGGTGAATTTACTCATTATAAGGAACAACGTTTACCATGCTAGCACTCCGGAAATGGCATTAGCTAGCTAGTATAATTTAACATTTTAGTCAATATTTTTTCCAGCTCACTACACTACACTGATGGCAGTCCGGTCAGTGAAACATTGGAAAACACTGCAGAGATGGTGTCATTCACGGATGACCGATTCGATCGTTTTAATGGCTCTACTATTGGTCACATAAAATCCCTAAGAAAGGCTGTGGCAGAAAATTCGCCACATCACAGTTTTTGAAAGCAAGCTATAGCAAAAATTGATAGAATTTAATTTATTTATAAGGGGAATGAAAAGTCCGTGCCTACACAAAAAATTGCGTAACTACAGTAAAAAGTGACCACAGGGTGTGACAGTTGTTGCACAAAAGAAATCAGTCATGTGCCCTCGATACTTCAACACCGACAATGTTGAAAACTTTTTCGGTAGGGTGAGGGCGAATAATTTCCGCAACAACGATCCTACTTGCCCCACCTTTATAAGTACATTTAGACCATGCCCTGGTGTTTATGATCAGAGGTGCTCACAAAAATTACAATCAACCTATTGTATAGCAATCCTGAAATGCAATCTTAAATTATACTACCACAACTAATTAGCTGTGGTAGTATAATTATACAGTAAAGTATTTGAATCACTAAACAAATTAATTTTAGACAATAAAGAAATATCATGTTGTATTCCTATAGATGTTAATGGTGACCATATTACAAACGGCTGTTGTTGAATGTATACAAGATCTGTCAAGTAGATTATTTTGTGCAATTGGTGCAGAAATGTGAATAAATGATTAAGGGGAAAAAGAAAAGATTACGACCAGACTGACGAAGTGTAAAAAATGGCTTATACATATTATATAAAATGGAAAAAATAAAAGTGAATTCAGAAAGGAGTTCAGATGCTCGATGACGTGGTGTAATGATAATGATTAGAAACTATATGAAAACGTTCTACTGAGTTTTTCTAAAGGCTTTATCCACTCTTGCCTTTGCCTATTCGTAAACGTTAGAAGGAAAAAAAAACATGTCCTTCAAAAAATAATCACCAGATGTCACTGCAAAAGCTTTTGAGACTGACAACTGTATTTCCGTAGTATACAATGTACTCTGTGGGCACGGATTCCATATTTTGTTTGACCATAATTCCTTCGCCTACAACACAAACCTCATGGATTTGATTTAAATAAATGAACTGTCATGTTCTAAATTGCTCTAAGGACTGAAACGAATGTACCCGAGATGTCTGTCTGTCTATCTAGTCTGTGCTACTCAGTTATGCACTACGAGTATATATATACACAAGTTAACGCCTGATGGTTCAGATTGACGTTTATGCCGATTATGTCAAATATTACCAAATAAACCCAAAGATATAGTATTAACTACGTACATAGATAGAGCCTATTAAAATTATCAATTTTCCATTATTAAATACTTGTCATCCTAATGTGAGTATGTGTGTGATAAAAAGACAAAGCACTAACCGTTCGCGCACGTCTTAAATCGTTGCGCGCCTACAGCTATATTTACCTGAAACCATCTGGTTAACACACAACGCTAACAGTTTTAACAGAATGTGGATTGTTACTTTAGTACGAAACGATGCCATTAGATTATTTTGCTGTAACCAAAGCTCTATAGACATCTCTTTCTTTCATATGACGTCGTGCATGTGCTCGTAAGAGGTAGTAGTAGATTTTTTGTTTATGCTTAATACTATCCGTCTGTAGTTACTTGATCTTAGGATAAACCAATATAATTATATCGAGATTGGCGTCGGCCAAATAAGTCAGAAATAACGGCGGGCAGTCCTAATAGGCGTTTACGCCAGATAGTTAATCAAAAATATCTGATTGGTGATTAAACTAAATAGTCAATTATAGAGGGAAGTTATCAAGATAAAGGTTTACAGCAAATAAGTTAACAATAACGTCATATAGTTAAGATTAGAATTTACGGCGAAGACACCAATCTTATGTCAGTCTCTTCTAAAGTAGAGTTCTGAAATCAGTAATTAGTCCAGGCGGGTTTTTAAATGGTTTATCGCATGCATCTCAGTTAGATGTCGCTGCATAATCGGGTAATCTGGCGCAGCCGAAAAGCCATTAACCAGGCATCAAACTAAACAACTACAGCTCAGGGCATTCCCTGCGTGATCGCACCTCGACAGCTGGATCGGTATTATTTAAATATATTTTAGGTCATATTTAAAGCTTTGGTAGCTTGGCACGGGCCGGCTCGAACAAGGGTCGGGGAATTGAATGGCCATCGCAATGGGCCTCGACGGTGAGGCCGGCCTCGGTGGCGAGCGAATCTCTTTTCGGGTGCTTCGCGACATAGTATAGTCGATGAAGCCCGCGACGCAATGATACCAATCCTTTTTCATCTAACACCTCGCGGCATAGTTATGCGCAGCACGACGCCACTGTGAACACATACGGGGGAGCGTGTGAGTGCGGACGGTCTCGCGGCGTGAGTGAGTACCTCTGGAAGGCGGTGGTCCAGCCGGGCGGAGCAGCGCGGGCCTCGTGCGCCAGCAGCGTGTGCGCGGCGCCCTCGGCCCAGCGCCGCCAGTAGGCCGCGCCCAAGGCGCCTGCGCGGAACGCTGATACCAGCGTCTGCACACATTATATTTCTTTTTTTTTTTTTTTTCATTTCGGCCGAATGAAGTCCACTGCTGGACACAGGCCTCCCCCAAAGATCACCACAACGACCGATATGGGTGTGTTGTGGGCTCATTGGGGGGTTTTGCCATAATCGCCACGCTTGTCAGACGGGTTGGCGATCGCAGTTGATTTGTTAATGTAATCGAAGGAAGCTGCTGCCCATCCTCCGGCTAATACCATAGTCGACTTTTACGACACCCATGGGAGGAAATGGGGTGGTGGTATTCTGAACCGGCACCACACGGCACATTATATACATTATATTTTTCAACGAAATTTTACTATATTACATATAAATAGCTATATGTACGCTCATCACTGACTCGCTGAATTACTCTGTGATGCTGTAAGTAAATATGTTTATATTAAAGTGTTTGTTATAACGGGCGCCTTAGGCACCTTACAATACAGCCAACTAGTCAGGTATATTTAATAGTTTCGAGCGTATGGCACTCGAGGGTTGCAGCTGAAAACCAGCGTAAGGTGGTCGGTATTTCTGCCTCCTAACATTATGCTGAGCTGCGGCCCCGTTGGCACTATAATGTTCTTGTAATGATTAATTTATTTTTGTAGCCTATATTTGTAACATTTACTAATTGTAATATTTGTGTGTTTCTCTCTCTTTTTGTGCCAATAAACACATTTTCTTTCTTTCTTTCTTTCAGAACGGCAAGTCACCACACGTTGTTCAGTTCTTCTTGGCCCATTCGTTTCACAGGGATTTATTAGTATTTTTTTGTCATGTACACACAACAAGTGAAACGAGCCGTTTAGTGCCGGCTAAGAATACCACCAACCCATCTCATCCCGTGGGTGTCGTAAAAGGCGACTATGGGATTAGCCGGAGGATGGGCAGCAGCGTCCTTCGAGTACATGTATAACTGCGATCGCCAACCCGTCTACCAAGCGTGGCGATTATAGCAAAAACCCCCCACACAGCACACAACAGAAACCCATACCGGTCCTTGTAACAATGTTCGGAGGTGGGTTCTGTCTAGCAGTGGACGTTTTTTTCGGCTGAAATGATGAAGGGAAACAAGTGAACGCGGGGATGCAACGCCCCTCATTGGGTATCACATATTGTTGACCATGTTGCGTTTTGACTAGTAAAAACTAGTTTCAACTGACATTCATTTTGATTAGCAATTAATTCTAGTTGTAACGAAGACATTACATTCAGTATGATCTAGGTTTTATCCAGAGAAAACGCGTTCTAACTAAAAACGGGTTTAACATATGGGGTGGTCAGCACCATCCAATATGTTAAGCCCGTTTTTAGTTAGAAAGCGTTTTCTCTCCACCAGCTCATTGGCACTTTAGATTTATTTTGCAAAATTTGTCAATTTATAATAATTCAATACCATCACGTCAGTGTTCCGGTATCCATTAAGCGTGCTACATTCAACATTATAACATTTTTGTTATATATAAATGTTTGTAATATAAAAGTGTTACAATATTCAATGTAGCGTGGAATTAACACAAAAACATTCAACATTATTTATTATTTAACTTTTTGAGTTATGTTAATTTAATGAACCATTCAATTAAACATTACCTTTTAAAGTCTAAACTCCGGCTGCAAGGTTGCTACTTTCATCGAGTACTTATATATAAATTCAGAAGTAACATGCACAACTATAAAAAAATAAGGAAATATTTACCTGCATCTGTATCAACATCTCCTGCACCGGTGTCAACACACACGGCTGCAATTGATTCAGGTACTTCAGCTTTGCCTCCACCAGGTCTGTCAGATCATCCAAATCCTCATCTTTCTTATCCTCATTTAACGTCTCGCCTTTCGTGAAAGTTAAACCATTGCCATAACTTATCGTATTCTTCGGACTTTCATGTCCATCTACCTCTTTACTGAATCCTAAGCCGGTCCTCTCACCCGAAAATCCTTCGATGAACTGCGAATATTTTGTGGTATATGCTGGCTCTTCAACCTTGTTTCGGTCTGGTAGAACAGAGTTAGATATTCTGAGTTTTTTCTTGACTATATGCTCTTTTCGTTCTTCACTGTCTATGAGATATAAGTTAGCACCTTTTTTTTCAATTGCGTCAGCTTTTTTATCTTCGATATCTACTTCCATTGCAACTGGTGGTGGTTCCAGTGGTGTTGGAGTTGTTGTTGTTGCTTCATCAATGTTTTGAATACTTGGGAACAAAGGTTTTGCTTCAATGGGCGGTGTGACAGCACACGTGGGCGAGTCCGTAGTACTTACACTAACTGCATCATTAGATTTCTCCTCATCAAAGATATCCACTTTCCTTGTTTTGGTGACTTTTGGTAATTCTTTCTTTTCTATTTCTTCTAATAAATCATCCACATTAGTGTTTATATTTGTACTAGTTTCTTCTCTTTTAGGTGTGTTACTGCCAGACGTGGGTGCTTCGTCAATGATCATTTGCAGTTCTTTTGGTAATTCACCACCGAGTTTTTCTAGAAGTCTCGCTTTGCTTTTTAGTTTTATAAATAGTACACTTTCGTCTTGACTGTCTTCATCATTAGACTTGACAGACTTTTTATCCTTGGTCATAAAAAATAAAACATTTATTAATATAAAAACTTAAATATTGCTTTTGTGTTCTGAATGTAGGAAAAACGTTTATATTAACTACATCATGCTTTAGTATCCCTTCAACTTAGTTCTAAAAAGTACCTCAGATTGAAAACTTTAACCCATCACATCACTCCATAACCGTTTCAATTGTGTTAGGAAACATAATGGTCTAATTCAAACTAGTGACGTATTTTGTTCAGTAACTACAAAACATGCCAGAAGTATATGAAGAAGACCAATAAAGACCATGTGAAATCATCAGCATTTGACCCAAATGGGATAATTGCAAATGGTTGTGAACTCATAATTGAAACTGGAATATGTGATATGAAAATACAAAAGGGTATAATTTATGTATCCCAACCGATTAAAAGGTTATTTTTGAGTGGTTATCAGATAGTTTTCTCATCACCGGTATTCATCATCTACATCATAATATTCGCCGTGTGGTGCCAGCTCAGAATATCACCACCCCATCTCCTCCCGTGGGTGTCGTAACATTGGACTAAGGGATTAGCCGGAGGATGAGCAGCAGTGTCCTTAGAATACATTAACAACTCAACTGCAATCGCCAACCCGTCTGCCAAGCGTGGCGATTATGGCAAAACCCCCCATTGAGCTCACAGCACAGCCATTACGGTCGTTGTGGTGATCTTTGGGGGAGGCCTGTGTCCAGCAGAGGACTACATTCGGCCGAAATGATGAAAAAAAAAATGACGATCATAATATCAGCCACTTATACGTCCACTGCTGAACAACAGCCTCCCCCATAAATTTCTACTATTGTGTCGTCATTTTGGGAGGAAACAAATATTTTTGCTTAATGGAAACTAAAATATTTGTTCCAAATAAATCATGGTGTGCTGTGTTAGTTTGTTGCACCATGCACATATACAATCACAATCATACGATAGATAATAGTAATCAAAAGCGAAAGAACATTGAATTGTAGTTGAAAGTCTGTATGTATACTCTCTTGCCGTGTGGTGCCGGCTACGAATAGCACCAAACCATCTCACCCCGTGGGTGTCGTAAACGCCGACTACGGGATTAGACGGAGGATGGGCAGCAGCGTCCTTCGAATACATTAACAACTTAACTGCGTTCGCTAACCCGCCTGCCAAGCGTAGCGATTATGGCAAAGCCCCCCGATGAGCACACAACACACCAATATCAGTCGTTGTGGTGATCTCTGAGGGAGGCCTGTGTCCTGTAGTGGACTATATTAGGCCGAAATAATAATAATAACAAATGTATACTATCGTAGTGTGATTTCTTCGTCTATGAATCTTGATATTATAACATAATAATAAGTACCTGGATGACCGAGCTTTGCTCGGTATTTTCGTGTTACTTAACAACGCCATCTGCTGTTGTGTCGTTAAAGCAATTAGTTGCTCACAAAAAATAGTATTATTATTCGCCAATAGATGTCAGGAAGAGTCATATTTTTCAGTTAAGACTACTCAAACGCCTATAAAATGACATTTTCTAAAAATGATTCCTAGCTAGATCGATTTATCGCCCCCGAAACCCCCTATATACTAAATTTTATGAAAATCGTTGGAGCCGATTCCGAGATTCCAATTATATATATATATACAAGAATTGCTCATTTAAAGATATAAGATATTACACACCTCTTTCCCCACATCATTTTCAGTCTTATCATCAGGAGAATTATGTGTATTATTGATTAGCTCAGGAGGTAGTTCAGGTCCTATTGGCACCGTGTAATTCAAACTAGGAGGTAACGCCGGCCCATACTCTTGTGGGCTTACTTTATTTTTTGGCTTCTTGTGGGGGACATTTGGCTTGGCTTGAGGTTTTGGAAGAGGAGGCGCGACGGGCTTTGCAGGAATTTCTGCTTCATCATTTGATTCCGAGTCCGAATTGTGATATGAGGTTATCAGTTCTATTTTCCTGTAAAGGAGTAAAGGCATTGGTTTAAAGCAGGGATTCCCAAAGTGGTGGTTAAAATCGACCCCTATTAATTAACACAAGGTCGTATTTGAAACTTTCAAGATTCTATTTAAGTTGTGTTACGTGTACCAACTTCTTATAAGAATGACTAATATTTTGGTAGGAAGTATCGTTGTTGTACTTTTAGTCGAAAAGGGCTTCAGTGTGGCTACAAACATTTTGACAAAACAAAGAAAGTTTCTTTAAGGATCCATTTGAAAATTAATGAACGCAGAAATTTAATGCTGCAACTCAATATTGAACCGGATTTAGCTAAATTGGAAGACAGTCACCAGGTTCATCTATCACACAGAATTTCTTATTTTTTCTTTGCATATTTTATTTTCAAAAAATAATTACATACTTAAGTATTTTTACGTAATTAGTATTAATAATTATTTATTACACTTGATGTTTACTGAATTTAATGTCTATTTATTTTGTTAAATTTTGATGAGAAAATGATGTCAAGTTTACTTACTTAACCAACCACATAGTTTTTAAATTGGTAAGTATTTTGTATCAATAGGAAAAAAACTAGAGATAGGATTTTTAAAGTAATTTGGTTCATTTTGGAAAAGGGGTCTCTTGCTCAAAATAGTATGGGAATCCCTGGTTTAAAGGGTAAGTAATATAATTATAATTTTTACACAGCATAATCTTCACGCCTGTAAACTACAGGTTACGCAGAGGTATTGTCATTCACCTTCTTCAATGACATTAGGACTACTGCGATGCTCTAGTGTGATCATACGAGGACCTGGAGCCTCCCTTAGGTGCCGAAGATGACCGCTCCAGTGGTTTTAGCCGGTAGGAGTCCCTTCCTTCCCCTTACTCTACATACCCTTCCCCGGGATGAAGGAAGTTCATGAAGAATTTCCACTGGGCACCAATATAATATAATAGGACTACTGCAATAGTACCTATTGCTATATTTATCAGAAATAATTCCAGTTTCTTAAAATTCGGTTGTTTCGTTCCTGGCGTAGAATACCACCTGTACCTTCAATCTACCTGATAATGTAAAAGCGCGACTACAGGTTTATCCAGAGCATAGGCAACAGCATTAATTAATACCAATCAATCAGATTGGTGAGATCAGCATTCTGGGTGTCAGCGATCATCATTGAAGTAAATAACGAGGTAACTAGATATTACAATTTAATAAATGAAGCAGATGACGAAGTATGGTTTTGTTGTATATTAGACAGTTTTTGATTTAGAAACTTTTTATTTGTAACTTGCCATTAAAAGTATATAGCAGATTAGTGAACTTCCAGATAAATAAATAAGTTCTGAAAGGTTCGGTCATAGTTTGTTTGGTGATACACCCATGCATCCATCTACGCATCCATCTCCGCCTCCGGAGCCAACAGAGTTGCCGCCTCAAAGGATACCATTCGGTATCCTCGTGCGATCTGTATAGCCGCTCTATGCTGCAGACCATGAATCTCGGTTCTGCAGCGCTGGACGCCCGAGAGTCGAGATGACCAAACAGGCTACAAGTTTGTAGTCCCAGCGGTTTAGGTCATGCGTTGATGAATCAGTCACAGGACAAGTAATTTTATACATATATAGATCAAATCATATAAATAATCAAATAATATTGTATGCCACTCGGGAATATCACTCGCGTGTTGCAGATCCTTTTCACATTCAAACCCCATAATAAGTATAGGATCTTTCAAAAGGACTAAACTATAGTTATCTGGGAAAACCTCAGTGGTGAGCTTGTACCAAAACCTGAGATTATGCTCAAGGAAGCTATTGAGAAACCACACAGAAGGAGACCATTTTGACCCTTAGTTAAGATGATGAACTTCCTGACGATTTCGAAAGGTGTGATGATAGAAAATAATCACTGACATCATATCAAACAATTCCTCAGAAGACTTATCTGTTATATCTATCATTTTGAATACATTCTTACTCGTCCTCATCATCACTGTGGATCCTTTTCTTGCTTGCCTTGTTTGCTTTGCTAGTCTTCTGTCTACTCCCAGTGCTGTTCCTTTCACTCTTCTTTGTTGTCTTTGTAGAAGCAGTGGCAATCACCTTGTTCTGTGAGTTTTGTTTCTCGGCTAGTGCTTGCTGGTAGAGCTGCCACTCTTCTGCCGTAACTTCGGCTGTTCCTGGAGATCAATATAAATAATATATCACTTGGGCTGAGATACTGAATAAAAGGCATAAAAAATGGTACAAATACTAAATGACCCAAAAAAAGCCAGCTTTTTTTCAGGAAAAGTAAAATCTTGGTTTTTATTCATATAAAATTACCAGAGATGGACAATTACGTATAAAGGCTTCTGCCCATTACACCGTACCATACCATGACCGCGCTATAAAAGTATCAAGCAAAAAAATTGTCTTTGTATGAATTAATGTGGAACAGCGCCTACTAGACCGTTCCGTCACCATGTAACACCATAGCGTCACAGTGGAAATATGAATCACAGTGACTCGAATCCTTCGCTCAAATCGCCGACGTCTGAATGGAACGATGACTGTATGGTTGCTAATTACACAAAATAAATAAAACATATTTTATGACAATTACAAAGGGTTATTATAATAATATTGATCAGATGTGCAACTGAAAAATACTTGCGACATTTTGATTGACTTGATTTAAGCTTCCTATTATTAAATTTAATTATATACTGAACTCTTATTCTTATGAACAATTTAAGTAAAAACTCAAAAAGAAAACAATCACAAGGTATCGCAAACTATTTTTTTTTTTGTGTCAATAAGTTTAAGCCCATTTTTATAGTAAAAACCAGTTTTAAAGTCGCACGTGAAATTGCGCTAAGCGAAACATGAGACCGATACTCCCAATTACAATTTTATTTTTTCTTTTTTTATTACCGGACTGCGCTGTAGTTTTTCGGTAAGCGGCTGCGACGCATCCCACGCCGCGCCCCACCGCACGATTTACCCTGTGCGGCCGCCGAGTCGAATCACTGTTCCACATATTTCCACTGTAGTACCGTGCTACCTGACCAGAGCAAATTCACGAGTAGGTACCAGTACGCTGAGTGCATGGTACGATACGTTTAGATTGCGACATTTCTTTTCTGTGTCTGATATGTTGAAAGCACGGTCTTGGTATGAATGTGGTAATGGGTAGACGCCTTTAGTGGAACCAGCCATTGCCTTAAGTTTTAAACAATACAAATGTCAATGTTTAATTGCATAATGGTGTGTGCTACCTAATACATACCTAAGACATAGTTATTGCAATTGTCAAAATATTGTATTCACTGACAGACATATTACTGAGGGAGTTGTGTGGTAACAAGGTTAAGCAAGCCATACCCCCTAGCGAGAATCACCCCTCCTGGTTTGTGACGCGAGCGAGAATCACTCCGCCTGGTTTGTGACGCGAGATCGCATGTGCTGTTGAGAAGCTGCAGCAGTCAGAAGACAACAAACACCCGCTAGTTGGCCAGTCCCTCCCCTACGCCGCGCCTTAAGAGCCGCCACAGCTTCATGGGCATTAACAAAGCCGCTCTGTAGCTCGCCTGGAGCTATGGGCTTAAAGCTTTTCCTCACTGGATAAACCAGTCACCAGGACATCATCTTCCCAGGATAGCCTCGAAGTCCCTCAACAGTTTCCGAACAGGTGTAGGGCAGGTGTGGTTAAAACTGGAAGAGGTGGGGCCTGTCTGGGGATGACAAGGTGTAACTATGGCGCCATACAAACAATGGAGCACCTACCATTTTGCCCTGACAGTTGTGTCCTGTAATGTGGGGGACCAGACCAGATAGAGGCCAACCAAAGAGGCATCGAGCTTGTCATGTTTTAAGCCAGTGAAATATAGATGGGAGAGTTATAGCCATTGACAGAAAGAAAGAGAATTATATAACTGGATTATGTCAACTGAGATCGTGCAGAATCTGTCGAGTTGTTTTTACCTGATAAATTTAACTGTTGCTGAGCCAACTTGAGTGCGAGTAAGTATTCAGGTGGTGCCTCCCATGTCACTGCATTGGTTTGCTGGTTCCAGTAGTAGGTAAAACCGCTAGTCTCATCATAACATGCTGACCATGCTGTAAAAAGAAATGGATAGTATATAGGTCATTTTGATAGATTTTCCAAAGGTGATTATGAATATAATATGATTTGGCAAATAAAATACAGCATTCTGCCCAGAATCGCCTATTTTACACCACCATAATATCCGCCAAAGGACGTCCACTGCTGAAACAAGGCCACCCACATATATTACCACAACGATGTCATCAATTTGGATGTAATTTGCCAGTACTCACCGCACTTGGCAGGCGGGTTGGTCAGTATAGTTACTGTACAACAGTAGGGATGGTACTGCCCATCCCTCTGGTTTTGTCCCTTAGTTGCCTTTTATGACATGTAGTGGAGGAAATGGGATGGTGCTATTCTTAATCCAGACACCACACAGAACTATTTTACACACCTACTCACAATTATTTATTCATTTTGGAAAGTTGAGTAGTATTATAATTTATGTTGAATCATGAAATTTCACTGCTTTATTTTCATAGATATGCATTATGAAGAAACTACAACACAATACTGATGGAGAACTTGTTTTAAAATACTGAGCATTGTAATGTAATGCTTCTGATTATGTCATAATAATAAACATAAAATATCATAAGAAATTCAAGTAATTATTACTACTACTACACAAAGACAATAGCCTATTGAAACATGAGTTTTCCTCATACTATTCATAATTATCGAAGCACTGTTGAAATTTTTCAAATGTTATCTTGTGATTTCCACATGAATATATTGGACATCATGCCTGTAATAATTTCCCATAGACATAAGCAGAGGCTGTTTCCATTATTTGCACATTCTAATAGTGTAAAGTGAAGACTTACGGCAGTGTGTTATGGGCGCTGGATGAACTGCGGCAGATGCATTCGCAGATGCCGATACATTTGGATAATTATGTGCCGGCAAAGGCGCCGTACCAGCAATCCTGCTTTCAGTTCCTGGTGGCAGTGGAGCCAGAGAAGCGGTGGGCGGCCCATCATCCGATTCTTCATCAGAATCACCGTAATTTGCTATCAAACCAGCCAACGGATTCGCCTTACTCATGATGAAACTTGAAACTTCAAAGTTTATAAGTTCTCACTTTAAACCACTTTCCCTATAATATCATACTACATGCAATGTTCAATTGTTATAGTATGAGTATGATTTTACGTAAAAAATCTTCTATGGATAAAACATTCCAACACGCTTTTGATCCGCATTTCGCACGTTTGACACTTCTATACAAGTGGAAATGTGTGGAAATGATGGTAGTTGGTAGCCATTTTTAGCAAAAAAAAGGAATTAATAGACATGTCAATTTGAAATCGAATAATTGTAAAATCGATTTTGTATTGTAAAGTATTCGATTATTCAGAAATATATGGGGCGCTACACCGATTCTACGAAACGTTCATAAATCTCTCAAATTAGATTGATTCAAGAACTAGCAATAAAGTTCCTCAACTGGATGCGGTATACGGTATTTTGATCTTTGAAAACTTCAACTTTGACTAACTCTTGTCTAGTAAATAAGTCTGTGGCGAAACCTACATCGCCAGCAATACAACTACAACTTACAACGACATGTACTCGACTATCAAATGCAACTCTCCGATGACGTCAAAGAATCCTGAATCACACTATTAAAGTATTCGCGCAACGCAGCATATATACAGTCGTCCAACATCATCCAATGTGCTTCGGCCCGCCTGGCTGAAGGATCCTCCCTTTTCTATGGAGGAACACCACACCTTGATCCCCATAAGTCAGTCATTAACTTACATACTTACTAGACAAGAGATTAAGACAGCCTCGTTGTACTAGTGGTCGTAAGCGTGACTGCTGGTCATGCGTCCGATCCCCAAGTCGGGCAATTCGGGTAGGTCTGAATTTGTGCCCGGTGTATGGCAGTAGGCTTAACCCACATTATATGGGACGTTTCATCATTTCGGCCAAATGAATTCCACCGCTGGACACAGGCCTCCCCCAAACATCACCACTACGACCAATATGGGTGTATTGTGGGATCATTGGGGGGTTTTGCCATAATCGCCACGCTTGGCAGATGGGTTGGCAATCGCAGTTGAGTTGTTAATGTACTCGAAGGACGCTGCTGCCCATCCTCCGGCTAATTCCTTAGTCGACTTTTACGACACCCACGGACGGAGATGGGGTGGTGGTATTCTGAGCCGGCACCACACGGCACGTGTATTATTTATTTATGTCATTAAAGTTACAGTCATGTATATACATTATAAATTCACAGGTTTTTTAGTAAAATTATATTAAGTAGGCCTACGGGCACTCATGGGATACCAGCCCAACCAACCAATAAAGGCAAGCCGGAGACGAGGCCCTGACCGACTCTCTGGAGCAATCGGGTACGCAGTGTCGCCACTCACATTCAGCTCGCCACAAACTGCCCTGCGTTCTGTAAGCTACTTTATTTGTTTTTTTTTTTTATCTTATGGTAAGAAGAAATCAAGCAGCTTTAATCTGCCCTCCAGGATTACCTTATCCCATGGTGAGATAACGACTGCCCAGAGGGGTTCAACACTGATATATTTCTGCATAAAGACGTTATTGTAAACGTTACGATTTGGAAATATTTGCGTTATTACGTTACCTACCGTAGACTGTTTAACTATTTAATTTTATTTACAACTGGTAACAAGTGGGAGTACTACACCTCTATTTACCCCTTCGGAGAAATACTGGCGTGATGTTTTGTTTATTCATTTAATATTATATCTATAATACGGTAAATTATAATCAATAATGTTCTGTCTATATTGAAAATGTCACCATTCATTGAAAATCATCTATTAATGCCCGCTTTAATCGGGTAACAATTTTGGTGCGTGCTATTTGAGACGAATTGGATATCAATTTCTTTTAAGAGAATGACATCCCTAATCTTAGGCAGAACGATTCTACACTCTACACACAGAGATCACTTAACATAATAAAACAAGGCGTAAGCGTACTGCAACTTCTACGATATAAAAAAACCCTAATTCACATTTTAAATATAACATTAATTTTCTTTATTATAATAAAACATATAATATAGTGTAAAAATTACGACTAAGTATCGTATGTACATGTATCGTTCTGATAAGATTCAAGCGCCATCTATCGTAAATTATCAAACCTTTTCGTTTTAGCATGGACTTGTGATCACCACAGATGGCGTCACACTCTCGCGACTACTGTCACAGAGTATGGTCGGCCACCAATATCAAGCTATTATCTTCCAGTATAGCTGATCTGAGATCTTAATCCTTCGCTTTCCGTACAATAGGAGATTAGCTTATACTAGGAAATTTTTTGCTTCATATGTAGCCGTGTGTACAACTATCACGACGGTAAGTAACTTAGACCATTTAACCAACTTGGCTAAATTAGCAGGGACTGAATAACCGAAAAATATCAATGGTTTTATAAAGCGGTAATCGTCATACCCTTTTATTAACACTACCGAAATATAAGTCTACATTTAAATAAATCTACATTAATGTTTCTGGAGCGGTATATTTACAGGTATGAATAAAGGTTGTATTTCGCAACCGCTATATAAATGTTTAACCTGTAATAATTTAAGCACCGCTATGGGTCTTAGGTCTTAGATGGTGTATATACGAACATATTTGTGTGAACATACACATGTACACCATTATCAAATTGAAATGCACAGTATCAGCCAGTAACAAAATTACAATAAGTGTGTGTGTGTGTAAAACATTTAATGAAAAAAACTTTAAATGACTTCTCTCGCGTGCCTTGCCTGTGGTATGTTTTCGGTACCGAAATTGCAAAGCGGTTGAATATAGGTACAGGTTCAGATTTCGATACCTATTCTGTACCGGTACGATATCGGTGGTTTGAACCGGTATTGTCTACCGCTTTCAGGCCCCATAAATTAGGATTAAATAGTCTAAGGTAGGTAACGAAATAACGTAAACATTTCCAAATTGTAACGTTTACAATAACTTCTTTATGCAGAAATATATCAGTGTTATTCCAAATTATTAGATGTAAATTGTGTTTTTAGAAAAAAATGACCTAGCTAACGACTTCTCTACCCGAGTATATAAAGAGATACCAATATTAGGAACATAATCAATAAACCAAACAACATTTTACAAACTAAGGTGTTTTTAAAAGTGTGGATGTGTTGCCCGCGCTCTGTCTATGATAGTCATATGAAGAATGATAATTCTCGATTAAATCGAGTATCAATTTTTTCTATTTTTATTATTTATTATATTATAGACACAGAACATTATTGATGTTAACTTACCGTAATTACAAGTAATTGGATAGAAATATCATTAAATTAATAAACGTTTAACATACCATCAGGCCTTTATTTCTCCGAAGGGGTAGGCAGAGGTGTGTACCTAGTACTCCCACTTGTAGTCAGTTTTGGTATGTTATATACGTCCCATTAAATAGAGAGTGAGCCTATTGCCATACACCGGACACAAATCCAGACTCGTGCTACTACAGGTAATTTAAAGTTAGAAAAACGCAATAATATATTTCCAGATCGACATGCCTAGTCACCTCCCCTGAGTATTACATTCCTTGCCCAGACTGTCAGTTGGTATTAAGTGTATAGTCTATGGCCTAGACACGGACCGACCACAGAGTACCTTTTTATAACCTGAGAGGACCGACCGTTGTAGTAGCAAGACGCCAATCTTAAACGTAATTCTTGCAACATCTTGCGGAAGAAAATTCTTTCCTTCCTACTTCCTATGTTTATGGAATGTTTATGCACGAGTTATACTGCACTTGTGAGAAAAAAACGTCATTTCATGCGTAAATCTATACTGTAAATAAAAATTACAGTAATTTGTTTTAATACGCGGTCTAATGGCGGCTGGCGCCAGGATTCTCTCTCTTATCCACGAGATCAACTATTTGGAACCGTGCAACTTAGATTCTGACGTTTCATAAGTGCCAATATTTGGTTTATTTGAAATAAAAAACTTTGACTTTGACTTTGGCTTTCGTTTTCTCTTCCTGTCTTCGCGCCCTATTTGAGAGCTATGTAGTTGTATGTACCGGTAGTAGCCGTAGCTATAGTAACGCCGTTCTGTAGTGCAATAATGTTCGTGTATGACGCGTCTATTTGTAAAATGTCATTATTTGCAAATAAATAATTTACATAATGAGTTATGCCAGCTGAAAATAAGCCAATGTTGCGTGTAAACTGTTCATGAAGTACGGAACTCTTGGCGCGCGAGTTATGTCGAGGCATTGTCAAACTATTAATCTCAAATCAGCTGAAGGACGAACACTGCTGAAAAACTACGATGTCATCGGCAAATCGAAGGTGAGTGATACACTCGCCAATGATATTAATGCCGAATCCTTTCCACTCCAGTAGCTTGAAGGCATCCTCCATGGCAGTGGTGAACAGTTTCGGGGAAATTACGTCTTGCCTACGTACGAAATGCCCCCGTGCTCTGTTCATGTACTCGGACCGACATGGTGGCGTTTCTGTATAAGCACTTCAACACTTCAATATACCGATAGTCAATCTGGCACCGCTGCAGAGATTGCAACACTGCCCAGGTTTCGATCGAATCGAAGGCTTTCTCATAGTCCACAAACGCCAAGCATAGTGGCAGATTATACTCCTCAGTCTTCTGTATAACCTGCCACAGCGTACGGATGTGGTCTATGGTACTCTAAACCTTTACGGAAACCTTCTTGTTCGGGAGGCTGGAAGTCATCAAACCTGCGCTCGAAACGATTCGTGATGACCCTTGAAAACAGCTTATAAACATGGCTCAGAAGTGAGATGGGTCTGTAATTCTTCAATAGGGTGTTATCACCCTTTTTGAAGACCACCACCTCACCTCTGTTACGCGCTTCCGGCGTTGTGCCATCGAGTAAGACGGAATTGAATAGCTTCTGAAGGACTTTAAGTACCGGTGTGCCCGCTTTCAGAAGCTCTGTCGTAATTCATCGGGACTCATCCAAGTATATTTCTTGTGAGATAACTTTTGGAAAAAGGAGTATGAACAACACAGTCCCATCGCCAGTATTGCGTCACCTAAACTGAGCAATCCACAAGTGAGATATTGGTTACCAACTCAATCATATCGGTAGTACTTAGATAAAATTTGGTCTAGATTTAGAATTGACACCGTGTGCACAAAATTGTTTCTATCTCTATCTAACACAAAGTAATATAGGTAGGTAATGTACACACGTTTCCACCCATAAAACGTAAGTACCTTTCACGGAGGCGGAGCAGCAATTCAACTGATAAAAAATAAAACAATCATGTCAGTTTTAATTATTTAACTTTATTAATACAAAACTAGCTTAATTAGGTATGTATAGGCACAAGTACAAAAAGATAAATATTATCTAGTCTACTACCTACTAATTACTTAATTTATCTTTTTAATTATACTTACATTAGCACTAGTAATATACAGCTTTATTATGAATGGTAATTATTTATAAGGTTTGTGATGAACATAATATATTAGGTACTTATGAGGCTAAGGCTCAATCTACAACAGTGCACCATCACGGATACGTAAATTAAATTAATCTGCTAAAGGATGTCTAACGAGTTTGACTACAGGTACCTGGATACACCCAACACAAAAACAATGTTTTTTTGCGATCCCTTAAGTATGAATATTGAAACAATCTTACTCGCTAGTCGATTAAAGATTTAATAAGACCCGCCAGCGGAATATTTATTTAAGACAATTAGGTACCCAGTTACAAAATTAAAATAAATAATAAAAACAACATAAATCTTGGATTAACATTAAATACATAGCAGAACAGACTAACAATAATGATCTTCTTCTTCTTCTTCTCTTAAATTATGGTTATAATAATGATCTTATTTTTGACATTTGCGAAATACCATTTTTGATTTCCTCGTTCAACGCAACTTTTCCAGTAAAAACAGATCGACGAAAAAGCCAAAATAAAACCTCTGTTTATGTTAGAAGTAATAAACACGGTGTAGGTAGACATTTAGTAGAATATTCCATGTGAATAATATGATACTTTTATAAGATGTAGGTCTACTTTAAGATGTGATCTATTCAATTCTTGTCAACATGAAACACATTATCTTTAATGTCATGTCATACTATTCTGTCACAAAAGCTTTGTTGCTTATGACCGTCAATATCCACAAAATTCATTCGTATAGTTCGTTTAGTAAAATTTACAAATTTCAAAACCTTTTGTGAAAAAAGTCCAAAACAAGAAGTGAAACAATATGGCTTTTACAACTACCGTAAAATTATGACAATTAATAACTTACTACATCATACATAAGGCATAAAAATAATATGTAGGATTCATTTCCCCTATTGTAGGTAAAGAAACAACAGTACATTAACAAAACGAGCAACGGATTTAATATCAGCTTAAGTATCTTTATTTCTTCGGTGACAGTTTTTATGGACTTTAAGTAGAACTACCTATGTTATTTGGTTACCGTTTGACCATGCAAGGTTCACAAGTACCAGGCACGAGATATGCGGGGTGACACTGAGGACAATTAGGATTCTCTCCAAAGCTTTGTCTCCCAGGTCTTGCTACCTGTACTTGGAATGATGTTTTAGCTTCATTACTCTCATAGCCGGGATGCTCCTCATCTAGAGGGAATACGTAATCAGGAATGAAGTATGAACTAATGTTGTATTCAACGTTAGTTGGTTCTGGGGTCGTTGTCTTTGGTTCGGGCCTTGTTACACTGCTGAATGGACTCTTACCCTGAATTGACCTCGTCTGCTGTACATTCGGTATGTTTGTCTTATTATCTTCTTTCGGAGGCATTAGATCCAAAGCGGCAACTGCCCATTTCCATTCGTAATAAACTGGTGGTCCTACAGTTGTTGATGGAATCGTAGCAGCGTTTGCAGAAGTGTATTCTTTAGGAGGTAGCAGGACTCCCTCAGGTTTGGGAATTCGTTTACCATTTCCTCTTGTCGATAAAGATTCTTCGGCAGGATTATTAGCTTTAGTATTGACTGAGTCAAACCTTGTAGCTTCAGGGAACGATTTATCATTATCTGTTTGGAAATTATTAAAACTGTTTCCAAAATTCTTGTTTTTCCTAGGAGTCCTCTCTTCCTCGGAACTCACTTGCCCAGCTGGAAGTTGGCCGTTCAGGTCAAGTATCTCAGATTTAGACATTGCAGTCTGATGTTGATGATGTTTTTCAGAAGACGTTGGATCGAAGCGTTTAATGAACTTGAAGACATGGTCTTCGGAAGGTTCGACACTTGAATATTTTAAGCTTGTTGTTTCCGTTGTAGGACTCACAGGAGGAATAAGTTCAATAGATGGTGGAGCAACGTTTGGGCTTGGAGTCTTTTTTTTTAAGTCGAAGCTGGGTGTAGGTCTGAACGTCGCGTCGGGTACTTGTGATGCTGCTTCATCGAGCTTATCGACTTTAACGCCGGATCTAAAGTTGGAATTGGTTTTAGCGATGGTGTTAGTGTTGGCGTTGTTCCGGAACCGGGCTGCGGTACCCGTAGACCAGGAGCTAGGAGGCCTGTAGTTCTGACTACCAATGTCTAAGTCGTTGTTGTCGACGTCGGTTATGGTGTCAGCTACGCCAACGATGCTGTTGCCCGGATGGTCGGGGAACTGGAATAAAAACACAGAAATTAATACCTAAGATATACTTAAGTAATATAAATTGTATGCAACTAATTAGCAAGTTTAAAATTAAACAAAAATAATTTTAAGCGATGATGCGGTTAACGACGGTGCACTTGAAGAAGCCTGTTCATCATCATCAGCCTATATGAGTCCACTCCTAGATTTAGGCTTCTCCGAGCGTGCGCTACAACATCCGGTCATCAGCTTTCCGCATCCAGCCAGACCCAGCAACCTTTTTCAGGTAGTTCATCCATCTGGCCGGTGGCCGTCCCACACTACGATTGCCCATAGGCGGTCTCCACTCTAGGACTCGTCCGCTCCATCGGCCATCGGACCTTCGACATACGTGACCAGCCCACTGCCACTTCAACTTGCTAATTTGGTGTGTCTATCACTTTGGTTTTCTTCCGGATACCCTCGTATCAGATTCTATCCGTTAGAGAGACTCCAATCATAACACGTTCCATAGCCCGCTGAGTGACCTTAAACTTGGAGACTAGTCCGGTAGTCTGGATATAGACTTTCATAGTGGCAGCGTGATACAGGCATTCAACACTTCGACATAACGTCAATCGATAACCACACCTCTGCAGAGAATCCAAAACAGCCGTTATTTCGATGGAGTTGAAGGCTTTCTCGTATTGGCTTTTATGGACTACGGTCCATAAAAGCCAAACACGGCGGTTTATTGTATTCCTCGGACTTTTCTACAATCTGCCGAACAGTATGGATATGGGCCACGGTACTGTAGCCTTGTCGAAATCCAGCCTGCTCCGGTGGCTTGGCTTCGTCAAATCTTCTGGCGAGACGGTTCATGACGTCTCTTGAAAATAGCTTGTACCGTGGCTTAGGAGTGGAAATGGGTCTGTAATTCTTAAGCAGAGTTTTATCTCTCTCCATTCTTGAAAAACAGCACCATCACACTCCTGCACCGGTGTTGTACAGTGTTGGATGACGGAATTAAACATGTACATCAATTCCCTCAACGCGGGATCTCCCCCAGCACTTAATAATTCGGTTTTAATTCCGTCATCTCCCGGAGCTTTTCCAATTATGAGCTGTTTCAGAGCCACCCTAATCTCACTTATATCGACGTACGGGATAACCTCGGTGTAATGGCGCACTAGCGAAGCCTTCTCTAGCGAGCGAGGTCTTCTGTGCTTTATGAAACCTGTTCAGTCGTTGTCAAATCGCGGACATGGGAGGAGAAATGAAGCTCGCAGAGTATACAAAAATGTGGGTAGGATAAATAAATCATAGACTTTAATGCGCTTACGCCTTATAATAAAGATATAAATAATACCAACTAATAAAGAGTAAACAATCTTTAACTGAAATACATCATTACGATTTCCACAATCATGAACGTGTGAATCGCTGCCTAGAAACTATCTTACGCATGCAACGGTATTTATTTTGAAGCCATAGGTCACGGGTTATGGGTCGCGCGGACCAAGCAATTACCACACGGAAATACGAGTGTTATTAGTTATGAACTTATGACAGCATTATGTCCCAGCAGAATAATTCGAATATAAGTTGTACCCAAAGATAATAATGGTGGTACTACATAAAAATGCGTGCATAGCAGCCAGCTTCCTCAAAACAGTTTTGAGCAGTCTAATGCGACTAGATATCGCCCAATCTTAGCGATCTTAAGTTCATTCCGTCACGATGGTGACCCAAAAATAATTATTTCATCGCTTAATACAAAATTCGGTATGGTGTTCAGATTAAGAATCTAGCACCACTCCATCTCCTCCCGTGGATGTCGTAAAAGGCGACTTAGGGATTCTATACAAGAGGGATGGGTAGCAGCGCCCCTTTGTTGAACAGTAGCGGTTCTGCTCACACCAAGCCACCTGCCAAGCGGGGTGACAGAGTTTAGAGTGCCTTACGGCCGAATACTCAAACGCTATTTAACGTTAAGTCCCCGCTTAAACAATTTGAGGCGCCCGGTTTTGTACCAAAAACAGGTTTCTCGAATAGTTAAAGCGGGGACTTAACGTTAAATGGCGTTTGAGTATTCGGCCGTTAGTCGCCTTTTACGACATCTTTAGGAGATGCAGTGGTGCTTTATTCTAAATCCACCACCATACGGAATATACACTGAATACTTAGATATTACTGTACCGAGATCTCAGTCTCCCTCAGCAGGTCGTAGTACGGGTTATATGGTGGTGCAGATAGGATGTCCGGGCGCGGTGTGCGTAGACGCATCTCGTCGTCCGACACGAACGGCTTGTCGCGTTGACCTGAAAATAATAATTAGTAAGCCTCAGAAACGGTATCTTTAACATGAATAACACAAATGTACACTTCTGCTTAACGCTTTGGGTATACAGGGACACTAATGCAATGGGGATTGTCCATTTTTCAAAATCCGTTCCAATAGATATAATTTTTTGAGGAACAACGTTTCTATTGGTGTTTATGTGGATAGAATTAAAAACTCTTTTAGATTTCTCATCTTTTTTGAAAAATACGTATGACTTTTATATATTGTAATAATTGTAAACAACGCAAAGGAATTATGATAAAATTCCTAAGCATAGTTTACAAGTATAACTAAAAAATACAGTGTCTACCTCTACCAAGAGTTGTCAGCATAGACTATACACTAATACTGACATAGATGCGCAACTCTAAAATCACAATAATAAAAAATGCGTCCTTCACTACCAGATGGCACTACGTTTGCATTTAGTACCGAAACAATCCTGCAGGTGGCGTGCCTCTCCAAACGTATTTTTAATAGAATTTGTTCATTATATGTAAAAATCACTAGATCGATTAAACTGCGCCGGAGACCATATATAATATATTGAAGAAAGTTTTGCAATTTAAACCGACCTAATAATTACTCGGAAAATAGATTAGTTCCACAAAAACTAAACAAGTGAAACAGTTTAATGTTTTTTTTATTTCCCTTTTCATATAATAATCATATGCTTGTTATTTAACCAGCTTGTTGTCTATAAGTTGTCTATATGTCTGATAAGTGCTGGAAACTTAGAATACTTGGAAGCGCAGTCGTATAATAATTCAATCCAATATCAAAACACGAAATAAAGTTTTCAAACTTAAAAAACTAGGTAGGTAGTGATTAAAAACTTTTCTATTTGACAAGTGTTGCAATTTTAATAATAAAAATGTTATGCTTTGTCGACATAAAATAAAATATAGCGTTTTATTCATTTACACATAAAAAGAGATTGTAATTAACAATGTATTCACATTAATTAATATCATAAATAATTTTATTTTGCCAACTGTTGATTAATGTATTAGGTACTACTGCCATCTAGTTATATAATGAATGAAACTAATATGAAATATGCTGACCGTCGGCAGAAGATGGCTCTAGTTTCTATACAACTTTTCGTAGCCATCATTTGTATGAGACTTTCACCCCCCTGGTTGTCAGTCAAGCGTTAGTGTCAGTGTCAAAAACATAACCTCTCTCTACTTTAATAAAAGTATCACATCATAAGAGTTAAACGTAGTTATTACTTGCTATAATGTGACGTCTCTCCCTTTGTGTCATTGTGTTTTATTTTCGTATTGTATTAGGTGGCGGATCAACCATGGGACCATCTCTTTCTCTATGTATTCGCAACCGACCAATCTCTTGCGTGTATTAGTTTACGACGTTGACATTGGCAGAATCTTACTGGGCCTAGACTCAATGGAATAAGGCCAACTCCACATAAATAGAGAAATCTCATTGTAGTAATGTGGTTTTATGGTGGGAGGACAATCAATAACAGCGCAGTGTCGATAGCGTACATAATCTTATCTATTCCAAAATAACTTTCTGTTTAAAATTGGCTATAATTTCGATCGAAAATGATGTAATGCAATACAGGTTATAAGACTAGGTTATAAATAGCATGACAATTTGTTTTTTTTTATGGCATTTGTATAACATTTTGCCAGTGTCAAGTTTACTTGCATGACAATATTTGAAAGATGACGTTGGGTGACAGTTCTTAATACGTACGAGTGAGGCATTGACACAAGGCTGAACTAATGCCTCCCCCATTGAATTCAACAAATATGTCATAATTTTGGGGGAGATTTGTCAATACTCACCACGCTTGGCAGGCGGGTTGATGAGCGCAGATTGATGCTGCTCCACAGAAGGGACACTGCTGCCCATCCCTTTGGTTTAGAATCCCTTAGTCACCTTTCACGACACCCACGGGAGCCGATGGAGTGGTACTGTATTCTTAATCTGGACACCACACCGAAATACCAGCGGGTGAAATAAAAATAAGAATCGAAAAAGGCTCTAACACGCAAAATGAGGATTTACCTTAAGGGTTTCACAACTGGTTTTTTCTGTGCCGCTTTCGTAAAAGCAAACAAAATATAAGTTATTAAACCATCGCGAATTTCACTCATATTAGACTATGATTTCGGGACTTTTCGCGCACAGATAAATCAAAACAATATTTTGACTAAGCTTAGCATTGTGATTCAGCATATCGTGTTTCAATAGTCTATATAATTCATACTCTAGTATGAGCAAACAAAATCATTGGGCGCCTCTAACGGCATTACAATATCCAGAACGCACTGCCCAGACGAAAACGGTAATATAAACTCTAGACTCTAAAGCAAATTTACAACAATCTATAAACATAATGACTTCTTACGCGCAAATATAATTTTAATGATTATAAAAAGAATAACAGTTTGTTATAAACTGTGTATAATGCGACTACTAAATGCCCATTGATTGCGGTTGCTGGCGGCCGTTAACCGCAACCAACCTTACAACCTGGTTAGTTAATTAATTGTAGCTTTTTGAGGTTTCAGTTTAACTGTCAACATTTGATAGTAATTTTAGCGAAGGTAGAAGAAAACGCTGCAATTTTTTTTTCGGGCAACGCTCGCCTTTATACCTTAGTAACGAAACACTATGAAAGCGGGACATAATAAAATAATAAGCCCTTTTTATCATCGGTAAACAAGCAGTGATAGCCTAGTGGTTGAACACTTGCCTTCCATACAGGAGGGTCTGAGTTCGACCCTGACCCCCGACTTTTCGGATTTATTGCGGATCAGAATTTGATTACCACTGTGTACATCCCCACATGATATCCATTATATACATCCAGGATATCCATTGATATATCCACCCGTATTTATCCTCGGCATGGTGGGATATCACAAATTGGAAGCAAGACGGGAGGTAGCACTAGCCACATATTTGTTTAAAGTACTAAGGGGTCAAATACATAACCCAGCCATACTACTGGAGATCCGACTGTGCATGTCAGAGAATTACGCGGGGCGACGGCGGCGGCCTGAGCTGCTGGTGGTGCCGAGCGCGCGCACCAATTTACTACCGCAGGCACCATTCACGCGAGCGTTACACACGCTCTACGCCGTGGCTGACTGTACTGTTTGTTTGTTTTCTTGCTCACTGAACGAGTTCACACGGACCACTTGTTATTGTATATGTTATAAATATGTTTTTGTATAATATGAAAAACTTCACTATCTAACTAGATAATACCCTGTAATGATAGATAAGATAAGTAAGGGAGGATAAATAAAGAAATGATGAATAGAGTTTTCTCATTAATCCAGGTGCCACTTACACAGGTCTGAATGGTTGACGACTGTGATTTTGATCTCTCCAAGTGATCCTCCTAATTCAACAGCAATAAGTAGCAACCGATCTCCGTACAAACATTTACTTACAAAATCTATGCAGAAGGCGTGATTGACGGTCTCCGGATTTCTTCCGACTCATCAAATAGTGATTAATGTAAAAATAATTAATTACACAGACAGCGAGTAACATGACTTAGAATCATGAGTATTTGCACCCCACCTGATATTAATTGCAGGGTTATTCATTATACGACATCTAAAATAAGAGCTGGCAAAATGAGGCAATATAATAATAAATAGATGCACATAAAATTTAACACATAATACTCTAAAATGACCTCTAATAAAATTAAATAACAATCCACAGAGGAATATTTTTTGTAGCAACATGCATTACTTCACACTTCACATATTCGTTAAACATATGGCCAATTAAAGCGGCCATGTACGAGTAACGACGGAAATGACCGAGCGAGGCTAAACATTAGTGATGTAACTACTTAGTAATCGATAAATCCGAGTGAGTCCTAATATCTTATATGGATCTGAAATTATGTTAGTTCATCTCTGAACCTTAAATTATTTACATGGAGAAATATTTGGTAAAAATTACCTTATTTTGTAAAACATTACTTACAAAAGCCTATCATTTTACTGAGTGGAAAAGTAAGTTTATTACAGACAATGGTAAAATAAGTAAGATTTATTTATGTTTGTACTATAGTCGCTCGTCACCTCGAGATAGTTATTTAGTCTCTTATGCCCAGTAATTTCACTAGCTACAGTGCCCTTCTAACCGGTACACAGTAATGTCTAAAGTTTAAACAGTACTGCTAACCGGCTAATATCTAGCACGGGGATGGTCCCACTTGACAAGAGACATCCTAGCAATACGTAAGTTATAGAATCTTTACAGTCAATTTCCATAGCAATATCCAAACTAGTACTAAGTGCGTAAGTACGTTTCTTTTATTAACCAGATAGAAATACATCATTTACTTCCACCACCCCGGGGAAGGGTGAAGGACCATGACCAAGAGCGGTCATCTTAGACAATGAAAAGGGCCTCCAGGTCCTCAATACCATGACACTAGAGACACCCATTGGTGCCACGCTTTTAAGCATCTCAGACGGGATGAATATACATCGGTTACCCCTCTAGCAGTGTAAAAAGGCTGACCCCCCAGGCACATCTCGAGGGGATTGTAAAGGATCGCCCCGAAGCCTCACTGTGCGCTGTGCTGCGCACACGGCAGCATATGAACACGTGCATACCGCCGTCTTCCCGGGGGTCATGGCATGCGCAAGCAGGTTCCACAACCTGAGCGCTCACGATCCCCGAGACTCCCCGTCATATATAGAAGACAGGCATGTTGGACATGAGCGCCGGAGTGGTTGTTATCCCGGCGGTGTGTCCTCCTTCGAGCGGGATCGGCCCTCTCCCGACAGGTGCTTACTTATAAAAAATTTACGCAAAGAAGCTTGCTGCTAAAAATAAGTATATTCTTTAATATTAGGCGGTGATCTAATGAATGATTGAAATTGGTTTTTATCTATTCGATAAAATTACAAAGTCAAATCTAAATGTTTGATAATCCTGTCACGTTTATGCGTTTCCAATTCCGCAGTGCAGATGTTATTTTTAAGGCCGTATTACTTAACCAATATTAAATTGAATTTGCCTTAGACAATGCGTTATATCTTAGGGTCAATTATGTAGAAGTGAACATTAAAGATGGCCACAGTCCACTGCTGGACTTATATATATTGTGTATGCATGTAAAGGTATAATTTATTAATTCATTATCAATAACAACTCAAACTAATAATATTTAGCTCCAATCAACTTCTAAGAAAATACTATTTTCTAATTGCTTAGTAATGCATAGGTATTATAAATTTATATGCTGAATACATTATTGTAAGCACTCGAGTGATACTACACATCACTGAATGTACGAGTCAAGGGTACGCAATGATTACTCCTATTCATGCAACGTCAGCGCCCCCTTCTTCATCGTCCTAGCACGTTTGCAGTGTATTGCCACGTCCTGCATCACAATCCGCACCAATATATTGTGTTTCAGCCAAGGTTAGGCAGTGATTAGTCCTATTGATGCACCATTAACACGTTCTCCTTTAAATCATAGCATGTATCCGTTATAGCCGTTTTTTCAGCACGGCCAAATGCCTCATGGAATGTACCGGCTAAAACATCTGGGCGGTCATTTTCGGCACCGAAGGAGGGCTCATGGTTCTCAAAAACGGACGGGGCTACCCATTAGTACCGCACACCTATAGGCACATCTCTCGTGGACGAGAGCCGACTGAAATGACGCAACCCCCCCGGCTCATCCGGACAGGGACCCTGAATTTAGGTTCTGTAGCGTTGGACGCCTTTTTTCGTGGGGAAATCGTCATGGACTCCCTTTGCCCTAGAAAAGGGCCGCGTGCGTTATGGATACTTACCAGCTAAAACTTCGCGGTGTTTCTTCCACCTACCTATGACTGGGGGTGAGGATTTTGCCAGGCATTAGGCCGCACCCGGGCAGGTATCGGACGGTCACTTGGTCTGACGGGCCCCGTCTATGTGCGACCTGGCCAGCCGCACATTCCTCCAGAAAGACGCAAGCCGCCGGCAGTTGGTTTCTGCTTCTGGTCGGGTAACAGCCTGCCCAAAGTTCGTCAGCCGCAGCTCATGGAGGTCGAAGTTCGATCAGCGCCCCCAACGCCCGGTGCGTTTTAGTGGAGGGGAAGAGAGGTGGTCTCTTTCAGCCTCTACTTCACCACGTCCTTTGTGGTGTTCAAATCCTCGAAAAAGGAGGTGACAGCATATCATGTGCTCTCGCCCCTGACGATGGACTGAACCACGATCGGAAGCGAGAAGAAAGGATTCGGTCTTCTACTCTTCTTACGATTCTCTTAGCTTTTATTTCAATCCCTCGAGATCGGGTAGCAGCTGGTGAAAGGATGTCAATGTGCTCTTCGAAGCCCCTTCCGTTACAGTCTAGGTCCAAAGGGTTTCTAAGGTGTACATGTGGCCACATTACTCAACTGCTTTGTGTGTGACAAACAAGGCACAGTTGTACGGTGCAGTGGTACTGGATTGGCTTTCTACGCTACTGGTCGCGGGTTTGCTTGCCACACCAGCAAAATGTTGCTTAGTTGTAGGGGTTAACAAGCGTTACTAGTAATGTATGACCAACATTTTTAAATATTATATTTATTTAACAAGTATTCTCCATAAATTATTCTTCATTAAATTACAAAATAACCAGGGGCGTTGTTACTCACGATTTTCAATGTTTTTTTTTGATATCTAGACGCTATATTTTTTTGATTAATAAAATACTAGTCATCGAATACTAGATGCAGTCTATACTATTATTGTATTTATTATTCATAATATTATAATTTATGACCCCTAACCAAAACTACAACGAGATCTTAATTATGAGTCTATAATTTTTTGTTTTTTTTTTTTATTTGGAAATCATCACGTATACATATGGTAGATTTTTGATGTGTAACATCTTTCCTCTAGCTTTCCTGCAATCTGTGGGAGTGATTTCGTGAAAAAGGACGGAAGTGTGTAACAGGAAGCCGGGGCAGATTAAAAAATCTAATCAAATTATACCACTTTTCACTAATAAAATAACATTATAACACTTTTTTTTTCCTTGCAGATACACAGGGCAAATCCAAGAAGTCAACATCACCAAGGAGATTACATCAATTTTTTTTGGGGAAAGCATATGCGGTGCGCGCCTATTTTATAGCATTACAAAAATATTTTGATTACAGTTATTAGTTATCTGTGGCAGCGCCATCTGTGATCTGATCTGATCATGCCCGCGGTGATGTGCTGTGTGGTTTTGGCGCCATGATACATTTTGTTGTATTGAATTTCGATCTTTTATTAATGTTGTATATTACCAAGATGAGATGTCAGATGTTACACATCAAATGCGACTACTGTAAGGCTTGCTCGTTTTTTTTTTGTTTTTGCTAACGTTTAAACACTTTGCAGCATTCCTTTTTGTATTCCCTAATATTTGGAACACATTATAACGTTCGTGGTCGCCGGATGACCCGTTTAAAAGTGTTTTACTTTAATGAGTAATAATCATGAAAACCCAAGACAATACTATAAGTACATATGTGTGTGTGTGTGTGTATATTTAACTCAGCCTCGCTATTAAAAAAAAATACATTAAGTTAAAACAACTCTTCTCAATTATTTAAAGAAGTCTATAATGATGTAGGTAATTAGCAATGTGCCAATCAAGCTCTGATTTCATAAAAACACAATGAAATCAAAAAATATGGCAGCCTTCGGAAGCTTTAATAAAATGGCCACAAATTACATATGAATCATATTTTTATTTTAATAACAAATGTAGGTATAATGTGCAATCTTATCGCACACAACTCTCTTCCACACGAAGGAGGTGGAGTGGTGCTATATTCTTAATCCGGACATAGTACAACATTTTTTAATAAACTTCATATATGCAACGTCTTTTTGTCAACAATACCGCAATGCCTCAAGACAAAAGTCTTTAACCAGTGTGTGTTACCAGCGATGCCATATGGAACAGAGACGTGATCACTCACAATGGGCCTCATTAGAAAGCTCAAGGTCACACAGTGAGCTATGGAGAGAGCTACGCTTGGTATTTCTCTACGAGATCCTATCAGAAATGAGGAGATCCGTCGAAGAACTAAAGTTGCCAACATAGCTGAAAGGATTAGTAAACAAAAAGCAAACGACCTCCAACGAGGTGGACCGACGACCTGGTGAGGGTAGCTGGGAGTCGTTGGATGAGAGCGGCATGTAACCGATTGTTGTGGAAATCTAAGGGGGAGGTCTTCGTTCAGCAGTGGACGTCCTTTGGCTGATATGATGAAGATGATACAAAATAACAAACAGGATAGTTACTTGTAGTAACTATGTCATGGCTACATGTATGCTAGCACACAACATCGCAATCGAACAAAGGTGTTAAACTAACTGTAACTATTCTAAACCTCTTCAACTTCTAACTAGAACTTCTGCGACGTCACGAACAATAAGCCGTCAAAATGAAGGTAATACTTGAATGGATTCTTGTTCAAATATAGATATTGAAGATAATTTTATGTGATTGACAGCGCGTGCGCTGTTGGACACTGATGCGTTTTATTACTTGATTATGATTACAATAGTTTGAAGTAAGGTCGGGCGCACAAGAAGCTACCTCCTGTCGCCACTCAAGTTGTGGAATCGTTTTAAAATTTATTTATTGCCTTAGTTTTTTGGTTTCGTCATCATATCAGCCAAAGAACGTCCACTGCTGAACAAAGGCCTTCCCCCATAGATTTACACTTTTTTATTTTTTTATTGATGCCCAGTGGACTGTGGAATTCTACATGGAACTTCCTTCACCCCGGGGAAGGGCGAAGGGGTATGCCGGACTCCTACCGGCTAAAACCACTGGAGCGGTCATCTTCGGTACGGAGGGGGGCCCCAGGTCCTCGTAAGATCACACTAGAGCCGCCCATTGGTGTACCATAGAAACTACTGTGTCAACATTTTGGGCCGGAATTTGCCAATACTCACCATGCTTGGCAGCTGCGTTAGGGAGCGCAGTATGGGTACTGTCTCACTTTCCTCTGGTTTAGAGTCCCTTACGGCCGAAATTAATAATCGATCTAATCCAAAATCTTAAGATGTTAGATTTTGAAATTCTACCGTTCCTGTGTTACGTTCACGTTTACCACAAAAATACACAGACATATCCGTAATCGGAAATCCAAAGATTTTGGATTAGATTGATTATTGATTTCGGCCGTTAGTCGCCTTTTATGACATCCACGGGAGTCATCATTTCGGCCGAATGAAGTCCACTGCTGAACACAGGCCTCCCCCAAAGGCCACCAAAACGATCAATATGGGTCTGTTGTTGGCTCATTGGGGGGTTTTGCCATATTCGCCACGCTTGGCAGACGGGTTGGCGATCGCAGTTGAGTTGTTAATGTAATCGAAGGACGCTGCTGCCCATCCTCCGGATAATCCCTTAGTCGACTTTTACGACACCCACGGGAGGAGATGGGGTGGTGGTATTCTGAGCCGGAGTTAATCTGGATGGTATGGACCTCACACGTAAGTTTTTTGGTTTATATATAGAAAATATTTAACATTAAATTATTTATCTTTATCTTGTTAAGTCACTGCGCCATTAGTACCGTCAACTAAAGGAAAATACATCACCGACTTGTATCTCAGTTTGCGGCCCACCTTACACTTAAACCCACTGATTCAACGCAGATCAAGGTTCCTAAGGCAATTTAGAGTAGCATCATAGCATCATTCATGCATATGGGCAAGCCTTGGCCCATATGCATGAAAGATGTAATAAAGTATTATGTAATATCTGGTCATCCAATTTAGAAACTCGTTATAGTACAGGCGAATAAAGGTTTGAGTTGGAATAATTACAAAGAAATTCGAATTCAGGTATTTGATTGGTTTTAAATAAGCTTACTAAACGGAGTTAATATTAAAGTACCTCATTTTGATGTTGGAGTATGAGGTGGTATCAGAAATCATTTCGCCTGTAGCGAATATTTGACAGTGCCCTTCTAACCGGAGCACAGTAATGTCTAAAGTTTAGACACTACTGCTTAGACAGTCTCATGCAATAAGAGACCCACCACCAGCCAGTACTCAAACTAAACCGCCGTAAATTACTGAGATTACTTAAGGTTTACTTAACTAAGGTTTACTGGTTATGGTTATGGTCAGGCTTGACGCTTACCAACAGGCGGATGACTTGCTCGTCTCGTCACCAAATTGTATAAAAACACCGGACAAGTGCGAGGTCTCTGCAGGTCAGGTCTTGCACCAATAACTTATCAACAATCACAATATTGAATTTATAAACACTAACACAAAATAAGTTTAAATAGTATTTACATGTGTTTACAATTGTGGTTATACAGCTGACCGCTCACAATGCTTTGCTGCTCGAATCTCGATAATCGCACTCATACACACACTTACATCCGTATATAATAGAAAGAGACACAGAGAAAGAGAAAGATAGGAAAAGCTCGTATCGTATAAAATATAAAGAGGCAGAGAAAAAGAGGGAAGGTCGCCCGCTGTTTATAATAGAAAGAGACAGAGAGAAACAGAGGGAAAGGTTGTCTGGCGGAGGCATAACTCTTTTTCCTTACGTGACGTTCCGCCAGTTCACTCTACTGTCAGCCGCGTAAAAGAACTACGGTTAAAAAAACAGAAATGAGCAATTGCTGTGTGGTGCCGGCTCCGAATACCACCACCCCATCTCCTCCCGTGGGTGTCGTAAAAGTCAACTAAGGGATCGGAGGATGGGCAGCAGCGTCCTTTGAGTACATTAAAACACAACTGCGATCGCCAACCCGTCTGCCAAGCGTGGCGATTATGGCAAAACCCCCCAACGAGCCCATAGCACACTCATATCGGTCGTTGTGGTGATCTTTGGGGGAGGCCTGTGTCCAGCAGTGGACTTCATTCGGCCGAAATGATGAGCATTCATTAAATGGTGGAAACGAGGAACTGGGATAGCAATAGGCCGCGCGGTTCCAAACGAAATACATGTTACACACACATCAGCCCGCAAACGTCCACTACTGAATATGGGTTGATATTGATGACTACAATGAGCAGCCATAGGATATGTTGGCTTAATCATCGCGCTTGGCTGGCGGATTGGTTATCGCATTAAGTTTTATTAGCACACGGCAGGATGCTGCTCCCCATCCTGTCGATATCAACCCATAGTCACTCTTAAGTAAACCAAACGGAGGTGGTCCTTTCGTTTCCGGGAACCACACGGAACATACAGACGTATCATAACAAGTTTTAACAACAAAAGGAGCCTGCAAAATTTCACACAAAGTTTCGTCATGTTTATAAACTAAAGCAGAATCATCATTTCAGCCGGATAAAGTCCACTGCTGGACACAAGCCTTCCCAAAGATCGCCACAACGACCTGTGTGATCGCAGTTGAGTTGTTAATGTATTCGAAGGACGCTGCTGCCCAACCTCCGGCTAATCGCATAGTCGCCTTTTACGACACCCACGACATGAGATGAGTTGGTGCTATTCATAGCTCGCACCATACGGCATTCTTAAAAACTACATGCTACAACGTTATTCGTGTCCAATGAATTATTGTTTGGAGCGAAGTGGCTGATGATACCAAACTACTTTCTAGCCATAAGAAAAGTAATATAAATGAAGATAAACTTACCAATTAGCAGATTTGCGGTGTAGTCCCGCTCCGACATGGAACAGTTGACCATGTACCAGTGGTCGCAGATGAGCATGCGTTGCTGGAACAACGTCATGTTGGGGCACTTGTAGCTGAACTGACGGCCCAAGCCATCGCACATGTGGTACACCTGGAAGAGAAAACAAAATCATAAAATAACGATATAAGTATAATTATCGCTCGCCTCTGAGCTGCATTAAGCTCTTGTGAAGTTGAAAGGATTCGAAACTAGTGTATGCATACAAAATTAAATTAAAAAAGACGGGTTGCACTCCGGGAATGCCAACAGAAGTGAAAACTTATTTATTACTTACGCGTTCGCGGTCTGCTATATGTACATGCATATATGCTAACACTATAGCTGCGTCTCGTAACGGTGTCGCGAGTCCAGAGATTTTATCTCATCTAAAAATATGCGTACCGCGCTAGAAGAAGTTTTCACTTAAAAAATTGATCAAGATTTGATTGCAGAAAATCAGTGAATCTGGTGATGCAAGTGGTAGTTGTGACGTACATGAGGAAAAGCTTGTTACCAGCACTGGACTGCAAAAGGAAAATAATATTGGTTATAGCATCGAGTATGGGCAAACGTAGTGTGGGACGCCCACCAGCCAGATGGACGGACGACCTGAAAAAGGTTGCTGGGTCCGGCTGGATGTGGAAAGCTGATGGAAGGCTGTTGTGGTGCACGCTAAGAGAGGCCTACGTCCAGCAGTGGTATAGGCTGATGATAGCATCGAGAATGATAGATAATATTATACGAAACATTGATTATGTTTGGTTTGCGTCATGGGGTCTCTTTTTGCTGTGTATTTAACACTTCCTAGATATTTCATAAATAGTGACAAAGAAGGATGAGCAGCAACCATTCCTCATGGTACACATGGCTATATATCAAGTTAGAGTATAAGCTGACCTCTCACTGTAAGGAAAGCCTATACAATGCGAGACCAGCTTATACTGTGTGTTTAAATTCTAAAGTGAAAACTGAACCACAGTTACATACACACATCATAAAAGTCTAAGCAACACATACTATGTCTAAGCAACACATACTATTTCAAATTATTAATCAATTATTATATCATTTCTTACCAAGTAGGTAATACCTATGTAAACTTTTTTGATCTAGAGGACATACTGGCTGGTTGTAAAAAAAATCGAGTATAATTTGTTTTTTTATTCACAAATTCAAAAGCGAATGCATTTGTTCGAATTTTAAAGCATTTTCTTTGCTTATTAAAATTTAGCATTCTGTATCAATTTTATGATTTAAACAATAATTTGAAAAAAGTTTTGAACAAATTTGGATTTTGAGACATTTTTTACGTCATGGAGCGACGTCATTTGAACGCAGATGAAATCAAAGAGCTGTAGGGATGTTGCAAGCGGGAAGAAGTCAATTTCTGGTATCTCGGTATTTTGGTGTCAACAGACGCGTTTCTTTCTTTCTTTCTTCTTTCTTTCACTTAATGCGAAAACACATTGTAAAATTGAAATTTGTATGTGTTGCTTAGACTTTTTTGATGTGTGTATATTTTTTCATTTTTACTAATCATTGTTTACTTCTACTGTTGACTGTACTACTTAGCTTCAGATATTGGTAGTAGCACTGTAATTACACTAGTAGCTGTTAATTATTTCGAGTTTGGAAGTAGTGGTGTGTTTAAAGAACACCAAGAAAATACAAAAGTAAATAACCAGATTAAATAATTGATACTAAAATGGAAACAAAACAAATACACATGCGTGACATACCACTTATCATCAGTTATCTTCCCACAACTTATTCGCTAGTCCACTTAGCATACGACCGCAATATTTGTACATCCAAATTGTATACAGAACCCAACCAAGACAAAGATTAGTTGAGCGCAAAGTGTGTGGTTCACATTCCATACGATGTCCGGATTAAGAATATAGCACCAAAAGTCTAGTCGTAAAAGGTGGCTAAGAGACACTAAAACAGAATGGGTGGCAGCGTCCCTTCTGTGGAAGGTACCTAAAATGCACTCACCAATACACCCGCCTGCTGTGAATACTGGCAAAATGAGGACACGATTGTGGAAATCTATGGGGGAGGCCTTTGTTCAGCAGTGGGCGTCCTTTGGCTGATATGATGAGCGCAAAGAACGTGCCTCCATCATTTGTTTAATAGATGTATCTAGTTTTGTTTGTTTTTGTTTCGTTTTGTTTTGTTTTTTTAAAAAACGTTGCCCCACACTAGGATTTCTCCTGTGTCGTGGGTGCGTTTACAGACATGAATTCCACATACAGTACACCCAGACCCGGAACAACTACCTGCAGATCATACAAATATTTGTTCCGTGCGGGAATCGAACGATCCCACGACCCGGAGTTTATATTGTATGTGGAATTCATGTCTGTAAAACGCACCCACGACAGGGAGAAATCCTAGTGTGGGGCAACGTTTAAAAAAAAGATAAATATAGAAAACTCTTAACAACCGATAGAGATAGGTGTAACATTCAAGCGGCTATGTAACGTTGACCATTGAACTTAGGTTGACGGGCTCAGAGCTCAGGCCTTTGTGGTAGAAAAGTTCTCGAATGGAGACCATGTACCAGAAAACGCACGTGGGACGGTGACATCAAAATGAACAGACGATCTGCAGTGCAATTCCCTAAGCTCAAACATCCATACATCTTTAAATATAGAATCGAAATAACGGTATAATACCAATTTGGTATTTGCTAAGATATGATTGAAGCTATTCAAGGACACGTTGCAGAAGGACAGCCATGAGGATCAGATTTAGCGATTATCAAATTGGGTTATCACCATTATTTCAATTCTGTATTCAAGGATGTAAGGATGTTCGAGCTTCGAGAATTGCACCCCTGCAGTGCAATTCCCTAAGCTCAAACATCCTTACATCCTTGAATACAGAATTGAAATAATGGTGAAAACCAATTTGGTATTCGCTAAGACATTATTGAAGCTATTCAAGGACACGTTGAACATGGTGAGTCATGTGGAAGAGTCTTAGCAAATTGGGTTGTCACCGTTATTTCAATCCTGTATTCAAAGATGTATGGATGTTTGCGGTTTGGGAATTGCACTGCCGGTGAAGGTCGTTGGGATTCGTTGGATGCGGGCGGCATGTAATCAGGGGTGCAATTATCTAAGCTCAAACATCCATACATCCTTGAATACATAATTGAAATAACGGTGATAACCCAATTTGGTAGTCGCTAAGACTGGTCTTCATAGCTTACCGTCTGCAATGTGTCCTTGAATAGCTTCAATCATGCCTTAGCGAATACCAAATTGTTTATACACCATTATTTCGATTCTGTATTCAAGGATGTATGGACGTTTGAGCTTAAGGAATTGCACCTCAGTAGTAATAGTCGTTGTGGAAATATATGGGGAAGATGCAGTAGTACCTCCTTCGGCTGGTATACTGATGATAATAATGTGATCATGTGAGTGTAAACAATCTGATCGTTGATGAATGAAAGGTTTAAATACCATCGAACACATTTCGAAAGCCGGTCTCTGGGTAATGACGGCACGGTTGACGGCACGGTTGGTGCAGTGGCTGATACAGTCGACTGCTGCGCTCCGGGTCGTGGGCTCGATTCCCACACGGAACAAATATTTGTATGATCTGCAGATAGTTGTTCGGGTCTGGGTGTTGTATCGTATGTGGAATTCATGTCTGTAAACGCACCCACGACACAGGAGAAATGCTAGTGTGGGGCAACGTTTAAAAAAAAAAAAAAAGAGCCGAGTAATGCAGCCTATTTGCAGCTTTATTTTAGGCCTATGTCAACCGCTACAATTACGGGTCTGGGCTTGCGTTGTGTGCTCATTAGGGGACTTGCTATAATCGCAATGCGTAGCAGGGGAGTTGGCGATCGCACTTGAGTTGTGTCCTTAAAGGATGCTACTGCTCATCCTCCGGCTAATCTCATAGTCACCTTTATCAATACCCATTGGGTAATATGTGGTGGTAGTATTCTTAGCCGGCTCCATAATATTGGAAATATTTTCGTCCACTGCTGAATTAAACCTCCCCCATAGATTCCCAAACGGGAGGAGATGGAGTGGTGCTATATTCTTAATCCGGACACCACACGGTAAGCTGGCTCCGTAAGGATACCTAACATGGACCGCACGGGTCACCAATATATACTAATATGATAAAAACTCTGTGTAGATCATACAAATAGTTGTTTTGTGTCTGGGTGTTTGTGTGTGTGAAATGTATGTCTGTAAACTGTACACACGACACAGGAGAAAGAATAGTGAGGGTAACGTTTAAAAAAATGTGGTTGTTAGTTTCTTTACATTCATTCTTCAAATTTCGCGAGCTGTTACATTATATTACCGTGTGGTGCCGGCTACGAATACCACCAACCTCATCCCGTGGGTGTCGTAAAAGGCGGCTAAGGGATTAACCGGAGGATGGGCAGCAGCGTCCTTCGGATACATTAACAACTCAACTGCGATCGCCAACCCGCCTGCCAAGCGTAGCGATTATGGCAAAACCCCTCAATGAGCACACAACGCACCGATATCGGTCGTTGTGGTGATCTTTGAGGGAGGCCTGTGTCCAGCAGTGGACTTCTTCGGCCGAAATGATGATGATGACACATTATTTAAAGACAAGTTTAGTTGAATACCTAACATAGAAATAATTCGTTAGGTACCTAGAAATACACTCAAATATAAACCAAATATATTTGACATAATAATTTATTAACCTGAATAAAAACTTAGGAAACGACCATTATATTTCAATTTAGTAATATATTATATGACGCACAATACATTAACTTGTTCACAGTACGAGCTCTGTCGCTTCCGACATACGAACTCATCAGGAAGTTTGTGCATAATACAGTTAAAATTCTTTGTGCTACCATTTATTAAAATCACAAGACCGTGGCCATTGAGTCTCCTTAAAAAAAAATACACAAATGTTTTTTAAATATCTACAATCTAAGGAAGTTAAAAAAATTACAGATTAAATCTTTAATCTGTAATTTTTAATTTTATTTACGAATGGATTTCTCATCAAGTTGTTTTTTTTTTTCATGTATAGCTCCTAATAGGCTGTTACGAAAAGTCAACAATTAAGTGCACAGTTCGGAAAAGTCACTCCTATGGAGAAGAGCCGGTAAGAAACTCCATAGATATACTCTTTTCAAAAAAGTAATATTACAATTTTGATTATTACATTGTAATAAGTTAGGTATGTGCGAACAAAGTAGACTGATTAATTGTAAAAGAAATACACACACAGTAACAAAACAGACGATTGCCTCTTAAACATTCACACTATACAATCCGGCAGCGATACTGCATGTAGGCCCCTGCAGGTGCTCTAGTGTGATCATACGAGGACCTGGAGCCTCCCTTAGGTGCCGAAGATGACCGCCCCAGTGGTTTTAGCCGGTAGGAGTCCGGCATACCCCTTCGTCCTTCCCCGGGGCGAAGGAAGCGATGATGATCATGATGATCATGATCCGCGGCTTTCTGCCGGCCAGTTCATGAAGAATTTCCACTGGGCACCAATAAAAAAAAGGTATCCCGTTTGTTAAATATATTACCCGAATATTAAAATCAAGCTTGTTTAGTGTAGACTTTTTAAGAAGTTTATACTCTTTTCTCCTGCATTGTCCTCACATCACCATCATTTCGAGAACATTGTACCAATATGATTTAAAAAGAGTAACCATGGAGTTTCTTGCCCGTTCTTCTCCATAGGAAATCTACACCTTGGAACGAGGCAACTAAAGCCTTGACTATTCATAAGTGCCTATAAATGGTTTTACATGAATAAAAATATTTTTATCTTTATCTTATCAGGGCCCTGCAGGCAGTGCTTTGAGATGAGATTAAGGTGTTGCGCTCTAAATTGGGTGTGAAACATTTAATTCATTATTCCTTCTTTGTTTTTGTTTATTATTATTCGTGATATTATATTTATCACGAAAACCCAAGACGTGATTATACGAAGTAACGTTATGAAGTAGGTAGTACAAAGTGTAGGCAGTAACTTGTAACCGTCTGACCTTAAAGTTCTTAACTTATGTGTTATTACAAGCTTGTTTGATCGACACATATCACATGCGAACTAACTGACATAACAATGAAGTAACTTGAAGTTCAACCGTAGCTAAAATGTTTTGGTGATGAATCATACATAACATACTTACACAAATAGATTCCTCGTATGGGTTATTATACGGAAATTAGTAGAACAATATGTCTTAGGGAAACGCCGCAGTTTTTCTGCCAATTTGTCGGCGATGAAAACAAAAAATTGAACTCAGTAAAAAATAGACGAGGTCTAATCGAGGACTAAAATAAGCGTGTTTTTGTAATAATATTAATCGGATTTACATTGAATTGGGTCTTCCGCATAATACGCTGCAGGCAATGTTCTTGCAGGTTTAACTGGCAGCTTCAGCAAAACCTAAATAAAGTAACTGGAACCGATCTTTATCGCTGACCTTCCCCCTTAAAATGCGCAGAAGTGGTTATTTGGGTCTCTAGGCGGTATACAACTGGGCAAACCGAACCCTACTTTTTACAATTAAACAAATTCTAGTGCCTCCCTAGGACTGGAATGAAACTAAATATGTCAATGATTTGAAAGATTTTTGATTTGCGACCGCGACCAGAGCAATTATTTCCGACCCCCTTGGCGACCGAGACCCACAGGTTGTTAAACACTGGTGTAGGTCGAAATTAGCTACTGAATACTGACCAGTCTTAGCGAATACCAAATTGGGTTATCACCGTTATTTCAATTTTGTATTCCAGGATGTATGGATGTTTGAGCTTAGAGTTTTGCACCCCTGCTCTATCCTCAGTCAAAGTCAAAGTCAAATATTTTTATTTCAAATAAACCAAATATTGGCACTTATGAAACGTCAGAATCTAAGTTGCACGGTTCCAAATAGTTGATCTATGGAGAAGAGCCGGCAAGAAACTCCATAGATACTCTTTTAAAATAATTGAGATTACAATGTTGATTGGTACAAATTATGGTAAAACATATAACGAGCATGATGTAGGCAAATGTATATATATAAAAAAAAAACATACTAATGCAATATAACTATTATTCGCCATGGCAGTTAATGGCTGACCAGTCCCAACAGACGGCACCCGTTCACGAGCATGACGCATGCATCAGCATCGCTTAGCTCAACCATATTATAGGGAACCGAACGACCCGATACACAACGCCACCGCCAGCAAGACATTTTAGTGAGCATGACAGACCGCTACTACCAGGCAAAAGGCAAAGTATAAGTATTAAATATATAACATTAACGGCAACATGATGCTAACACTAACGGCTACTTGATGCTCGCACATTTACAATGTATGAATAATTAATTTAATAATGTCAAAATATTAAGAAAATATTAGAATGTAAATTGCTATAATGGCTATTATATTAAACATAGGCAAATAATTTATCATATTTATAGAATACAATTTTAAATAAGTCAAATTAAATGTCAAGATGTCAATAAAAAGATAAATAATAAGTCAAGTAAAATGTCAGGATGTCAACAAAAAAATTCACTACAATTTCTTTGTAAATCCTCGCTTATCTTATGGTACAACCTTGCTTTATACGGCGCCAAATGTAATATGAAGAATCAAAGGCAATTGACTTTAATGACTAGCCTTTTACAAAAACTCATACATCACAAAAACAGAACAATAACATTTCCCAGAAAAACTATTTCGTAACGATGTCTGTGTGGTTTTGTTGATAAACAACGTAAATTGATATTCGGATCACGATGATTATAATTATTTTGCCGTACTGGTTGTCTGCGAGCAGCGTACGTGATTATGAACATGATTTGTTTCCAAAAAGCCTATTAAAAAATCAAGCACTGTGTTGACGACAGAGACATGTAGCTTTAATACTTTGCTGCGTATGTGGCTTCCCTGACGAGCAATTGTACCTGTAACTGCATTGTGTGTATCGACGAATTACAAAATGTTTCTTTTTCATGTATCAAGACCTGTTTGATTACGAATATAAACAGATACATGAAAGATAATTTAAAGAAGAACGCAGTATAACGGTATTTTGCCAAGCCCTAAGTTTCTATTAGAATTTCGTCTCAAAGGTACCTAGTCATAGTCATGTAGAGAAACGATGTCGGTTCTTTCAATATGTGTCAAAGTATTTTATTTTTTTTGTTGGGCTTCTCGCATACATTTCTGGGAAATGTGGTTGCTTAACCGGTCATTTTCTGGCGAAGCCAAAAGAGGCCTCCAGCCAGGCTTAAATTAAATATTAAAATCTAAGCAACTTTCGCTAAGGGCGCCCCCTGCGGGACACGGACCTCGGCTTAGGGCGTTGCTGGGGATAACAAGCTATTGTTTTGGGGACAGCTGGATCGGTATTATTGAAATTGTATTAGAAAACATTTAAAGCTACTGGCTCGGCACGGGCCGGCGCGAGCAAGAGACGGGAGGGAGAAGTGCTAACTTGAACGGGAAGGTGACGCGGCGATATGCCTCCGCGACGTCGGTGAGGCGGATGTGTCAAAGTGTCTCACATCGGCCATTTATACGGCCACTGCTGAACAAAGGCCTCACCCATAAATTCCAAAATTGTGTCATCATTCTGGGGGGTATTTGCCAATACTCACCACGCTTGGCAGGCGGGTTGGTGAGCGCAGTATGGCTACCGCTTTACAATAGGGACGCTGCAAGAAAGTGTCTATTAGGACCAATGATATTACATATTATAAAGAAGTAGATATGCTACATGCGCAGCAAAAGTAAGAACCAAAACTCGTCCAATTGTAGCAACTCGCAATCATGTCGCCTAGATAGCTATCTCTTTTACTCTTGTAGTTTTTGTATCTACTTTCTTACGACATAGGTATGCAGGCGAGACTGAATTTTGCGCGCCATTTAATATGGACGTAATATATCTATGGTATACTATCATTGGTAAGGACCTAATTACTGAATAAATGACTGAATTTAAATGACCTGATTCAATGGATTATGAAATTCTAGTACATTCATGATATCTACGCCAACCGTCTCGTCAAATAAGTTGTAAGTTTAATTAATACATCAAACTGCAGTTTTGTGAAACACTGTCTAGAGGTCTAAGACTAGTTTAGTGTCGGATTCGAAGATTGACCTCTGACAAGTCTACCTGGGACAAAACGTCCATTTGGTTAGGTCAAACTTCAAGAACAGAATTCCCATCGGAAATTGGGTTGGGCACGACATGGGTGTTCGATTGTTATTTTCATGTACCTACTAATATACTACTAACAGGACAATTTTAATAACATTATAATTTGAAACACTAATGAAAACACGCTTATAATGAAATATGAATCAAAAGAAAATTATTTCTTTATGTACGAGGGCGGCACTGAAAATTTCGGGAATCAAGGAAGTGACACAACATTACTATTTAAAAATGTATTTATTGCTTTTCGAAGTATTCTCCGCGAAATTTGACACATTTTTCCATACGATGGAACCAATCATTGAAGCAACCATTCCATTCGGAAGTTGGGGTCTCCAAAATGGCCGTTTTGTAGGCGTCCACAGCTTCTTTAGGTGATGAAAATCTCTGTCCACGCAATTTATTCTTTATTTTAGGGAAAGTATAGAAATCATTAGGGCTTAGGTCGGGGCTGTACGGCGGATGGTCTAATAATTCTATGTTTTCTTGCTCTAAAAACTCTTTTGTTCTGTGCGCGGTGTGAGAACTCGCATTGTCGTGATGGAGGATGATGCGGCGGTTGCAGTTCTCTCCACGGAGTTCAGAAACGACCTGTGGCAAACAAATGCTAGCATACCATTCTGCATTAACCGTTCTTTGTCCCTCAAGAGGAATAGTCGTAACATGGCCGGTTTTGGAGACAAACGTGGCCACCATTTTTTTTGCAACACTCCGTGAACGAACAATTTTTGTTGGCTTTAACTCATTTTCGAACACCCAAACTCGTGACTGGTTTTTTGTTTCGGGTTCGTACGCATATATCCAGGATTCGTCACCTGATATGATGTTGTATACAGCATTTGAGGATCCTGCGTGGAATCTTTCGAGAGTTCTGACGCACCAAGTAACGCGAGTCGCTTTTTGCTCTTCACATAGCAAATGCGGTATCCATCGGAAAAACAACTTTTTTACACCTAATTGTTCATGCAAGATTATTTGTATTTAACTCATGCCAATGTCTAAAGTTTCCTGAATTTTGCGGTATGTCACATGTCGATCTTCCTCAATCAGCTTACGCACAGCATCAACGTTTTCTTGGGTGACTGCAGTTTTTGGACGACCTTGACGAGGATCATCACTGAGCTTGACACGTCCACGTTGAAATTCAGCAAACCAGCGATAAATTGTGGTTTTGGATGGGGCTTCATCACCAAATGCAGAAATCATCCGGTCAACACACTGTTTTTGTGTTAAACCACTTCGAAAGTCATAATAAATCATCGCTCTTGAATTTTCTCGAGTCAATTCCATTTTCTCAACGACTAAACAAGTTTGACAAAACCTTGTGACAAGACCGTGAATCTTTTTTTAAATAAATAAATGGTATTCGATTTGTAAAACCAAGGAGTTTTCAATTAAAAAGATTTTAATATGACAGGAACAGTGGAAATATTCCATTCCCGATACTTTTAGTGCAGCCTATGTAAGAATGTGAATGAAAGCCTGGGGTGTTCGATATCAAAGGTAGATTAATTATAAGAATTTAAATAGAAAGTGTTTTAATGCATTTTTAAACTACATATAATTTCATTTTCTCTCCGAGGAGTCCAAATTTAAATGCGCGACCAAATAATCATAAATATCAACGCTTAAAATATTTTACGTGAGAAATCATGCCTGGTACACTGATGTATTATATAAAATACAATACTTATTTTACAAAGCAGAGCTGTCTTGCAAAGCGATACTTGGATTGCGCAACAATTATAATCGTTATCGTCTGTGCGATTGCATTTGTGTGAATGTTTTTGTGCATGTTATAATTTGTAGTAATTATTCACTGTATAATGCATAAGTCGTTAGATGGCGACTGGGACCGTTATAGTGATAATGTAATGTTTCGAAGTAGGCCATTGCGCGAGGCTAATGTGTCAAGTTTTGAACGATCAAAAAGCTATAAATAAATATCAACCAAAAAAGTAAAAAAAATGTACCATTATGATTTTATTTATTAATTTATTATGGTTACTCTTTAACCATGGAGTTTCTTGTCCGTTTTTCTCCATAGGAAATCTAGATCTTGGAACGAGGCAACTCAAGTCTTGACTTTTCATTAGTGCCTGTAAATGGTTTGACGTGAATCATCTTCATCTTTAGCCTTATCTTTAGTTTTATCGTTAGCTTTAGTTTTATCTTTATTTTTAGCTTTAGCTTTATCTTTAGCTTTAGTTTTAGCGTTAGCCTTATCTTTATCTTTATAACTTTCCTACTGGAGGACAATGGCCTCTTTTCATATACAGAAACAATGAGCATTGATCACTAGAAAGAAAGAAAAGAAAGAAAAATATTTATTCTACGCACCAGACAACACACTACACACATTATAAAACAATCAATGCAGGCGAGACATATTTAGAACTAATTAAAAGCAAAATGTTACTACTCCACAAACAAAAGAACAATGTAAAAATAAAACAGTAATAGGCAGGTAATCCTGTTTAGAATGATTGTGATTTATGGACTTTATATGATATGAGCATAATTTATATTATCTATGACCGATATTATCATTTTCATCACGGCAACACTTTATCGAGTTACCCACTTCATTTTAACAGTACAATAGAAGACAAGTTACAAAATAAATAAAATCCTGATATGCATGTCTGTGCTGTGCGTCGTATGTGCGCAGAAATGGGTGATTGTTCAGCTTATTACTGTGACATCGGACGGACCTAATGCCACCAGCGCTGGTTTTCAACAATAACCTCGGAGTGACGTAATGGCGTCCCACCGGTAACAACAAAAATACGAGTGAGTGCAATGTTATTACTTGAGAGTATATAAATTGTATAGTGAGATAAACTTCAATGTGATCTACTAATACACTACACCTTCTATGGTACAGCTGGGTAGAATATTTTTAATCGTTTTGTTTAACAATAACCATATCTTTGAGCATTTCAGTTGTTAATTGTCATCACCAAAAATTTTAGGCAGTTTGGGTTTTTATCATCATCATCATCATATCAGCCAAAGAATGTCTACTGCTGAACCAAGGGCGAAATTGTCGAGATCTCACCAGGCTTGGCAGGTGGGTTGGTAGACGCAATATGGCTACTTTTCCACAGAAGTGACGCTGCTGCCCATCTCTCTGGTTTAGATTCCCTTAGTCGCCTCTTTTGACATCTACGGGAAAGGATGGAGTGGTGGTATATTCTTAATCCCGATACCACACGGAATCCGTATGGTGTATGGATTATACCAGATCATAATTACTTAAAATCTGGATTGCTATCTTTCTGGCAAAGATACATTTGTAAGGATCGTAATACATTTCTAGTAGTAAAAAAAAAGATAAAAACCGACACCCAAGACACTTGCAGTATAGTTGGCCTATTGGCCGAAGCATTTTGAGGCTTAAACATATGCATTTCCGAAGTTCATGCCATATTTTGAACCATCTTAAATAGGGACTCTTGGGACAATGTCGACAATGTCAGCTATATCTCCGGGTAACGCGTGCAACACAAGGCGCTAATCAATCTCTTATAATTTGCTTCATATTTGAGCACACTGCAGCCACAATAGCCAATTACCCAAAGGTCAGCGGTTTAACCTAATCAGTACAGGTCCTTCAGGCTTCCAGTGTTAGTGGAGCCGTTTGTCTTACAAACTGTTAATTTGGCTGTTTGAGTAATTGTGTTTGCCCACGCACTGCACGTTTATATTTTGTTTGTTAAGAGAGGTTTTGTTTGAGGCTACACGCGCTATAAATCTTATAACAAACTAGCTGCGAACCGCGATTTCACCCGCGTATAATTTAAAAGAAATTTAGAGTACTTCGACATAGACATTTGACATCTATACAAATAAATAAAATTGAAGTGTCTGTTTGTAATGTCAAAATAACAGCTTTTTACTGAATGCATATGAAAGTATGTACGTTATATATAACAAAAACTATACAAATAAATAAAATTGAATAATATAATAAATATACTTTCATATGCATTTAGTAAAAAGCTGTTATTTTCACATTACAAAGAGACACTTCAATTTTATTTATTTGTATCGATATAGATATTGCTTGATATTTACAAATAGAAACGTGATTTTCGGACCACTTGATAGGCCCTGGTCCACCACGACTACAGCACGAATCGTTTACGGATTCATTATCATCATCATTTGAGCCGAAAGACATCTAGTCTGTGTTGTGTTGATTGGGGGGTTTTGCTATAATCACCACTCTTAGCATGCGGGCTGGCGATCGCAGATGAGTAATGTACCTACCTACTCGAAGGACGCTACTGTCCATCCTCTGGCTAATTCTTTAACTAGTAGTAATAATAGTAAAGTAGCCTTTTATGTCAGCCACGGAAAGAGCCGTCTCTTATATCGTCATTAATCTCTATTCGTGCTGTTCTTGCGGCCGAAATTAATAATCAATCTAATCCAAAATCTTTAGATTTAGGATTTTGAACTTTATCAGTTTTTGTATTAGGATCAATAGGTATTCGCATCTTCGCCCCACACTATAACATATCCTGTGTCGTTGATAATTTACAGACATGAATCTCACATACACAAATATCCGAAACAACTGTCTATACAAATAAATAAAATTGTGTCTGTTTGTAATGTCAAAATAACAGCTTTTTACTAAATGCATATGAAAGTATATACGGTACCTACAAAAAAAACAGTACTAACTTTTATGTCTGTCTGTCTGTCTGTTTTTTCCCGCTAATCTCCAAAACTGCTGGACCGATTTCTACAGGGCTTTCACTGGCAGATAGCTAATGTTATAACTATAAGGAATATAATATAATGCTACTTTTATTTGAGAAAAATCGATAGGGTACCGCGCAAAAAAATTAAACCCATTAAATCCAATGTATATAATCTATGCCGAAATAGTCTAAATAATTTATAAAAACCGCTGGTCCCAGCTAGTCTGTAATATATTTGTTCCGTTCGGGGATCGAAGCCGCGACACGCCGGGCAAAAAGCCAATGTTCGAAGGACGATAGGCAGCTTACATTGTACCTTCTTATCATTACATTATCAGCATAAGACAATACGTTACCTATTTTACCAAATGATATAATTATGTCCGCTCACGCACCGCTCAAACACGATTAAATAATTTTCTTAATTATGGTTTGTGTTTTGATGTTTCTGGGTTATGGATTGTGCCTATTTTTATGTTTAAACAAATAAACAACTTAAATACTAGTTAAAGCGGTTAAATCACGACTTTTGCATTTTGATTGGCTTGTTGTTTACGTTTCGTAATAAATTGAGATAACGTGGAATCATATGTAATTATTTAATATTTGGTATTACAAAATACTCAAATTCATTACTGATAAATTGTTCCTTCAAGCGTGTGTTAGATGTAAAGCCAGTACAATTGGTTATTTAGTATAGTATGAGCTATATATCTGAGATGTAAACATACATAGGTATGCGAAGTTGTTATTCATGTCTTTTAGCAAATGGATTTGTATTTGTTATTGTTTGGCTATTACTCACTAGTGACATGCGCCAAACTTTTTGACCGCTATTCACTAGCAAATTTCGAGGTGTTCGCGAAGACACTATGGGACGGGGGCACCAACAATCCACACGCCACCCGCATAGCCGTCACAATCGCTAGTGTACATTTATACAAGGTCTTAATTTAATAGTCCACGATATTTTGCATGGCGCTATTGTGAACGATGAAGATAATGTAGGTATAAAAAAAACTTGTAAATTTGCTGTTTAAAAAAATATTTTATTAAATCATTTATTTCATTACTTCCTAGTTCTCTTTGCTGTGATAATATTAACATGCATCTAGTAAGACAATGGCGGACAGGGCTGGTTGACTGATTTAGATAGTCTGTAACGTTAAACAAAACAGACTGCGCACGGTAGCAACATCACACAAATGAAAGAAATGGATTTTTACCGTGAGTTTTTTTTGTGTGCGGTACATCATCTTAATCATTTACTGAGGCACCATGCAAAATATCGTGGATTATTAAAATAAGACCTTATATATATAATACAAAAATAGATGAACCTTGGCTGGAGACCTTTTTGCTTCGCCAGACTGCCTGGTTAAGCAGCCACAGCTCACCGACATGACTGCGAGAATCCCTTTAAAATATTTTATTAATAACGATCCAGCTGTCCGTAGCTTGGTCCCCCAGCAACGCCCTTAGCCGGAAATCCTCACCATTTTTATTAGAACGGTGCGTTGTGTGCATTTTCGTAATTAAATCATCATCATATCAGCCACAGGACGTCCACTGCTGAACAAAGGCCTCCCCCTTAGATTTCCACAACGAGCGGTCACATGCCGCCCTCATCCAACGACTCCCAGCGACCTTCACCAGGTCGTCTGTCCACCTCGTTGGAGGTCGTCCCATGCTGCGTTTTCCGGTGCGCGGTCTCCATTCGAGAACCTTTGTGCCCCAGCGGCCATCAGTTCTACGAGCAATGTGCCCTGCCCATTGCCACTTCAGTTTACTAATCCTTTCAGCTATGTCGACAACTTTATTTCTTCTACGGATCTCCTCATTTCTGATTAGATCTCGTAGAGATTATACCAAGCGTAGCTCTCTCCATAGCTCACTGAGTGACCTTGAGCTTTCTTATGAGGCCCATTGTGAGTGACCACGTCTCTGTTCCATATGTCATCACTGGTAATAGCAAAAAACTTTACTACTCAAACATCTATTTTCACGGGCTTATATCCCCTGTAAGGGGGAACCCGGTCTTTTGATAGGGGGAACATGGGTCGCACACGCAGAGGCCCTTTAGAGAATTTTAATTTAAAATGTAATGGGACACTAACCGGGGATTCATTTTATAGATGCACTATAAAATGAAGTCATGAATTGTCCCCGGTGGTGTAAAGGCTATTGTATGAGATGGAAACTATAATGACAAAGTCTATTGCAATGAGTGTACATGGAATGAAAAGATTAAGAAGTATTTTAACTACTTTAAATATCTTACAACGGCGTCTGCCGTATATTTGTATGAATACTGAACTAAGTAATAACATGTCTTACCTTGTATTTCCACTATCCTTAATTATTTAATGTTCTTGCATACCTGCAGTCTCCTCATTACCTCATACATATTAACTACAAAGGAACTTTTACACAGTAAAGGCAACTGGGTGCATTATACACATAAATGTATGCATCTGATAATCAAGTTATCATAAAAACTATGATAAATGATTATCTTCACGCCTTGGCCCTAAGCTAGGTATAAAACAACGAAGTCATATCTAGATATATTTGCTATTAAGTCAAGATAATAATTCTGAAATATTCACCTAATTAAATACCTACTAAAGATTTGAAGCCGTGTGGTGCCGGTTCAGAATACCACCACCCCATTTCCTCCCGTGGGTGTCGTAAAAGTCGACTATGGGATTAGCCGGAGGATGGGCAGCAGCTTCCTTCGATTACATTAACAAATCAACTGCGATCGCCAACCCGTCTGCCAAGCGTGGCGATTATGGCAAAACCCCCCAATAAGCCCACAACACACCCATATCAGTCGTTGTGGTGATCTTTGGGGGAGGCCTGTGTCCAGCAGTGGACTTCATTCGGCCGAAATGATGAAAGATTTGAAAACGCTTGACTGCTAAATATAATTAAAAACACTGCTTCAACGCTTGTTGAGTTAACCCGAGTTAAGAAGACTATAGTTTAAAATTGTATCAACTAGATTGACCTAACCTCAACTAGCTAACGTCAAAACGGCCTTCTTAGCTTATCATGGATATATGGCTTCTAACCTATGATACGGTAGTGTTCTATGGGGTAATTCTTTACTAATAAATAGTTTTTATCGCCCAAAACCAGTGTATCCACGCTATTTATATGCCACCATTGGCTTAATGTAAGCCTCTTTTTAAGGAATTAGAAATCTTAACTGTTCCCTGTACGTACATATTTGAATGTTGTAAGCTTGTTTTAACGCACCTCTGCTTATTTCGACGTCGCACAGTGGTTCGAAAATAGGGTTCATCCTATTAGTGATTTTGAAAAACCAAGTTCGGTTATATATTTTGTATTATTGAGGAATGAAAATTATTCGATAATAGCTGATTTGACTCCGACAAATTTTACTATGTGAAGAGAAATTTGATTTACATTTTCATAAATGTTTTTATTTAAGATTTTCAGTTGTCATTATATAGCAGTAGTTTTTGAGAATATTTTGAGTGTTTTATTTGATTTTTATTTTATTCATCATCATCATATCAGCCACAGGACGTCCACTGCTGAACAAAGGCCTCCCCCTTAGATTTCCACAACGAGCGGTCACATGCCGCTCTCATCCAACGACTCCCAGCGACCTTCACCAGATCGTCTGTCCACCTCGTTGGAGGTCGTCCCACGCTGCGTTTTCCGGTGCGCGGTCTCCATTCGAGAACCTTTGTGCCCCAACGGCCATCAGTTCTACGAGCAATGTGCCCTGCCCATTGCCACTTCAGTTTACTAATCCTTTCAGCTATGTCGACAACTTTAGTTCGTCTACGGATCTCCTCATTTCTGATTCGATCTCGTAGAGAAATACCAAGCATAGCTCTCTCCATAGCTCGCTGAGTGACCTTGAGCTTTCTTATGAGGCCCATTGTGAGTGACCACGTCTCTGTTCCATATGTCATCACTGGTAACACACACTGGTTAAAGACTTGCGTCTTGAGGCATTGCGGTATTGTTGACGAAAAGACGTTGCGAAGTTTCCCGAACGCTGCCCAGCCGAGTCGGATTCGACGATTGACCTCTTTCTCGAAGTTGGACCTACCTAACTGGACAGTTTGTCCTAGGTAGACATACTCGTCAACAACTTCGAGAACAGAGCTCCCAACGGATATTGGGGTGGGCACGACATGGACATTTGACATGACTTTTGTCTTGCCCATGTTCATTTTAAGGCCCACCTGTTGGGAAACTCTGTTGAGATCATCGAGCATTGTGCTGAGCTCTTGCAGCGATTCTGCCATGACTACGATGTCATCGGCAAATCGAAGGTGAGTGATATACTCGCCATTGATGTTAATGCCGAATCCTTTCCACTCCAGTAGCTTGAAGGCATCCTCCATTGCAGCGGTGAACAGTTTCGGGGAAATGACGTCCCCCTGTCTCACACCTCTCTGCAATGGAATTGCCCCCGTGCTCTGTTCATGTACTCGGACCGACATGGTGGCGTTTCTGTATAAGCACTTCAACACTTCAATGTACCGATAGTCAATCTGGCACCGCTGCAGAGATTGCAGCACTGCCCAGGTTTCGATCGAATCGAAGGCTTTCTCATAGTCCACAAACGCCAAGCATAGTGGCAGATTATACTCCTCGGTCTTCTGTATAACCTGCCGCAGCGTATGGATGTGGTCTATGGTACTGAAACCTTTTCGGAAACCGGCTTGTTCGGGAGGCTGGAAGTCATCAAACCTGCGCTCGAGACGATTCGTGATGACCCTTGAAAACAGCTTATAAACATGGCTCAGAAGTGAGATGGGTCTATAATTCTTCAATAGGGTGTTATCACCCTTTTTGAAGAAGAGCACCACCTCACCTCTGTTCCACGCTTCCGGCGTTGTGCCCTCGAGTAAGACGGAATTGAATAGCTTCTGAAGGACTTTAAGTACCGGTGTTCCACCCGCTTTCAGAAGCTCTGTCGTAATTCCGTCTCCACCCGGCGCCTTGTTATTTTTAAGCTGCTTCAAGGCCATCCTAATCTCGTACAGGCTGATGTCCGGGATATCCTCGGTATAGTGTCGGGTTAGTTTGGCTCGCGGGTCTTTGTCAGAGCCAATGGTAGGTATAGTAACCGAGGTGTATAACTGCCGGTAGAAGTTCTCAATCTCTCTCAAAACCTCTGGCTTAGTCGACGCTACACTGCCGTCCTCGGTCTTCAGCTTCATAATACGACTTTGCCCAATAGACTTGTCTCTTGCGAACACTTTGGAGCCTTGATTCCGCTCAATCGCCTCTTTAACACCGTTAGTGTTAAAGGTGCGGATATCGTGCCGCAAGGACTTCCATATCCGTCTATTGAGCAGTCGGTATGCTTCAGCATCATCGGAAGACTGCAGCGTCATGGCGCGTCTTTCTGCCATAAGGTCGAGAGTGTGATCGGAGAACTTTTTTGGTCTACCTTTACGGTGGGCTTTAAAGAACTTAGACCCAACCGTTTGGACAGTTTCTACAAACCTACCATTTAAATCGTCCACAGATACGCAATGTTCCAGGCACTCGAAGCGGTTTTGGAGTTCGAGTTGAAAGCTCTCGGGGTTTTGGATATGAGCACTAGAGGGCCGGAGCGTAGACCTCATCAGACGAGACCTCTCAACTTTGAGATTAATATTCAATGTGCCTCTTACCATTCGGTGATCACTACCGGTTTTCACCCTGTGGATCACAGAGACATCATTGAATATTTGTCTTTTATTGGTCATGATGAAGTCAATCTCATTCCTCGTGGAACCATCGGGACTCATCCAGGTCCACTTCCTGTGAGGCGGCTTTTGGAAAAAGGAGTTCATCATAAAGAGTCCCTCCTTTTCCAAAAAGTCGGCCAGCCTCTGTCCCCTGGGGTTCCGTTGCCCATATCCAAATTGCCCCACTCTCAACTCACCATCGCATCGAGTGCCCAGTTTTGCGTTGAAGTCCCCCATCACAACAGTGAAATGTGTCTTCGAGGTATGTATGGCCCTACTTACGTCCTCATACATACTCTCTACTTCATCATCTGGGTGTGTCGAGGTCGGTGCGTAGACCTGTATGACCTTCAACGAATATCTCTTGGATATTCTGAGTATAAGGTACGCTACCCTGCTCGACACACTTTCGATGGCCACTATACTGTTAATGAGGGACCTGCGGACGAGAAACCCGACACCACCTTGAGACAGATGTTCGCCTTCCCGGTAGTAGAATAAGTTGCCGGATTTCAGGGTTATCGTGTCCTCCCCCTCTCTTCGGACTTCTGATAGACCCATGATATCCCAGTGCAACTTATCTATTTCTTCTTCCAGCTCAACAATCTTTTCGTCTGCCCTCAGTGTGCGTGTGTTATATGTCACCAGGGCCAGTTTTCGGTTTGGGTGGTAGCCGGATCCCATCCGGAGATTCTTAGCACCCCCTGCCCCGCCGTTTCCGTGGCCGCTACCATGACCAGGAATGGCGGGGCTGCCGGGAACTGGGGGCCGGTGCTTATGTTGTGTTGTCATTTTGGGGGGAATTTGCCGATACTCACCACGCTTGGCAAGCGGGTTGGTGAGCGCAGAGTTGCTACTGCTCAGCAAAAGGGACGCTGCTGCCCATCCCTCTGGTTAAGAGTCCCTTAGTCGACTTTTACGACCTCCACGGGAGGAGATGGAGTGGTGCTATATTCTTAATCCGGACACCACACGGAAATTTATTTATTTTATTATAATATTAAAATAAAATATCTTTGTCTGCAACCCGCTTTATATATCGCTGGTTAACGATAATTTTCTGAGTTGTCTTAAGAATTATTTTAAATTCAGTATTTCGCAGACAGTTTCGTTAGTCAGTTCATTTCTGCTATATTTCATGTTTTAACGAATTCTAGATCACAAAGAAAGATATCAAATAAAGTGCTTTGCAGTACAATATAAGATGCGATCAAACAGACAAACTGTTTGTCAGTCAGCAACAACAATGATCAGGTCAAGGTCAGAGCTCTTCCTCATTCCAAGCGACGCTGAATGTATTGTCACGACCGCTACACGGATGTCAGAATGTCAGTTATGTTTGAAGATGGCAGTTTAGACATGGGTGGCATTTCAAGATCGAGTGGGTTTTCTTTTTTTTAAACATTGCCCCACTCTAGGATTTCTCCTGTGTCGTGGGGACGTTTATAGACATAAATTCCAAACACAATACACACAGACCCGGAACAACTACCTGCAGATCATACAAATATTTTTTCCGTGCGGGAATTGAACGCATCAGTCGACTATGTCAGCCACTAGACCAACCGTGCCGTCAAAGACAAACGCTAGTAGGTTTCTTATTGGAAGAATCCGGTTAGGCACGGCTACTTTCTACTATTGCATGTCTCGCCATCGGCGGGGAGTTCATCCACATATCTTAGAGCCAAAATGGACTCGTACCGAACGGTTTCAGAGGAACTTCCTCCCGCGTACGCTCAGGTTGTGGAATCAGCTCCCTACCCAGGTCTTCCCAAGAGACTACAGCGGGGTTCTTAAAAAGGGAGTGAATAGATTTTTACTTGGTCGCAACGTGTGAGTGGGAACTCTGGTGTTGCGAGGGTTCATAGGTTACTGTAACCGCTCACCATGGCAGTGCCAGTTTTCTTTTATACTTTTCTTTGATGACTTGCAAGTCATTCGCCTGGCGGGGTCATGCCCGCCCGTAACAATTGTAGTGCTACCCAGGACTAGTCTTGCGCAGCGTTACAATCGTTATGGGCAGGCATGACGATTACTAAAAGCGCATGACATCTCGTCAAGTCATCAGGTTGTATGAAAAGTCCCACACTTCTAGATATACAGATAGTATGTCACATTTCTATCGCAGAATTTTAGTAACAACACGCACTTACATTGAATGAATCATCATCATCGTCAGCCCACATAGCAGTTCACTGCTGAACTGCCTTTGTTGACATATAATGTATATTGCGTGAATGTTATATTACTCATTTTTTTTGTCTTAACCTTTTATTAAGTAAGAATTTCTTACCATTAACATTTGATTAATGTATATCTGTTATATCATCATCATCAATAGCTCATAGCAGTCCACTGCTGGACACTGAAGAGTTAATTGTTGAACATACTCCGTGCGTAGAAATACTTATCCAAGAATATTTTTTTCGTGTCTGCCGAAGCACGGGCCAGTGGACTTCGGTGCCTATGAATGGCTTCCAACATGTTTCCGACTTGGCGTATATGAACTAAAAACCTGCCATAAAACTAATTTGACACAGACAATAAATATCAATCTCCAAAACAAGGACGTAGACTAAAAAATAAACAAATAAATCTAGTTTAGTTTTGTTCAGCGTTTTTTTTTACACTACCCGCTTCCTTGTCCGGAACTGTTAACATTTGATCTACAGCTGTAGATTTAGTTTGCAAAAAACATCTTTATTTTGATGTATTATGATAATTCTATAAAAATTAGATCACAGTGCCGTAATAAATAAAAATCGTTTAAAATTAAATTATCACTATGATTATAATTTGAATATTTAATAGAATATAACAAGTAACGGATGTGATGCGTTCATCAGTTCGCTTATTATGTTATATTCATGAATGAATTCGTATAATCAAATATTTATTAATCTAAATTTCCGGAAGTTATAATAATTTACAATGCAGAATTTTTTATATTAGACATTTTGTTGCAATGCAAGGTCTATTTTTATATTTGCTATATTCTAATATATTTTATTAGAATAAAGCTCCATTCCATCTCCTCCCATGGATGTCGTAAAAGGCGACTAATGCACTCGAAACCAGAGAGATGGGCAGCAGCATCCCTCCTGTGGTAGGTAGTAGTCTTACTGGCGAATTCCCTCTAAAATGACAGAATTGTGGAAATCTATGGGCTTTTGTTCAGCAGTGGACGCTCTTTGGCCGATATGTGATGAGTAACGTCTACTGTATTTTAAAACACATATAACTCAGTAATTTACGAAAACCTGTTTTTTTTGTACGAGACTATGAGAGTGGTAGAGACATGGCTTGATACTAATATTAAACTTTTATTCTGTAACTGATCCTCCTCCTGATCCAGACGCCCTATAATAAGAAAAATGCCTTATTATGGGACTCTGGCATCTAACATGAAATGGGATAACCCCTCCAAACCCAAACGATTATTTTGTAGAACGGTTTGAAGCTGGATAAAGAGCCAGCCACCAGATACCCCACGAACATCAACTGCAAAAGGCACATCCTGCCACGGGATCTCTACTGCTGCACTATAAGAATAGAATTACGGACTAATGAATAAAATGTGACGCTTAAACTGCAAAATCTGTTTCCCTCAACGTAGCACCTGTAAACTAAATTAAGGAAAAACTAATACAAGCCGATATACACCATGTGGATGAAAACTCTGGTCCATTAAAATAGTCAGGCAAAAATAAGACTTATAACAAGACAAGCAAGGTAAATGACAGACTCAAATCTTAACTGTAGTGGCAAATACCACGTGATCAGGCAGAATTCGTAAAGGGAAAGATACCACAGAACATATACTGAATATCAGATGATAGAGTAGCCGTGAATTCTACGTAGCGATGCTTAATTCATCATTTCGGCCGAATGAAGTCCACTGCTGGACACAGGCCTCCCCCAAAGATCACCACAACGACCGATATGGGTGTGTTGTGGGCTCATTGGGGGGTTTTGCCATAATCGCCACGCTTGGCAGGCGGGTTGGCAATCGCAGTTGAGTTGTTAATGTACTCGAAGGACACTGCTGCCCATCCTCCGGCTAATCCCTTATTCGACTTTTACGACACCCATGGGAGGAGATGGGGTGGTGGCATTCTGAGCCGGCACCACACGATCAGGATACCACGTGATCAGGCAAAATTCGTAAAGGGAAAGATACCACAGAACATATACTGAATATCAGTGCTTAAGTGCTTCATTGATTATTCAAAGGCATTTGATTGCGTACGGTGGAATAGTTATGGAATATCTTGTTAGAAATCGGTCTGGGCGATGAGACAATCGTAAACATCAATATGTTATTTTCAAGCAATTTAAGCCCGATAAAGGCGTACGGATGGGTTACTATCACTTATTCTTTCTAACACGAGTATATAATGCCAATAGGTCTGGAGGAGGAAAGGCGGCGTCACAATAAATTGCAACAAGATTAGCAATCCAAGATAGGCTGTCGACACCACATTGTTTGCATCGTCAGAGAGTGAACTGACTGTACTGATCGCAAAACTCGAAAGGGAAAGTGAAATGGTGAAACTGAAAATAAATAGACCCAAGACATACGTCAAGATCGTTGATAGATCTAGCCAACTTACGTACGTACAGCGTACTGGAGGACTCTCAGATATAAAAATAGTAAATGGTTTTGTTTACCTAGGTTCTTTACTAAGCGGTCAAGGAGATAGAAACAGGAGAAGAACACAGTAAGCCAAAGCTTTGATGACCAAATTATCCAGAATGTGGATAGACAGGAAAGTCTCAAATGCTGAAAAACAACGAAGGCGTCGTTACAGATTTTAAAAAGTTATTTTATTTTATCTACCGTACAATTATAATCAAAATTATTTCGATGCACTGCGTGCCGCCTGTCACCTTAGTCATCCTGCAACCAGGAACCCTGCAAAGTGTTCGAACGTCAGGAAAAACAAAAATCTAAAATATACGCGATAGAATCCGTTTAAAAGTGTTTTATTATAATAAGACGTATTATTAATGTGTTATGTTTAAAGTTGATACCCGTGAACAAAAACACAATGGTCTATCTGGCGCCGATTCTAATAAGTTCAAATAAGTGTCTTCCTCAATGCTTAATAATGGCAACAATTATAGCATTGTTTGATCACTATTTATATGATCCATAGTAAGACCGAATCGAATACATGATTTATAGATTTCAGCGGCCCGTGGATAATTGATCGTTTTTAATCTTCTTTTTCGTGTTCCTCATTACTGAGGATTGTGTTCTGAAGAGCCGATATTATAACCTCCAAACATCACATTCTCGGCATTGCTCTTTACTTCGTTTACGGTCAGAGGTTTTACTTGATCTGACCAGCTTGCAGCTGAGCTTGAGCGGCTAGTTGACCGTCCGTCCTTCGCGTGGACACTTTCCCTCTACCGGGAACGATTATGACAAACGTTTCGAGGTTGCCTAGCTCTCTCCACGCTATTTGCCCAAAGTACCCGACTATTCGCTGTAAGCAAGTCGTCCATAGTCTGATTTTGATGGATAGTTGGTAATAATAGACTCATTAGTTCTTTTAACTGTCCAAGGTATTCGCACATGTCTATTTTTTCGTCTATTCGTTGCACCTATCGTCCATGACTCGTAGCCATAGGGGAAAATGGAGAAGACCAAAGTGAACCTAGCCGAAAAATATCCCGATAATACATTTTTGTTTAAAGTTACTTTTTACCATGACTCGGTGCGCAAGCGCAATCGCGATCGTAACATTGACCTTGACCCGACGCACAGGGTGGCCATGACAAGGAATATTATGACACTTTATTGACAAGTATTGTTGCACCTTTAGTCAAATAACACGTCTGTGGTTTTTGCTTCTTATCAAATGGAAAATGTTATTAAAAACATGTTAACGCTGAAAAAGTGCATTGTCAGTTGCTTTTGTAGTTGTATTCAGGTTTTGAAACTCACGATACCGTTGTAAATATACAGTAGGTACTACTATATAGGCACAGTTTTTTACGGCTAGCCGGATTCTCTATATTGCATCTCCTGTAAGCCAAGATCTACAATGTCGATTAGCGGAAGAAAAACTAATAAATTAAACTCAATAGTGTCTACGGGAAATGAATGTTTTGTATTAGTGTCCGGGTTAAACACGGTTTTCAGGCTAAACCGTAACCGAATAATCGGCTTCTCTTCTAGTTTCGGCCGAAACTGAAACCGAAAATTAGGTTACTAATTAAGGTACAATTCGGTTACATTTTTATAATCCCTGAAATATAGTTATTCCCATCTTTGTAACAGATTATTCAGCTAGATTAAATATAAGACTTCAGATGTAAAGTAGGCACAAAATTATTTAAAGAATCATCATCATATCGGCCTTACAGCATCCACTACTGAACAAAGGCCTCCCCCATAGATTTCTCCAACTGTGTTGGGGAATCATATTGGGGGGAATTTGCCAGTACTCACCACGCTTGGCAGGCGGGTTAGTGAGCGCAGAAAGGCTACTGTTCCACAGAAAGGACGCTGCTGCCCATCCCTCTGGTTTCATCCTCCATGGGAAAAGATGGCGTGGTGCTATATTCTTAATCCGGACACCACACGGAAACTATATAATTATAACACTATATAAATATAAAACTATAACTGATATAAATTGTTTAGTCTTTAGTTATGTATCACAATCAAGTAAATAGTCGTTTCAAGAATTTGTTACTAAAAATAATAAAAATAAAAAATGCCCTCCATTAAAAGCGGTCAAAAATCATTACACCGATTACATTGACCACATAATATACCAGATTTTTTAACAAGATTCCATAAACATAACAGTAGTTTCATTCAAGAAAGCGCACGTTTTACTTTCCCTCTCGGTTGTAAAGCCGTCGTTATGTTCACGAGAGACGCGATAGCGGGCGCGGATTGTGCCCATAAACAGCTTATTATAGTAACTGTTGTTAGTGATATGCGAATTCCTGACTTGACTGACATGGTGGACACAATCTTATTCCGCTTTAATCTAATCTAAACTAATCTAGGATGGTAAAGAAACAGAGCTCTACAAATTATGCTCATAATATACATTAAATCATTATAATTTTACTATATTTAACACACTGACTATATTATGGACTTTCAGCCATTTCCATTTTATTTCAGTAAGACAGTTAATTTTCATTTATTTCGCACAATTCATAACAACAACAGGTGGCGCTAGTGTCGCTTCCTTCATGACAGATAAAATTACAAAGCGTACGGACAGGAGCGCGCAATCGGAAAGGTGCACAGAGACACAGGGTTAATTTTAGACTTTTAGTAGATTTTTACTAAATTCAATCCTACTTTAGTATCTATGTAAACTGACTAAATGTGTAAAAATCTCTCGTCCTACGTAATATCCATGTATCCCTCCAATATTTTATGTGTTTCTTCCTCAGTTATTAATATGCGAGTATATACATTATGCCGTAGCCGCCCGTGGTACCAACATATAGGATCTCAGATCAGAAGACCAGCGCTGTAGCATAAACTGCTGCCATATGCTCAGATAGGGAACTTTTTTGGCCTCACACAGCACTACTAATTCATATACTTTTATCATATTAATATTAAAGAAGCCGGTAAATAAAGAATTTATTATTATGTTATTATTATTCCCTCTCCGAGTAAGTTCATGTCTTATCAGTTTGGTCTCTTCTAGAGGAAGTTAAAAAAGTATATTCGCGTATGGCGCGTTTGGTACTTGACTTTTAACCAATATTTGAATCATCATATCATATCAGCCATTTATACGTCCACTGCTGAACAAAGGCCTCCCCCTTAGATTTCCACAATTGTGTCGTCAGTTTAGGGGGAATTTGCCACTACTCACCACGCTTGGCAGGCGGGTTGGTGAGCGCAGTGTCGCTGCAGCCCATCCCTCTTGTATAGAGTCCCTTAGTCGCCTTTTACGACATCCACGGGAAGAGACGGAGTGGTGCTATTTTCTTAATCCGGACACCACACGGATATTAATATTTGAATGGCCCACAGGTACTTATTAGCGGTCTGGCTGACTGTGCCAATGAAGTCTCTGTGTCTGTCTACACAGGAGAAACATGAGTGTGGAGCACTTGCTTAAAAATAGAATATTAAATATAATTATCACTAATTACTTGACACACGGAGTTCACACGATTTCTTTTTTAAATATTATGTAAAAAAAGAAGAAAAAAATGTATGAACATTTTGCCAGTCTCGCACAAATAAGGAAACAGTAAAACACAAACACCACATAAATATAGTGCGAGGCCAAAATAGGCCCCTTATCTTGGCATTGTTCTGCGACATCTAATTTGTAACATGCATTGCACAAATGTATTCTCTTCTCTCTCCTTTCAACCTCGGAAAGTTTAATATTTACAATGCTCTTTAATAAAATCGCTCCGCTTACAATCGTGCGAGCTACCTACCTTCGTAAAGTCATACATAGTAAAGGTCAAGGTGAACCAACTGGTTCAGTGGATCACAGACACTTTGGATTTAATGCAGGTCGAATGATACAGCATTTTTATGAGGGTAAAAAATGTCAGGCAACTTTGTGCTATGTGCCGCATTTGTGGGGATGGGAGATCGGACGTTCCAAATTTCTGACAGATTTTTATATATGTGCGTGACTAGATACTGATAATGTATGTTTCCTGTTCTGTATTTAATTGAATGTTTATAATGTGTGTGTTATTTCTTTAAATTATTTATTTTATCAATATGTGTGACTAATGTAAATTTAATAATATAATTTCAATTTACATTAATTTTTATGTGACATTTGCTTGCCATAAGGCTGAATATGGTGATACTAAATTATTTTTTATCTTACCATCATTATGTTTATACCCATATTACGCAAAATAAAATAAATTGAATTAAAGTGAATCTAGTAAATATTTTTATACTGAACTAGCTGGGAACCGCGGTTTCACCTGCCGTTTAATTGAAGACATTGGATTATTTATAAGTAATTTAGAGTACTTGAGTAGACACTTGACACGGAGTATATATATATATATTGGATTTTTAAATTTTTGTAAAATTTTTTTGCGTAGAACCCTAATTATTGTTCTAAAATAAAAGTAGCCTAAGTTATTCCTTATAACATCAACTATCTGTCAGTGAAAGTCTCGTAGAAATCGGATTAGCGGGAACAACTAGACAGATCGACAGACAGACAGACAAAAAATTAAAAATAGTTTTTTTTTGTTGTAGTTACGGAGTTACTTTCATATGCATTTAGTAAAAAACTGTTATTTTGATATAACAAACAGACACTTCATTTTTATTTATGTGTATTAATTATCAATAAAAATGTCAGCCTTTTTTTATTAAGATGCAAATGACGTCCGTGTGTTTTAGATGAAAGTAATGTTTGTCCGAGTTAATATTTGGTTTACCAGCTCTTACTTATGCGTATGGTGTACAGATTAAGAATAGAAAACCACTACATTTCCTCACGTGGATTTGATAAAAGGTGGCTAAGGGATTCTAAAGCCGAGGGATGGGCAGCAACGCTCCTTCGATCAGTAGCCGTACTGAGCTCACCAACTCGCCTACCAAGCGTGGTCTCTATAATCTACTATCTATGGGGGAGGTCTTTTTCAGCAGTGGATGGCTTTCGGCTGATGAATGAATGACTCCTTGTTAATCATAAGATTGACTTGAATATTTTAGAATTCGCCATTGATTGGGTTTTACAATAACATAATTATGTATTGAATGTTTCAACCTCAAGATGCCTGTTCCATTTACATACTGCAAGCTCAAGTACTACTCTACATTACACTTTCGAGAATTAATTAATCTTCTCCGTGTAGCCTTTTACATGGAAATAGCTCATGGCGTGGTGAAAGAATTTTCCAGTCAGTAAGATTGGTGACAGGGCTGACTGGTCAGGGTGCACCTGATGTGGGCTGCAGGTGACAAACTAGGAGCAGTCAGTCCCCGAACAGAAGCAGACGTGAGAGAGTCACCCAGAAAGACGGATGTGCGCACGTGGTCACGTGCTGCCGTGGGCGCAGCACGGCGCACAGCGAGTTTGGGGGATCCTTAACAATCCTCCCCGAGAAGTGCCTGGGGGGGGGCGACCTTTTTACAGTCACCTTCCCTCCGCTAGAGGGAGTGACCGCTTTACAGTCATCTCCTCCGTGATGTGTCTGAAGGCGCGGCAACAATGGGCGGCTCTAGTGTTATCTTACGAGGACCTGGAGCCCCCCTTCGGTGCCGAAGATGTCTGCTCCAGTGGTTTTTGCCGGTAGGAGTCCTTTCGAAGAATACCCCTTCGCTCTTCCCTGGGGCGAAGGAAGTTTATGTAGAAGACCAATAAAAATATAAATATAAACGCGCCGTGTTCTGTGCGCGCCTCTCTGAACTAGGTCGCACAGAGTCAGAGCCCGTCAGACCAAGTAATGGCCCAATACCTGCCAGAGAAGTCCAATGCCTACATGTCAATCATCAATGTCCCTTCGCCCCACCCAGGGCAGAGAAAGTCCTTGAGGATACTCCATGATAAAAAAGTGCGCCGGATGGACTTCAGTATCGGCGCTCGTGGAGGCTCTTTTCATGCGCCTAACTGAATAATTAAAACGGAACGGTAATTAAAATGTAACGCTACTAAAAACAAACCCAGGTCAGAAGTATACACGTGTAAAGTTCAAGGTAAAAAAAAACTAGTTTAGTATTTCGCAGAAGAGAATGAGAATGCATTATGGAGTTCAATCAGTGAGAGTGAATCACTGTGAGATCAACTGGAGCATGTTTATGGAGATCGTTTTATTATGTTTTATTGATAAAAACATCCTTATGATTACCGGTAACTTAATCGATATTTATCAAGAAACGATTCACAGTCTCGGATTTCTCCTGTGCGTGCCCACACCGAGCGACCCAAGCGAAGACGGTAGCACGCATGTGGTCACGCGCTGCCGTGGGACGCTTTGGGGGATCCTTTACAATCCCCCCGTGGGGGCAACCGCTTTACAGTCACCCTCTCCGGGATGTGCCTATAGGCGTGGCACCAGTGGGCGGCTTTAGTGTGATCATACGAGGACCTGGAGCCTCCCTTAGGTGCCAAATATGACCGCTCCAGTGGTTTAGCCTGTAGGAGTCCGGCACACCCCCTGACTGTAAAGCGATCACCCCCCGGGGTTCAGTGAGAGCCTAAATGATGTACAATTTGTGCATATTTGTGGGTGTATATATTATGTCTACTAGGTACAGCTGTTGCCCTAGTTACTCATAATTGTATCCCTATTGCTAATCTGTGGACAGTGCTGTGGGCTACATTAATACCCATTAAGTTGAGTTATTTATATTTGTGACTGTATAATGTAGACGGTTGCATAAGCCTTTAAGACTAAATAAAATTGAAATACAATCAATTACGTAATTGCTGCGTGGTGCCGACTCTGAATACCACCACTCCATCTCTTCCCGTCGGTGTCGTAAAAGTCGACTAAAAGCCGGAGGATGTCCTTAGAGTACATTAACAACTCAACTGCCATCGCCAACCCATCTGCCAAGCGTGGCGATTATGGCAAAACCCCCTGAGCCCACAACACACCCATATCGGTCGTTGTGGTGATCTTTGGGGGAGGCCTGTGTCCAGCAGTGGACTTAATTCGGCCGAAATGATGACCTAATTATCAGTTTTTTTGGCATTATCTGCTGATGAAGACATCGTCTCTGCTAACGGCCGAAATTAATAAATAATCAATCTAATCCAAAATTTTCAGATTTATGATATTGAAATCAATGCGTTGTTGAGTTACGATCTCGTTTAACACAAATATATTGGACACACACACAACAGACCTATCCAAATATATTGGATTTGACTGTTAATAAATTCGGGCGTAAGTCTCTTTGTCATGTGCTTAAATAACACCTCGAACTTATAGCTGCCATCCAAAATGGCAAGTTAAGGTGGTTATTTTAGTATTTTCATTATTCAAACCCTTACACGGTGTTGACCCGAAGATTTACATACTCGCTTCTTAAGCACAATATTGCGGATTCAAACCATGGCATGGCATGTGCCGATGAAATGTTTTCGATGTCATATGTTACTTTTCTTAGTTAATCTAAGACACAACTGACTTTAACGGTGTGGAAAAACATCGTGAGGAATAACACCTGAATCTAATATTCTAAAATCGCCAATACGCTGTGAGCAAGCGTGGTAATCAATACTCGTTCCCCCTATGTATAAAAAAAAAGGCGTTTTTCCAGCTGTGGGGAAAATACAGGTTTAAATGTTATAACCTCTAACAAAGTGTGGGCGAAATGTATTGTCTCTAACACGGTAGGTAGGTCACAGCTTCACAGCTCGACCGAGAGATGCTCGTCGCAGCTGCCAACGTCATGGCGTGGTCAGAGGTCGACCAAGGGATCTTGCCCGATCCAGAAGAGGAAGCGTCCTGGTTTCGGGAGGCGATGTCGTCGATTTGCGACGCATCTATGCCCCGAGCCAGGCGCTCCCGGCGTACGGCGGTGTACTGGTGGTCGGAGGAGATCGCGCGGCTGCGCACGGTCTGCCTGGCATCCCGCCGCCAATACACCAGAAGCCGACGCCGGCGAAGTGCTACAGCCGGAGAGACTGCCGAGGCCTATCGGACCTACCGGGCGGCCACTATGACGCTCCAAAGCGCCATTCGCGAGGCGAAGGCTCGGTCCTGGAGAGAGCTCCTGGAAGGACTGGACAGGGATCCGTGGGGGAGACCCTACCGCATGGTAGTGGGCAAGTTGCGCCCGTGGGTCCCCCCGGTGACCGAAACAATGGCCCCGGATTTGCTGGAGGGAGTGCTCTCTACGCTCTTTCCGGCGGTCCGGGACTACCCCAGTCCTTCTGTACCGCCAATTGCCTTGGAATGGGATGAGCAGTTGGCGGTTTCGGAAGGAGAGTTGGACCGAGCCGTTGGCCGCCTGAAGGCGCGCAACACCGCACCCAGCCCGGATGGCATTCCGGGTCGTGCGTGGGTGTATGCACTGCAGTCTCTTGGGGACCGCTTGAGACGGCTGTTCACCAGCTGCCTCCGTCACAGCGTGTTCCCGTCCGGCTGGAAGGAAGCCGGATTGGTTCTCTTGAAGAAGGAAGGAAGGGCCGCGGAGTCTCCCTCTGCGTATCGTCCCATTTGCCTGCTCGACGAGGCTTCGAAGCTATTCGAAAGAATAATTGCCCGAAGACTCGTTGAGCACTTGTCGCGAGTTAGCCCCGACCTAGCCGACAGCCAGTATGGCTTCCGGCAGCGGCGGTCCACTATCGACGCGATACTTCGCGTCCGCTCGCTGTCGGAACAGGCAGTGTCCCACCGGGATGGGGTGGCGTTGGCTGTCAGTCTTGACATAGTCAACGCTTTTAACTCTATCCCGTGGGGTGCGATTAGGGGGGCGCTAGTCCACCATCAGTGCCCCCCCTATCTGCAGGGTATCATCGGGGCATACCTACGCGACAGGCATGTTCGCTACGTGGGCAGGGACGGTAGCGTAAAGCGGAGGGAGATCACGTGCGGGGTTCCACAGGGGTCGGTTCTCGGTCCCCTCTTGTGGAACCTCGCTTACGATACAGTCCTGCGTGTCGTTCTCCCCGCGGGCGTCAGCTTAGTCTGTTATGCTGATGACACTCTTGTGTTGGCCGGCGGGGAGTCCTTCGAGGGAACCATCCGGCTTGCAAAGCAAGCGGTGGCAATTGTCGTGGCCGAAATCCACGCTCTGGGTTTGCGGATAGCGCCTCACAAAACCGAGGCGCTATGGTTCCACAAACTGCCGCGGAGCAGGGAGCCTCCCAGTTCGTGGATACGCGTTGGTGACGCGCAAATCAGGGTGGGCCGGTACATGAAGTACCTAGGGCTCACCCTGGACAGTCGTTGGGGCTTCGAAGAGCACTTCGAGCGTCTTGTCCCCCGGGTTGAAAGGATAGTGGGTGCTTTGCACCGACTGCTACCCAATCTCGGGGGGCCGAGGGAAGAAGTTCGCCGCCTCTACGGGGGAGTCGTGCGGTCCGTGGCCCTCTATGGGGCGCCTGTTTGGTCATCTCGACTTTCGGGCGTCCAGCGCTGCAGAACCAAGATTCACGGTCTGCAGCGTAGAGCGGCTATACGGATCGCACGAGGATACCGAACGGTGTCCTTTGAGGCGGCAACTCTGTTGGCGCGCTTTCCGCCTTTTGATATCTTGGCGGAGATGGATGCGTGGGTGTATCACCAAACACGCTCCCTCCGCCAGAGCGGTGAAGGCGTGCCTTCAGGGGCGTTCGAAATTTTGAGGCGGCAGGCTCGGCGGCGTGCACTCGAGCTATGGCGCGAGCGGCTCATGCTGCCAGAGTACGCGCAAAAGCGCGTCGTCGAGGCTGTCTTGCCGCTCTTCGGAGCCTGGCTCCATAGGAGCGAGCGCGTCACATTTCGCCTGACGCAGGTATTCACCGGACACGGTTGTTTCGGTGCGTACTTGCACAGGATAGGACGCGAGGTCACGGCACAGTGCCACCACTGTGGAAACGATCAGGATACCGCACAGCACACGCTCGGAGAGTGCCCTGCGTGGACTGCCGAGCGGCGGATCCTGGTCGATCGGATCGGGCAAGATCTCTCTTTGCCAGCAGTAGTGTCGGCTATGCTGGCAGAGCATGAAAATTGGAGTGCTGTGGTCTCCTTCTGTGAGAGCGTAATGCTCCAGAAGGAGGTCGCAGAGCGGGATCGGGAGAGGGCCGATCCCGCTCGGAGGAGGAGGACACGGACCCGGGGTAACAGCCGCCGCGGTGCCCGTGTCCAACACGCCTGAGCCCCCTGTCGTCTTTATATGGCAGGGGGCCTTGGGGGTCGCGAGCGCGCTTATTGGGAAATCTGCGCGCTCATACCGAGCGACCCCCGGGAAGACAGCGGTGCGCACGTGATCACGTATCGCTGTGTGCGCAGCACAGCGCATAGTGAGGCCTCGGGGGAATCTTTTACAATCCCCTCGAGAGATGCCTGGGGGGGTGGCCTCTTTACAGTCGCCTTCCCTCCACTAGAGGGGATGACCACTTTACAGTCATCCCCTCCGAGATGTGCATAAAGGCGTGGCACCAACGGGTGGCTCTAGATGGAGATCTTTCGAGTTCCTGGAGCCTCCCTTCGGTGCCGACGATGATCACTCCGGTGGTTTTAGCCGGTAGGAGTCCGGCATGCCCCTTCGCCCTTTCCCGGGGCGAAGGAAGTACATGAGGTATTTCCACCGGATCAATAAAAAAAAAAAAAAAAAAAAAGGTAGGTCACAGCTTAACATTTAATATGGACAAATATTTACTAATGATGATTTTATCAACAAGTACTATTACAATATGTAGGCAAACATAGAATCCTTGTAGGAGCCTGCGGGCATTGTGAACAAATCGATTTGTTCGAACCATTAAGTTTATTTGTTTTAGGTGCTCCACACCCACCTACATTAGTTTTAGTAGCCATAAAACATATTTTGCAATGCACATTTCGTACCTCCGTGAAGATATTTGGTAACCGAAGTGACATTAGAATTATAATGTACAAAAAAATACTCTCACAGGTATATTGAGTAAGTACCTTCAATTTATCCCTAATCTATAAGCGACAGCGAGTTTGTAAATGCTTTATTTTAGCCAAATTATGAAGTATTAATAGTATTTAAAAATAAAATAGTAGTTCACTTGCAATGTCCTAGGCTGTGATCGTCAGGGCTCCTGCTCCTCTATCACTTTTTGAGACAGGCAGGTAGCCTTTCTTTAGCAAACCGAGCGGTCATCTACCCGGGTCAGGAGGGATGGGGTCGGCGAGACGATGTGCGGTGTTCCACAGGGATCAGTTTTGGGGCCGCTCCTGTGGAACATCGGATACGAATGGGTGCTGCGCGGTGTGAACACCCCCGGCATCGGCGTAATCTGCTACGCCGATGACATGGTGGTGACGGCACGGGGGACGAGCTTCCACCGCGCGGCAATGTTGGCGACGATGGGGGGCTGCATTCGTCGTCTCAAGGATCCGGCAGTTGGGTCTCGAGGTGGCTCTTACCAAGTCAGAGGCCGTATATTTTCGTGGGCCCGGTGGGTGCCACCCTCGGGATCCCACATCGTGGTAGGAGGCGTTCGAATGACGGCGTGGTTGGTGCAGTGGCTGATACAGTCGGCTGCTGCGCTCCGGGTAGTGGGTACGATTCCCACATGAAACAAATATTTGTATGATCTGCAGGTAGTTGTTCCGGGTCTGGGTGTATTGTATGTGGAATTCATGTCTGTAAAACGCACCCACGACACAGGTGAATTCCTAGTGTGGGGCAACGTTTTTTTTAAAGAAAGAAAGCAATCGGCGTACATTAGACGATGGAGTACCTAGGACTCGTCCTCAACAGCCGGCGGAGCTTCTTGCCGCATTTCAGGTGGCTGGCCTCCAAACTAACGGTGGCCGCGGCTGCACTTTCACAGCTGCTGCCCAATTTGAGGGGTGGCAATGCCTCCTTCCGGAGGCTCTACATGAGGGTCGTGGGGTACATGGCCCTCTACGTGGCCCCAGTGTGGCGACGAACCAGGGGTGGTTTGTCGCCCGAACAGAAACAGGCCCGAGATGGCGGCGCGTGTATTCCGCGCGCGCGTCTCTGAAGAATAGTTGCGGCCAACAAGGTCGCACAGACTGTGACTACTGTGACAGATGTCGTTACAGATTTTTAAAAAAATGTACGTCACCTTAGTCATCCTGCGACCACGAATGCTGCAAAGGATTCGAAACGTCAGAAAAAACAAAAATCTATAATATACGCGATCTAATCCGTTTAAAATTGTTTTTTTATAATGAGGAGATCCGTAGAAGAACTACTTTAGTTCTTCTTTTTAGCGTTTGAAGTTTTGAAGTGAAAATGGGCGGGGCACAATACTCGTGAAACTGATGGCCGTATAGCAAAAAGGTTCTCGATTGGAGACCGTGCACCAGTATACGCAGTGTGGGACTACGAGTACCTCAAGCGACATAGATAGACGACCTGGTGAAGATCACTGGGAGTCGTTGGATGAGAGCGGCATGTAACTGGTCGTTGTGGAACTCTAAGGGGGAGGCCTTTGTTCAGCAATACACGTCCTTTGGCTCAAGTGATTAAGTCGCTGTCTTCTTTTAAATTGTAAATGTCATCGTCTTTGTTTCCGTACAAGCGAAACACAAAAAGCGGTGTCAACGGCTTTAATTCAAAGTTGCTAAACTGTTACTACAATAACGTCATCACAATGGGTTTGCGTGTTGTATATGAGTTTGAAGCGAAAGCTAATGATGGTGACATAAGGTCCAATGGTGAAAACAGTTGACAACCTCATTTGAGAACTACTGTTGAGGTATTATGGTTTATTTTCATTATAATCGGCCCATTACTCTCCCACTGATAGGAACGGGCTTTTCTCAAGATGAGAAAGATTAGGTCTTAGTCCACCACGTTGTCCTAGTGCGGGTTGGCGGACTACATGCTCTACTGAGAACATTTCAGAGCCCTCTCAGGTGTGCAGGTTTCCTCACGATGTTTTCCTTCTCCGTTACAGCAAGTGATAATCAAATCCCGATCCGTATCTGAATCCGGGATCGAACACAGTTATTATGGTTTGTTGATTGCATAGTGTCAATTTGTGTAATTAAGTAAGTGTAAGTTAAGTAGGTAGCCGTGTGGTGCCGGCTAGCCGGCTCAGAATGCCACCACCCCATCTCCTTCCATGGGTGTCGTAAAAGTCGACTTAGGGATTAGCCGTAGGATGGGCAGCAGCGTCCTTCAAGTACATTAACAACTCAACTGCGATCGCCAACCCGCCTGTCAAGCGTGGCGATTATGGCAAAACCCCCAATGAGCCCACAACACATCCATATCGGTGGATGTGGTGATCTTTGGGGGAGGCCTGTGTCTAGCAGTGGACTTCATTCGGCCGAAATGATGAAGTTAAGTAGTCCGTGTGGTGTCCCGATTAAGAATACAGCATCACTACGTATGGTAAAAAAAGCGACTAAGGGACTCTAAACCAGAGGGATGGGCAGCAGCGTCCCTTCTGTGGAACAGTAGCCGTACTGCGCTCACCAAACCGCCTGCCAAGCGTGGTGAGTACTGGCAAATTCCCATCAAAAGGACACACGCGGCATTTAACCGGTCATTTATGGGGGAGGCCTTTGTACAGCAGTGGACGCCTTTAGGTTGATGATGATTCGGAGCAAATACCTGTAGGCATACAAATATTTCCGAGCGACCCCCGGGAAGACGGTGGCGCGCACGTGGTCACGTGCCGCCGTGTGCGCAGCACAGCGCAAAGCGAGGCTTGGGGGGATCCTTTACAATCCCCCCCGAGAAGTGCCTGGCGGGGCGACCTTTTTACAGTCGCCTTCCCTCCGCTAGAGGGGGTAACCGCTTTACAATCATCTCCTCCGTGATGTGCCTAAAGGCGTGGCACCAACCTGGAGCCAACCAACCAACCGCTCCAGTGGTTTTAGCCGGTAGGAGTCCGGCATACCCCTTCGCCCTTCCTCGGGGTGACGGAAGTTCCATGTAGAATTTCCACTGGACATCAATAAAAAAAAGGCATACAACTATTTGATCCGGGCGGGAATCGAACCCGCGAACCGCAGCGCAGAAATGCTGTCACTTAGCAACTACGCTACGGGTCCATACGCCTGTCAAATGCAAATAGTGCATTCTTAATCGCAAGACTAAAGTGGTAGTATCATTTCCTCCAAGCAAAGCTTAAACCTTTGCTTTTACAGCGATCAATCTTCGTGACACTTTCAACTCTCGGTATGCGCGCGCGCACGTATAGGTCAGGGCTGCCACTGGAACCGTTTGCTTGTCCCCGTGTAACAGTAGCGTGTGAACCCTATTGTTTTAGTCTATGCTAAGATTTACGACACTGATGTACTTGTGTTTGGCTAATTACAATGCAGTGATTACTTTAGTAGTGAGATTATTACCACATCCTTGTAAGTTTGAGGTTCGGGTGTGACGTAATTGGTCTAATGGGAGGCTTCATTTAATGCTACATCTGTATAAATAAATAATTGAGGTGTCTGTTTGTAATGTCAAAATGACAGCCTTTTACTAAATTCATATGAAAATATATTTGGTACGACAAAAAAATTAAAATAATTTTTTTGTCTGTCTGTTTGTTTGTTCCCGCGAATCTCCGAAACGGCTGGACCGATTTCTACGGGACTTTCAATGGAAGATAGCTGATGTTATAAGGAATAACTTAGACTTAACTTTTATTTTAGAAAAATAATTAGGTTTCCGTGCAAAAAAATAAAACCCATGAAATCTAATATACATACTCTATGTCAAGTAGCCGAAGTACTCGAAATTATATATAAATAATACACTTTCTTTTAAATTAAACGGTGGGTGAAACCACGGGTCCCAGCTAGTTGTTCATATAACGTGTAAATGATTTGATTTGTTTTTTTTTTAACAGTGCTCCACACTAGGACTTCTCCTGTGTCGTAGGTGCGTTTACAGACATAAATTCCACATACAATACACCCAGACCCGGAACAACTACCTGCAGATCATACAAATATTTGTTCTGTGCGGGATTCGAACCCGCGACCCGGAGCGCAGCAGCCGACTGTATCAACCACTGCACCAACCGTGTCGTGTCGTCGTCGATGTCGAATGTACGGAGGAAGTATATTTAAATACATTATGTATTTCCACCGATCATAAAAATAGAATGTTCATATCAGCAGACAGCACACAGTCCGTGTGGTGTCCTGTTAAAGAATATAGCACCACTCCATCTCCTCCCGAGGTTGTCGTAAAAGGCTAAGGCCTAAAGGCTAAGGGAATCTAAACCTGAGGGATGGGCAGCAGTGTCCTTTCTGTGAAACGGTAGCCATACTGCGCTCACCAACCCGCCTGCCAAGCGTGGTGAGTATTGGCCAATACCCCCCAAAGTGATGTCACAGTTGTGGAAATCTTTGGGGGAGGCAGTGGACGTATAAATGTTCGATATGATGATAACGTTAATAAAGACAAACTGTTCGTCCGTCCGTAGTTTTATAATTAAAATAGTAGAAGCTGCAGTTGCTGTGTTTTCGAAATGAAGACGAGTGCGTTTTACAGTTTTATGCACTAAAATATAGTGTCGTACAAAAAATAGTTTATTTTTAGTGTTCGGTTTTACGCATACTTCTCGAGAGAGATGTGAATGCTCAACCGGACAATTGGCGAAGCGAAAATAGCCCTCCTGGGAAAACAGTAAATTTTCAATGAATAAGTTAATAAAGATAGGTTGTAATTTGAATTCTTTATTTTTTATTTTGTGTAATTATCTGATGAAGTAGCACTTTGTGCACAAATAAAGATCTTTTATTGCTACATTATTACAAATACGCACACAGATAAAAAAATAGGTGCCGCTGAAATTGGTAAAATAAGTATTTTTTAGCTGCGCGAATAGCAACTGTCATTATTAATTACTGCTGCACTTATAATTTTTTAACAATAATTTAAGTAATGGGGCATATTTTGTGTGCAGAAAAATCGGCGAAACATGTAAAACTTATTTTTTTTTTGTAACAATCTTTACTTAACTGCGTTTCAAGCCATAACATTGTTTATTATTTTATTATTATTATTAAAAAATATGGGAATCACAACTTGTTGCAAAGACAGATTCTACAAAAAAAAAACAATCATTTTAAAGCTCACATTAACATATTTCCGTCAACAAAACAAAATAGAAGTGAGTTAATGAATGCGATGAGCTATTAAAGTTAATGAAGGTTTAATTTTCAAAGCCAGACGCTGAATGAAGTCGACCAGTGCATTTAGTGAGGTGCGTCAAACGGGTTTCCCGCATAATTATTATGTTAATGGCTGTGATTGGAAACTCGGTCCGCAACATCTACGGCTTGAAATCTTAATTAAAAAGAATTACAATATACAACAATTTACTGAGACTACATAAACTTAATAATTAAAAGATGAAAAAAACAACCACTAAGCATAGCTTAAAATAAAGTATGCATTGTGTTTACTTTGATTATAACATAAAATTTTTAATACATAATTAATACCAACATATTCATAGTTTCGGCTTACCAAAACAAAAACAAAAAAATCAGAAGTAGTTTTACCAAAGAGCAGAGAGTTGGATGCCTGAAATTCTGTTTATAATGTTCTTGAAACATAACTATATTAAAAGATATTTCAACTGTTGCCAATACTTGACGACAGCCCGAAAAGAGGCTGACTTGACCGGAGAAGTACCACGGTCTAACAATAAACAGGTGCAGAGTTCACTGGTGGTTATTACTTACTGCAAGAGTTTAGCTAGGTAGGTACCACTATCAGGGGTGCTAGGTCAGGAAACCTCCACGTGCGCTCGGTGGCTGCTGGTCCCTCTTGATACGTCCGGGGGGAAGAGCAGTTGTCGGGCCGGTGCACCCTGGGCACCGGACAATAACTTCTCCACTTTTTGGAGGAACTTATTGTCCGGTGGCTAATATTCTGACAGGGACGGGCCCAATTTTTGGGCTGTAGGTAGGCCGTAGGGTGTTCTCCGTTTTCGGAGGAGCATGGGCGGGCTAGCGGCGGGCTCGGTGTGCACTCACCCTGCCCCGAGCAGGTAGTGGGAGGACTCCCCTTCCCTGCCACCGTCGATATCGTAACCTCGGTTGGAGTGTCGTGGTCACGTCTCGCGGCTCCGACCGGGACCGAGGATCTTGGCTTAACCGCCCGGATCGCGAGGAAGAAGGCCTCCATAAAAATTCCCCGAACCCAAGCTAGCGTGCGGCGAGGGGTGCATGGCTGATGGGAAGTTCAGTCGCGAGCACGCCAACCCCAGGACCGGCGGCACCTGAATATGGGATACGCTTGCCCGGGCACAGGGGGCACTGCCCGGGTCGACCACTTATTTCCCCCATACTCGTGGGATCAGAAATAGTAAAAAAGACAACAACAAAAATTAAGAAAGTGGAAGGAGAGAAGAATGGTTCGCAGTCGGAATCTGACAGCATCCAGATGGACGTGGGGTCGGATGTCGGCTCCGTGTCCAGTTCGGGTGCCAGGACGCGTAGTGCGCGTGGCTTGCGCGCCAATGCGCGTGCGCAGCGTGCGGTCGCGTCGTTGTCGCGTCCGGGCACGCCTCTGCCGTTGGGTGGGGTAAGCGACTCCGAGGATTCCTTGGACCCTCGGAGTTCGCAAGCATCGCTCAATACGGTGTTGGGTGGTGAGGGTCGCAAGCGCACCCTCCCGAAGGCGTCTGTAGGGTCATCCCCTGACGCGAAGAGAACGGCCCGAAAAGAGTCGGACGTTGAGAGGCTGGAGAAGGAGAATGCGGAGCTGCGCTCCCAGCTTGCCAGCCTCTTGGTGCAGATGGAGAAACTGACGACGGAGGTGGGTCTCCTTCGTCGTCAGAGGGACGCAACTACAGGCCCCAGTAGAGCTGTCGCTCCGGCGTTTTTGCCGTCAGATGCAGAGGCTGAGTTTCGGCGATCCATTGTCCTCGAAGTCGGGAGGATGATGGACGCCAAGCTGGCGGCCTTGGCGGAGCGGCTTCCACTGGAGCAGCGCCTGCGCCCGCCACTAGCAGCGGATGCGAGACGGCTGCAGTCTACGACCACTTATGCAGCCGCTGCCAAGGCGACGCAGAACGCGGCAACGGCTGCAGCCTCCGCCAAGGCGCAAACTCTCGCGACAGCGGCTCAGCCCCAATCTAAGGGGAAGAGCGGAGGTCGCGGTGCCGTGAAGGGGACCGGGAAGGCTGACCAGCAGGCGACAACGGCCAGGGTTGCAGTGTCCACCGCATCCACGGCGGCCCAGCCGGCATCAACAGAGCCAGAGTCCTTGCAGTCTGCAATGGAGACCACTGAGGGGTGGTCCATTGCAGGCAAAAAGAAGCGGCAGCCACGGTCTCCTAAGACTCAAGAGCCCACCGCTACGCAGCCTGCGCAGTCCTCTCTGCAGGACGAGGGGAGGCGACAAAAACGGAGCGGAAAGAGAAGAAGGAAGGGGAAGGTCAACCTCCCCAAGGTTCTCGTATCGGCCGCCATAACGGTCACGGTGCCCGAAGGCTCAGCCAACACAACGTTGGGTGAAGTCATGGCCGCGCCTCGGCGAAATATAAAGCTCGCCGACCATGGCATAGGTCCGGACACCGTGACCATTAAGAGGTCAGTCAGCGGCGGAATGGTGCTTTCCGTCGCTGGCGAGGATGGTGGCGCCAAAGCAGACAGCCTGGCGCGCCGAATGCGGGAGGTGCTCACCCCCATCTATGACGTGCGTATTGCGCGTCCGATCAAGATGGCGGAGTTGAGGGTAATGGACCTGGATGACGCCGTCACAAAAGCAGAGATCGAAGAGGCCATCAAAGCTGCGACGGCGTGTTCGCCCGAGGATATAAGGGTGGGTGAAATTCGCCGCTCACCAATGTCCTTGGGCACGGTCTGGGTCCGGATCCCACTGGAGGCGGCCAAAAAATTGGCGTCTACCTGCCGCATTTGCGTCGGTTGGACGTCAGCCAGGGTCGAGGTGTTGGCGGCACGGCCATTACAGTGCTTCCGATGCCTCGAACTTGGGCATGTGCGCCTCCGGTGCACCATACACAGGGGGGTTGACCGGAGCGACCGGTGCTTCGGATGTGGCGGCCAGGGCCACAAAATTCGGGAATGCCAGGCGCAGACAAAAAACTGCCCTTTGTGTGCGGACTTTGGCCTTCCGGCCGAGCACAGGTTGGGTTGCAAATCTTGTGCAGCCCAGAAGAGCAGGAGGGGAAAACCAGCCCTCCCTGCCTCAGCCGAGGGGCTGACAGCGTCTGCGCCGGTGGCACCGGTCGCACGCTCCGGCTCACCGGAGGCGATGGAGGCCAACTAAGGGTTCTCCAGGGCAACCTAAACCACTGCCGCAACGCGCAGAATCTGTTGCTGCAAACTGTTGCGGAGTGGTCGGTTGCCTTGGCGGTTGTGGCGGAGCCCTACGGCGTCCAGGAACATCCTCGCTGGTTCGGGGGCGCCGGGGACTCCGTCGCCATCTATTGGTCTGGAGCCGAAGGTGAGCCGCCCTGCTTCCTGTTGGACAGGGGGCAGGGCTTTGTCGTAGTAGAGTGGGGACCTCTGGCAGTAGTGGGCTGCTATGTCTCCCCCAACGTGTCTCTCGCTGACTTCGAGGGATACCTGGACGAGGTGGCACGCAGCATTCGCTGTAAGTGCTCGCCCCGTCCAGTGCTCGTCCTGGGGGACTTCAACGCTCACTCTAGAGCTTGGGGCAACCGTCGGGACGGGCCGAGGGGGAGGATAATGGAAGACTGGGCGGCGTCACTTGACCTCCGATTGCTGAATCGGGGGTCCGTTAGCACCTGCGTTCGGTGGCAGGGGGAGTCGGTCGTGGACCTGACATGGGCGGCTCCTTCTGTGGCCCGCATGGTGTCGGGTTGGCGAGTAGCGGAGGAGGTGGTCACACTTTCGGACCACCGCCACATAATGTTCGACGTGGCCCTCCGCACGCCTTGCCCGAGCCGTTCTAGTCCCAGCCCGCGGTCGCGGCGTTGGGCCCTCACACAGCTGGATCGAGAGTTGCTCGTCGCAGCAGCCAAAGTCGCGGCCTGGCCAGAGATCGATCAAGGGATCTTGTCCGATCCGGAGGAGGAAGCGTCGTGGTTCCGGAGGACGATGACGTCAATATGCGACGCATCCATGCCCCGGGCCAGGGGCTCCCGGCGTACGGCAGTGTACTGGTGGTCGGATGAGATCGCGCAGTTGCGCGCGGTCTGCCTGGCATCCCGCCGCCAGTACCAACGAATCCGACGCCGGCACAGCGCTACAGCCGGAGAGACTGACGAGGCCTATAGGGCCTACCGGGCGGCCACACTGGCGTCTTAGACTGCCATCAGTGAGGCGAAGGCTCGGTCCTGGAGCGAGCTCCTAGAGGGACTAGACAGGGATCCGTGGGGGAGACCCTACCGTATGGTAGTGGGCAAGTTGCGCCCGTATGTCCCCCCGGTGACCGAAACCATGGCCCCGGATTTGCTGGAGAGAGTACTTTCAACGCTCTTTCCGGCGGTTCGGGACTCTCTTATGGAACCTCGCCTACGATGCGGTCCTGCGTGTCGTTCTCCCTGCTGGCGTCAGCTTAGTCTGTTACGCTGATGACACTCTGGTGTTGGCCAGCGGGGAGTCCTTCGAGGGAACCATCCGGCTTGCGGAGCAAGCGGTGGCAATTGTCGTGGCCAAAATCCACGCCCTGGGTCTCCGGATAGCGCCTCAGAAAACCGAGGCGCTATGGTTCCACAAACTGCCGAGAAGCAGAGAACCACCCAGTTCGTGGATACGCGTTGGTGACGCGCAAATCGGGGTGGGCCGGTACATGAAATACCTGGGGCTCACCCTGGATAGTCGTTGGGGCTTCGAAGAGCACTTCCAGCGCCTCGTCCCCCGAGTCGAGAGGGTAGTGGGTGCTCTACACCGGCTGCTGCCCAATCTCGGGGGACCATGTGAGGAAGTTCGCCGTCTCTACGGAGGAGTCGTGCGGTCCGTGGTTCTATACGGGGCGCCTGTATGGTCAGCTCGACTATCAGGCGCCCAGCGCTGCAGAACCAAAATTCACGGTCTGCAGCGCAGAGTGGCTATCCGGATCGCACGAGGATACCGAACGGTGTCCTACGAGGCGGCAACTCTCCTGGCGCGTTTTCCGCCTTTTGACATCCTGGCGGAGATGGATGCGTGGGTCTACGATCAGACACGCTCCCTCCGCCAGAGCGGCGAAGGCGCGCCTCCAGGGGCGTTGGACAAGCTGCGGCGGCTAGCTCGGCGGCGCGCACTTGTAAAGTGGCGTCATCGCCTGCGGATGCAGTTTGCAACCAAGCGCGTCGTCGAGGCCGTCCTGCCACTCTTTGGAGCCTGGCTCCAAAGGAGCGAGCGCGTCACCTACCGCCTCACGCAGGTGCTCACCGGGCACGGTTGTTTCGGCGCGTACCTGCACAGGATAGGACGCGAGGCCACGGCACAATGCCACCATTGTGATAGCGACCAGGACACCACACAGCACACGCTCGAGGCGTGCCCTGCGTGGGCCGCCGAGCGGCGGATCCTGGTCGATCGGATCGGGCAAGATCTCTCTCTGCCAGCAGTAGTGTCGGCTATGTTGGCAGAGCACGAAAACTGGAATGCAGTGGTCTCCTTCTGTGAGAGCGTCATGCTCCAGAAGGAGACCGCAGAGCGGGATCGGGAGAGGGCCGATCCCGCTCGAAGAAGGAGGCGGCGCCGGGGTAACAACCGCCCTGGCGCCTAATTCCGATACGCCTGAAAACCCCTGCCGTTGCTATAAGGTGGGGGACCTCTGGGTTCGCGGGTGCGTAGATTGGGGAATCTGCGTGCCCACACCAAGCGACCCAAGAGAAGACGGTAGCACGCATGTGGTCACGCGCTGCCGTGCGACGCTTTGGGGGATCCTTTACAATCCCCCTGGGGGGGTGACCGCTTTACAGTCACCCTCTCCGAGATGTGCCAGTAGGCGTGGCACCGGTGGGTGGCTCTAGTGTGATCATACGAGGACCTGGAGCCTCCCTTAGGTGCCGAAGATGACCGCTCCAGTGGTTTTAGCCGGTAGGAGTCCGGCATACCCCTTCGTCCTTCCCCGGGGCGAAGGAAGTTCATGATGAATTTCCACTGGGCTCCAATAAAAAAAAAATAAAAAAAAAAAGGAGTCCGGCATACCCCTTCGCCCTTCCCCGGGGTGAAGGAAGTTCCATGTAGAATTTCCACTGGACATCAATAAAAAAAAAAAAAAAAAAAGGTAGGTACCACTATCGTCTACCACTATTCATCACTAAGAAGTAGTGTTTAAACTTTAGACATCACTGTGCTCCCGGTCAGAGGGCACTGTAGCTAGTGACATTACTGGGCATGAGAGACTAAATAACTTTACGTCTCGAGGTGAAGAGCATCCCACACAAAGACGGTGCGTGCCCGCGCAGCCTTCGTGCTCGGTCGCCTTTACTATCTCCTGAACGCTCGTAGTAAAGTATCCCTTAGAAATAAGGTGAGAATTTACACCACATGCATTCGACCCATCATGACTTATGCCAGCCCAGTGTTCGCACACGCCGAATCCGCCCACTCCGTAGATTCGAAACCCACCAAACCCGTTTCATGCGCAAGGCCACCGGAGCGCCTCTGTACATGCGAAATGACCAACTCCATTTCGATCTTAACTTGCCGACCATCAGGCAATTTATGAAACAAGCGTCTAAACGCTATCTCGATTCTGCCCTGTCCCACCCAAATCCCCTTGTGGTATCAGCCACCGATTACTAACCCTCCCGTATTAGTAGAGTACGCCGCCCGAGACAGGTTCTGGTCGATCCAGACGATAAAATCACTTTAGATCACATAAAGAGACTCGTGTTATCTCATTCACTTAACATCCGACCGTTTTACCGCCCTCGCCGCCGAGGATGCCCGCCTCACCGATGTCGCGGAGGCTTATCGCCGCGGCACCTTCCCGTTAAAGTTAGCACTTCTCCGCCCCGTCTCTTGCTCGCTCCGGCCCGTGCCGAGCTTGTACTTTTAAATGCCCCTTAATACATTCTAAATAATACAAATCCATTGTTCGCAATATTCCAGACAAATTGGTATCTGAGAGAACTTTTTTTACATATTTGGCACAAGGCCATAGACAATAGTTTGCGTTCCATTGAAATGTCACTGGATTTTCACGTAGTCTTCTCTTTATTTTGCACTTTTTACTTTATTTGTAAATCTCAAAGATAAATAGTGCAACGAAATATAAAAATATACACTTATTTTTAGTTACGCTTTTATATCTGTAACAGATCAGACTCAAAACCACCAATGTCTTTGAAACAGAACTGCAAAAAGAGATCTACCACCAGTAACCTTCAGTACCTTCTTTCTTTTTCTTACGAGGGTATCATAATTTTCTCTGTTTTACCGGATAATAGTGCAGAGGCCTACTGGATAATAATGTAAAGTTTTCAGTTACTGAAACTGAAAACTTTACTACCGCACTTACTTTAACCTCTCAGTAATCACTGGAAATAGAGAACGAAAGGGAGAATTAGGACAATATGAAATATTTTTTATTTCTTAATTAACTTAATTACATAAATTTTGTGTTAGTTTTTTATCAAAAGACAAATACTTTTCGAAAATCGCCTTTATTAAAAAAAAAACTGGATATAAATCGCTAATATTTTTTTTCGAATGTTAACGCATCCACTTTTGTTGTTTTGAATAAATAACCGAAGAGGATCTATGAATAAGTAATATATGACCTTCCAATGGACTTAAATAAAAACTATATAGGATGTATATATATATATATATATCTAGGTAATAAAGTGGCAGCTTTGTATCGATGTCGATCGACAAAATAAAGGGATGGAGAACTTTTAAGCGTTAAGTAAATCTGTATCCTTAGTACGAGTTTCTTTTCAGAATCGAAATGTAATAGCTACACGTTTACCGCGTTCCGCCGAATTGATTAAAGAGTTTGGAGCGGGCCAATCGCAGCGACGAACGTGGCAAAGGTGTACTTTATTATTATTAACGATTGTAAAAAGAAACTCGTACTAGGGGTTCAGGCCGTTGTGTAAGCGACGGATACACCACTAGGGGACAAAATTTTACCAAAGGAGGAGAATTTGAAATCAATGCATCGTTTTAAGTATATTTTTAATCCAATTTCTAATCAATTGAATCGTCAATACTCAATCAAAAATTTAATATTAGAAGCTGAATTTCAGTGCCTATTATTACTAGAATATCGTTATAACTAGCACATCATCTCGTAAACGTCCGCTGCTGAACATGGGCTTCCCAATGATCACTACCATGAGCGGTCATATTGCCGGGGGTGGCGGGGATATTGCCATAATCACCACGCTTGGCAGGCGGATTGGTGATCGCAGTATGTTGTATTAGCACACGAGAGGATGCTGCTGCCCTTACTCTTGATATCAACCGCTTTTTTATCTTTTTTTATTGGACCCAGTGGAAATTCATCATGAACTTTCTCCGCCCCGACGAAGGGCCATGCCGGAGTCCTACCGGGCTACCGGCGAAAACCACTGGGGCGGTCATATTCGGCACCTAAGGGGGCTCCAGGTCCTCGTATGATCACACTAGATACGTCCACAGATGCCACGCCTATATGATACCAACCCCTATTCACCTTCGACACCCATGGTTAGAGAGGCGTGGTCTATTCTTTGCCGTAACCCACATGGAACATTATAACTATTATCAGCAGTAATTAAAGTAATTAAAACTTTCATTAACAAGTAGGGAATTTTAATGACTTAATTAGTTCGCGGGCAAATGTAAACCAATTAATAACGTGACAGTTTTGAAAGGCAGGCGTTGTAAGGAGAATTGTTTAATAAATTATTTTGATTGACATGGTTTATCTAGATACCGGTGAAGGTGAATCATAAGGTTGGTGCAGTGGCTGATACAGTCGGCTGCTGCGCACCGGGTCGTGGGTTCGATTCCCGCACGGAACAAATATTTGTACGATGTGCAGGTAGTTGCTCCGGGTCTGGGTGTATTGTGTGTGGAATTTGTGTCTGTAAACGCACCCACGGCACTGGTGAAATCGAAGCGTGGGGCAACGTTTTAAAAAAAAAAAACGACAAGAAAAATAAATATTACGAGTATAATTTGACAATAAAACATATTTACACATGTAATATATGGTTATTAAGTTATCTGAACTTTAAGGGAGGGTATTTTGCGACCGTACTTTGTTAGAATTGGTCTAAACAAAGATATTGGTAGAAAGGAGATATGCTATGTACTTCAAAATGTATGCGAGCCTAGAAATCTATTTTCCCCTACCATTTTTCATAAAAACACACTAATGCACACAGTTACAAGGTCTAATCCAATGAACTGAATAAACATAACATTATAATTGGCTACTCGTACTAAAACACACCCACTACTTTGAAGGTACATAATTAAATGGAATGTGAAAACATATTTTTTTACTTGGGATATCGTCATAGTCTTCCTCCGCCTTGAGAAGGGCGAAGGGGCATGCCGGGCTCAAACCCGCTAAAACCCCACGGTGTCGTTCTTCTCACTTCTAGACGGGTGTGAGGTGTACGCTTTATCTGTATTAGACCGGCAGAGCTGGGATACCTTCTCGCATGGGACTCGACAAAACAGCCGAACGTATTCATTTTTGGCTCTTAGCTCTGTTAACTCAGTAAAAAAAAAAATACAAAAAAAATACAGTTACAACATATAGAGTTATTTCACTCAGTCAGTCCAAACTACAGTAATAGGAAATAAGGAGAAGTGATACGGGGGTGTAACCGCGCCACCGCGACATGCGCAATCTGAGCCATCCGAAAAAAAAGGCCGTTTTATAACATCAGTTGAGATTCGATCGCGTAGGTGAAACTTTCTTAATGTGTCGTGTTGTTCGGGGATAATATGCAAAAACCGAAGCGAAAATAATAACTTTATCAAGGAAGGAATCATATACAGTATGCAAGTGAAAGAATTTTCTTGTATCTGTCTATAAAAATAATAAATTAACAATTATCGTTGTCTTTATTATGTTACATTTGGATTGATGGAGCAGAATGACATTATTATTTTTGTACAAAATACAATGCTTCTTATCTACCACTTTTAACTAGCAATCGGTGAATAGCAAACCCAGTGAATAGAACAGCGAATGATACTCCCAATAAACTTACGCGTTGCGTGGTACGGCAGTCGTGTGCGGTCTGTACGCTCGGTATGATTGGCTATCTACAAAGTCGTGGGTGTGTTTTAGTATTAGAAGCCAATTATAATGTTGTGTTTAATCACTTCATTGGATGAGAACTTGTAACTGTGTGCATTAGTGTGCTTTTATGAAGAATGGTAGGGGAACATAGATTTATAGGCTCGCATACATTTCGATCTACATAGCATATCTCCTTTCTTCCAATATCTTTGGCCCGAACACACGCTAGCGAACGCAATGCTAGCAATTTTTTTAATCAAATTAATTAATGATTATGTTAAACCAAATCTGTTATTTTTCTTGTTAGTTCTTAAACTTGTAAGTATATCATTTGAGGATGATGAAATTTCTATGAACGTAGCTAACAAAAATTGTGTCATATACGCCCATCGATAGACGATTACCTTCTTAAACATACAAAATATTACAAACGGAGGCGTTTTATTTTAATTTTTATTGCACTAAACAAACAAGACTGAATCAATTAAATTCTACATTTTATGGTCTATGGTGCCAATTAACATGTCAAACATAGAAAATATTTTTATTGTTTCTACTGCCGTGCTGGCATATTTATGTACATAAAAACTTGCAATTGATACCTAATAACATGATTTTGAGGTTAATCCAATGACATATTTACACTTTACAAATATTATATTGATTCTTATGATATAAAACAAGTCTTTGTTTTATCCTATTACTTCAAAATTGCATATAATTTAATAAAATTAAGTACGAGTATTTATTTATACTTATAATTTAGTATTTCGACTTCGCTTTAATGTTTCTTTTTGTTTAAAATTCTATATTTATTTATTTATTCTTTATTGCACACAATATTTACAGATTAAAACAATACTAAAGAAAAGTTGATGTACATAGGCGAGCTTAACTCATTATTGAGTTCTCTTACAGCAAACCTATGACATGCATATAACATTGTAAAGGTATTTATTTTCATTTAATTTATCTTATCCACCTAAAGTTTCAATCCGGTATTGAAAAATATGAGCCACCCAATCACCGTTGGTGGCGCAAAATATGACATTTCGATTTACGACCATTTCATCACTCACAGTACAAATAATGTCACGCTTAAAGTCCCATAAATAAGGCAGTTTTCAAGGGACCCTTATTACGAAGCGTTGGTGTTGCGAAATATACTTTATCAATGGGTATAAATCTTTTAAAATCGCAAGCCTGAGGTCGCTCTCATGACTTTATGTCTTAAAACGATGCGTCAGTAATTATATGCCGTAAAAATTGCGATATTCGAAAACTCAACGTTTTACTGTGTCATAATTTGACAACTGAAACAGATATTTAGCTACTTGGAACTAAACTAAAACATTTGAAGACTGATTGGATCAAAATAAGCCGGAAGAGAAACTAAAAAGAAGAAAATTAGTTAGATTTTATCTCTGTCTCTATTTTAAATGAAAACTCCTAATTGTGAAACGAACAAGTTTTCTAGTCTTTTCCAATCAAAGCAAAACATTGCGAAAAGTATTTATTTTTCCACTGACGAGTAACCGGTTACCTTCAGTAAGGCCTTAATTATCACAATATATCTGCCCGTAAAGATCCATTACAGAACAAAGACCTCCCAGTGAGAACTTTGACTGCTTGAATGGCTATTAAACTTTTTACGACGTTCGAGAATAAATAAATCAATCCTTTGCAGAAGTCTAGATGATATTTAAGAATAGAATTATTTTTTTGTTGCGTTTTGAATTGTAGCTATTAGAATTAGTGGGCATACCAGACTAAGTACTTGACTAATAACTCGAGGGGACGACAGTGTGGTACCACGCAGGACCAATCCCGGTAAGCATTACAATTATTTTTATTTATTTATTTATTTGAAAAACAACATCACCAACTTTAGAGGCTTACCCAATGCGTTAGCGTGGTTCTTATATCTTCTATAGCCATTATATATTATCTTCTATTCTATAGTTTGACAATAACATATTATTTCTAAAGTTATCTTTGTAAATTCACTCCTAGAGCAAGAAAAAATATCTACCCTGTCAGCCACTTCATTGAGTGTGCGTTACTGGGCAGGTATGACGCCTGCTACCAGCCGAATATCCTTTTTAACTCGGGAAAATCCTCTTGGTTTTCCTTCGCCTTGAGAGGAGCGGAGGAGCTTTCACCGGTTCCTTCCAATTACCTATGGCTGGGGGTGCAGTGTTCGACTTGTAGGCATTGGATCACACTCTTGGTAGATATCAGCCCGTCACTTGATCTGTCCGGCCCACACACACACAGCCCACGGTCACACAAAGACGGGGCCGCACATTTCTTCGGAGACCAGGCGAATGATCTGCTCGAAGCGTCACTGGGTTTTATAAAAATATCTTTTAAGATTCATTTGTTATTTATTGTCATTAACAACAACCTTATTTCTGAAACTACAGAGCCGAAAACTTTGAAAAAACTGTAGATAATAATATCTCTTTACCAATAGATTACAAGAAAACCTATAAGACGTCTATGGTCTTAAAATAACATGGTAAATCTTTCAATATTGTGTGTACAAACTTACGTTTGCCGTGTGGTGCCGGCTACGAATAGCACCAACCCATCTCATCCCGTGGGTGTCGTAAAAGCCGACTAAGGGATTAGACGGAGGATGGGCAGCAGCATCCTTCGAATACATTAACAACTCAACTGCGATCGCCAACCCGCCTGCCAAGCTTGGCGATTATGGCAAAACCCCCCTATGAGCACACAATACACCGATATCAATCGTTGTGGTGATCTTTGAGGGAGGCCTATGTCCAGCAGTAGACTTTATAGGGCCGAAATGATGAAACTTACGTTTGCGGTTGTAACGTATGGGAAAACATGTTTTTCAACTACGATGTTAAGTTCGTTTTTGGGATCCGTTGTTGGTACAAGACCGAATTCAACAATAGACAATATAGGTATTCAACAATTTCAGAACCCTGTCCACGCGACTTCAACTCGCACTTGTCAGTTTCTTTATGACGAGATACTATTTTAGCTATTGTATACTACGAAAACAGAATATTAAAATATACTGAGCAATAGAAATTGAATGGCGCTACTCCGCGGAAATACAGGGCTTGCCCCCGTACTCCGCATTTACGCGGGGTCGGCAGTAAAGTGAAAAATTTAATGAGAAAGGAAAGATAATATACGCAGTTACGAACAGTTATAAAAATTAGGAATCAAATGATTGCAATAGATTTTGTAAAATAATAATAATTCTAAGTGTGGGAGGACGCAAACCATTTGATTATAATAAATAAAAACGAAGGCCAAATGATAATGAAAATATACCTGGTGTTTCATAGACTTTTACGATAGTTCTAATTTGCATAGTGACCAAATATGTATCAAAGAAACTGGGTCACAAAGACCAGACATTCAACAAATGCTGAGATAAAAAATAAAAATAAACTGATAGTAGATATGTTTAATTGAAACAAACATAACATTTCAGAGTCTAAAGGCTTGTTGGTCGGATTAAAAATAGTCTGCATTTGTTTTGAATTTAGTCGGAATAGTATCTAAACATGACAAAGAAGTAAGTGACATAAAACACTAAATAACTAATGTCTCAAAGTGACGAGTGCAATAAAGTGCCACGTAAGACTGGTTTTAGGTAGCTTTACAAAGGAGGAGACGGCGCCGGGGTACCAACCGCCCTGGCGCCTAATTCCCATACGCCTGAAACCCCCGTCGTTGCTATACGGTGGGGGACCTGTGGGATCGCGGGTGCGTCGATTGGGGAATCTGCGTGCCTATACCGAGCGACCCAAGAGAAGACGGCAGCGCGCATATGGTGACGCGCTACCATGGGACGCTTTAGGGGATCCTTTACAATCCCCCCGGGGGGGTGACCGCTTTACAGATCTCCGAGATGTGCCTATAGGCGTGGCACCAGTGGGCGGTTCTAGTGTGATCATACGAGGACCTGGACCCTCCCTTAGGTGCCGAAGATAACCGGTCCAGTGGTTTTAGCCGGTAGGAGTCCGGCATACCCCTTCGCCCTTTCACGGGGCGAAGGAAGTTCATGAAGCATTTCCACTGGGCACAAATAAAAAAGGTATCTTTACAATTGACGGCACGGTTGGTGCAGTGGCTGATACAGTCGACTGCTGCGCTCCGGGTCGTGGGTTCGATTCCCACACGGAACAAATATTTGTATGATCTGCAGATAGTTGTTCCGGGTCTGGGTGTATTGTATGTGGAATTCATGTCTGTAAACGCACCCACGACACAGGATAAATCCTAGTGTGGGGCAAAGTTCTCTAAGTTCAAACATCCCTACATTCTTGAATACAAAATTGAAATAATGGTGATAACCCGATTTGGTATTCGCAAAGACTGGTCCTCATGGCTTACCTTCAGCAACGTGTACTTGAATAGCTTCAATCATGTCTTAGCGAATACCGAAATTAGTTTTACACCGTTATTTCGATTCTGTATTTAAGGATGTATGGATGTTTGAGTTTAAGGAATTGCACCCTTGATTACAAGCATTATGTGACCTTTTTATGCGTAGGATGGGAGAAATGACATTCAATGACATAGCTTAGACACATAGATACTACATAAAAAGAAAAAAAGAAATTATTCTTTGTTTTAGTAAGGCTACATTACCATCCCGTGTTGTGATAAAAACCTAGACATTACAATTTCAATGTACTTTATACGGATGCTTATCTATGGCCGTAAAAGCTCCGCCTTTGTTCAGCAGTGGACGTCCTTCGGATGATATGATCATGACACGGTTGCCCAACTAAAAATTAATAACTGAATCCTTTGGTACGATAACCTCGGACACAAGGACCATACTCTCGATTTACATACAAAATTCAAAATGGTGGTGATTTAAATCCCTTGACGTGACATTATTCGAATCGCATGACTGAAGCTGATTCATCTCGTAACCTGAGGACCAATTAAAGGTAAAAAAGTTACGTAAGCGATATTAAGGTGTCATAAGATGTGCCCTTGTATAGCCTGGTCACCTTTGGGCCGTGGGCGAAAATACATCCTGTACGCAAGGAGATGGATGTCAGTGTTAAAGATATGTATTTCACACGTAAATATTTGTTCCAACTCGATTCCGGTCTGACAATGTGACGTCAGGAAATACGAGGATAATAGATAGTTAGAAATGAGTTTGTAAATATGAGTTAATTGAACTTATGATGAAATATAACTCATATTTACACACTCATTTCTAACTATCTATTATCCTCGTATACCTTTTATGAGTTAAACTCTTAAAAGTTAACTTAGTTGATTATAATCTCGCCAAAAAAAATCTCAAAACTGCACTATCATTTTGAGATATGCTAGCCTTATTAAACCTAGGATTTATTTGCTTATGAAATTTCAAAAAATAACATGGGTTACATATAGATGAGATCAGCGCATGCCATGCATCACTGAGGATGGATGGGCGAAGATATTGTGGGAATGTTTGTGGTTGTGTGATCCACATGCGTGACTAATACTGTTCATTTTAAGTAGTTGTACAATGATAATGAAGGGAAAGAAAATAAATGTATTTGTCACAGACAATGCGGTGCAAATAAACAGAAAAAAAAGTTTACAACAAAAATTCAAGGAAAACATTTTTATGAGCCTCACAGCTGCGCCAAACAGGCCCAGTGCAGCAACACCGAGCTTGGGGGGAGCCTTTACAATCCTCCCCGAGAAGTGCCTGGGGGGCGACCTTTTTACAGTCGCCTTCCCTCCGCTAGAGGTGACCGCCTTACAGTCATCCTCTCAGAGATGTGCCTAAAGGCTTGGCACCAATGGCTCTAGTGTGATCTTACGAAGACCTGGAGCCCCCCTTCAGTGCCAAATATGACCACTCCAGTAGTTTCACCCGGTAGGAGTCCGGCATACCCCTTCGCCCGTCCCCGGGGCGAAGGAAAGTCTAACAAAGTTAACAAATGTCTATACGTATAAGCTGATCTCGCATTGTATGGCTTTCGGTATGATGAGAGATCAGGGTAAACTGGTTATGTATAGCTTGATGTGTAACCGTGGGTACTTTAAATTGAGATAAGGATTTTAAACAAGTTGAATTCCTTTGATCCAAAGTTTACAACATAAAATTAAGTAATACATTACCATCTAACTTTATATTGTCTCCGGGCCTACATTGGTTACCAAGTCTGTATTTATGAATTGGCTTGTAAAATTTAATGAGGGCTTGTACGTATGGGCTTCGCGGTGGCGTATTTGACGGACAAGGAGAATTAACATTTTTGTTATAGAGCATGATGCATGAATAGTTTTTTTTACTAGATAAGTATGTTTGATATGGTAAGAGCAGATTTGTTCGAAAAATAATCCCTGAATTTAGTAAAATATAGGACCACCAGTGAAATTTTGTCATTTTATATTGGAGCAGTGTCTTAAAAAAAACTATACTAGGTGTTGATTTTATTACCTTGTAACCTTTTAGTAGGCGAATCAGTCTACCATTATCTACCCGAATCAGAGAGTTAATTGCGTAATAAAAAATGTTTTGCGTAGATATAAGTTCCACACACAATACATCTAGACCCGGAACAACTACCTACAGATCATACAAATATTTGATCCGTGCGGCAGTCGAATCCGCTGACCCGGAGCGCAGCACCTGGCTGTATCATCCACTGCACCAACCGTGCCGTATATATGACTAACATATTGCACCGACCCCGAGTAACTTGGGTCTAGGCCAAGAAGAAGAATGGGATCTGTGCTTTATTGCACTGAACTTTTAAATGTGACAAATTGGCGCGCAGTACGATCTTCATATTAGAACTATACAGGTATCTGACCATATAAGCGCATGCGTGAACCAACGCCATCTTGCCGGTAGCTAATTAAGCACAATTACCATATCTAATGGCATTATGCAAAACGACCGCACTTAATCGATCGACTTCGTGACTGGAAACATCTCGTTGCGTAAGACCTTTTATTTCTGAATTATGTTATTTTTTTATCGGCTTTTTGACCTAGAGAAGCACTATACTAAGATTAATCTATAAATAATCATTTAAAACGGCGTAGAAATAAGTCAAGATCAAATCATTTCATCTAATGATTTTCGTTTTGTGCATGCGTTGTTTTTTCAAAGATGAAGATTCTGGCTCTTTTTTTTTTGTCGGGGGGAAATCCTTATGGGCTTCCTACGCCTTGGGGCGAAGGGGCATGCTATACATCTTACTGGCTAAAACACCAAAGTATTCCTTTCAATTACCTGTGGCTGGGGGTGAGGTGTTCGCAATGTATCCATTGGACTACAACCCTGGCAGGTATCGGTCTGACGAGCCCCGTCTCTGTGCGACCTGGCCGGCCACACATCCCTTCAGAGAACCACCGTCGCAGAACCCTGGTATGCGCCTGGCATGTGCTCGTGTATGGCTTTGCTAAACCGAACTTAGTCCTAAGCGTTTAAGCGCGCGTCTCATAGCTCTAGAAGCCAAATTCCTGCTCCGAAAACCATCTTACAATTATACACATAATTGCGAAAATAGCGGACAATTATACCGCTATCTCTATAAACTAATATTAGAGTGGGAAAATGTTTGTTAATAAAAGAAATAAGTTATCGTTGTATCCTACTTACAGATAAAAATTACGGCACTATACTCTTACCTGACAACCAGTATCGACGTCAGCATAGTACCCTGAACCTCGGCCGGTACATGTGAATCTCGTCAAAGGGACCTTGGCCTTTTGACCACTCTGGAACAAAGAAAAGAAAAATTAGAGACAGTTGAGAGAAAAATAAGTAAGGAAATGAAGCGAGTATAACATCATTCTGTAATACATCGAAATTCTGGTGGGAATATCCCCTACAATGGGCAATATTCAGGGTCCTACGAAATTCGTCATCATCATCATTTCAGCTGAAAAACGTACACTGTTGGACACAGGCCTCCCCCAAAGATCACTACACTGCTGCCCATCCTCCGGCTAATCCCTTAGTCGACTTTTACGACACCCATGGGAGGAAAAGGGGTGGCGGCATTCTGAGCCGGTACCATGACTCCCTATATTTTAATGTAATATTAGTGTTCGCCATGTAGTTACAATAATGTAGGTATATACATACTAGGATTACGTGTGCTTTATATAAGTAGATATAATAGTACCACCATCTTCCTGTCCTGCTCCCAAATTACTTAGGGTCAGCGCAATATATTTTCTCTTGCACTCCATAGCTGTCACCTCATCATTTCATCCCTTTTCCTTCATATCCTCTTTAACACAATCCATCCATCTTTTCTTTTCCTTCTGTCTCCATCCAACAACATTCATATTCATCACTATTTTACGACCGAAATTCATGATCAATTTTAAACGGCCTACTCAAAGCAGTGCTTGCAGGGCCCTTTATGCAGCATCTCTGCCGGATTGTAAAGTGTGAATATTTCCAGAGCCAATAAATATCGGCTCTGCATACATTCGCAATATACAATCCGGCAGAGGTATTGCATGTAGGGCCCTACAGGCAGGGCTTTGAGTAGACCCTTTAATCCAAAATCTTTGGTTTTGGAACCGGTGCAACTTAAATTCTGGCATTTCATAAGTGCTAGTAATTGGTATGATTGAAATCAAAATATTTGATTTTTTTAAAGATTTGTCTATTTTTCTGTAACGTGACCGTTTAACACAAAAGCAGATCAAGTTCTGAAGCTTGAATGAAAAGATTTTGGACTAGATTGATTATTAATTGCGGCCGCTAGTCACATGGGTTTCATCCCTCCTCATCCCATACCAAGACAAAGGATTTCCTTTCAAGTTTTTCGTCACTGGCGCCACTTGAAAGTCTAATTATAACATATAATAGTTATACAATAGTTCTATATCACCGAGGGCAATCTGGGACTACATTTTTATAGTGTAGCCATGGAGAGTTCCCTGTTAGTGTACCATTACATTTCAGATTAAAAAAATCTATAGGCCCTCTGCGCGTTGGACCCACGCCCCCCACGTAGGCCTATCAAAAGACTGGGTACCTTTTTGCATAAGATGATGAGACGCACCCTTGAAAATACACAGAGGGTATAATAGTATATTCCGGTCAAAATGTATTATTGATCATAAACCAAATGAACTGACAGAAATCGTGAGTTATCAAATGGATGCATTAAGTATTAGACAATCATCTCAGTTGTACTCAATAAAACATTTCGTTTTATTGAGTACAACTGCACTACATTTGCAACAAGAATAATTGATCAGGTAGAGTTTGAACAACCAAGGGTTCCGTAAAGCTCATCTCGTCGCTATCCTAATCTTTTCCAAACTAAAATGGGGGTGGCTTCCAGAAGACCCAGATGTAACTTAATCCAGTATCTAGGGCGGTAAACCCCTCTCCGACTAGTGAGCCATTGTCAAATAAATATCCAGCTTCACCAAAATTCATCTTTTGTAGGGTCGGCAGACTCGGGGGTCACGGGCGCGTAGATTGGGGAGTCTGCTTGCTCACACCATGCGACCTCCCCGAGAAATGCCTGGGGGCGGCCTTTTCACAGCCACCTGCCCTCCGCTAGAGGGGGTGACCGCTGTACAGTCATCCCCTCCGAGATGTGCCTAAAGGCGTGGCACCAATGGGCGGCTCTAGTGTGATCATACGAGGACCTGGAGCCCCCCTCGGTGCCGAAGATGGCCGCTCCAGTGGTTTTAGCCGGTAGGAGTCCAGTATACCCCTTCGCCCTACCCCTGGTGAATAAAATTCACGTAGAATTTCCACTGGAAATCAACAAAAAAAATTGGGTTGGCAGACTACAGCACGTCTCATCATCAGATCAGAGTCCACTGTTGAATATGGGCCTCCCAGTGATCACTACAATGAGTGATCATAGGTAATTTTGAGATAATCACCACGCTTGGCAGGCGGATTGGTGATCGCAGTATGTTGGTGTTCTTGATATCAACCTTCAGTCGACTTTTACGACATGGATTGGTGGATAGGAGTCTATTCGTTATCGGGAACCACACAGAACATGATGTTACATATTTTAAAGTCCGTTATTTCGCCTATCGTTCATGCAAAGGGAAAGCGAACATTTTGCTAATTACTTATAACTAGCAATTTGTAATTTGGTATCTGATATCATGTATCATCACCACCATTTCAGCCGAAAAACGTCCACTGCTGGACAGAAGCCTCCCCAAAAGATTGCCACAACCACCGGTATGGGTTCGTGTTGTATTCTCATTGGGGGGTTTTTGCCATAATCGCCGCGATTTGCAGACGGGTTGGCGATCGCAGTTGAGCTGTAAATGTTCAAGAAGAATGCTGCTGCCCATCCTCCGGTTAATCTCATAGTTCCCTTATACGACACCCACGGGATGGGGTGTGGTGGTACTATTCTTAGTTGATACCATACGGTAAAATATCAATACTTACTCTAATCATGACATGAAATGATAGGCATTATTTTATCTATACAAATAAATAAAATTGAAGTGTCTGTTTGTTATGTCAAAATAACAGCTTTTTACTAAATGAACATGAAAATATATACGGTACCTTCAACAAAAACTGTGGTATTCTTAGCCGGCATCACACGGCAAACAATAGTTTCTGATAAATATGTTCGTGACACACAGACAGACCACGAAGTTTCTCTTGTCTGGCAGAAATTGCCGAGAGCGATATGACCGCCCATTGTACATGTCTTTTTCTGTATTGGATCTTATTTTAGTTGTGTAAGAGTATCGTCTCTCCATAAAGGTTCTATATTTTTCTTTTTGGTACACATCTCTAAAAACTGTCAGCCAACAGGTCTTTATAAATATATTTAAACGCTAATGACGTCTCGTTGGGTTTTAATTGTGAGATTTGAAATACAATTACGAAATTTACACTAATGTACATGATATGTAATACAAAATTATTGCGTACCCTTCTAATTGGTATTGTGAAAATATTTATTTTAGCCACAATCGTGACGTGGGTAAAACTTTGTCTAAGAGTTCATCATTTCGGCCGAATGAAATCCACTGCTGGACACAGGCCTCCCCAAAGATCACCACAACGACCGATATGGGCGTGTTGTGGGCTCATTGGGGGGTTTTGCCATAATCGCCACGCTTGGCAGACGGGTTGGCGATCGCAGTTGAGCTGTTAATGTACTCGAAGGACGCTGCTGCCCATCCTCCGGCTAATCCCTTAGTCGACTTTTACGACACCCACGGGAGGAGATGGGGTGGTGGTGATATTCTGAGTCTAAGAGTTATGTATGACTTATTACTACAACTAGCTTTTACCTGCGGCTTCTCACGCGTGGAATTCGTAAATCTACATCATGTTGTTGAAGATATGCAATAACGACCTGCGCATTGATTAGGTGGACAACATGGAACAGATGTAGAGGGATCATGCAAAATCTCCGAATGACACGACTCACTCCTGCCGGCCCCAACCGTTTTGCCACCCTCGCAGCCGAGGATGCCCACCTCAGCGACGTCACGGAGGCCTATCGCCGCGTCACCTTCCCGTTCAAGTTAGCACTTCTTCCGGAGCCGGGGGTCTTGATCGTGCCGAGCCTGTAGTTTTAAATGTCCCATAATACATTTTAAATAATACCGATCCAGCTGTCCCCAAAACAATAGCTTGTTATCCCCAGCAACGCTCTCAGCCGAGGTCCGTGTCCCGCAGGGGGTGCCTTAGCACAAGTTGTTTCGTTTTTAATATTAATTTAACGCCTGGCTGGGGGCCTCTTTTGGCTTCGTCAGAAACGACCGGTTAAACACATTTCCAAGTAATGTATGCGAGAAGCCCAACACTAAAAAAACCACTCCTGCCTACAGCCTGCTGCATATTGCATCCAGCGTGGCCAGCAGAGTGCCAGGCCGCGCGCTATTCTATTGTCTTTTGTTTGCAAACGCTTCCCGCATGACACTGGGTGTCGTCATTAATACCTTTTATAAAATGAAGCTTGTCCTTTGCCACGCCTTATTTATAGTCCAAACGTCATCACTCACTATAACCACACCGCTCATTTATTCATTTAATTAGAGCTTTTATGCATTGTACAATACTTTGTATGTTATATTATATCAAGATTTTCCGCACCTATCCGACCTACCTACATCTACCGAGAGGCGCGCGTGGAACACGCGCAATACAATACTTCTTATGTACCACTTTTAATTAGCAATCGGCCAATAATAAACGCAGTGAATACAATAGCGAATGATTCTCGTAATAAACGTACGCTCGGCATGATTGGCTGCCGACAAAGTCGTGGGTGTATTTTAGTATCAGTAGCCAATTATAATATTGTGTTAATTCAGTTAATTGGATAAGAAATTATAACTGTGTGCTTAAGTATGTTTATATGATGAATGGTAGGGGAAAACTGGATTTCTAGGCTCGCATACATTTTGAACTACATGGCATATCTCATTTCTTCCACTATCTTTGGTTGATGATATAGAAATCAAGCACAATTTTTTCGTCTGTGGTTCAAGTATAGTAAGTATTGTCATTATCATATCAGCCAAAGATCGTCCATTGTTGAACGAAGGATTCCCCCAAAGATTTCCACAATTGTGTCATCAATTTGGGGGAAATTGCCATTACTCTCTACGCTACTGTCCCTCAGAAGGGTTGCTGCTGGCCGTCCTTATGGTTTAGAGTCCTTTAATCGCCAAACGACATCCATGAAAGGATTAAATGATAATTTTCCGCCGGCTAAGTGGCGAGATTAAATGATAATTTTGTTTAATTTGGAATGTTGGAATATTTGTTCTAGAAGTCAACTCGATAAAATAATTATTGAAAGCATTGGCAATGTCAAAAGAATTGGTTAATATAAAATATGTTTTATTTTTTTAATATGTTTTTGTTCATTATTTGAGTTTGTTTCCTTAATTAACGCCCATGACGCTTTGCATACATTTTTAGATTCACGGATATATCTTTCATAACTTATTTAATTTTTGGGCAGCATAAACTATTTTATTTTATTTTACTATACTCGTATATAGTAAAGAAATCAGGTATGTACTAACAAAATTAAAATAGCTTACGAAGACTACCGAAGCTTCGCTCACGTAATCTCCGTAAGTAGGCAAATGTATTTATTACTCAATCCTATCTGAATAAAGCAAGGCTGTAAGTGTAAATCTATTTAAGACAGCTCCAACTTTATCTAATGCATTGGTAGATAGGTAGTCAGCAGTAATTTCACGCCTGGGTTGCTCAAGGATTGGCAGTGAAGAGTTTTTTTTTTTGGGTTATTACTGTCCATTGCAATACTTTTCTTACGATTTTCCACACCAGAGTTTCTCCTGTCTCGTGGGTAGAGTTTAGACCAAATAGATAAATGTGCAAGGACCCAGACCTGAAACAACATTTGTCGATCGTACAAATATTAGTTTCGTGTGGGGATCGCACGCAGCGCATAAAGCACATTACTTAGCCACTGCGCCAACAGTGCCATCATAACAATAGTAATGCTACAAATAGTAATGGACTAGTCCTGCCCGGCACCACACTGCGAACATATAGTTGTTCCTGGCCTGGGTGTTTGTTGATGTCAGGTTTATGTCTAACTGTACTGATGACACAGGAGAAATACAGTTGTGGAACATCGTTGGAAAAGATAGATACCGTAAATTGTCGGTGTGGTGTCTGGATTATGAATATAGCACCAGTCTATCCCCTCCAGTGGAGGACTCGAAGGCAGAGGGATGGGCAGTAGCGTCCATTTTGTACAACAGTAGCCATTTTGCGCTCACCAATCCACCTGCTAAGCGCGATGAGCAATTGCATCCTCCCAAAATTACAGCATGTAATCGGTCGCTTATGGGGGAGGCCTTTGTTCAGCAGTGGACATCGTGTGCCACATGATAAGTTCACAATCGTGTTGATGAATGTAACTAAATCGTTATGTATGTATTTATTCATTTTGCTAACCAAGTGTTTCACCATCCCATTTACTGACGCGCACTCGTCATAAAGATGTCCAGATAAACTCCCATTGTAGTGTTTATAGCACCAGAGACTATTGTCCATGTTTAAACGAACCAACTTATATTTGCCGTTACCATCCGCATACATTTTGTTGCAAATCAAACAAGGAACATTCAGTGTATTTTTTGCGAACCCCAATATAAAGTTGGTTTTATTTCTGCAAGGAAACTTGGAGTTTGAGAATTTCGCAAGCTGGATATCTCTTCATTAATTTGCTTTGTTAGGTCCGATAGTATTCTAAGAAATACTTAAAGCTAAACGTTGGGCTCAAGAGACCGGGCAGATATTTGGGTATATTTAATAGTTTCGAGCGTATGCCATTCGTGGGTCGCAGCTGAAAACCAGCGTTAAGTGGTCAGTATTTCTGCCTCCTAACATTATGCTGAGCTGTAGCCTATTGGGACTATAGTTTTCTTATGTTTAACTTCTTTTTGTAGTCTATATTTATAACTTTGACTTATTGTATTATTCCTGTACTTCTTTATGTGCCAATAAAATAATTTTCTTCCTTTCTTTCAATCAGACTAGAAACTTTTAGTATCCCAAATGAGGCGTTAGCTAATGTTTTTTTTACCTTTTCATAGCCAGATCTTGCGTAATGTCGTGAAGATTTTATTACTTGGTGCCACTACTGCCAGCCAAACGTATTCTAGTGTTATTCACGTAAAATTTAATGATAAAAAGAATAGACGGAAATATTTACCACCTCCTCAAGGCGATAAAAATTACCAGTCAGATGAAACGAATTTGTTTGCACTAAATAATGTTATTCCGCGTGGTGTCTGGATTAAGAATGTAGCGATGAATGTAATTAATAATTAATTAATTAATTAATCATTTAATGACTCTAAAGCAACGTAATGGGCAGCAGTGTTCTTCTGTGGAACTGTTATAATTGAACCCAGAAAGCCGAAATAGCCGAAGTATTTATCCCCCGCTCAAGAAGATTACAATATATTTGATCAAGATAACGTTGTAAAGCGATTCGTATTCGATCAAGATACGAAATTTCTAAGACAATAGTCATATGTCCAAGTTACGTAAGTCTAGGAAGGGTTCGCGATACTCACGTAACAGCAACCGCTAGTTGTGTGTAATTGCAAAGTAAATTGCTCCAATTTGTGTAATAAGCTATCTGAGCACGCTCGTGAACGGGTGCCGTCTGTTGGGACTAGTCTGCCAAATACTGGCATGAAAACTAAATCAAAACTCTAAAAATAAAATGCAGTCAGGCGATGAGTATAGACTTTTTAAGGAGTTTAGACTCTTTTCTCCTACATTGTTTTCACATAACCTTGAATTGAATAATGTGCTCGTAAATTTTTTAAATTTTAATGTTATTAAAAAAGATACACGTGGAGTTTCTTGCCCGTTTTTCTCCATAGGAAATCTACATTTTGAAATGCAGCAACTAAAGTCTCGACTATCTATAAGTGCCTGTAAATGGTTTTAGTGGTTTTTTTTATCTTTATCTTTAGAACTATGTAGATGGGGAAGTTTGATTGTAAGTTGATTTGGGTGCTTAAACTAACTTTGAAAGGAACACGGGACGTTGTTTGTTTCAAAGTTCCTTTCAAAGCTCCAATGGATGGACTGTTCCAACTTATGATCTGTACATATTTTGCGACGTGGATTCCTTAGAACTTTCCGACTCTAATAGACCAGTTCAAGATATTTCAGTTCAAATAATCGGCCTTACTTGTAGTTGGGTGGGACATCTGCCGAGCTCTAACAGAGCGGCAACGAAAGAACGCTAAAAAGAGAAAAACTTCAAGCGGCGCAACGCGTTGTTGATATTAGGAAGAGGTAGGTCACGCGTGAATGCAGTTGGCATTGGACCAGGTAAAGCGGCACAAGCAAAGAGAGTTGTATAGGTTCTTAACGGAGTGTACACACATGTGGATGATATTGATTACATCAGATCTGCGGTTTTCGAGGAGATCCTTTACAATTTTCTTTTGCCTCCCCATTGCTAGAGGAGATGACCTCTTTACAGTCAATCTCTCGTCGATGTGCGTATAGGCGTGGCACCAATGGGCGGCTCTGGAGGGTTGGTTCTCGAGGTCCCGGAGCAGACTTCAGTGCAGAAGATGACCACATAAGTGGTGTTAGCCCGTAAGAGTAATTCCTTTCTAGCCTACCCCCAGCCGAGGAAGACCAGCAAGACTTCCATCGTGACAAAAGAAGCCTAGTGTTGTCGCCCATCATAAAAGTCAAGTTACTGAGTGTTATTGAGTTATTGAGTGTCGTATAACGAGACACAATTAAAAATTTATTGTGGTGTAGACACTGCCGGCAATTGACACGCGAGAGGTTTAGTATTTTAGTATTGCATCAAGTGGAGACATAATAAAATAATTCACAGACGTCATAATTCTGATGATAAGCTAAACTATAAATATATTTTTTGTCTTTGTATCCAAGTAAACTAGAATTCACAGATCATTGCGGTAAAGTAATAAATAACAGAAGTTTTGTGGGTTGATCATAAAATAAACATTTATATTCGAATAAAATATTTAATATTGTAGGATTGAGTCTGCATCATTATTCTTTTTACAGACACCGTGAACGTACGACAAAAAACTATAAAAAATAATCGTGATTTCATATCTATTTAGCAAGAAACAAACAGTTTTACACACGCCGTCAATTACTAATAACATCTAGGGTATCTTACGGTCGGCCCTAGTGTGATCATACGAGGACCTGGAGCCTCCCTTAGGTGCCGAAGATGACCGCCTCAGTGGTTTTAGCCGGTAGGAGTCCGGCATACCCCTTCGTCCTTCCCCGGGGCGAAGGAAGTTCATGAAGAATTTCCACTGGGCACCAATAAAAAAAAAAAAAGGGTGTCTTACTGAGAACAGTGCAATGGGTTTTGAGAAAGGTCACTGATGTTTATGAATAAATAATTGTAAAATTGGTATCAGGCTTTAATTGTCGTATTGCAAGGCAAAGGGCGTCCCTCTCACATAGAGAGTTAAGTTGCTTACGGGGCGACTCGCGCCCATCGAGACATGACATTCTCTCTTACACGGACATTTTACGCGTAAACATGGACTTTTTAAGCATGTTTACATCGATGTTTTTCTTATGAAAATACCTGTTGGTGTGAAAGGGATGCCAATTATGCGAGTATTCCCGAACCGAATCGGTGGGTCATCTGAAGTTGGTTGATGTTGACTATACCGGATAATTTAATGAAAAACTAAAAAATAAGCGAATACGGTTAATATATTTTTCTTTGTCTTTGTTTAAAAAAAAAACTTTTACCCCACACTGGGATTTCTCCTGTGTCGTGGGTGCGTTTACAGACATGAATTCCACATACATCCACATATATCTTTTGCTTAAATTCTTAATGATGATGAATGTTTTTTTTTTAAATATGTTGTCTGATTTAATACTAGCTGTGATCTCCTATAATTGAGGAAGCACAAGGCTTAAATGTATATTGTTATTATTATTTATAATGAAATGTGTATCCTTTGTTGGAGATACTAATAAAAAAAATGACTAGAACATTTAAATAGAAATCTAATAGATGTTTATACGGTGGTCAGACCAGACGTTACGTGCACCAGCAGGTGACCTCTTCTTATTAGGATAAATATAGTGTTGCAAACTTATCGTTTTTTATCACACATATTACGGCGAGTGTACATTGGAATTGTACGATTTAATTCCCCCAAGCCATTCCATCACCGGACAACCAGACAAAAGGCATTATGCCTCCATTATATTATGGTGGATGTTCCACCCGTTCGTACCGCTAACAAGTGGAACTCACTGCCAGAATCTGTTTCCCGACCGTTATAACCTTCAAGTCGCGAGTGAACAGGTTTCTTCTATGTAAGCGTGCGCCATCGTCGACCACATCGCCGCTTAGCATTAGGTGCGATAGTAGTCAAATACAGTGAGGGGATACAGATGAGGAGCAAGTGGTAGCAGGCAGAGTGACATTTCGGTACTCATCTCTCACCGCACAAAACAGGGGCGCACAAATTACTTTACACTGATATTGTGTAATAGAGCAAGAGCCCGTGAGTGCCAGGCCTTCGGATTTTTATAAAAGCTGAAAAATTTTCTATGTGTGTCCCTAGTACAGGTAAGAATGATCCCCACCCATGAAGCTGAGGCAGCGGTGGCTTTGGCAGGTAACAGGCAACAAAGGTGTATAAAATTCCATCTCAAATTTATCATAAAATCAAACTGTTGTTTTTTTTTATTTGAGCTTTTATAAAAATCCGAAGGTCTGGCACTCACGGGCTCTTGGACTATAAGAGCGTAATACCCCCAAGAACAAAGCAGCCTATTCCGAGCTGCGGTCAAGTACCGACTACAACTCTACCATGGCTCTACCATGAAAAGACTATTCAACGGGACCCTTTCTTTGTGACATAAACTAACTCTGGCAATACATTAGAAATGGGGCACTTGTATAGTTAAAATCTTACTATGGAATCGTATATTATTCACAAGTATATGAAACTATGTTGACTTTACCAATGACAAAAGTCAGCTGATCATTAGCCTTAAAACTGTTTAGTTTCAATATTACGTGTGTATTTTATGCAATATTTGTTTTATTTTTAAGCTCGTTGGGTTTTAGTTAAGCATTTGTTTTTCAATAGTAAGTTTACATAAGAAGGTGGTTTTGTAATGTGTTAGAAATATTTATTTATTCTGTACACGCTGCATTCAAATGTTTTCGCCTACCTGCATAATAACAATAAATTTAACGGTTATTTAGTGAAGAAAATATTCTATGTGAATAAGAAGTATATGATGAAATAGAATCGATCAATTTCATAATAATAATTATATGTTTAAACTTCTATCGTGAGGAACATTTAAATTGCAAGTTCTTTCAACACTGCACTTGCAATCAGTTCAGTTTAAAGAATGTATTTCTAATAAGAGCATTACATAGTTCACTAACATGAGAAACTTAATAATTTAAAATCTTTAAAAGTAATAATCAAGATATAACCTGTTGGTTATCTACAATAAGAGGGGAGAAACCAGGGATCTTTTTGTTTTTGATCCCAAAATGATGACACCATTGTGAAAATCTATGGGGAGGCCTTGTTCAGCTGTGGAGGTCCTTCGGCTGATATGATGACTATACTGAATATGAATTTCAAAATACCTCTGTTTCGGAAACTTTTTACTCTGTCCAATGAACAATAGTTTTAATTTCAGTTCTTCGTGATAGGTATATGAAATAGTTATCATTTCGTGTGGTTCCCTACAAACCAAAGACCACCATTCTCCACCCCCACAACGACCGGTATGGGTTTGTTGTGTGCTCATTGGAGGGGGTTTTGCCATAATCGCCACGTTTGGCAGACGGGTTGGTGACCGCAGTTGTGTTATAATTGTACTCGCAGGACGCTGCTGACCATCTTCCAGCTACTCCCATAGTCGCCAACGACACCCACGAGATGAGATGGGATGGTGGCATCCTTAGCCAGCACCACACGGGCTGATGTGTGCGTATATGAAACCAATTAATCACCATGTCATGAAACCGAAAGTTAAACAATAGAATGAAAATGCCAACACTGACATTCTGAAAGTTTATGTTAACGTGCTCTTACATAATCTGTGACTCAGCCTTAGACTTATTACTGTATTAGGTTACCTAATGCAGCTACTTGGTTAAGTTTGAATTTGGTCCTTTGAGACGCAAACGTTGCATATTCTTTTAAAATAATCATTTTTGACGACCCGAATTGCGCAGTTTTCGTCTTCTGGTCTAGATTCGGTATTGCGATGTTTACGTAGAGAGCATTATTAATCAAATCCGTGTCATCTGTGTAGCCAACACGAAACTTTCTCCGAATAGTATAATGTCCACTACTCTACTACCGGAAGATACCGGATCTACTTATCTCTCCACTACCGGAAACAAATAATCCATCTATTAGTAGATGCGACTCAATTTATAATTTATATACGTTTACGAAGTACCAACATTCCTATTTATTTAAATAAAATTATCATTATTAATAGTATATGATACTTATCATTAATTATTACTTACCTTCGTCCGTGTGTCACTGCGGGGTGCCAACTGAAAATCAGCGCTGGGTGTTCCGCCCAGCACATGCTGAGTTGGTAACCTTTTTCTGCATGGGCATATTCGTCAGCGCACTTATTTTTCATGTGTTTTTGTTTATATTTAATTATGTGCTGTCAACTATGTCGTGTGTTGAATAAAACGTTTTCTATTCTATTCTATTACTTTGGGGACTTTGCCAGTAAGTACTCACCACGCTTGGCAGGCGGGTTGGTGAGCGTAGTATAGCTAACGTTTCACAGAAGGGACGCTGCTGCCTATCCCTCTGGTTTAGATTCCTTTTGTCGCCTTTTACGACATCCACAGGAGGAGATGGAGTGGTGCTATATTCTTATCCGGACACAACAGATCAACGATGAATGATAAACAATGAAGGATGAACAACATTCTACAATGTCTTAGGTTTTCGCGATTATTACTCATAATAAAACACTTAAACGGATTATATCGCGTATATTATAGATTATTTTCGTTTTGATCAACCTCAAGTCCTCGCAAAAAAGAACCGATAAGTGCCTAGAATGTTTCGTGAGGCTATTGAAATTAAAAAACATCCTAATGTTAATAGAGAAGATGGTTGGCTGGTACCACCTGTTTGGAATCCGGTTATTAATTTAATGAAGTCCCAAACAACATACCGCACTAAAAAACATCAAGACACTGTGACTGATTACGGCGTGCATCGAAACTAATTTTTGATTAATATTGTACGGTAGATAAATAAAATGTCTTTTTAAAATATGTCACGACGCCTGTCACCTTAGTCATCCTGCGACCACGAACCCTGCAAAGTGTTCGAAACGTTAGGAAAATCTATAATATACGCGATATAATCCGTTTAAAGAGTTTTAATATCATTCTACAATCCTTAATCCTAACGCACGTATACCCAACAGTGGCTTACTTACTTACTTACTTAAAAAACGTTGCCCCACACTAGGATTCCTCCTGTGTCGTGGGTGCGTTTACAGACACAATACACCCAGACCCGGAACAACTACCTGCAGATTGTACAAATATTTGTTCCGTGCGGGAATCGAACCCACGACCCGGTGCGCAGCAGCCGACTGTATCAGCCACTGCACCAACCGTGCCGTCAACGTAACGTAAATGTAATCCACTTTAATCCGTTCTCAATACAACATTACATAACATTATTGTAAGTCGAGCTTAACAACCTAACAGCTGCGCAGGATTATCCGGTAATTGACAAAGTGACTCATACCCATTTTTAAAGGGATGTTTTAATCTTTGGCAGCACTGACCTACATTTTGGTTGTGTTCGTGACACTATGCGATGGTTAGCCAGATGTTGCAGTTTTGTGTTAATGTTTAAGTCGAATATCAGAAAATTAATTATTGTTGCTGTTATTGAGTATTTAGATTAAGAATGTATGGAAGAGCAATACGAACTGATCCCACCTTCTCTCTTCTGACATTAGCCTTCGAGACGCACGGCAGGTTACCATCCGCTCTTGGTTCATCATCATCATATCAGTCATTGGACATCCACTGCTGAACGAAGGCCTCCCCTATAGATTTCCACCAAGTCCGGTCACATGCCACATGCATCCAACGGCTCCCAGCGACCTTCACCACATCACCCGTCCATCTCGTTGGAAGTCGTCCCACGCTGCGTTTTCCGTTTTTGCACTTGTTTCATATCCCGACATGTTGTACCAGCGGAGGAGATGGAGTGGTGCTATATTCTTAATCCACACACGAAAATCTTCTACCTATAACCCTTTAAAGTAAGGGTGAATAAGCATCTTCTGGGTGCGATCGTTACATCGTAAACCTCACCAATCGCTATCCATAAGGCGAGATCGAGGTCAAGAGAGGTTCCTAATAATAAAGAAACGATTAAGTGAGGTAAAATTAAAATAGCTGAGATTACACGTTTAGAAATGTCGTTTGAAAATCTAGGTCCTTGTTCGACATCGAGCTATTCCGGTGTCAAGATGCCATTTTAATCAAGTATTGCATTCCAACATTCTGAACCTCGTTTCTTACGCGATAGTGTTTGTGAATAAACAGAATGTATTGTTAAATACTGGAAATTGCGTTAACAGTAACTGGCTAAGTGAATTATACTAAAGTAATTCCAAGTTTATTAATTTGCTTACGGCTGCGAACTGAGTTCACTCCTTGCCTTCAAGCAAACCTCAAAAATTGCTACATTCATAAAGTGTAATTGTGCTCCCTGGAAATAGATAAGATTGTAAATACATGAGTATATATCCCTTACAACTACTGAACCCGCGGTGTCCAGCTTAAAGTGCTGGAGGTAGCGGTAAGAATACTTAAATCAAATAAAAACATGTTTGTAGTAGACTAGATAGAGTTCTATTTTAATAGTTTGACTGGGGTAGTTCTATCTATTTAACCTGCCTTAACAACTACTTGTGAGCGTAGTTGTTCCTGGTGAAGCGTAGGAACAATCAGTGAAATTACCGGATCATTAGGTATCCTAGCTTAAGACATAGTTCAAAATCAAGTCAAAGCTTTTTCAGTCTCAAATTTTCTACTACATCCCATTTCCGTGTGCCTTACAATTGCACCATATAACATCTCATGCCTAGGGTGTCTAAAAAGACGACTACGACATGTGCCGTAGGATGGGCAGTAGCAACGTTCGAGTACATTAATTATAACTCAATTGCGATCGAGACCAGTCGTTGTGGCGATTTTTGGGGGAGATCTGCGTCCAGCAGTGGCATTTTCCGTCTACATAACTATATCCTATAAAGGACGTATGGACTTCAGCTAAACGAAACAGTGGTTAGTATTAATTATATCTAGTATTATAGTTGTGCATAGACTTGACGGTAGTCATCATATCAGCCACAGGACATCCACTGCTGAACAAAGGCCTCTCCCTTAGATTTCCACAACGAGCGGTCACATGCCGCCCGCATCCAATGATTCCCAACGACCTTAACCTGGTCGTCTGTCCATTTCATTGAAGGTCGTCTCACGCTGCGTTTTCCAGTGCGCGGTCTCCACTCGAGAACATTATGACCCCAACGGCCATCAGTTCTACGAGCAATGTGCACTTCAGTTTACTAATCCTTTCAGCTATGTCGGCAACTTTAGTTTTTGTACGGACCTCCTCATTTCTGATTGGATCTCGTAGAGAAATACCAAGCATAGCTGTCTCCATAGGTCGCTGAGTGACCTTGAGCTTTATTATGAGGCCCACGGTGAGTGACCACGTCTCTGTTCCATATGTCATCATTGGTAACACACACTGGTTAAAGACTTTCGTCTTGAGGCATTGTTGAAGAAAAGTCGTTGCGAAGTTTCCCGAACGCTGCCCAGCCGAGTCGGATTCGACGGTTGACCTCTTTCTCGATGTTGGACCTACTTAACTAGACAGTTTGTCCCAGGTAGACATGCTTGTCAACAACTTGACGTAATGTTGTTACGAAAATAATTCTACTCGTAATGTTAACGCCAATAGTCTTATAACTGCATGCAACGTAACACCTTCCTAAAGTAACAGAACAAGTTATTACAAGAGCCATGTAAGTTATATCAATGTGAACCCTTCTGTACATTCCGATGTTTCCCTACGCGTTAACCTTTAGTTTCTAATCACTTATTAATTCGCTACGACCAAACATAGGATGAACATATTTGAAGTAAGTATGTTGCTTCTTGTCATTTGGTATTAATTCATTAATTTTATACGCTTGAGAAACTTTGTTTGTACAAAGTTATAATGTTTACGTTGTGTTATAACATGTTATCACAGTAGCGCTGTCTCGGTCAAGCTATTTTTAACGTAGTTGAACAATTTTTTTTTGACGGCACGGTTGGTGCAGTGTCTGATACAGCCGGCTGCTGCGCTCAGGGTCGTGGGTTCGATTCCCACACGGAACAAATATTTGTATGATCTGCAGGTAGTTGCTCCGGGTCTGGGTGTATTGTATGTGGAATTCATGTCTGTAAACGCACCCACCACACAGGAGCAATCTTAGTGTGAGGTAAATAAAGAAATAAAAAAAAAATTGTGAGGAGACGAAAGTGTTCTTCGATATTTATGAAAACAAAACCCTAATACTTATTATAACAACTGTTCTAAACTGACCAATGGAGCACTTGTCAACAATTAGCGTCGATTGCCCCCAATAAAGCAAAAGGAAGAAAACACCTTCATCTTTTTTTTTTAACGTGGGGAAATCCTCTTGGACTTCCTCCGCCTTGGGAAGGGCGAAGGGGCATGCCGGGATCAAACCGGCTAAAACCCCACGGTGTCCTACTTCTTACCTCTAGCCGGGGGTGAGTAGTACGCTTTTCTGCATTGGACCGCTCCCCCGGCAGGTGGACCGCTCCCCCGGCAGGAGGACCGATCCCCCGGCAGGGGACCGCTCCCCCGGCACTCATGTTTGTTGCCTTTGTCAATGATTGATATAGTTGTGATAGATGCTATTTGTTTTCATTTAACTAGGATTTAATTCGTTTGAAAAATTTAGTTTTTGCTTTTCAGCTAATTAGGGAGTATTAGGGTGGGTTTTCATTTATTGCCTAAAGGGTAGGATCACGCTGTATATACGCCCACCTTCCACCGCTTTGTAGTGTTTAAGCTGGGGAGAAAATGACAGAGCCACATATTGTATGGACTAGCCCAGCTAGTAACTTTTAACAATTCATCATTTCGGCCGAATGAGATCCACTGCTGGATACAGGCCTCCCCCAAAGATCACCACAATGACCACCATATGGTCACCATAGTGACTCATTGGGGGGTGTAGCCATAATCGCCACGCTTGGCAGACGGGTTGGCGATCGCAGTTGAGTTGTTAATGTACTCGAAGGACGCTGCTGCCCATCCTCCGGCTAATCCCTTAGTTGACTTTTACGACACCCATGGGAGGAGATGGGGTGGTGGCATTCTGAGCCGGCACCACACAGCACTCTTTTAACAATTAAATACCTATAAACAAACACAAACAACAAGAATTTACGACACTCGTCTACATGACTATAGATACAGATAGAAACACCTCTATAATACGTCGTTGCGTCTCGACTGTGTGAAACCTTGCATTTACTACACAACTCTTCCGACATGTGTGTGAAAACTTTGTGTTATCGATATCATGTCGAAACTAAGAACAAAAAGATATTGAAGACATTACAAAGTAACTGCATGTATGAGTAAGCAAATGATATGCGACGTTAGATACCGGTTCAAGGCTTAGAAAGTGCTGGAATTTATCGATTGTAACTCAGTAGCACTAAAGTATTGAAGCGAGCTAAGGCAAGAGCTATGCTTTGTATTTCTGTACTAGATCGGAACAGAAATTATGCGATCTGTAGAAGAACTAAACTCGACATAGCTGTAAGGATTAGTATGCTGAGGTGGCAATGGGGCATAGTTCGGTGGGGCAGAATGGTTCTCAAGTGGAGACCACGGGCCGGAAAACGGAGTGAGGGACGGCCTCCAACGAGATGGACAGACTGGTGAAGGTAGCTGGGTGTCGGTACATGCGGGCGGCATGTGACCGAAGGTTCTGGAAATCTATAGAGGAGGCAATTTTATGCACGTAGTGGGTTGTTTTTATATCGGGACCTCACATTGTTCGACACATGGCATGGGTGAGCTAGAAAAGCAAGTATGTGCAAGGCAATGAGAGGATATTAACTATACAAATAAATAAAATTGGTGTGTCTGTTTGTAATGTCAAATTAAAAGCTTTTTACTAAATGAAATAAAATTATACGATACAAATAAAATAAAATGTCTGTCTGTTAATTCCAGCTAATCTCCGAAACAGCTGGACCGATTTTGACGAGACTTTCACTGGTAAATAAAAGTAGCCTAAGTTATTCCTTATGACAGCTATCTAACTGATGTCATAAGAAGTAACTTAGGCTACTTTTATTTAAGAAAAACAATCAGGGTTCCGCGTAAAAGACCCATTAAGTTCAAAACATATATACTCTATGTCAACTGTCTATGCCGAAACACTCTAAATTATTTATAAACAATCTAACTTCTATTAAATTAAACGGCTGGTGAAACCGCGGGGCACCCCTAGTTATCTCTAAAATCGTATCTAATGCATTGCTTGAAATGTCTGTTCAGGCAGAAGTATTTTATGAGGTTATGCATATTTTATTTGAGCAACTTTCATGGGGTAAGCTTTGCTTGCGACCTGCGGGCGGTGGATTCGGGGCAGCCCGCCTCCCGATCAGAGACAGGCCTGACAGGCGAGAGGCTGTGGCACGTCGTTTATAGTATTCTGCGGCTGGTAGGCCGCACAGGGGACGGGGCCCACCAGAAAGAGTGCTCATCCAGGGCACCACAGCCCCAGTACATGCGTGAGTGAATCCCGCAACCCCTATGTAAGTAAGGTCGAAGGAACATAGGGCATTCCCCAGGGCGGAAGATGTTCATGACCATTCCACACGATTAAAAAGGGTGAGCTTTAAATAAGAGCTCAGTGCAAGCTTATTTCACCTGCGCAATACAAATTATGATATGAAAGATGTGGATGTATCAGTCAGAAGTTCTAATAACGACCTTGCTAGTCTAGCTATTTCCGACATATCAGATTCTAAGTAGCAGTAATGGACAACACAATTGGGTAATACTCTAGAAAAAACAAATCATAATTCATAATACCTACCGTAGACGTCTGAAACGTATTATAATAATTTATATTTATGTCAAAACTTATCCTCGAATCTGACGTTCAGTTGGAACAATAAATGAGTTGCATACAGGTTGCGTCAATCCGTCTGTCAACACGTTATTAACACCTGTCGGATGCCGTACTGCAGGTAAAATTCAATACAATAGTCCGAGTATTAAATAAATATAATAATGTCTTAGGTTTTCGCGAGTATTACACATTATAATAAAACACTTTTAAACGGATTCTATAGCGTATATTTTAGATTTTTGTTTTTTCTGACGTTTCGAATACTTTGCAGCATTCGTGGTCGCAGGATGGCATTATAATTAAATAAATAATTATCATTCATCCAACATACATACATATATTTACCTCATCATACATAAGGACCTACATAAGTTATAATACTCCGTGGTATAGCATAGTATAGGTATAGCACTACTGGGCTCAATGACCCGCCTGTCAAATGTAGTGAGTACTGGAAAATTCCTTTCAAAATGACACAATTGTGTAAGTATATAAGGCCTTTGTTCAGCAATGGACGTACTTTGATATGATGTTTATGAGGGAAAAATTTCACTTCCATATGAATTAAAAACCCGATTTTGTGGTGCTCGTGAGCTTAAATTTTAAATCAACATAACAGATTTTAATTTTTTAAGTAGCTCTTAAGAATATAAATAAATCATTAATTGCAAGAGATGAAAGAGCATCCTATTAAACAAAAATAATCCTTTAATAATTTATTACTTCATAGGCTTTCCGTGTGGTGTCCGGATTAAGAATATAGCACCAATCCATCTCCTCCCGTGGATGTCGTAAAAGGCGAATAAGGGACTTAAAACCAGAGGGATAGGCAGCAGCGTACCTTCTGTGATATAGCAGCCATTCTGCGCTCACCAACCCGCCTGCCAAGCGTGGTGAGTTGGCAAATTCCCTCCAAAATGACGACACTATAGTGGAAATCTATGGCTCCCCCATAGATTGCCTTGGTTCAGCAGTGGACGTCTATAGGCCGATATGATGATGATTTTATAGGCTTGTTGTTTGTTAAGCTTGCTTGAGCTCTAAGGGTGATAAGGATAAGGGAGACATGAACATAAGACGGGCGAAGAACGCCCAAAGCCATGTAGTTGCTAAGAGCATCTTCAAAATTCGTATTCAGAGACACAGTCCCTCTCAAACTTACGTCGGTCTTGGCTAAGTTTGAACTCTATTCTCTATGGTCATTTTTAATACGAGAATATTTACCGGTGAGATACGGTATTGACAAAACTATGTAGTCAGGCATACAAAAAATAAATAAAGGATAGCAATATATACAAAATGCCAATTGAGTGAGCAAAACAAAATATCTGACACATAAACCTATATAATTATGTTGTAACATCTTTTTAAACCGCAGGAATGAACATTTTACGACTGAAAATGACTACTCGAAATGCCTCTCTTTGCAGCGTTTGAAAAAGAATTCCTAAAATGATTAATTACTCCACATCCACCATACTAGAAATAAAAATACTGACGCTGAATTGACTAAAATTTAAATTTGGGGATGTGGACTGAAATCACAAGGTCATATAATAATCAGATAAATGTATTAAGAAACATAATTATTCTTACATGCTGTATTACTGCGAGTAAGTAAGGACGATATTTTGTTAAATAGTTGAACATATTGAACTAATGTAGCCTCCACTCCATAGTTAGGTAGGAGCAAATGAGAATTATGATAATCAAAGTAAAAAACTTTCTCATATATCCATAATTCATAGCTTAGTTTACGCTAAGCTTAAGTCGTGTTCCGATCGTCTGTGAATACATTTTTTTTTTAGTTTCGAACTCGCGACCCGGAGCGCAGCTCAGCAGTCGACTGTATCAACCACTGCACCAACAGTGTCGTCAAATTATAAGCCTAACCTAGTGCATTTTGCCAGATGGAAGCGTAAGTTGAAGTTCACGCTTGAGACTCGTTTCTGAATCTCACCCTGAGCTCAGTCGTAGCGGTGTGCGTTGCAAACCGTAAACAGTTATTGAAACTATGTATCGCGTCCAATACCTAAAACTATGTATTGGTCTCTTCAGAAACTATTTATCGGGCGAAACACTTTATTCACACAGCATTGTATCGTCGATAAACAGTTACCGAAACTAGCCGAATGACTCCGACTGAGTTATTCCGAAGTAAACCCGACCGATACCGACGATCGCACGAACAAGAAGCGAGATCGCGCATTTATGAATTTTAGTCATTCTAAATAATAATAAAATAGAATAAATCACATTTTATTAGGAATGATTTTTATGCTGCTATCAAATCCTTGACACGTTATTTAGGTATATCCATCCTGTATTGGCACGAGTATAAATTACATATTAGAACTTTCCATAAGACTAGAATTTATTTTGTGAAATTATTGTATTTTACCAGTCATAATAATCATTTACCACAGACAAAGAACAAAAAACCAAAGTATAAAATTTTCAGTTGATAGCGAACTTGAATTTGTTTACTATTGATTACAAGTTTCGAAGCAAATACCTAAACCGACACGAAAACGTTTATCATTTCATAAACACTTTATACGCATCTCGTCCAATAAATAGTTACCGTAAATACATAGTTTTGTGTTGATAGCATATTTCGAAGCAAATACATAATCCGACACGAAAACGTTTATCATTTCATAAACACTTTATACGCATATCGTCCAACAAATAGTTTTTGAAAATACATAGTTTTGAAACACTTTATCGGATACCAATACATAGTTTCGGTTCGGTTCACGCAAAAAGCTTTATTACCCACTTCTACTCAGTCGTGAGTTGTATCTTGTATTATATTTATCTAATTGTCAGTAGTGTTGAGTAGGACATACAAGAGGCAGTACATTTGTCCCGTACATGACACAATATTGTAAGAGCGGCTCAACATTATAACATGTACCACTTCAAATTTTATGTCGCGTTACTCTACTCCTCGCATTTGAACTGTAGGGTGAGAGAGAGAGAGAGAGAATGAGGCACATGCTTCAAAAGCACGTCGTTTTATTCAACAAACATTATCGTGACTGCAAGTGACAACTTGATGTTTTTATTCACTCTATTACAAATGTACTAGTTTAAAGTAGTTTTAGAAAAAAAAGATTTCGTGAATGCCTGATAAATACCTATTTGTTTTGCTGTTTATGTCTGTGTATTAGGTATATTTTGAATCAAAATCATGTTTTACAAATAAGTCGCCTGCACAATAATATTACAGTGGCTAATAAGTAAAAACGTCGATACAATCGTCATTTGTCTATAATCAATCGCTTCTTATTACTTTGCTTTAAGTATTACGTCATTCACACTTTGTAAGACAGGGCAGTACAAATACAGCAACAGTACATGAAATACTCGTTCTTTCAAATGTACCGCCAAGCTTCATGTCATGGCGCCTCGCCTCATTTGAAGTGGGACATTGTACTGGCTCGGTACAAAAAAGAGGCTACTCTTACAAACTCATTTTTAAATCGTGTCCTACTCAACACTAATTGTCAGTATGAATGAATTAAGAAAGCTAATCACAACAACGTGCGAATCGCTCTTTAAAAATAACAAAAGTATAGACCTTTGTTCAGCTTTCGTGGACGAATTTGGCTGATGATGATAACTAACAATTTCCAAGCAGCGAACCAAACTGAACTGCGGTAACGAAACCATAGCGACTTCTAATTCTACGCCAACGCCATCTAGTCACCAAATGCAACAACTTTTTACTGGTATTACCCGTACCCTACAATTTCTTGCTCTTGCTTAGCTTACTCTATGTTTGTCAACAGTATTTAGTTAACAAAATAATATCAGTTAAGTGCGTATCAGATAGACATCAACTAGGGTTCCGTCGCTAGAATAACTAACTGTTAAAACTAAGGGTCAACCAGTATCGTTATTTCTCAAACTTTTGACAGTGCAGTAATTTCAAAATTATGCGTTACGTATAAGATAACGTTGTTCAAATCTCAATATTGTTATCATATTATTTTAACTAGGTTGGTAAATGCAATGTAAATTAAGATATCCGTATCATGCAGGGGTGCCAACTGTAAACCAGAGCTGGGTGCTTCGAGTCCAGCAAATGCTGAGTTGGAGACCTCTTCGGCACGGGTCTGCTCAACAGAAATAAATACTGTCAATTAGTTGCTGAAGGCCGTGTGGTGCCGGCTCAGAATGCCACCACCCATTTCATCTCGTGGGTGTCGTAAAAGTCGACTAAGGGATTAACCGAAGGATGGGCAGCAGCGTCCTTCGAGTACATCAACAACTCAACTGCGATCGCCAACCCGTCTGCCAAGCGAGGCGATTATGGCAAGACCCCCCAATGAGCACACAACACACCATATCAGTCGTTGTAGCGTTGTAGATCTTTGGGGGAGGCCTGTGTCCAGCAGTGGACTTCATTCGGCCGAAATGATGATGAAGTTGGTGAAGGATAATCTTGTGTTTGCTTTTATATGATTTTTATTCTTTTATAATTTGATTAATGCTGTCACTATGTGCCGTACCGAATAAATGTATTTCTTTCTTTCTTTCTTCTTTCTATATCCTATGTAGATCCGTGTAGTGTCCAGATGAAGAATATAGCAACTCCATTTCCTTCCCATAGACGTCGTAAAAGGCGACTAAGGGACTTTTAAAATGGAGGGAACGGCAATTGCGTCCACTTAGAAGAACAGCAGACATTCTTCGCTCACCAACCCGCCTGCCAGGCGTGGTGAATAGGGCCTCCTCCCAAAATTACAACATGTGAGCGGTCGTTTATGGGGGAGGCCATTGTTTAGCAGTCGACTTGTGGCTGATAAGTGCACAATCGTGTTAATGAATATAACTTAATCGTTATATATGTATTTATTCATTCTGCTAACACATTCTGTTTCACCATCCCATTGACTAACTGACGCGCACTGGTCATAAAGATGTCCAGATAAACTCCCACTGTGGTGTTTATAGCACCAGAGTCCCATTGTCCATGTGTACACGCGCACCAACTTATATTTGCCGTTACCATATCTATACATTCCGTTGCAAATCAAAGAATGAACATTCAGTGCTTTTTTTGCCAACCGCAATCTAAAGTTGGTTTTGAATCTGCAAGGCCCACTTGGAACTTTTCTGAGTTCGTAGTAGTGGCAGTACTGTGTACTGACTACACAATTGTAGAAATCTGTGGGGAGGACTTTGTTCAACTGTGGACGTCCTTTGGTTGATATGATAGTGTGTTTGTCAATTCATAAAAGTTAATTAATCAAACCACGCTTGGCAGGCGGGTTGGTGAGCGCAGTATGGGTACTGTTTCATAGAAGGGACGCTGCTGCCCATCCCTCTGGTGTAGTATTCTTCTTTATTTAAAAAAAAGTTGCTCCACCCTAAGTTTTCTCCTGTGTCGTGGGTGCGTTTACAGACATGAATTCCACATACAATACACCCAGACCCGGAACAACTACCTGCAAATCATACAAATATTTGCTCCGTGCGGGAATCGAACCCATGACCCGGAGTGCAGCAGCCAACTGTATCAGCCACTGCACCAATCGTGCCGTCAAAGCTTAGACTGCCTTAGAGAGGAGGAGATGGAGTGGTGCTTATTCTTAATTCGCACACCACAGTTTTGTCTGTCGCATAGTTACAAACTACAGTTGCACAATTCAATCAAATGATTAACACATCGCTGATTCACACCTCGTATATTTTTTGTTTGACGGCTGCTATCAAACTTTTTATTGCTTTGTGACAAGCGGCCAATTAATCACCAACGATAAATTCACCACGAAATCGGCACTTTATAAAATGACATATTATTATCCTGAAACTTATATGAATCACTTCGTTTTTTATCAGATGACATAAGTTTGATGTCAAACGCTGCCATTAGTTACCACGCATATGACCACCGAATATAGTCATCAGGGAATCAGTCGGACACGCCAAGGACGAGACGGTGTCTATTAGGTATCGTGTGATTGAACAGTGGGATCCTTAATGGGATCATTTTTATGAAGAAGGCAACGCAAATCTTGTGTAGGTTTTGTCATAAATTCTTTTGAATTGTAAGCTCATGTATTACTTCATTATTTTATCGGTGTCAATATTATGTTGGGGCTACACTAAGGTTTAACGTCCATTATCGCAATAATTAAGGCGCAAAAATATTCCAGAAAATAATGCTCAAATTCAGTGGCCACACCTGCATTTAGTGTCTGAATGTCGATAAATCGCGTTATTCGATATATTATTTTCAAGATGGCGGTTGACACTGCTAGATTGTGTTATTTGATGGGTGTCGCAACAACATTTTCATTTGACATAGAAAATATATATTGGATTTCAAGGGTTTTTTTTTTTGCGCGGAACCCTAATTATTTTCCTAAAATAAAAGTAGCCTAAGTTATTCCTTATAACATCAGTTATCTGCCAGCGAAAGTCCCGTCAAAATCGGTCCAGTCGTTTCGGAGATTACCCGGAACAAACAGACAGACAAACAGACAGACGGACAGACAGACAGACAAAAAAAATAAAAATTGTTTTTTTGTTATATGTACCGTATATAATTTCATATGCATTCAGTAAAAAGCTGTCATTTTGACATTACAAATAGACACTTCAATTTTATTAATTTGTATAGATTGTACGGTAGACAAAATCAAATATCTTTTTAAAATCTATAACGGCGCCTGTCATTTAGTCATCCTGCGACCACGAACCCTGCAAAGTGTTCGAAACGTCAGGAAAAACAAAAATCTAAAATGTACGCGATAGAATCAGTTTAAAAGTGTTTTATCATAATATGTTGTGTGTTTTAACTTCGGAAACTAATAAATTACTTTTCTTTATTTCTTCTGTCCTATTGCAAGGCAAACGCATGTTCTCATACCGGGAAGGAACGTGCATAGATCAGCTCGCTTGCTCGCTGCGTGTTGGCGATTTCAGATCGTTAAATCCAGGTTTCCTCCCGATGTTTTCGATCACCGTTAAAGTCAGTTGTCATCATCATCATCATCATATCAGTCAAAGGACGTCCATTGTTGAACAAAGGGTTCCCACAGGGATTTCCACAATGGTGTCGTTGTTTTGGGGCGAATTCGCGAGTACTCACAATGTTTGGCAGGCGGGTTGGTGAGCGCAGTATGGCTACCGTTTCACAGAAGGGACGCTGCTGCCAATCCCTCTGGTTTAGACTCCCTTAGTTGCTTTTACCAACATCCACGGAAGGAGATGAAGTGGTGCTATATTCTTAATCCGTACGGACAACACGGACAGATCGGTAGACCACAACCTATTAAATACAATTTATATGCACCGGTATTTTAATATATTCAGGTATCCATTTTCACTTTCAATGTCAATGCCAAACTTGCTTGACAAATTAGTATTTAAAAGCACAAACATGACAACAATGATATTTCTGTAGTGATACCTTGTACCAGGAATTTCTAGAATTTTAGCATAGCTAAGTAGTAAGTCTGATGTAAAACTAGTTTGGTATTTTATTGCTTTGCAGATTATAATTAGTTTCGAACGAATGATGTAAACGAGTTGCTCTCACTTATAAGTGAGGTTAAGCAACGCTCGGTGTGGTCAGTCAGTGGATAGGTGACATAGATGGATGCATAATGGTGTAAACGAAGCATCTCCTTGCTTCGGAGGGTACCTAAAATGGTCTGTAGGCCTAGCACGTACTTGCGAGAAAGTATTCGTATCGTAATGTTAATGAGGGTGAATTTTGAATTGAAAATACAACTATACTTTTTTTTTTATTCGTGTCCAGTGTGAATTCTACATGGAATTTCCTTCGCCCCGGGGAAGGGCGAAGGGGTATGCCGGAATCCTACCGGCTAAAACCACTGGAGCGGTCATCTTCGGCATCGAAGGGGGGCTCCAAGTCCTCGTAATATAACACTAGAGCCGCCCATTGGTGCCACGCCTTTAGGCACATCTCGGAGGGGATGACTGTAAAGCGGTCACCCACTCTAGCGGAGGGCAGGCGGCTGTAAAAAGGCCGCCCCCCAGGCACTTCTCGGGGAGGATTGTAAAGGATCCCCCAAGTCTCGCTGTGCGCTGTGCAGCGCACACCGCGGCACGTGACTACGTGTGCGCCACCGTCTTCCCGGGGGTCACTCGGTATGAGCACGCAGACTCCACAATTGCGCCCGTGACCCCAAATACAACTATCCTATAGCATTTTTGTTTAAATTTATACGACAAACACAATTCGTATCTTAAATAGGTATGAATAAAGTCTTCAGTTTAAATAAAAAATATGTGCGAATCCAGTTTTATTATTTTCAATTCAATTCATCATTTCGACCGAATGAAGTCCATTGCTGAACACAGGCCACCCCCAAAGATCACCACAATGACCGATATGGGTGTGTTGTGAGCTCATTGGGGGGTCTTGCCATAATTGTCTATTTAAGCATTTGTCCTATTTTCTTGAACACCCGATGTTTCGACAGCGTTAAGACACCCATATATATATCCATAAATGGCGCACATACAAAAAAAAACAAACAAATAAAAAACTGCTTTGGTTTGTCTTCTCTTGAGAAAGTGTCATGTCTTTATATCTCAAGGCACTCAAATCAAACATGCCAACGGCCTTTTCAATATTAGTTTAAGAGTTTTTTTAACAAAAAATGAAACGCCTCGCCGCACGTTCCGCTTGACTGAAAAATCCACAACGGCAGTGGGGAAATATTAGCTCACCTAATGTAGTTCCCGGCACGGATATTGAGCGGTAAGTGAAAGACTGAATATCAGATGCGCATTTTGCACTCAAATAAAAAAGTCCTTTATTTTATTTTGCCTGTGATAGTGTTTTTACATTAGTAACTCTTTTTTTTGTGTCCATGGAAATTCTACATGGAACTTCCTTCACCCCGGGGAAGGGCGAAGGGGTATGCCGGACTCCTACCGGCTAAAACCACTGAAGCGGTCATCTTCGGCACTGCAGGCGAGCTCTGCCCATCCCTCTGGTTTAGAGTCCCTTAGTCGCCTTTTACGACTTCCACGGGATTGAGATCGAGATTGTTATATTCTTAATCCGGACACCACACAGTTGATTTTCCTTACTGTCTTCTAAATCATTATAGATATTACAAAATGGGTTTACAGACATATAATGGCGTCAAAATTAATGTTAAATTGTATCAAAAACCTATTTCCAACAAAAAACACATAGTGTGTTTTGCAGGCCTGAGACGATACAAACATTTTGCCCATTTATTGTACCTATGACCTATAGTTTTCCTCTGTCTCCTGCTCTGTCTGCTTGCTAAGGCAGGAAGTGGAACGTTGGTATATTCTCTCCTACTCTTCTTTTTTATTTAATGGTTAATTTCGTTGCGGGTTCCCAGACAGTCATTCATTCCTCTGGGACACCCCGAGCTTCGCCATTGTACTGGATTACAGGAGCAGCAGTGGTGGGGAAAGTGTAGAGGGAATGTGCCCAAAATCATAGCTTTATTCCTAGATATGTTTCTGTTAGGTACCTACGCTTTTTAGTTCTAGAGTGAGCAGCGTGTCTTAATTACAATGAAAAAGGGGTATACCGTACATATATATCCGACTCCTACCGGCTAAAACCACTGGAGCGGTCATCTTCGGCACCTAAGGGAGGCTCCAGGTCCTCGTATGAGACGTAGAGCCGCAATCGCTAACCTGTCTGCCTGTCGGTCACCCCCTCTAGCGGAGGGAAGGCGACTGTAAAAAGGTCGCCCCCCCCCCCAGGCACTTCTCGGGGAGGATTGTAAAGGATCACGTGACCACGTGAGCGCCACCGTCTTCCCGGGTCACGAGCATACCTACTGTACAAATTTCAACTCAATCGGACGAATAGTTTAAATGCGCACAGAGGACAAACAAACAGAAACATTCATTTTTATGGTTTTGGTTTAATTAAAAAAAAAGTTGCCCCACACTAGGATTTCTCCTGTGTCGTGGGTGCGTTTACAGACATGAATTCCACATACAATACACCCAAACCCGGAACGACTACCTGCAGGTCATACAAATATTTGTTCCGTGCGGGAATCGAACCCACGACCCGGAGCGCAGCAGCCGACTGTATCAGCCACTGCACCAACCGTGCCGCCAATTTTTATGATATATAGCTGTCATTATTACTTATGGAAAGTGAATATTGAATGTTATTATCTTTATAAACATTCTACGCGAATTATTTTTGTACAAACAAATTTAATTTTAAATATAATTGAATATTACCACAGAAATCAGACTAATATTATAAATGTGAATGTATGTTTATTTGTTACGCTTTCACGCGAAAACTACTAAACCGATCATCATGAAACTTTGTACATATACTCTAGGAGGTATATATAACATAGGATACTTTTTATTGAAAAATAAATTTATTTATTACGTAAGATAAAAAAATTGTTTCTATTGTAATGATCTCATAAACTTATTTAATGGCTTCAATGCGACCTAAGCCGCGGGTAAAAGCTAGTAGGAAATAAGGAGAAGTGGAACGGGGGAGTAAAAGCACCACCGCGACATGCATAATCCGGGCCATTCGGAAAAAAAGGGCCGATTTATAACATCAGTTGAAATTCGATCGCGTAAGTGAAACTTTGTAAAAGTGTTTATCCCCTTATACACGTTAACAAAGTGTTATCAAATAACATGCAAAAGCCGAAGCGAAATTTTATTTAACAAGGAAGGAGTCATATGCTATGGCATGCAAGTGAAAGAATTTTCTTATATTTGTCTATAAAAATAATAAATTAATCATTATTGTTTTCTTTATTATGTTACATTTGGATTGATGGAGCAGAACGACATTATTAATGTTGTACAAAATACAATGCTTCTTATCTACCACTTTTAACTACCAATCGGTCAATAACAAACGCAGTGAATAGAACAGCGAATGGTACTCTCAATAAACTTACGCGTTGCGTGGTACGGCCGCTGTGTTGTAGTCCGTACGCTCGGCATGATTGGCTGTCTACATAGTCGTGGGTGTGTTTTGGTATGAGTAGCCAATTCTGTGTGTTTATTCAGTTCATCAGATGAGAACTTGTAACTGTGTGCATTAGTGTGATTTTATGAATAATGGTAGGGGAATACTGGATTTCTAGGCTCGTATACATTTTGAACTACATGGCATATCTCCTTTCTTCCAATATCTTTAAATATGACAGACAGAGACATTGCTGGGGGTTTTTTCCGTCGTTGTTCTTTAAGCTAAGGCGTGAAGGGCGAGCATTTTTGGGGTTACCATTTATAGTTTACGTTCATAAACTATTAAGCTATTTTTAATAAAACTTTATTCTACGGTTCTGTATTAAAACGATGCTGTGACCTATTTGATTATAATTTTGGTCATCCATCTTAATTTTTCACAAAAAAAAATACGGGTTGCACTCCGGGAGTGCCGACAGAAGTGAGAACTTATTGTCTGTCTATATAAAATATGCGTACCGAATAATACCGTAGGTATAAGAAGTTTTCACTTCAAGCGTCTCGTAACGGTGTCGCGAGTCCAGAGATTTTATCTCATCTAAAATATGCGTACCGAGCTAAAACAAGCTTTCACTTAAAAAATATACGTTTTTCTTTCTTGAACTGCATAGCTGCTATCTGCTAACACTTATTAAGCTTTAAATGGTTCTTATAATCTAAGCTGCATAATACCATTAGTGATGTGTCTCATGTGTATGTATCACCGACATTAACATATTACTAATTAATTAACACGACCACCGACCGGTATTCCAATCAAACTTGTTTGTTTATATGATTATCATATTAAATTAGTCTTTAATGCATAGGTATGTTTATTTTTTGGATTCCGCAACGTCAATATTGAAACTTAAAGGAAGATTGACCAAAAACCGTTGTTTGACTAACACACCATTTTTTTTTTGAGAACTATTTAAGTCTTAATAAGTCTTAGCAGATAGTAACGATGCAGTTCCAGAAAGAAAAACTTCAATGATATTATATACTAAAAATAAGTAAATATGTTACATGCGCGCCAAAATTAAGAACCAAAACTGCCCCAATTGTAGCACCTCACAATCGGTTCGTCTAGATAGCTATCTCTTTTACTCTTGTTGTTTTTGTATCTTCTTTCTCACAACATGGTTGTGCAAGCGAGACTGTATTTTGCGCGCCATTTAATATGGACGTACCATATCCATGGTACAATATCACTGAAAAAGGTGTATTATTTTGTATTTTAGTCTAAAATTAAGATGTGTGACCAAAATTATAATCAAATAAGTCACAGGATCGTTTTAATACAGAACTGTAGAATAAAAACTTAATTAAAAATAGTTTAGAAGCTGTCAACTTTTATAACAGAGTGAGATAGCTAAAAAGAGAGCCTTTTTTTCTTCGAGGTCCATTTGGAGATATTAGTCTTTACGAGTATGAAATTAGCCGGAAGATAGGCAGCAGCGTCCCTGGAGTATATTTATAACTCAATTGCGATCGCCAACAAGCCTGCCAAGCGTGGCAGCATTATGGTGAACCCCCCAATGAGCACACAGTGCAAACCCAAGTCCATCATGGCGATCTTTGGTGGACGCCAAAGTCCTGTGGATGGTTTTCAGCTGAAATGATGAGTATGTAATTGAATTGGAAGACTCCAAGTAACAACTGTTCTTCCAGATTCAATTTTTTATTGAAGGAACATTATCTTCGTTTTTTTAACCAAGACAGTGTGTTTCAAGATGTTAAGGCCTATTAGAGAACAAAAATCATAACTTGCTTGAGTCTAGATTGCGTTAATCAAATATGAACCCTACGTAATAGATCCAACATTTATGTTTAATTGATGTAAACGGCGCGGTTGGTGCAGTGGCTGATACAGTCGGCTGCTGCGCTCCGGGTCGTGGGTTCGATTCCCACACGGAACAAATATTTGTATGATTTGCAGGTAGTTGTTCCGGGTCTGGGTGTATTGTATGTGGAATTTATGTCTGTAAATGCACCCACGACACAGGAGCAATCCTAGAGCTGGGCAACGTTTTTATAAAAAAATTAAAAAGAAGACTCAAGTTCTCCTTGACTCTTGGTTCTCGATTTGTAATACGATCCTTGGTATTCCAGGGGTGCAGTTCCTTAAGCTCAAACATCCATACATCCTTGAATACATAATCGAAATAACGGTGTCAAACCGATTCGGTATTCGCTAAGACCTGATTGAAGCTATTCAAGGACACGTTGCAGACAGTGAGCCATGAGGACCAGTCTTACCAAATACCAAATAGGGTTATCACCGTTATTTCAATTCTGTATTCAAGGATATATGATGATGCTTATATACACATAGCTAGATATAGATACAGCGTGTAATATCATCATTTCGGCCGAATGAAGTCCACTGCTGGACACAGGCTTCCCCCAAAGATCACCACAGTGTGTTGTGGGCTCATTGGGGGGGTTTTGCCATAATCGCCACGCTTGGCAGACGGGTTGGCGATCGCAGTTGAGTTGTTAATGTACTCGAAGGACGCTGCTGCCCTTCCTCCTGCTAATCCCTTAGTCGACTTTTACGACACCCACGGGAGGAGATGGGGTGGTGGTATTCTGAGCCGGCACCACACGGTAATGTAATATTGTAAAGGTAAATTAATATCTTGAACTCTGCATATGATTTCTAGATTATATAATACTGATTAATTACATTGACACACTGTACTTGTCATTCATAAACATGTTTAGATGAAGCTAATAATATTTGCCTTGGTTTATGCGCACGCGCATCGTTTCGTAATGTGTGCAATATCACGAGTTGCATCTGTCACAGTCTAAATTGTTTAAGTTAGATGCGTTGCGAGTGTGAAGGGCTTAAAATTGCCGTTTTTTATATCATATCATTAGAATAGCCAGTAAAAAAAAATTATACAAAAAATTATACGAACATTAAAATCAAGTCGTCGTCGTTGCCGTGTGGTGCCGGCTCAGAATACCACCACCCCATCTCATCCTATGGGTGTCGCAAAAGTCGACTAAGGGATTAGCCGGAGGCTGGGCAGCAGCGTCCTTCGAGTACATTAACAACTCAACTGCGATCGCCAACCCGCCTGCCAAGCGTGGCGATTATGGCAAGACCCCCCAATGAGCACACAACACACCCATATCGGTCGTTGTGGTGATCTTTGGGGGAGGCCTGTGTCCAGCAGTGGATTTCATTCGGCCGAAATGATGAAAATCAAGTCTTTAAGCACATTTGCAGACGGCACGGTTGGCACAGTGGCTGATACAGTCGGCTGCTGCGCTCCGGGTCGTGGGTTCGATTCCCACACGGAACAAATATTTGTATGATCTGCAGATAGTTGTTCCGGGTCTGGGGGTATTGTATGTGGAATTCATGTCTGTAAACGCACCCACGACACAGGAGAAACCCTAGTGTGGGGCAACGTTTATAAAAAAAAGGTACCAATACCGCCTAGGCATGTGGTACGGCCACCTGTCAAACAAAAAAAGTTGCTTAGACGACACTATAAAAGAAATCGCTGAAGTTCTATGTCATCTTCAAATATACAGACAGATATCAGAATATATTAACTTATTTACATAGAGTTCATCATCATCATATCAGCCACAGGTCGTCCACTGCTGAACAAAGGCCTCCCCCTTAGATCACCACAACGAGCGGTCAGAAGCCGCTCTCATCCAACGACTCCCAGCGACCTTCACCAGGTCGTCTTTCCACCTCATTGGAGGTCGTCCCACGCTGTGGTTTCCGGTGCGCGGTCTCCATTCGAGAACCTTTTTGCCCCAACGGCCATCAGTTCTACGAGCAATGTGCCCTGCCCATTGCCACTTCCGTTTACTAATCCTTGCAGCTATGTCGATAACTTTAGTTCTTCTACGGATCTCCTCATTTCTGATTCGATCTCGTAGAGAAATACCAAGCATAGCTCTCTCCATAGCTCGCTGAGTGACCTTGAGCTTTCTTATGAGGCCCATTGTGAGTGACCACGTCTCTGTTCCATATGTCATCACTGGTAACAGACACTGGTTAAAGACTTGCGTCTTGAGGCATTGCGGTATTGTTGACGAAAAGACGTTGCGAAGTTTCCCGAACGCTGCCCAGCCGCCGTACATAGAGTTGCGTTAAAATTATTTTCCATCGATTAATCAAACGGCGTCGTTGACAATATTTATCACAATATTTTAATATTTAATAGTCATTAGCGTTAAGGAATCAAAGGCGATTGATGGATCGTCAAGTGTTCATCAGTCATCATTCAGTTCAAGTATCACATGACTGATATTGCAAAATTGGAGTTGGCAGTCAATAAAATATTAAATGTCAAAATATTGCTGCTTGATAAAGTTAACAGGTAGGGGTCTGGCAGGCCAGTCAAGTGACGGCAAGCCTGGGTAGTTGCGAGCGCGCAGGTTGCTCAAACCGATAACCGGGGAGAAGGCGGTGCGCAGCACAGCGCACAGTGTGGGTTTGGGGGGTTCCTTAACAGTCCCCAGAATATTACCCAGGGGGGCTTTAAAAAGTCGCCTCCACGCCGCTAGAGGGTTCACCGCTTTTTAGTTATCCCCTCCGGGATGCTGGTGGTGGCACCAATGGGTGGCTCTCGTGTGATTGTATCGAGGATCTGGAGCCTCCTTCGGTTCTGAAGATAACCACTCTATTGATTTTAGGGTAGGGTAGCCCTTCCGCCCTTCCTCAGGCTGATGATGGTTTTCCACCAGCGTTAAAAAATGCTGGTCAAGTTTGTACATTGGAAAATTCTCATGGACTTCCTCAGGGGGAGGTCTTGCCGGACTCATACCGGATATTGCTAAGATTGTGGCATTCGTTCACGTATTCGCCACACTAGGGCGTGTACCCTAACGTGCTTGTCCCCACCATCAGTTTCTATTCATTCATTTCAACCGAAAAACGTGCACTGCTGGAGAGAAGCCTCCCTAAAGCTAAGTATGGTTTCTGTTGTGTGCTCATTGGTTTTCCATAATCGCCACGCTTGTCAGACGGGTTGGCGATCACAGTTAGGTTGTAAATGTACTCGAAGGATGCTGCTGCCCATCTTCCGGCTAATCCCGATGAGTCAATCAGTTTTTTATACTAGCGTACATTTGCTCCACACTCAAATTCAACAAAATGAGTACCTAACCAATTTCGTAAACTACTCTACACTATGTAGTAATCCTAGACAAGTAAATCACTGAACACGATCGACAATCCAATTTTATAATATATAATCCTGTGTCGTTATATATCTAAAGGTACATATGTAAAAACTGGTATCTAATTGAATGACATCCTAATATACTGTCTTAGGTTTTCGCGAGTATTACACATTATTATAAAACACTTTTAAACGGATTCTATCGCGTATATTTCAGACATCCTGCGACCACGAACCCTGCAAAGTGTTTGAAGCGTCAGGAAAAACAAAAATCTAAAATATACGCGATAGAATCCATTAAAAAGTGTTTTATTATAATCCTAATATAATGTATACTAAACTCTATATCGACATGGGCTTAGTAATATTAAATCACACCTTTGTTCTAAAAATGTATAAACAGTCATGTGATTAAGTCACGTTTGTCTATCTTTGTTTAATAATATCCTTACACATAACTGGGGATATTTACATAATTTTGTATCATTTGGATGTGGCCTTGAGATGGTATCAGAGAAAGACCAAACATGACAAAAATGAAACCGGTTGCCAAATCATTTATCTTGACCACGTGTAGACTATTCTAGAGACTTTTTCCTTTTTCTGTCACAGTGATTGACGGTCCTTCGACGCATGTATGCTATAAAACCAGACTTTATGCAACTAGGTATAATAGACTAAATAGACAAAAGAGAAGGTACGGACTTAAATAAGGTAGCAGAGAGCATATTGCTTTAGTGCAACAACAGACTATATTGGTAGTACATGAAGGACTCGACTGGGGCGCTCCTATTTCATCTGCCGTAATCACTGTGCTAGCATAGTTGTGTGTAGGGTAGGAACAGCCAGGGAATTTACCGGAACAAAAGGCATTCCAACTTAAGCCTTAGGTCCGCAACGCATCAGTAATCAGTAGGTTGATGATATTCATGAGACCGGTTGCTCCTTATCTTGCATGTTTGCCATACTATTCACATAAACTATGTCTAGTTGTCAAATATTAAAACTTCCTGATATCCACCGCCCTTTTTTGTACAATAGATTAAATATAAAACTAAGTATTTATGAATTAGATTATTTTAGCTGTAAAAAAATAATATGTCAATATTTACAAAGCATTACTTACAAACAGACAGAAGGTTTACTCGTGGTATGCAAATAAAAGGCTGACTTATTGTAGTTGTTGAGCCATAATTACTACATAATATGCTACTACATTCTAATTTATGTTTATTGTATTGTTAATTTATAAAACCGCAAGTATGCACTTCATAGCCTGAAGCACAGGTTCAACCTAGTTCAGGTAAATATATAACTGTACTTTATTTTATAGAATTAAAATTATTAACTTATTGTAAATGTACTGAACTTTTATCTGAATAAACTATATTATTATCATTTATTTATTATATCAAATTAGGCTGTTTCGTTTGAGATTCCTATAAAAATACATAAATTATCTAAGCTTACAAAAATTTTCACAAAACTAAATATGAAAATCACATGGTTCTCTGTTGGAGTAACGAAATAGGTTTAGCCGATTCTTATCTGCCGGAATAAAAGAAGAAGTGAAGATTTTGCCAGCTTTCATTCTGGCGAATAATTAAAACGCCGAACGATTATATTTCCTAATATTATTTCACTAATGCAATGCTTATGTCAGTCACCAAATGAAATAATTGCGACTAAAACAACATTTGTAAGTACTTTTTTGGCCAGTCAATATAATAATGATAATTTATTGAAATCAAATTACGGAACATGTTGTTACGGCAAAAATTACTTCAATCGTTGTCGGGTATTTGAAATTGATATAAAGTACTTCGGCCAAACCACGGGCATCGAAGTCACAGTTATGATAATATAATAGAATTTAGAAGCAATTCACTAAGGAGCTACTAGAGCGACTTCACGATGTATCTACGACCTTTAAAACGAGATAAAATAATTTCATAATGACACAAAAAATCTTTACGACATACGACGAACAAGATGACCCATATCGATTACAAATATCGATTCAAAATTTCTCGGTCACGAATTGATTGTAACTCTATAGTCGATCGAATTAGATGCGATTAGGGATGTCGTGCATTCCACTGTTACGTTGAAGTCATAGTTTCGACAAAGTTATGACCTCATGCAATTTTAAAGTACATGAAGTGTATAGTAAAATTGGCAAATAGCAGTATTTTTTCGACTGCCAGCGATTTAGTAATTGTTATGGGAAATTTTAAATTATCTACGCTTTTCATGTCTGTTACAACCGTTGGACTTTTGGTAGTTTTAAATCTGTTTAGTTGTGATGTGGCGGCATAAAAAAATTTCATAGTTTATTCAAATCATGCAGTGAAAGTTACTACTGAGAAACATGCTCCACCAATCCTTGTTACCATCGATAAAAAAAACAATTTTTGAACTATGGAGGAGCGTCCACACAGGGAGTGTCAATTGAAAGTTCAATTGAAAACGTATTTAAGTCGTGGTAGAAACCATACGACTTGAATCCATCCTGTACCTAAGCAGTAAAACGCAGTTTTTGCTTGACTAGATTCGCATGGACGGAGCTCGGGTTCCCTGAATCTGTGTTTTGCCTCATAAAGTTTCATGTAGTCAAAAATACGCTACGAATTGTCTGTTCTTTTCTAAATTCAGCCTTATGCAATTAATGTCACGCGAACTTTGCTTTATCGAGCCAAATCTAAAATTACGCGAATTCCCAAACGAGTTGCATCAAATCATAGAAAATCCAAATGGACATTAAATAAATATATCTTAAAGTGTGAAGTACAAAGGCTAAAGTCGTGCATAAGTTTGTCGTGCGTGCGATGGGATCCTTAAATGGGATTAGGTGAAGTGGAAGCGATAAATAATACTTGTGTTTATCTTGAAGTTTAGACAAACGAAAAATATATCAAGTAGCTACATTCCATGCAAGACTTCAAAAGATAATAGAGGAAAAGAGATAAAGATACTGTTAAGTCAGACAGCTACATCCAAAACCACTTATGACAGTATGGATGATTAAAGGGAAAAGCTTGAAGGGTCACACTAAATAAATATTGACCATACTATCGACACACAAGTGAATAAATCTACAACATGGCGAACATTAATATAGCTTGTAGTAGTAAAGGATTGTCCTTTTCATGTCATCACGTCGAAATGCATTCATCTTAACCTACAAATCGTGCAAGATCACGACGACCCATAGCATTCATTTACAACAGTCAACATATCATTATCGAATTCGTTGCATTATGCCAGTCTAGCTAGCGCTCCGAATTACTAGCATTTGAACAATTTGTAATAATAAACTGATTATTCTGTTATGCAATTTAAGCCTTGTGTATTGCTTGAGATTGTTTTCCCTGTGAAAGCTTTGGTATTACATTCTCAATTTGCTTGGTTTCATTAAGTGGAATACTGATTTCATTTTCAATATAAAGAGCAGCGTATATAAATCCTACTTATCCATTTATTCTATATACACCTACTCATTTTTACGCAATGCTCCATTCAATGTCATCTGACAATCTTAACGATGTCGTCCGATCATCGTGTTGGTTTTGCTTCCTGAGCAAAGACTGCCTCCTACTTTCCATCCAACGTCGTTGGTATAAACTCTTAGTGACTTCTGACGGTACCTAGAGAAGTAACAATTCTATACATTCACATTCAAGGACCACATTCTATCACTCCAGTTGTGCAAAAACACGGTCGTTCATAGCATGCATTTAGTTAAGTCTCCATATAATTATCAAACTGTTTGTGTTGTTTCAGTGTCGCATTGTGTTATTATATTATGCAATGTGAATATTGTGAATGTGTTGCGTATACTGATGTTCCGTACAAGCCGAGCCATAGCCACAGCTCCGGTCTGTTCGTCTTCAGCTGTACATAAACAAATTGTTTGTGCAATACATAATAATTGAATGGCTTAGCCCAAGTTAATGATTGTATCATTCTCCGCAAGCCTACTTGAATTTGATAATATGATAACAATAATAATAGTTGTTCTTTTCAAAACATAGCTCATATTTTAAATCCTCGTGGCCATAAATCAGAAATAACTGTGCCCAAGAGCGATTCAATTTTCACGATTTGCTATTCAGAGCATCGTATTAAATGATTGAAGCTGTGAGAAAATGGCTGTTCGTAAACAAAAAGCTATCATTATATCACAACTTACTCAGGTTCAACTTACAACAATATTAAAACCATCACGACTTTGCATTCTAATTATTGACCACATAATACCAATTATATATTCATGTGTTCTTACTCAGAAAAAGAAACGCTTGCCCGTTAACATTAACCCGTGTAAATTTATAATAATGTATTAAAGACCACTACGGAAGCTTCAGTCGTTAATGATAAGACGAACTTGACATTTAACAGTTGAGTACTTACAGTGAGAGTCTCTTTTGCACTCAATATGGGGCAAGTACAACCTATATCAATAAAATCACAACCTATAATCAAGGTTATATTAAGTGAGAGCTTTGTTAAACTTTTATCTTGTTACTTAACCTTTAACATGTCCTAACTGAACAATTATTTTGATAATCGCTCTGACATCAGCTATCGTCACATCCAACCGTGGATAATCAATAAATTGGTGAGCCCGTTTCCTAGTTCCAGGGTTTATAACTTTCTACTATTTGATGTAATAAGTCAAACGAAACTGACACTTGTCTTGTGACAACTTAAGTAAGAAAATCGTTTATTTATACAAACTTTGACGAGACGACTGCTTCGCCTAGTAGTGTGCGTCACACCAGCTTATAAATATTGCAATGCTACTAAGGACTGGTCGTCCGTGGCGCCACACTGCGGTCGTAACCTCGAGATATAAGTTTTTTAGGCAAGATATGCACAACAATTTTTTCTAGTTCCAGAGCTCCTCAATCTGGAATACTCTAATCTTTAACCACTGGCTATTGCTGGGCGACAGAATATCTGGCACTACAATGGCTTCGGCTGGCTGGATTCTGGCTGTTAAAGACCTTTTTTGTAGTAAGAGATCTACCATCTATATCTCTCTTTCTGTGGCCTTGTCTGGAAAAGTTCTTCCTATATATCTTTTTAAGAAAAGATGCTACTAGGAAATGGTTTTAAGATTCCAAAGTATCCATGGGTACCAGTATTTCGCATATCACATATAAAACATCGCTTCAATTACTGCGAATTTCGGTATTGTTAAGAATAGCATACAAGCTGAAGTGAAGGTCCGTGCTTATATTACCATAACCATCACGCTCGGAAAACGGATTGGTGACCATCTATTTAACCATATAATCATCATCATATCAGCAAAAGGATCTCTTTGCCAGTCCTCACCTCGCTTGGCAGACGGGTTGATGAGCGCAGTATAGGTATTGTTTCACATAGGGTGCTGCTAGATATTTATTTATCACCACAATAACGAAAAAGTTACAGTATTATACAAATTTATTGTAGGAGACTGGTGCCTAAACTAGTTTGAATTATATATAGGTTGAACTGTATTTCAGGTCACCAGGCCTTCCACCCGCGAAGTCCAATTTCATAGTCCTTTCATAAACTGTGCCAAGCTGTGTCTTGTTCTTCGTGTATTTGATTCTATCAAGTTGTTTTCTCTTGTTAGGGTTCTCTTGATGAATAATACGTTGCTATAGCTTTATCAGACAGTATAGTTATCATCTTGCACCCCATGAATGCGCACTTTCACTGTAGACAACATCTTGACATAACAATAAACTCGCTGTTTTAATAAAATGTGTATATTATGGCTTCGTCGATCTGGTTTAGAGTCCCTTAGTCGCCTTTTACAACATCCTCGGGAGGAGATGCTATATTCTAAATACCGGATACCACACGGTTTAACCATATGGGAGGCTCCTATTATTACGTAACGTGATTGCACTCTACATGAGAACTTGGACTACGTCCACTAATGCTGTAGAGCGTGGTCGTCTACTTGCTGTGGGTGAATGGGAGTCGGGGCTTTGGCTTCAGGCACTCCCGTCGCCCGATATAGGCACTATGTCATAAGTCATAAGTTTTTATTGGTAAGGTTCGCTTACATGTCTTTCATTTTACAATATATTATATCCAATAAACCACATAATCAACATTCAAATCAATAATCAATACTAAATACAAACAAAAAATTGCTTTATTAAAATAGAAGATGAATTTCAATGTCAACAAAATAATAATAAAGAAACATAATTAAAAAATATAAATTATACACTTAAAATGTCAATTATTCCAATTAAAATCAATAAATTCGTCATATGTATAAAACGCTTGTTCAATGAGCCAGCGTTTTAAGCTTGCTTTAAAGGAGTTAAGGCTTGGGGTACTCAATGTATTCCGTGGCAGTTTGTTATATACCGCCGGGCCCATAACATGAGTTGTCTTGGATGACTTTGTGAGTGTCCTCGGTACAGCTGAAAATGTTGAACGACCACACTTTTCGGCTCGCTGCATGCCTACGTTTAGGTGCTCCTTGAGTTGCTCCTCGTCGGTGTCACTGCGGTGAAGCTGTCGACCGCCTCGGACACCATGGCTTGTCTTGTATTAAAAGTGCAGGTCGCATAGCACGGCATGCCAATATTAACGACATTATTCGTCGTGCTTTTGTCACTGCCGGCGTGCCAGCTGTTTTGGAACGAACGGAACGAATGGTCGAAACGCTTGGGTCATGGGGTCCGAGTGCACGTCAGCTTTTCAAAGATACTAGATGGTTGGTCGACACTTCGCGTGATCAGAGGGCTGGCCTTTTCTTTGGCCAAAGAATAAGCATTGCCATTCAACGTGGCAATGCTGCCAGCCTTCTAGGAACATTATCAGCTGACAGCGATGAGGAGGTATTCTTTGACGCCTAAGTACATATTATTATTTTATATATATATTATATACATAGTTATTCTTTTCCCATATGGTTAAATATCCCTTTGGAAACCGGTTGTTAGTTGGGTTCAGGTTGATCTGTGACATTAATAACTCGCGCAACTTGCAGGTATAAGCATGTTATTTCTGCCGCCGGCTTACACAAGCCATCGCTACTAAGATTACTCAAAAACCAATTAAATAATATGTCATTACAAATTAACAACACTCTCCTGATCGCGTACTTCAAAAATCGCCAAACATGTGGTTAATGTCACGGTGTCACGTTATACTGTCTTAACTGACATGCAATCGCACGCAACGAGACGTATCATTGCACAATAACAGATCGGTTATGACAGTCTGCATCTTCTTCATATGCAATTTCTTTATAATTGAATTAAATAACCGATCTTGGGCAAATCTATTACGTGTTCCAAAACCACAGTTTACAACGTTATTTATATTGATAATAACTTTGAAGCGAATTGCTTTTCACTTTATTGGGATTTACGTAATATGAGAATTGGTCCTGTTCTTAAAACTCCAAAGGAGCAAGATTTTATAGCTTACAACAAACAGTAATTTCTTTATAATTGATTTCAGTTTTCCTTTCTAGGTAGAGAATGTGACATCGAGCGACCCCCGGGAAGACGGTGGCGCGCACGTGGTCACGTGCCACCGTGTGCGCAGCACTGCGCAAAGCGAGGCTTGGGGGGATCCTTTACAATCCTCCCCGAGAAGTGCCTAGGGGGGCGATCTTTTTACAGTCGCCTTCCCTCCGCTAGAGGGGGTGACCGCTTTACAGTCATCCCTTCCGAGATGTGCCTAAAGGCGTGGCACCAATAGGCGGCTCTAGTGTGATCTTACGAGGACCTGGAGCCCCCCTTCGGTGCCGAAGATGACCGCTCCAGTGGTTTTAGCCGGTAGGAGTCCGGCATACCCCTTCGCCCTTCCCCGGGGTGAAGGAAGTTCCATGTAGAATTTCCACTCGATAACAATAAAAAAAAAAAGGTAGAGAAGGTGACGAGTTCGTAGACGCTGTACCATTTAAGCTAAAATCTATATAAATAGATCAGTTTGTCGTTTGTCTTACTGTCCAGATGACGCACTGTCATTGGATACTTAATAAATGGAAGCGTTCAAGCAACTATAAGCCCAAAGTACCAATTAAGCATAATACCTATATGCTTAATCGATGGCAGATATCAACATTTTTGACATTTTGCAATAAACCTCAAAATTCCTCGAAACTTGTTAGGTATTTAAATAAACATAAATCAAGTGTAAATTAGATAATTTTACATGTTTATTTCTATTTATTGAGGTTTTTTGTACATAAATCCTTGTTGCCAAAATATACTCAAATGAATCAAATCATATTAAGTATCACATTTAGATATGCGACTGCAGGTTGCTTTTTGACTTTGTCATTTTTGTTACGTAATATTATTTGGCAAAATGGTAGGAAGTACATAGAAATAGGTATATAATAATGAATATATAGTAAATAAGTACCTCTAGTAGTCCGTAGTCTAATGTGTCGGCACAGTTGGGGTAGTGGCAGTGGTCACGACCACCGTCGGTTTGATTCCCGCACAGAACAAATATTTCTATGATCTACGGATAGTTGTTCCGGGTCCGAGTGTTTTTGCATGTGAATTTATGTCTATAAACTGTTCCACGGGAAAAAACTAACAAGAGAACAACTTGTAATAAAAAGTGTAAGAACATGTGTGGAACAGTAGACCTGAAAGCAAATCTGGTCGTGCTAAATGGCAAATAAATTCTGGAGTCTCTTCTTTAAATCGCTTAGCCTATCCTTCACAGTCCTAACAAATACTAGTATGTTATATGTATATATACAAATTTACAGTCGTCTTCCTACCGCTAGGGGGTGTGACCGCTTTACAGTTATCCCCTTCGAGATGTGCAAAAGACGTGGCAACAATGGGCGAACCTTGTGTGATCTTACGAGTACCTGGAGCCCCCTTCGGTGCCGAAGATGACTGCTCCAGTGATTTTAGCCGGTAGGAGCCCAGCATGCCCTTCGCCCTTCCCCGGGGCGGAGAAAGTTCATGACGAATTTCCACTGGGGACCAATAAAAAGAGATGCCTGTGACTTGGGAGTCAAGAGTTCCTTGGCCTTAAAAACTTGTGTCATTAATGTGACCAAGCAGTAATATAATGACAGGCTGACTAGCATGATTACGTAAATCAATATTTTTGTCATCCATCATCATTAAGATCATCATGTTAGTTTTATTCTGTATAACAGTAGGTAAGTAATATTATGTAACTAGAATTACTTCCTAGCCAATTTTACTTCAAAGTATGTCTTAGGCTGCGGTCATATGCAGCTCATCGGCGAGCAACTGCTTCGACGAATGTAAAAATTGGTCGAAGAGTAACTGAACCAACTCGGAAGCTACTATGTAAACAGCACTTAAGGCGCTTGTACCGCGTGTATCCACTTCAAGTTCGTTTTTAAGGTTCTAAACACCATAATAGAATAACGGAATCTTTAGGATCACTTTGTAGTCTGTCCATCTGTCTATTAGTGTGTAATCTTTCTCAGAAACAGCTTGAAGTATCAAGTTAATATTAATATTGATTACTAAGGTATATTCGCAGTGTGGTGGCAGCTCAGAATACCACCACCCCACTTCCTCCCGTGGGTGTCGTAAAAGTCGACTAAGGAATTAGCCGGAGGATGGGCAGCAGCGTCCTTCGAGTACATTAACAACTCAACTGCGATCGCCAACCCGTCTGCCAAGCGTGGCGATTATGGCAAATCCCCCAATGAGCCCACTACACACCCATATCAGTCGTTGTGGTGATCTTTGGGGGAGGCCTGTGTCCAGCAGTGGACTTCATTCGGCCGAAACGTTAAGTACCACATTAGCTGTGTCAAATAAATTTATTTTCTATCTTTCCTTCTCTTTCTAAACCTCAATTTGTACCTATCGGCCTATAGTTTTTTTGTGTCTTCCCACTCTTCCATTCTTCGTTGTGGTTCCAAGATAGTTCCCTGGGACACACCAAGCTTCATTAATAAGTGATTCCTCCGCTGGTTGCTATTGTAGATTCTAGCTTACAGAAATTGCAGGGGAGAGTGTAGCGGGGTTGTCCCATAAAAAATATCTAGTCCTGTCACGGTAATGACCATCAGCAGCCATTAGCTACTCATAAATACTTTGGTTGATAAGCCTTAAAGTGTAATTGTACATAAAGGGAGCGTATAGGGAATCTAGAGCCACGCTATCCACTTAAGCATGAAACAAAGTAAACAAATCATGCATCAAAATATTTAAGGTAAGACACACTGTGTTGGTTCTAAGAAAGTAAATCATATATTAAGTTTTTAGTTTTAATAATCACCGAAGGGTCCAGTAGAAAACCAGCGCCAGGCTCTTGTTTAGCAAATGCTGAACTGGTTACCTGTTTGGCGCAACTGTGGAGCACAAAACAAATTCTAACTTTATATTAGGGATTTTTTTTTGTTGTTTTGTATTTATAATCCTGTTCAACTTTTTTATCGTATATTCTTTTAGTTTTTATTTAGTTTTAAACTTTGCTGTCAAATAAATAATTTCTTTTTTTCTTTCTAATCTTAATAAACATTAGACTCATTAAATTTTTGTCCTGTTTTGAATTGTTTTTTTTGTTTGTATTATGCTTCAGTGAATACAAAGATGTTTTGCGCTCTCCCATTTAAAACTTATTACTTGACTGTATACACAGACAATGAAACAGAATAATTGTTAGTAGCAGTGACTGTGAGTCATGTTTGGTCGCAGCTTTAACAGACTCATTAGTTATGAAGACATAGGTAATATGTGAACAAGATTTCTAGTTATGCAAAGCATAATAATCATCGTTAAAGTTTTGTCTACAATTGTATTGACATAAGTCATATCATGTTGTATCATAGTCTCAATAACACACATCTCAATTCGCAGATTTGTAATACCTATTGAAATTGTTTCATAGTCGGCGATAACCTAAGCCTTTAACAAAACTCAAAGTAATTTTATTCAGCTCTTTGGTCCTTTGGTCCTCATGTCCCTTGGCCCTTTGGTCCTTTGGTCCTTCAGTCCATCATTTCAGACAAAGGACATCCACTACCGAACAAAATCCCCTATAGATTAACCCAATTGTGTCATCATTTTGGGGGGAATTTGCCAATACTCACCACGCTTGACAAGCGGGATAAGCGCAATATGACTACTGTTCCACAGAAAGGGCGCTGCTGCCGATACCTCTGGTTTATAGCCTTAGCTGCCTTTTACGACACTCACGGTAAGCGGTGGAGTGGTGCTATATTCTTAATCCGGGCACCACACGAACAACGGACCTTCGGTATTTTATACAGATTTAAAATAGCCTGCAATAGGATGCCTACAGTTCAAAGCCGACAAAAACTCACTTTCGATTTTTCTCAAGCAGATGCGTAGGCACATCCCGTGACTCAGATGTTCGATGATCGATAAGCTATTAGTGACGCCTACTACTAATTCACGAGTTGTACCGCTGTACGCCTAACTTCTTGTGCGGTTTATTAATGACTATGTTGTTTTAAATGCCCGAGTAAAAGTTTTAGAGAAAGTATTCTTTTTTTAGTTTGTTCAGATGACGATTAAAGATTACAACTAAAGCCATGATTGGCTATCAACATCACCTCAGACAGTCGCTGGCACAGTGGGCGTAGTGGCTTTCTGTGCTACGAGTTATGAATTCAATCCCCGATCAGAAGAAATATTTGCCAGACATGAAACGATTATGAGTAGGCTGCGGTATCGATTATCTGCATGCACAAATACCCAGGTATTTGTACCCAGGTATTTGTACCCAGGTATTTGTACCCAGGTATTTGTACCCAGGTATTTGTACCCAGGTATTTGTACCTAGGTATTTGTACCCAGGTGTTTGTGGATGGGGATGAATGGATGTATTATATTGTACGTCAAGGTTACTCTAGACCAGGGGTTCCCAACCTTTTTTTGTCTACTGCCCACTTAAGAATAAATTATTTTTAACGCCCCCCTTTTTAAACATACTTAAAAACCGCTAAGTACTTATAACTGATTATTGAAACGCAAATTTATAGTATTCGGACAGAGTATCTTTTATTGAAAATAAAACAAACATAATCAATTCTTATATAAAAACTAATGTGAAGGTTGAATCTAATGCTGTTCAATAAGTTTGTTGATATCACGTTCCAATTTACTCAAAAACAGCCGCAAGTCTCCACGTTCGGTAACACGCAAACGATTTCTCTTTTTAGTAAGCAGCGTTGCCACAGCACTAAATCCACGTTCACACAAATATGACGATGGGAATGCTATCAAAAATCGTTGAACAATTGACCACAATCCAGGGTACAATTGCGGGATCGGTTTTTGTAGCCAAAATTCTTGATATCCATTTTTGAACTTGATTTTTATTTCTTCGTTTGTTGTCAATTCTATAAGGTCTTCTTCCAGCTGAGGTGACATTGCTGTGTTGACATTTGAAAACGGATCCAACACCCAGTCTGGTATTTCCAAGTTTAAAATGTACTGGTATCGTTCGGTGAAGTCAATGTGGAGGTTTTCCAAATGTTGGCAGTAGGCAAACAAGTCGTCGTTACTGCAGTATACTGATAAATTCGCAAAATTGTGAAACTCACGTCTGCCCATATTCTTTTTGTGCAGAAGCAGTTTGGCTGCGAAAGCAGCAACGACATTTTTTGTTTTAATTAAATTTAGTTCATCGCCTTGCAGTTGGAGGTTCATGTCGTTGAACATTATATACAGGTCTGTCGTGTAAGCTATATCATTCTTTGATGTTATGAGCTTGTTGCGCAGTTCTGTATCTTTAGTTTCCAAGAACTATATCATAGAGTCAAACAGGTTGTCGAAGTTGTCGAAAATCGAATCAGACAATTGCCTCTTGACAGCCAACGAACTTCAGTATGAAGCAACAAACGGTTGAAATCTTCGTCATTAGTAACACAAAGCTTATGAAATAATCTATCATTCAAAGAGCTGCTACGGATTTTATTGACTGCTTTGATGACATATTGCAGTGATTGAAATAGTCGTTCACTTAAGTTTCTAGCAACCAAATGTTGTCTATGAATAACGCAATGTATAGCAAGGACATCTGGAATTTTATTCTTTAAGTATGCTATGAAGCCTTTATGGCGCCCTGTCATAGCCGGAGCGCCATCCGTAGCAACTGATATAATATTTTTCAAAGGAATCTCTTTCTCTTCACAAAACTTTTCCAATGTATTGAATATGGTTTCGCCTTTTGTATCTGTCTCCAAATTTCTGGCAAACAATAGTTCTTCACGTATTTTCTCATCTTTAATAAACCTCACGTAAGATAGCAACAACGCTTCATTAGTTGGTAAAGTGGACTCATCGAGCTGAATTGAGAATTGACTAGTCCTCAGATGATTGCACAATGATTCTTCAATGTTTTCAGCCATTTCATCAATTCGCCTTTGCACAGAATTATTACTCAAAGGAATTTTTCGGATAATATCTGCGGCCGGCTTATGAAGCACAGTAGTTATTACTTCCTTTATTGCTGGCAAAATTAACTCTTCTCCGATGTTGTGTGGTTTGCCTTTTTGAGCAATTAACAAAGAGATATTGTACGAAGCTCGAAGTCCGTCGTCATCTTGCTTAGCAGCCGCCGAAAATAGTTTTGATAAACTTGGCTGAGTATTATGCTTCTTCTCTAGGTCTTGAAAATATGCTACATTATTTTCTGTCTTATCTGGATGCATTTTATTCAAATGATCTTGCAGTCTTGAAGGCTTCATTGCTTCGTTCCAAAATGTTTTTAGACATAGAAGACACAAAGGCGACGACGGGTTTGTGGGATTTTCAATAAATCCGAATTTAATATATTCCGCAGAGTATTGCCGTCTCTTCTTTTTTACTTCCGACATTGTTTTGTTTTAAGAAATACGTAAGTGTTGAAATCAAGTACTGCTTATCTATTATGCGCGAAACCGCAAATGAAAATAAAATAAATTTACGTCGTTTATATAGGATTGCATAAGCAGCACGCACCAACAGGAATAAGACAAACGTGCATAAACTCGTTTATCTCATTCGACGCCCAATCGTACTCGACAAGCAAGAACAAGTATTATAGAACCAGCCGATTGGTATAGGAATGTACAATTCGGATTATTTAACAAAAACTTGTTAAAACATGATTGCCCGCGGTCTTTTATATCGAACCGAGTTTGAGCTATATCTTAATTAATATTAGTTGATGTTCACAAGATGTAGTCGAGAGTCGAGAGCTCAGTCGGTGTCTAAGAGTCTTCCTAGCTAGGTAGATGAAATTATAAATCGACCCCAAAGCCCTACACAATGCCCCCTTTTTTTTCTGTGTCTCTTACCGCCCCCCTTTAGGCCTGCAGCGCCCACAAGGGGGCGTTATCGCCCACGTTGGGAAAGACTGCTTTAGACAGTCAGCCCCATTACCAAACTAAGCTGACTCGTGAATCTTTTCACAAGGACAAGAGACACTATCTCCGTGAGAAATCCTCGTGCAGACACGATAAAACAAATATTTAATTTTAGATTTATTATTTATTTACTATTTTTGTATTATGTTTTTTAGGATTCCGAACGTCCGAAGCAAAACGGCGTTTCCTCTATAGGATCACTAGTATGTCTGTCTGTCCGTCTGTCACAGCCAATTTGACTAGACCAATTACGTTGAAAATTGGTACACATATGTATTTCTGCTACCCAAACACGAACGTATAGCGTAAATAAATGAATTTTGAATATGGGGGACACTTTTGGGGGGCGATATAGAAAATTAAAGAATAAAGTTTGGCAAACTGTACCGTGTAACATATGTAATGGAAGGGCTTGATGTGATAGTCTCAAATATATTTATTTTATGATTTTAAAATATATTGTTATAAAGTAATTTAAGAAAAAAAAATGATGAAAATATACCATTCCCCGAGTGGAAGGCCCTTAACTCCGAAACTACTGAGCTTAAAATTTTGAAAACAATACACGTAATAGCTTTTTACCTATAGATTACAAGAAAACCTATAAGAAATCTGTGGTCATATAATTACATGGTAAATATTTGAATAAATTGCGTACAAACTTACGTTTTCAGTTGGAATATATTGGAGAACATGTTTTTCAACTATAATGTTAAGTTTGTTCTTCACATAAATTATCAAAGTTAACACAAAATTTGAATCAGATTTAAAAAATTATAATATGGGAGACAACATATTCATCGTACGGAACCCTCTCCACGCGAGTTCAATTCGCACTTGTGCGGCTTTTTATAAAGGTAGTTCTACACTACGTTTTCTCCTGTGTCGTGGGTGCGTTTACAGACATAAATTCCACACACAGCACACCCAGACCCGGAACAACTACCTGCAGATAATACAAATAATTGTTCCATGCGGGAATCGAACCCACGACCCGAAGCGCAGCAGCCGACTATATCAGCCACTGCGCCAACCGTGCCGTCAATGTTATATTGTTTATTTGCACCATTTGACACAGTTTGAATTCCACTATTTATTTAATCAAGTTTGTAATCCAGTATTAGGAGTTTATTGAATTGTGTTCTTGATTTTCAACTCTTGATAAAGATTTATGACTATTATATTACCGCGTGCGCGTTAATATAGAAACCTGTGTGCGTCGTTTTTTGTATTAAATTAAAACTACAAACTATACCTACTTTATTCCTTTATTCGCGCCTTCCGCAATCGGCGGGGAGGTCACCCACTTACCCTAGAGCCAAAATGGTCTCGTACCGAACGGTTTCAGAAGAACTTCCTCCCACGCACGCTTAGGTTGTGGAATCAGCTCCCACTGAGTTTTTTTTTATACGTTGCCCCACACTAGGATTTCTCCTGTATCGTGGGTGCGTTTTCAGATATGAATTCCACATACAATACACCCAGACCCGGAACAACTACCTGCAGATCATTAAAATATTTGTTCCGTTCGGGAATCGAACCCACAACCCGGAGCGCAGCAGCCGACTGTATCAGCCACTGCACCAACCGTGCCGTCTTTCCCAAGAGACTAACAGTACCCCTCTTCAAAAAGGGCGTGAAAAGATTTTTACGGTGTCGGCAACGCGCCAGTGATACCTCTGGCTAAGCGAGGGTTCATAGGTTACGGTAACCGCTTACCATTATCATTTCGGCCGAATAAAGTCCACTGCTGGACACAGGCCTCCCCCAAAGTTCACCACAACTACCCATATGGGTGTGCTCATTGGGAGTTTTGCCATAATCGCCACGCTTCGCAGACAGGTTAGCAATCGCGGCTCTACGACTCATACGAGGACCTGGAGCCTCCCTTAGGTGCCGAAGATGACCGCTCCAGTGGTTTTAGCCGGTAGGAGACCGGCATACCCCTTCGCCCTTCCCCGGGGTGAAGGAAGTTCATAAAGAATTTCAAATGGGCACCAAAAAACAAAACAGGTTAGCGATCGCAGTTGAGTTGTTAATGTAATCGAAGGAAACTGCTGCCCATCCTCCGACTAATCCCACAGTCACCTTTTACGACACCCACGGGATGAGATGGGTCAGTGTTATTCGTAGCCGGCACAACATGGCATCATCCGCTTATCATCAGGCGGGCCGTATGCTTGTAGTGGGAAATAAATGCGTGGGAGAACCTAGCTGTATCCAACAGTTGGCTAGAAATCATAAATGGGCTGGCTTGACCTGGGAAGGGCAAGTTAGATGCTTACCAAAACAATACTAAGGGCCAAGTAAAATAAATTTAATTGATACTTAAATAAGGTCTTTGCAGCATCGAGTCCCAGAATAAATTATGCGTGAATTGGAATAATTGTGCGTTTAAACAAATATTTAGTGCCACGCCGCTGCACCAGAATACCGGCATCAATTAGCGATGTTGCTGCTTTTCGTACGGTGACTGACGAATACCGGAAGACCAACTCCGAAGAATATGGCAGGCGTACGACATGAGGGCCGGTAAGGAAAAAGCGTTAACTGCCCTGAAGCTTGCCACACATCAGCGTCGCCTCCGGTGTCGCGGATGATAATGGGCGGCGGTGATCGCCTAACATCAGGCATCATGCTTCATCATCTTCATCATCATATCAGCCAAAGATGTCCACTGCTAAATAAAGGCCTCTCCCACAGGCTTCCCCCACAGACCTCGACAAAGTCCGGTACACATGCATTACCCCCATGCTTATTTGCCCTCTTATATCATAAAGTTTCTATTCTAAAAACAAAAACATTAAACGTCGGATCTTTAAATGTTACTGTAACACGTTTCAATTAGGCCTTTTCATTTAGGACATTGTCCCAATATGACGCAACATAAAAAGACATAAAGACCATTGTTCTCAATAAGTTCGACACAATGTCAGTCCCTAATTGGCGCGGCGGAGCATTTATTTCGTAATAGTTGTGTAAGTTAATTGTCTATGCCGATCTCCTCTCATATCATTCGACAATATACAAGCTCAGTCTATGTTGTGTTTCGTTATGCATAATGGTGGATCGCGGTCTTCACTCTAATCAATATTAAAAAAAAGAATTCCATTTTGTAGATGGCCGACTAACTGTAAAATATTTTTAACATCACTTTCCTTCCCTTCCTTGGTCTTAAGCATTACATTGCTGTTCGTAGTTGTATCGCATCGATTATAGAAGTAGCAGTTTGGATTTCATATAAAAAAACTGAGATTTAATGGATTTCATATAAAAAACTGGGATTTAAACGTCTGCATTGTATCTGGATGTCCATGTGGTGTCCGGATTGAGAATAGAGCACCACTATCTCCTGTTGTGGGTATAATAAAAGGCAGATGGTTGTCCAGTTTGGACAATTATTTTGATTTTGATGCAAGTTTGACGGCACATTTGGTGCAGTGGCTGATACACACTAGGATTTCTCCTGTGTCGTGAGTACGTTTACAGACATGAATTCCACATACAATACAACCAGAGCCGGAACAACTACCTGCAGATCATACAAATATTTATTCCGTGCGGGATCGAACCCATGACCCGGAGTGCAGCAGCCGACTGTATCAGCAACTGCACCAACCGTGCCGACAAAATACAGTTTATAGACTCATATCTCATATGCACTGACACCTAGGCCCGGTAGAACTACCTGTAGACCAATACAAGTAATTGTTCCAAGCAGGGATCGAACAGCGACACAAGAGCATAAAGATTATTTTTAGGTAGCCCATGTGACAGCAAAGTTTCTCAATTTCTAAACAAAATGGCTGTGAGAGCAATGACCCCGAATATAAAGATAATCTAGATCGGGGTCTAGAATCTAGAGAGAAAGACATTGGAGTTATGAAACTTAAATGGATGCGACCGTTATGCAAACTTTTACGATCGAAATAACTATCATAAAGTAAACGGATAGGAAATAAAAGTGAATTTTATTGTGTTACGGCGAATTAAATAGTTAAGATTATGTAATTAAACTATCTAATGTAAACTCTACAAATCTTTCTTTAAAGGCCGCTCCAGTCGTTGCCCTACATTTTTTTCGCAAAACATTTAGTCGTATTTTTTTAATACTACTTAAGCTATTTATTCCGTCCGTATTTACCGTGTGGTTAAGAATACCACCACCCCATTTCATCCCATGGGTGTCCTACAAAGCAACTATGGGATTAGCTGGAGGATGGGCAGCAGCGTCCTTCGAGCACATTCATAACTCAACTGCGATCGCCAATCCGCCTGCCAAGCGTGGCGATTATGGTGAAACCCCCCAATGAGCACACAACACCTATATCGGTCGTTGTGGTGATCTTTGGGCGAGTCCTGTCCAGTGGCCAGCAGTGGACTTCATTCTGCCGAAATTATGACGCTATTTAGTCTGCTTTTTTATTGGAGTCCAGTGGAAATTCTACATGGAACTTCCTTCACCCCGGGGAAGGGTGAAGGGTTATGCCGGACTCCTACCGGTACATACCTTACCGGTACTTTTATGTACAGTATCAGGTGATCAGATCATCACCAATCTACCTGCCAAGCGTGTTGATTACGGCAATAGATTTGACCACTCATTATAATTATCTGCTTATGTATGTGTATTGGACAACGTAATGTTTAGAAAGAAGAAAGAAGAAAGAAAACTATTTATTTTTGCACTAGTAACGACGCACAATTAAAATTAGGCATAATATTTATAAGAAACACAAAAACTAACATACAAAATGCAATAAAATGGCAACACAAAGTTATGATAAGGGTATGTGCCAAAAGACTCGGAATCCAGGCCCAACATAAAATATAAACTATATTACCATTTATATGTAAGTTTTATAATGCTAACCATTAAAAATCCAAAAATTATTGCGTCATGCCCGTGCAAAAAAATGTTGTCACTCAGCATAATGCTGTGACGTTGAAAAGATCCATCGACACCAGCGCTGGTTTTCAGTGACAACCTTCGTGACGTAGTGACGTCCCCCAGCAGTGGTGCCACAATTATAAATTTATATTGGCAGTATGTTGTTGTTTAAAACATCTATTGTGACATGGACATCTCAAAACAATTGTGACGTCAAAACGTTTGGATGTATTAATTGGCGGAACGAATTCATATTAACGTGGTCGCAAGACCCGTCACCTCACGAAATACGGATGGATGAACGGACATACGATGGACTGAACATCAAGATCACTGATTCATGCGCGTCATCTGGACCGGTCAACATAATAATGTCTTAGGTTTTCGCGAGTATTACACATTATAATAAAACACTCGACGCCTGTCACCTTAGTCTTAGTCATCCTGCGACCACGAATGCTGCAAAGTATTCGAAACGTCAGGAAAAACAAAAATCTAAAATATACGCGATAGAATCCGTTTAAAAGTGTTTTATTATAATGGACCGGTCAACTTAAATTCGCTAAGGTTCTCTCCAAAATCGCAAGTGCGTAGGTTGCCTTACATTGTTTATCACCTAATCTTAAGCAATGAGAAATGATTATAGAATATAGATTGATATAGATAGACTACAATCTAGTCTCTATCATCCTTATCTAGTCACTAGATAAAGGTAGATAGAGGAGACATAATGACATAATGTAAGTTTTTTTCTGCGCACGTGACTAGGGAATCCAAATACACCTGAAGTACAATTTTTTTATTTTATAGTTTATGTACACACAGAGTGATTTGTTTTTTTTTTTTTTTTTAATTTATTTTTTTAGGGTTTTTTTTTCCTTATAGGACATATCAAACCCATTGTACCATAACATTATTACATCAAACACAATACAAATAATTAAAAATAGATACTACCTAATATCATGCTACAACTAAACCAAACTTATTGAGAGAGTCGATGTACGGATTGTGGCAGAAGTTGGTAAAACATTTTCGCCATTTCGGATAGGGGACCACGCCTACATCCATCCTATTAATGCTAAACTTTCTCAAAACCGACTCCCTTTCCACCTCGTTCCTGGCACACTCCATAAGCAAATGTTGCACATCCTCAACCTTGCCACAAGTAGTGCAATTTGGCGAATCAACTTTTTTCATAAGATGTGCAAACTTTGCTGACGGATAGTGGCCTGAACGGAGTCTAAATGCTAATTTTAAGAAAAATCTATTTAACTTACAGTCTGAAAACCAGGGCACTCGAGGGGGCTCACACTGAATGGTTTTGTACCATATTCCTTTTTCCTTACTGCGCTCATCAAAAAATTCTTTCCAAAGATTATGACAAACCGATTTATACTTTGATAAAGTCTCCGAATGATAAGGTGCAAAATTTTCTGGAATACCTTCCTTAGCAGCTAAATTTGCAAGTCGGTCAGCCTCCTCAGTGAATTGGTTAGGTTACAAAATGTAATGACACTTGAGTACAAAGGTACTGCTTATTTCAAAAAGAAATTTCTGCCAGCAGAATATACTATTTGCATTGTACCTATAGATGCCATATTTATCTTTTATCAATGTACAGACAACTGTTTTAAATACTTTCTATGAACATATTTGTTACAGATATTCATCGTTCGGAACCCTCTCCACGCGAGTTCAACTCGCACTTGTCCGATTTTTTTCTGTTACCCGCAGATCGGACTGTGTATCCTCGGCCGTATAATTTAACTTGTTTTACAAAAATAAATCTATTGCCTCTAATAATGTAGTAGTGCCTCTAGTAACATTACAGTGGGACCTTAACGTAATGAATAATGGAAGAGAACGCGATCCACACCAAGTCGGTACCTGTTTTGCTAGATATTTATTATTTTCAATTTTCATTACCATTTTTAACTTGTTTCCTATTTAATTCCTTCGCCATATATTTGATTGAATATCTTAATATTATAATTTTCTTTAAAAAAACGAATAACAATCGCTACGCATCTTGAATCCTGCCTGATAGCAGCGGCGATCTTATCTTTTATATGACGACTAAGTCATTCTCAAACTAATAGACCTTTTCGAAGAAAGATTACAGGGCGACGTTCTAGTCGACGTCCAAGAGAGGACCAGTATTGGGTTAAACTGATTTCTAATCTTTTTGTAGCGCGTTGGCAGCTCTTTTGTCACGCAATTATCACCAAGCTGTCGCGCTGCAAGCTTAGAGAATCCTTAGTGTAGACTTATTCTTTTCATTTTTATGAAGTCCATACACAGTTTTCCTCCTGTATCGTGGGTACATACACAAACCTCAAATGCACTCACACCCGCAACAAATATCTATAGGTAATACAAATCACGTCCCGTAAAAGGATCGAACCCGCGACAGGTGGCGCAGAAAGCCAGAAATCGCTTAGCCACTGCATCTTTATTATGTATAACTTGCTGAGGAGACGAGCAAGTCATTCGCCTGGTAGTAAGCTGTGCATGACAATTGTAATGCTATCCGGGACTAGTCCTGGCTGGTACCATACTGCACTCGTCACATCGAAACATTGAGTAATTTTGTATCTTTATGCCCAGTTAGTCCATAAGTCCGTGTGGTAGATAAGATAAGATAATGTTTATTTTCTCGCCACAATATTATACATAGAATAACATTTGACAAGTTACACAATTTGTACAGATATATTGTGGGAGACTGGTACCTAAACTAGGCTCGAGGCCTGTATTTTAGGACACCACCCTTTTGATGGTGTTACATGTTTATTTTATTATGTGTTCTTGTTCTAACAAACAGTGGTTGGAAAGCTTTAAGTTTTAATTGAATTTTGTTTCTAAATAGTGTTAGTATGATTAGTAGTGTATGTGAAGTGTGTGTGTGTTTATGTGGTGAGGGTGTGATTGTGTAGTGAGTGAGATTACTGTTAATTGGATTTTTTAAGTGTAAAATTAAAATATATGATCTACACCGGGATAACAAGTAGTTTTTCGGTATCAAGATAATTTAGTTCTTGAAGCCAACTATCTAATTTCATTTTGCACTTAATCTTGTTAAGATCATAGATGCATTGGAACCTGTTAACATTGTTGTAAAGGTACCGTCCGAGGTGGCAAAAGAACCGCTGGGAAAGCGTGGTCGAAAACTGAGCGAGATAAATGTCTACAGGGTTGAATCGCCTCTTACCACGAGATAGAGAGGGATTATACGTTAGGAGTGCATGCTGCTTTAAGATAATTTGCTGAATAAACAGCTGGCGCACTGTCAATACTTTTGCCTCTTTATATAAAAGCGATGTCGGATAGCGAAAGAGTAGAAACAGGGACACCTTCAGAATGACTCGCTGTGCTCTTTCCAATTCAAGAATAGTGGATTTCCGGATTAAGAATATAGCACCACTCCATCTCCTCCCACGGATGTTGTAAAAGGCGGCTAAGGGTATCTTAACCAGAAGGATGGGCAGCAGCATCCCTTTTGTGAACCGGTAGCCATACTGCGCTCACCAACCCGCCCGCCAAGCGTGGTGAGTATTGAAAAACCCCCCGAAATGATGACACAGTTGTGGAATCTATGGGGGAGGCCTTCAGGAGGAGTTTCAGCAGTGGACGTATAAATGGCCGATATGATGATATATGATGAGGCAAGACAAATGTTTGTTCGGGTATCGAACCCGTGACATGTAGCGCATATTAACGTCGATTTTAATCTTATAGAATATTTTCTATATTAGAAAGTGAATTACACTATTCCAACTTATTTATTAAGAAAGTTTAAATACTTCATTATAGTAATATAGCAAAAATACGTCCATTGCTGACCAAAACTCTCCCCCATAGATTTCCACAACGTTTACATGCTGCCGCATTCCACGACTCTCAGAAACCTTCACCTCAAAATACGGGTAGAATCTAAAGATGATGGCAGTTGTATCATGATATTAATCCAAATAGAAGAAGAAGAAATCCAAACAATAATGTACATTGTTTCCGTTTTTAGAAGTATATAATCCATTTAGCAACCATTACAATAGATCTTATAATTGTAGTTTCCATCTTAAACAATAGTTTTACACCTCCGGGGACAATCCGAGACTGCATTTTATAATGTAGCCATGGAGAGTTCCCGGTTAGTGTCCCATTATATTTTAGATTAAAATTCTCTAAAGGGCCTCTGCGTGTTGGACCATGTCCCCGCGGAAGCCTATCAAAAGACTGGGTTCCCCATTTTAGGGGATATAAACCCGTGTAATAGAGAGACATGTACATGTACTTTTAACTAACTAAATTGCACCCGTGCGATGCCGGCGTTGGTCGCTAGTAGCCAATAATGAGATTAAATAATCCTACATTATCATTTTAGACCGCCAAACAAATGAATCCATAGCTTACATAACGGCCTAAAAACTTCATCAAAGTCTATTCAGAGCTAAGTTGAGATAACAATCGTGAACATAAATCACAATCCGAAAGTAAAAGGATTCTAATAAAATGGCTGAATGGTTTACGTCATTCCGTGAATCGGTGTTGTGCCCACGCGCATACGACAATGTAGGTAAGCAGGTGAGATAGTTTTATTAATGAGGCGGGTTGTTTGACTCTTAACTGTTCTTGTAGACAGCCGTGTATTCGAGTACCGTTGGTTATTTGTTCTTCATCATTCTATGTAACATCTATGTAATTTTATGCAATCTTTTTATTTTATTGTTGAATATTTTGAGTGCGTTTTATATAAGTGGAAACTTCTTTTAGTGCGGTACGCATATTTTAGATGAGATAAAATCTCTTAACTTGCGACACCGTTACGAGACGCTATTTGACGTCTATTTAAAGTGAAAACTTCTTGGTTTCGCAACGCGGCGGAAAGCGCGCGCTTTTTGTGAGGCGGCTCGCACCGCAGCCATATAATATAGTATTATATTTTGTGAATTAGATAAATAAAAAAAAAACACATTTATTGCAATAAAATTTTCACTTCTGTCGGCACTCCCGGAGTGCAACCCGTATTTTTTTATTTTCTTTGACATTCTATTCTGACATCGTTATTTTGACATTTTAAATTTTGATATTGTTATTTTGACATTTTAAATTTTGATATTGTTATTTTGACATTTTAAAGACGTATTAATTTCAGTGTGTTTGTCTTGATAATAATAATAAAGAAAAAGACAATTGAACCGTACGACGTTACGTAGATTTCTTCATTGTTGTGAAAGATTTATGGAAATGTACAGATTCATTAATCTAAATACCGTACAACGTTGCCTTATACTTGACGTTGGCGAAATTGTGGAAGATACTCCACAGAAGCCATAATCTAATAGAAGGAGAAGATAATCATTAAAATCCATAAATATGGGTAATTAGATAACTTTAATATTGATACCACATCGTTCATCGTTTCGGCCGAATGAAGTCCACTGCTGGGCCTGTGGCCTGTGGCCTCCCCCAAAGATCACCACAACCACCGATATGGATGTTTTGTGGGTTCATTGGGGGGTTTTTGCCATAATCGCCACACTTGGCAGGCGGGTAGGCGATCGCAGTTGAGTTGTTAATGTACTCGATGGACGCTGCTGCCCTTCCTCCGGCTAATCCCTTAGTCGACTTTTACGACACCCATGGGAGGAGATGGGGTGGTGGCATTCTGAGCCGGCAACACACGGCAAAGCCGGCACCACACGGCACATAGCGCGTGGCAAACATGTTAGAACTGTCAATTATTTCTTTTTTATTACTTGCATGTTTACATGGAAGATATTTATATATGTACACTCATGTTTGCGCAAACAAATTAACTCTATTATATTATATTCTATTCTATTAGAATAAACTACCTATATTTTATTTTTGGAACGAAGTTCCTTACGGCAGGCTTGGAGGGGATAGGGATTTTGCTGCGCGACCGAACTGAAAAAAATGTGATAGTAAAACCGTAAGAAAAAATCCGTGGAAAAAAGTGCGTGGAATAAAACCGTTAAATGAGACGTGCGCAGGCGCGACAGTCGCCTACACAAGCGAGTAGTGTATAAGTGTCGATTCTACATTAGCCGAAGGAACTTCGTTCCTACCTGGTGTCCCACGACACCGCATAATTTATTTACTTAAGAAACTGCTCATCATCTGCTAGGGAAGGTGGAAGGATGTGGGCTTACCAGTGGCTCATACCAGCTAAAACTATTACGGTGTCCCTTCAATCTGTTTAATTTGCTCACGGTTGGCTCAGTGGCTAAGCGATTGCCTTTCTGCGCCAGGTGTCGCAATTTGATCCCCGCACGGAACAAATATTTGTATGATCTAAAGACAGTAGTTCCGCGTCTGGGTGTTTGTGCAGAGAATTTTTGTTTGTGGAGATTTATCTGATACTACAAATAAATACTGTACCGAAGAGACGCAACACAAGAGAAATACTAGTGCACCGCCTTAAAAAGCTAGGAGCGGGTTCGCGCGCACATTCACCACACCCCCAGAGCCGTTTTTTTTTTTTTTAATGTTACAGGCAATAGGAAATCAATGGTCTACCTATTGATGAGTAGTAACAACCCATGGACATCAGCAATATAGTGACTTTTGAAAGAAAGCAAAGCATTTATTGGCTTTGTGCCATACAAAATACATCATATCATAGATTTTCACAACTGTGTCATCATTTTGGGGGGTATTTGCCAATACTCACCACGCTTGGCAGGCGGGTTGGTGAGCGCAGTATGGCTACCGTTTCACAGAAGGGTCGCTGCTGCCCATCCCTCTGGTTTAGATTCCCTTAGTCGCCCTTTACGACATCCACGGGAGGAGATGGAGTGGTGCTATATTCTTAATCCGGACAACACACCGAATTATAAATAGTTAAATAGAATACATAAAAATATCTGATATAAATATTAACTGATTGCCTTTTGTTCCGCTAATATCACTGGCTATTTCTACGCTTCTCCCGTAACAGAACAACGCTAACACTCACACATAGTTGTTACAGCAGGTGTAATAAGACGGACCCCAGTCCACATAGAACTCTGCTAATACTAAAATTAAATACCCGTCTGTTTTGCCCTGTCGTAAGTGGCGCAATTTTTTTTTTATTGGTGCCCAGTGGAAATACTTCATGAACTTCCTTCGCCCCGGGGAAGGGCGAAGGGTATGCCGGACTCCTTTTTTTTTATTTTTTTTTATTGATGTCCAGTGGAAATTCTACATGGAACTTCCTTCACCCCGGGGAAGGGCGAAGGGGTATGCCGGACTCCTACCGGCTAAAACCACTAGAACGGTCATCTTCGGCACGTAAGGGAGGCTCCAGGTCCTCGTGTGATCACACTAGAGCCGCCCACTGGTGCCACGCCTATTGGCACATCTCGGAGAGGGTGATTGCCAGGGATTGTAAAGGATCCCCCAAAGCGTCCCACGGCAGCGCGTGACCACATGCGTGCTACCGTCTTCTCTTGGGTAGCTCGGTGTGGGCACGCAGATTCCCCAATCTACGCACCCGCGAACCCAGAGGTCCCCCACCTTATAGCAACGGCAGGGGTTTTCAGGCGTATCGGAATTAGGCGCCAGGGCGGTTGTTACCCCGGCGCCGTCTCCTTCTTCTTCGAGCGGAATCGGCCCTCTCCCGATCCCGCTCTGCAGTCTCTTTCTGGAGCATGACGCTCTCACAGAAGGAGACCACTAAGTGGCGCAACCTAGCTATGGACCATCGTCTCAGAAAATATTAAAAAATAATGTGAAAGTATGACCTCAATCGGTCCAGTCGTTCAGAAGTTGAAACATCATTGACAGATGCACCAAGGATTATATAAAGCTTATCAATCCTTGAAATTTTTTGCAGACCACTACTGATAGTCCTCCTCCAGTTTACGCAAAATTACTTGGACCTCGTTCGTCCACATACAGTCCATCCAAAGCAACTTCGTCAAGTCACCGGTCAATTTGACTCCTGAGCTGTGCCCCGCGGTTTCACCAGCTGTTTTATATTTATGTATATAATATAATTAGTTTCTATATATATTGGATTTCTTCGATTTTAGCTTTTCTGCACGGAACCTTATTTATTTTTCTAAAATAAAAGTAGCCTAAGTTATACCTTATAACATCAGATATCTGCCCGTGAAAGTCCCGTAGAAATCGGTCCAGCCGTTTCGGAGATTAGCGGGAACAAACAGACAGATAGACAGACCGACCGACAAACAGACAAAAAAAATTAGATAGTTTATTTTTGTTGTAGGTACCGTATATACTTTCATATGCATTTAGTAAAAAGCTGTTATTTTAACATTACAAATAGACACTTCAATTTAGTGTTATTTATTAGTTATTTAGTTAAATGTTTAGATAAAATAACTATCATTTCATGTCATGATTAGAGTAAGTATTGATATTTTACCGTATGGTATCAACTAAGAATAGTACCACCACAGCCCATCCCGTGGGTGTAGTAAAAGACAACTCTGGGATTAGCAGCAGGATGGGCAGCAGCGTCCTTCGAGTACATTCATAACACAACCGCGATCGCCAACCCGCATGCCAAGCGTGGCGATTATGGCAAACTCTCTCAATAACCACAAAACACACCTAGACCGGTCGTTGTGGCCACCTTTGGGGGAGGCCTGTGTCCAGCAGTGGACTTTCGCCGGTGAAATTATGAATTGAAATTCAATGGAATTCTGTGCTACCAACATTTGTAACTAATAAAATATGCTAACATACGTACTTAGTCACCAATTGACACCCATAAAAGTATATTTTACTAGTCTTAGTCCTCTTGTCATTTGAGTACTTTTCTGCGATATAAGTGTCGTATAAAATTAATGGCGAAGATATATGGTGAGTGTTATTTTTTACCAATAATAATTTATTTAACAAAACCATGTTATCGAGCAGAAGAGGTCACATAATGATATCAACGTTATCTATTTGGGACGCGGTGTCAATACTCTGGCCGACAGTGTAATGTCAAATGTCGCGCGTCTCATGTGATACCTATAAAATAACATCGTTGTAAAACGTTGTGCAACTTGTCATATAATAGGTAGCTTTTATTTTTACCTTCTATATTATATTCCCGAGCGCTATCAACGATTTTCAAACTTTTCATGGAACTGATGTGTAAAACAATATCTAACGGGAAAGAAAAATAAATAGGCGTGCTTATACGCGCGGTTAAAGAAGATATTTCTTTTTTATAACTTAATATTTGTTCGTGTTAAAAAGTTGAATCGCCGCCATCTTTTGTTTTTTTTTCGTACTATCGTAAAGTTAAGTATAAGATTTCAATCATTCGCTCTCAAATCAGACTGGGTGTCCCCGTAAGGAACGAAATTCCTTACTTGCAATAATGATACAATATAAATCTCTTGTGAATTCAATTCAATTCTTTACTGCATTCCATAAGTAAATTATTTAAAAAAAACAGACGGTAGGTTTATATCTATAGACCAATTATGGAACCTGTTGGGCACAGCATAGTTAATTAGGAGAGAGGAAGAGTATTAATAATAAATTGTAATTAAAATGTATTGTCGATGAATTCTTTTACGCTATAGTAGCTTTTGCTAAGCAAATATTTTTTTAATTTAAATACAAATATATTAAATTTGTTTTCGGTTTTTATGACATTTGGTAGCTTGTTATATATTTTTATAGACATCACCAAGGGACCCGAGGAGTGCATAGCTAGTCGAGAAGTTGGTAAATTTAATCTATGTTGTGTCGAAGTATAATTTTGATTTGTATGTTTTCACGTTTATTATAGAATTCAGGGTATTTACGGACAAATTTACATATTTCTAAAATATAGATGCATAGTCGCGTCATGCATCCTCGTATTAGTAATTAAAACAATAACAAATTTAAATCCCGTGTGAAATAAAACAATAACAAAAAATAAGTTTAAATAATATTTACACATGTTTAGAATTGGGGTTATACAGCTGACAGACCAAATGCTTTGATGCGCGAATCTCGATAATAGCACGCACACACACACACACACACATACAACAGTATAGAACAGAAAGAGAGAAAGAGAGGGAAATGTCGCCTATCGTATATAATAGAAAGAAATAGAGAAAAAGAGAGAAAAGAGAGAGCATAACGGTTTTTCCTTACGTGACGATGTGTGCCAGTTCACTCTGTACTGTAAGCCAAGTGAAAGAAAATAGTTTTAAAAAAAGACACTATAATGATACAATGACGATGCTGCTCCAACCGCTACCCCAACATCATTTTTTTTTTTTTTTTTTTATAGATATGGGAAATAATCGGTCCACCCGAGCACTGCTCCCTGTACCCGGGTAAACATTTTTTTATCCAGGAGTAACGCTGGTTACCTGGGTTTGCGTGCTAGATACTGAATTACCCATCAGCCATGCACCCCCTCGCCGCCACCAATTTGGGGTAATTATTTTCATTTTATTATTTTCAAGCCCATAATTGATTACCCAGTATATTTTAGAAAACGAGCTGATGTTTGGTTATGATCGGTGACTTTAGGCCTAGCGAAAAGAGTATGAACTGGCAGTCTGGTACATATACCACTTATACTGTTAATTATAAAAATATATACGTCACATATTGTTTATAATATGTGACGTATATATTTTTATTAGTCTGTCGCCGAGGAGATATTTCCGTGGAACGCCTGGTGGTACAGGGGAAAGTCGAGGGCACTAGACCACGCGGCAGATCACCGATGCGATGGACCGACCAGGTGAAGGCGGCCCTCGACGGTCCTCTCCATGAGTGTACGAGAAAGGCAGCTGTTCGAAAACCCTAAAGTGATGACCACGACCACTCTGTCAAGAGTGTAACGATCAAGAAGAGATATATTTTTATACCTAATAAGTTTTAAAACTGTTTGAGATTTGTAGTACGCATTGGGTTATGCTTATAAAAATAGTTGTAAGTGTAGATAAATATATTAATAAAAAATAAATAAATATTTCTCGCAGAACCTCACACATTCTTACATGTTTTGCCGCTATCACTCGCGAACACTTTTGACGGCACGGCTGGCTCAGTGATTGGCTTTCCACGCAACGGGTTGCTGGCTCGATCCCCGCACGGAACAAATATTTGCATGATCTACAGGTAGTCGTTTCAGGCCTAAGTGATTATGCATGCTAGATGTATCTTTTCAAAGTCAAACTTTTTACTAAACCATTTGCTGGCACTTACGTATAGTCAGATTTTAAATAGTTGCACGGTTCCAAGTCGTTGGTTCTATGGAGAAGAACCGGCAAGAAACTCCATGGATATACTCTTTTGAAATAAAGTGTACACACGACACAGGAGCAATCCTAGTGTGGGACTCTGAAGTAATAATAAGAAGTATAATCCAGGAGCCAATTCATATGTGAATGTACAGTCTCACTTAAACAACTAAGACTTACAGCCGAATACTGAAACCCCATATAATATTTAAATCCCACTTAGCTATTTGAGATGGCTGCATGTAATTAAATACAAGTGACAGTTTACATGGTCTGAGTTAACTTTACGAGTAAGTAACCATAAACACGCAATATAAGAACAACACTAGAGAAGTATACAGAACCTTCATCCGAGGACAACGGCATAATATTAAGAGCAGATATTATTATTTTGATCAACTTAAACCTGATTTACTTACAAACAGTATTATGATCATAACATCGGTAACTGGCAGTGTCGTTAACCTTTAAAGACGCAATTGTACCGCGCCGTACCGTAGGCCGGGGAGCACCTCACGCGTTGAAGTCTTTCGTATGACGCGCACGAAATGTGGTTTATTATGATATTATAATAAATAATTTTTAGTGCAATAAGAAAGTTTACCATGAAAGATTTATTAACTTAATAATTAATATTATTTGTTTAATTCCGTGTGGTGTCCAGATTAACAATATAGCACCACTCCATCTCCTGCCGTGGATGTCGTAAAAGGCGACTAAGGGAATCTAAACCAGAGGGATGGGTAGCAGCGTGCCTTCTGTGAAGCGGTAGCCATACTGCGCTCACCAACCCGCCTGCCAAGCGTGGTGAGTACTGGCAAATTCCCACCAACATGATGACACAGTTGTGAAAATCTATGGGGGAGGCCTTTCTTCAGCAGTGGACGTATAAATGGAAAAATCATGAACAGGAGTCGTAAAATTTTAAAAAGAATATTTGTTGTCATAGTCAGTATAAAAGTCGATAAATATTCCGGAATTAATTATTATTGAACATGTCCTAAATTTTTCTTGCATCTACAAAAAATTTATCCATCACCTTCCGTGGATCTCGTAAAGGGGACTATCAGTCGAAATTAATAATCAATCTAATCCAAAATCTTTGGAGTTGGGATTAAGGATTTCTTGTTAAATGCAATCTTGACACAAAAACGGATGAAGTTCAAAATCTTGAGTATAAAGATTTTGGATAAGATTGATTATTAATCTTGGCCGTAAGGGACTCTACATTAGAGGGGTGGGCAGCAGCTGTGGTACAGTAGCCATACTGCGCTTGCCAATCAGCGTGTCAAGCGAGGCGACGGCGAGGCGGTGACGAGTTGGCATATTCCCTCCAAAATGACGACACATGGAGCAAGGGGAGGCCTTTGTTCAGCAGTGGACGTCCTTTGGCTATTATAATGATGTCCTTACATTATACACCGAAATGATGAAAGCATAAAAATATCGGCAAAGCTACTCAGATAGAACTGAATTATGATCGTGTTGAACATAAGGTTGGCCTGCATATATTACATTATTAAAAGCTCTTGAACTTACACCCACAAACTCAAATATTGAAGGTAATGGGTAATGCATCAAATTATATACCGAAACTTTACTTCGTATTATGCAAACTACTCTAATATGCAAGTTTAGCTTGGGCGTAACCAGAGGGGCGGGGAGTAGGGGAGCTGCCCTCCCCTGGACCCGACCTTATAATGCAAATTTATATTATTAACACTAGCTGCGACCCGTGGTTTCATCCGCGTTTAATTTAAAAGAAATTTAGAGTACTTCGACATAGACACTTGACATAGAATATATATATTGGCTTTCAAGGGTTTTATTTTATTGCGCGGAACCCTAATTATTTTTCTAAAATAAAAGTAGCCTATGTTATTCCTTATAACATCAGCTACCTGCGAGTGAAAGTCCCGTCAAAATCCGTCCAGCCGTTTCAGAGATTACCCGGAACAAACAGACAGACAGACAGACAGACGGACAAAAAATTTAAAAATTGCTTTTTTGTTATAGGTATCGTATATACTTTCATATGAATTTAGTAAAAAGCTGTTTTGACATTACAAACAGACACTTCAATTTTATTTATTTGTATAGATTACTGTAGCCCACTTGGTGTGACGCTTACCTACTCTAAAAACGGCACGGTTGATGCAGTGGTTGATACAGTCGGCTGCTGCGCTCCGGGTCGTGGGTTCGATTCCCGCACGGAACAAATATTTGTATGATCTGCAGGCAGTTGTTCCGGGTCTGGGTGTATTGTTTGTAGAATTCATGTCTGTAAACGCACCCACGACACAGGAGAAATCCTAGTGTGGGACAAATGTGTGGGAAAAAATGCCATAAACTAGGTACGCCTATAAGGTTTTGTAAGAGAGTAATCAATTAACTAATTAATTTAGCATGGCACATGCCACATTCTACTATATCTCTATGGGAAAAGTATTTTCAGCATAAATCCAGTCGTTTTCAAGTTTACCCGCCACGTATAAACATACAAACTGCTTCTGCAATTACAAATGTAATATTTTCCTTTAGTTCCCATTTACGACTTGATAAATATAGTCATTCCGTTTTAATCAGGAATTATTTATACATAGTTGTCTACTAATGTTATTCAAAATGTAGATTTTATCTCTATTTAGATACACGTAGTATAAATATATACATCTGGATTATAATTATGTGCATAATTAAAGTAAAACATTTAAGTTTAATTTAGCAGCTAAGTACATAAGTATTTCGAAGTTAATTACCGTAATATTATTAAAAATACAATGATTAAGAAAGAAGGTCATGAAATATCCTCATTCGTTGAATAGGAAGAGAATTAATTAAGAGTAGAATATAATTACATGTATATTACACACATAGATTCTAGTGGTCGCAAGTTCGATTTCCAGCACGAGCCGTGTTACTAACCTTTTTCAAACTATATTTTTTATTCTTCTACAGTGACTGTTGGTATCTGGCAACTGCGGTTCCAAGCAAAGAAGATTATAGGTGAATTTTGACCCTCAGACTAAAATGGAATACCTTCTTTCTGGTCTAGTCACAAGCTACTTGGGGTCGGCGCGATGTATCACATTGCAAAGGTTTTGGCAATGGGTTTTATATTTGGCGGCCTGCCTGACACCAACACACCTTGGGTATGCTAGTGATGGTGGTTTACCCGCCACCTGGGGGTAACCCAGTGCTGAATGGTACGCACCGTGTTCCAAACTCCCTTTGTCACCTTCTACGATACCCACGAGATTGGTAGCCCTGGACAACTATGATAGAATATCTACTACCCTGTGATTATACAGGGTATTAGGGATTATACAGGGCTCTCTTATACGTAAAAAAATTGGAATAAAAAAGTGGATTAACTGCTGCTTTCTGGCATAAATATGATGATAGAGAGGATGGTACCAGTATGCTGGGTCAGTTGCAGAAAGATCGACCCCTTTTGAATGACCATCGGCGAATCATGGTTGTACACCAGATTCTTCGAGGCGTGAGATAGGGGATCTCACTCCTCGGAGAATACAGACGTGAACCCAATTTACAAACTGATTTCGGTGCAAGTTTCAGTTAAATTCAGGGCGATTTTCGTGGAAGGTTTCTATGTGAATATCTAAAGTTTGTTTTAGCCTAAGGCTTGCTTGGTAACTTTTGCTAGGAATATAAATAATTAATCAATCGGTGTAGGATAAAAAACACGTCAAATAAATGTCATATATAGCCGAAACTCTGGAATTCTCGTTTCAGGCAATTGTTTGGAACCTGGAAGTAACAAACTAAACGAACTCACCTGTGTGTTGACATCGGCGAAGTTCAAACAGAGCACCGTTGCACACAACAACAAAATATGTTTACAACCCATTATGCACTTTATCTAAACACAGTAGGTACTTCAAACTAGTATAACTCACTAATTAATATAATTGTCCGATAACAATCGATAAAGACAAATTACTATAGGAAACTGTCAAACTAACAATAGGACCAAAAAATATTTCCCACTATTTAATCATCGATACAATGCCGATAAAACCACATTCACTCGGCTTCACCTTTCCTAGTAATTATCTAAAAATATTCAAATGTCAACTGCACTGCGACAAATCGATAAAACTCTAAATCGATTTATTTAAAAGTAGGAGCTGCAAAACTATCTATAACACTGGCAGGTTAAAATAATTTAATTAAGAATTAGTATCTGTTATTTGTTTCTTTCGTTTTCGAATCGTCTCGTGTCTCGATTGTTTTACGCGCGCGTGCTCAACGCAGTTTCAAGAGAGACTATTTGACATTTGGTAGCGCCGGTCACGAGCTAGTGATGCCCCCCTACCCGACCTGTGTTGCGTCCTTGAACGTACTACACTGTTCTCGATTTATGAATTCGATGTGGTCTTATTACCCTCCATTGTCTGAATCCACGGATTTGGTTAATTATGCGTTTGTCCGAACTTCCTGGCATTGCTAACTCAATTAACAAAGAGTTTATTTGTTGTATTTCCACCAAATGCTCTTGCATAGTCCAACGCTCCTGAGGAGAGGATAAGGGTATATCTCATATTATTAGCGGCTAAAATTATCTGGGCTGTCATCGTTAGGGGCAAGGGGCTCTGGGATCTCGATAACGAACGCTCCGGTGCTGTGACACATAGTCATAGGTCTATTATGCCAAGTACGGGTATACTGATGGTTTGGCCAGTCCAGTGTAAACTTAAAGTCGCACGAAATAATCTGGAGAAGAACTGTAGTCACTAGAGAAATTATCTGGAAAAGAGTTGGAAAAGTAGAGTTCCCAGATCGGCAAACAAAGCCCCAGCTAAATAGTGTGACTATGGAAGGTAAGCCGGAGGAGGTGTAGCGTAACTTGGTAGAGGACAATTTCCAGCTTGATTGCGCTTGATATTATTATTTAAAGCAAATTAAATAGGTACGAGAAAGCTTCTTAGCTTTTTCAGTCACCTCAACGCGGTACCCAGCCGCTGACTAGCCAAGTTCAGGCAACTATGTGGCGAGTACTCCATGTCAGAGACGGCCAGCAACTTAATCAGTGAAAGATGACTGGCTGTGTTGACTGTGGTCCTGCCTAGAGCAGCGGCTCCCACCTCGTTCCAAGTTCCAAGATCGATTTCGAATTTGGACACACCGGGGCCTCCCAATGGTGCCAAGCACATCTCGGAGGGGGTAACTTTAAAGAGTTCACCCCTCTATTAAAGCAGGCGAGTGTAAAGAGGCCGCACCCTCACCGTCTACCAGCTACGTTCTGAGAATGTCCTGAAAGAAATCAAGAACATACAGTAATATTTTATTATTTATCGACTAAGAGATTAGCCGGAGGATGGGCAGCAGCGTCCTTCGAGTACATTAACAACTTAACTGCAATCGCCAACCTGTCTGCCAAGCTTGGCGATTATGGCAAAACCCCCCAATGAGCCCACAACACACCTATATCGGTCGTTGTGGTGATCTTTGGGGGAGGCCTGTGTCCAGCAGTGGACTTCATTCGGCCGCAATGATAATGATGAATGATGGGGTGGTACTTATAACTACCTAGCCGGCCTCTTGCAATAAGAGATTTACCACTAGTATAGTTATAGGCGAATAAAGGTGTACTTGAAATCTACTTTCTAAATAAAAAGATCATTTATCCTTTAATAAGAGACGTGATCTCAAGATTAAAACTAAACATATAAAGTATGTTGTCTAAACCAATAAAAATAATAACTCCAAACAGGTAAAATATTAGTTGAAATGTAAAAAGCAAATAACCTTTAACGATGCGTATCATATTCTAACTACAGACGAGTCGGCGAATTACTAAACAAAAAGTTCCCCATATACCTAACGGTGATAAAATAACAAATTTTTTGTATTGAATAAGTATTTCTTTTTGCTTTATAACAGGGTTATTTATAAACGTCTTTTGATCACCTTTACGAGAAGTAAGTAGCAAAGTTATATGCTTAAAGTCAATTATGCAATAACTTCTCCTTCCTACACATAAAACTCTTTTGTCCTTCGGCCAACGCCAACGATGTCTCCAAACGTCACAAAGGTTTTTGGAATTGTTTCTACTGAAACACATTTTAACTGACCCAAAGTACCCGTACCCGTGTGGTGCCGGCTCAGAATACCACCACCCCATCTTCTCCCGTGGGTGTCGTAAAAGTCGACTAAGGGATTCGAGTACATTAACAATTCAACCGTGCCGTGTGGTGCCGGCTACGAATAGCACCAACCCATCTCATCCCTTGGGTGTCGTAAAAGCCGACTAAGGGATTACACGGAGGATGGGCAACAGCGTCCTTCGAATACATTAACAACTTAACTGCGATCACCAACCCGCCTGCCAAGCGTGGCGATTATGGCAAAACTCCCCAATGAGCAAACAACACACCGATATCAGTCTTTGTGGTGATCTTTGAGGGAGGCCTCTGTCCAGCAGTGGAATTTATTCGGCCGAAATTAACAATTCAACTGTGATCGCCAACCCGTCTGCCAAGCATGGCGATTATGGCAAAACCCCCCAATTAGCTCAAAACACACCCATATCGGGAGGCCTGGGTCCAGCAGTGGACTTCATTCGGCCGAAATGATGAAGTATCGTCATCAACGTAAACTAAGCAAATTTTTAATTGGCAAATGCTATTATACCACTGACGAATTCCTTTTTGACAAAATCTAATGTAAATGATTTTATGTAGTAATATCTTGGATTTAAATTTGTTTTATAATAATGATTTTATGTAATACGTGAAATAGATTTTATAATGCCTGCATTATTTCAGAATTAAGATTTTAAATATATTTTCTTCTCTTTTGATAAATTGTACGTAATGCCTCTTATCTTATATGGTTAAATAGACTACACCCTAACGGGTAGATTTAGGAGTTACCATAAAATAAGTATAACACCTACTGTATCACCAAAAATCACACTAATAAATACTTTGACTTTGAAATACTTTGACTTTGAAATACTTTGACTTTGACTCAGTCCACTGTTGAATAAAAGACAACGGTTGCATGCGGTGTATCGCCATTTTGATCAGACAATTTTCCAGTACAAACCACGATTGGCAGGTGGGTTGATGAGCGCTGAATGGCTGCTGTACCATAGGCGACGCTGTCTATACCTTCGGTGTTAAGTCCCTGAGTCACATACATCCATGGAAGGAGATGTAGTGGTTCTATATTCATAACAACTGTACAATACAGAATTACCTCAATTTTTTTTATTTTTTTCTATGCAACGTTGCCCCACACTATGATTTCTCCTGTGTCGTGGGTGCGTTTACAAACATGAATTCCACATACAGTACACCCAGACCCGGAACAACTACCTGCAGATCGTACAAATATTTGTTCCGTGCGGGAATCGAACCCACGACCCGGGGCACAGCAGCCGACTGTATCAGCCACTGCACCATAAATCAAATATAGTCAAATACATTTCGACGCAAGACCCGCACTTTTTTAATTACCACCAATTAGTTAAAACAAATGACATATGAATTCAGTGTACATATACGGCTTCCCAAACAGTCCTTTATTCAAAATAAAAATTAAAATTATCAGCATCTTTTCTAACTGGCCAATTCTAAAAACATTCAGTGTGAGAGGGACTAAATAACTAATGTCTCGAGGTAGCAAGAGCAGTGTGCAGGCATGGCGCTTAAAACCAGGCACATACAACTTGGTCGTCTCGTCAGCGGCTGTATAAAACAGACGAGCTTGCATACTCTATCCATTTTTTAAACGTAGTTTAGTAAAAAAAGTAAATTTTGATGTTTTTCATGTAGAGCTTTGGGTGGGAGCTTTTTGTTGATCTATACTTTTTTGACAAATTGTTATTTCATGTGACTTTGTAATGCAAACTGCACCTACAGTTGTTTTTTCTTTATCAATACATAAGTAAATATTTTTGGACAAGTATGAGTATTTTGTTATTTTTGTCATCATTTCGGCCGAATGAAGTCCACTGCTGGACACAGGCCTCCCCCAAATATCACCACAACGACCGATATGGGTGTGTTGTGGGCTCATTGGGGGGTTTTGCCATAGCGTGGCGAACGCTTGGCAGACGGGTTGGCGATCGCAGTTGAGTTGTTAATGTACTCGAAGGACGCTGCTGCCCATCCTCCGGCCAATCCCCTAGTCGACTTTTACGACACCCACGGGAGGAGATGGGGTGGTGGCATTCTGAGCCGGCACCGCACGGCAATTAGATTACAATATGAATTATAATGTTTGTGATAACCTCTTAAGTTTTTCTCACGGATCTATAAAAGCTGTTAGCATTCTTCGTGTGAGTGTCATCATTGTGTCACAATTGTGTTGTTCCGGTAGCAATGCACGCTCTCGTGGACACTGCTATGAATCAATTATGTTATTTGTTTACATTACTGCAGCGGCAGATACAGTCGGCTGCTGCCACCGGGTCGCGGGTCGATTCCCGCACGGAACAAATATTTTTATGATCTGCAAGTAGTTGTTTCGGGTCTGGATGTATTGTGTATGGAATTTGTGTCTGTAAGCGCACTCACGACACAGTAGAAATTCAAGTGCGAGACATTGTTTAAAAAAAAACCTAACTTGAAATGAGATTATCACGTAATTTATTTAATGGTGATGGTTTATATCAAAAATCGTTAGCAAAGAAAGCTCTACCCCTGAGTAGGTACATATATCATTTCATTCAACTTAGGTACCTTTTTTATTTTTTTATTTGTGTCCAGTGGAAATTCTACATGGAACTTCCTTCGCCCCGGGGAAGGGCGAAGGGGTATGCCGGACTCCTACCGACTTAAACCACTGGAGGGTCATCTTCGGCACCGAAGGGGGCTCCAGGTCCTCGTAAGATCACACTGGAGTCAACTTATGTACCTATGTTTCTGCCGGGGGTGTTAATGCACGGAACTTCGTTCCCCCAGTGATATGTAGGCATAAGTAAGAGTAACTGATAAGAGAGACACCATTTCACCATCCCCAGGGCAGAGAAAGACTATGCGGATAACAAAAATAAATACTAAGGTGGAAAGATAAACAGCAGTAAAGCATACGTAATAATAACAAGGTGTTATATAATCAGCCCAATACTGTCCCAGTGTTGGGCACGGGCCTTTTTTTCACAATGAGAAAGGTTAAGTTAGACTTGCTCGTAGAACTGATGGCCGTTGGGGCACAAAGGTTCTCGAATGGAGACCGCGCACCGGAAAACGCAGCGTGGGACGACCTCCAACGAGGTCGACAGACGACCTGGTGAAGGTCGCTGGGAGTCGTTGGATGAGAGCGGCATGTGACCGCTCGTTGTGGAAATCTAAGGGAGAGGCCTTTGTTCAGCAGTGGACGTCCTGTGGCTGATATGATGATGATGATGATGATGAAGTTAGACCTTAGTTGATCACGCTGTTATAGTGCGGGTTGGTGGACTACACACACCATTGAGAATATTTGAGAGCCCTTTCAGGTGTGTAGGTTTCCGGTTTCCTTTACCGTTAACGCAAGTAATAATCAAATTCTGATCTACACATGAATCCGAAAAGTCTGAGTCAGCCGGGATCGAACTCTGATCCTCCTGTATGGGAGACAAGCGTTCAACCACTAGGCTATCACTGATATCTATATATGTTCATCATTTCGGCCGAATAAAGTCCACTGCTGGACACAGGCCTCCCCCAAAGATGTTCACAACGACCGCTATGGATGTGTTGTGGGCTCATTGGGGGGTTTTGCCATAATCGCCACGCTTGGCAGACGGGTTGGCGATCGCAGTTGAGTTGTTAATGTACTCGAAGGACGCTGCTGCCCATCCTCCGGCTAATCCCTTAGTCGTCTTTTACGACACCCACGGGAGGAGATGGGGTGGTGGTATTCTGAGCCGGCACCACACGTGCATATTTATATGTTGCTATAGCAAAACTATCAAATAATAAAACATAATGGCAGAATTGAAAACCCCCATCCAATTATTAACTCATTTGAACACATGAATTCGCAACAAAGCGACAATTACCCATTCACCGTAGAAGTATAAATAAAACTTATTGAATAAATTAACGAATTCAATGGAACAATAATTGTTATTGTCCTCTCAGAATTATTATAAAACTGTCATTACAGCTGCGGGCTTGAACAAAAACCGCGTCGAAATCAATTAAACGCAATGTAGGGTCAAGGTCCAGTTCAACTGTAGAACCGAGGGAAATCGTGCATTTACATACTAAAACGATTTACTATGACATTCATCATTTCGGTCGAATGAAATCCACTGCTGGACACAGGCCTCCCCCAAAGAACACCACAACGACCGACATCGGTGTGTTGTGTGCTCATTGGGGGGTTTTGCCATAATCGCCACGTTTAGCAAGCGGGTTGGCGATCGCAGTTGAGTTGTTATGTACTAATGTACTCGAAGGACGCTGCTGCCCATCCTCCGGTTAATCCCTTAGTCGACTTTCACGACACCCACGGGGTGAAATGGAGTGGTGGCATTCTGAGCCGGCACCACACGGCAATGACATTATTTACACAAAATCTTTTTTATGCTATTTTGAGACAAGCCCGTTACACACTCTTTTGGGACAAGCCTGTTTTGTTGTCTGTTCCCAGTGGAAATTCATCATGAACTTCCTCCGACCCGGGGAAGGGCGAAGAGGTATGCCGGTCTCCTACCTGCTAAAATCACTGGAGATATCATCTTCGGCACCGAAGGGCCCTTTCTCCCCTTCCTATCCTCCAGGTCCTCGTAAGATCATACTAGAGCCACCCATTGCCTTTAGGCACATCTCGGAGAGCTGCGGTCACCCCTCAAGCGGATGGAAGGCGAATGTAAGAAGGCCGCCCGTCCAGGCACTTCTCGGGGAGGATTGTAAAGGATCCACAAAGCCCCGCTGTGAGCTGTGCTGCGCATACGGCGGCACGTGACCATGTGCGTACTGCCGTCTTCCCAGTGACCGCTCGGTATGAGCTCGCAGACTCCCTAGCCTGCGTGTCTGCCACCCCCAAGTTTGGGACAAAGCCGCCACTCCCAATCACTGCACCTCCTGTAGATCTACAATGGCGACCTCCGGAAAGATTAGCGATCAATGAAGCTCGGTGTGTCCCAGAGAAACTAATAAACTGTCTTGGAACCCGCAACGAAATACAAAGAAAAGTAGGAAAGAACATATGTTCCTCTTACATACACTCTTAGCAAGCAAGAGAAAAAAATACTACTGGCCATAGGAACAAAAATGGAGATTTGCCGTGTGGTGCCGGCTCAGAATGCTACCACCCCATCTCCTCCCGTGGGTGTAGTAAAATTCGACTAAGGAATTGGCCGGAGGATGGGCAGCAGCGTCCCTCGAGTACATTAACAACTCAACTGCGATCGCCAACCCGTCTGCCAAGCGTGGCGATTATGGCAAAACCCCCCGATGAGACCACAGCTCACCCATATCGGTCGTTGTGGTGATCTTTGGGGGCAGCCTGTGTCCAGCAGTGGACTTCATTCGACCGAAATGATGATGATGAACTGGAATTTAGTAAGCACCACGTGTACAAAAATGTATATACGTATGTCTATTTATGCTTGCCTACCGACACAGATGGTAATTCCCGTAGTCACTACGCAAAAGTTGTGCCTTCCACCACAATGTCTGTGTATAGCCACACCTTTCCAAGCTTTCTATGCCCAGTCAGACTGCGATACACAGAGTTATGTGCCTAAATATTGTCATCATCATCATCATATCGGCCATTTATACGTCCACTGCTGAACAAAGCCTCCCCCATAGATTTTCATAACTGTGTCATCATTTTGGGGGGTATTTGCCAATACTCACCACGCTTGGCAGGCGGGTTGGTGAGCGCAGTATGGCTACCGTTTCACAGAAGGGACGCCGCTGCCCATCCCTCTGGTTTAGATTCCCTTAGTGGCGACTAAGTTTTACGACATCCACGGGAGGAGATGGAGTGGTGCTATATTCTTAATCCGGACACCACACAGAATAAATAAATAATAAATATTGTATTAATATTAAAAATAGTGTGTGATACAGACCGTGGCTAATGATATTGCTTGGTTACTGCTCTAAGCAAAATTAAATTTTGAGTAGTAAATAGGTATATACTTACTGAAGAGAAACATTGACGCAGTTAGCTGTAGACGCCGTTGAATTAAACAGATAAGCAATTTATAAAAGTCAAGAAACGGAAACGGATAATTGTGAAACGACTAAATTAACTATTATAATGGACCTAAGTGTGAACGTCAAGGTAAATGATGATGATAAACCCACATTTATAACAAATCCAGATATGTTGTTATTTTATAATTATGTAACACTTTAATAGCCATCCATTTAAAAACTCGTGTTTCAAACATCAGTAAAATTTGTCGTTATTTTAAATCCTATTTAAACGAAATCCAGTTTACATGAAATAGATATAACCAATTGGTCATATCTTGAAGCGTGCTTCCATAAAAACCTACTTCAAGCCGCATAAGAAGATGCTGATCTTCAATCTTCTTGATGCTCAACTTCTCAAACCGGTGAAGTGTCACATTCCTTTACAAGATGCAGGGGTCTACAAGATTGACTGTGAGTGTGGGTTGTCATACATAGGGCAAACAAAGCGTAGTATTGCTACCAGATTAAAAGAACACGTAGCTGACGTCAATCATAGACGCTCCACAAAGTCTGCAGTGTGCGAACATGCCTGAGACAAACCACACATTTTCACACATTTTCTTCGTTTCGATCAACCTCAAGTCCTCGCGAAAGAGAACCGATATGTACCAAGAATGTTTCGTGAGGCTATTGAAATTAAAAAACATCCTAATTTGAACAGAGAAGATGGCTGGCAGGTACCACCAGTTTGAAATCCTGTTATTATAATAATAAAGTCCCAAACTAAATACCACACTAAAAAACATCAAGACACTGTGAGTGATTACTGCATGCATCAATCGGTGTATAAAATAAAACAACTTTTAAATCTGTAACGACGCCTGTCACCTTAGTCATCCTGCGACCACGAACCCTGCAAAGTGTTCGAAACGTCAGGGAAAACAAAAATCTAAAATATACGCGATAGAATCCGTAAGTGTTTTATTATAATGAAACAGATAACCAATTTAAACCCATATATTTAAATATTATACATTTGTCATAGTGGTGCCCTGATTAAGAACATAGCACCACTCCATCTCCCGTAGATATCGTAAAAGGTGACTAAAAAGAAGACTCTCATCAGAAGAATAGGCAGCACCGTCCCTTCTGTGAAACAGCAGCAAACGCTCAGCAAACCAACTGCCAAGCGTGATTAAAGGTCATCGTCTGTCTGTCATTATTGTGGAAATCTCTTGAAGGTCTCAAACCTTTGGCTGATATGATGATGATAACATTTCTACTTGCAACCTGCAAATAGATCAGACGAAATGATTACACAGTATATTACTAATTAATAAATAGTAATTCTAATATTGTGGTGCCGGCCCAGAATGCCACCACCCCATCTCTTCCCATGGGTGTCGTAAAAGTCGACTAAGGGATTAGCCGGAGGATGGGCAGCAGCGTCCTTCGAGTACATTAACAACTCAACTGCGATCGCCAACCCGCTTGCCAAGCGTGGCGACTATGGCAAAACCCCCCAATGAGCCCACAACACATCCATATCGGTGGTTGTGGTGATCTTTGGGGAGGCCTGTGTCCAGCAGTGAACTTCATTCGGCCGAAATGATGATGAGTACTAATATTTTACGAAACAACAGTAGCCTGACATAATAAGCTCACTGCAGCCCTCAGCGGTACACGAGCTGCTGGCTCATGACTTGATCTGTGCGCTACAAGGTTGGTTAGATACCTCTTTTATCACAGAGACGCTTCGGGGGATCCTTTACATTCCCCCTGGGGTGACCGCTTTACAGTCACCCTCTCAGAGATGTGCCTATAGGCGTGGCACCAGTGGGCGGCTCTATTGTCATCATACGAGGACCCCCCTTAGGTGCCGAAGAAGACTGCCCCAGTGGTTTAGCCGGTAAGAGTCTGGCGTACCCCTTCGCCCTTCCCAGGGATGAAGGAAGTTCCATGTAGAATTTCCACTGGACACAAATAAAAAATAAAGGAGTCCGGCATGCCTCTCCATCCTTCCCCGGGGCGGAGGAAGTTCATGTGGAATTTCCACTGGGCCCAATAAAAAAGATACCTCCTTTGGATAAGAAAGCAGTTCACAAGAATAAAAATGAGAGAGAAAAAATACGTGACACCTTTTCAAACGAGATTTATTCGAATCATATATCATATCGGCCATTTATACGTCCACTGCTGAACAAAGGCCGCCCCCATAGATTTTCACAACTGTGTCATCATTTTGGGGGGTATTTGCCAATACTCACCACGCTTGGCAGGCGGGTTAGTGAGCGCAGTATGGCTACCGTTTTACAGAAGGGACGCCGCTGCCCATCCCTCTGGTTTAGATTCCCTTAATCGCCTTTTACGACATCCACGGGAGGAGATGGAGTGGTGCCATATTCTTAATCCGGACACCACACGGAATGTGTGAATTTATTCGAATATATATGTATAGTTCGGCTGTTACATTTGGCATACGTTCAATGTCGGGAATTTATTGAACTCTGTCTTGATTAGAATTTTTTGATTCTAGAATAGTGAATCTTGAAGATAAATTTCTATCTTTCTATCAATCTTATCTCAGGATAGGCAGCCACGTCCTTCGAGTGCATTTCCAACTCAACTGCGACCACAAACCCGCTTGCCAAGCGCGATTATGGCATAACCACCCAATGAGCACACATAGTCTCGAAGGACACTGTTTCCCATCCTGCGGCTAATCCCAAAGGCGCCTTTTATTACAGCCATGGAATGAGATGGGTTTGAGGTATTCTTAGCCGGCACCACAAGTCGAATTCGCATATTATAATAAATTTTCATATAATATCTACCTACAAACTTGTCAAAACCACATAAATGTATACAATCCAAACTAAATTCACTGTGTAGAGCTTGCGCGTGCGCATCAGTTGCGTAAGAGAACGTACTCTATCCTTGACTTACCTATCACCGATAGGGCGTTTACTGAACTAAATTCTGATCTGCACCTATTAACTTGTAGTTCATTATTGAATTTAATTTGTTATCAAATATTTTGGTGCATGTAAATAATAGAAAAAACAAGTTGCAATTTATCTCTAAAGGTTACAAAACAGAAATGTTTAAATCGATAATGGATGGGCTTATATTTTAATTACCAGTTGTTGCCCGGGGCTTCGAGCACTTAGAATACGGATACCTACATCATTTTAGTTCTACTAATTCCTCTTCATAAAATATGAACAAACGTGAAAATAGTAGATTACGAAGGGATTGCCTTTAATGTCGATCAGACCGAGATAAATTTGTAGTGCTATAAACAAGTTCTTAGAATTCAGTTTACTGCGTATGATAAAATATTTGTGAATTCAAGTAACGTACCTGCAGCGATTCTATTAATAGAATTGTAATAGTGGTTTCCGATCCGACATGCTCCACAAAAAAATAATTAATGGGTAAAATTAAAATGTGATTATTTAGTTTTTATAGTTTTATTTTTATTAATTTATATTACAGTGCGCCATACTTGTGTGTCTCCTGTACTGTGGGTACAGTTCACAACTATACATCTGCCACGCACAATATCTCAGCACTCGAAGAACCTGTAGGATATATGTATATCTGGAATTGGACCAGTTTCCTAAGAGTTTCCTATTACCAAGACGAAGAAAAATACCTTTTCTTATCTATGTCTCAGGAGAGTATTTCTCCTGTGTAGGTTTACAGACATAAATCTCAAGTGTTCAACACCCGGACCCGGAACCGTTATACCTAGTAAATATTTTTTCCATCCGAGAATCGAAATCGACACTCAAACATAGTACTTGGTTCAGTGCTTTACCAATTTATGAATAGTCAAACAATCACTGCTTACAAGTATCATTCAATTAACTTAGTGCATCGCATCCCACTGTTGGATAAAAGCCTTACCCTTAGGCCACAGTCAGTTCATGTACAAAAACATAGGGGCCTATTATCACCCACTGCAGGGCACGCCGCGATAGCGGCGGTAAGACCGGTAATGGAGGAATGGCTGGAGAGGCGGCATGGCGCCCTCACCTACCGGATGACGCAGGTACTCTCGAACCATGGGTGTTTCGGTAAGTACCTGTGTCGAATAGGCTGAGAAGAGACGCCTGGTTGTCATCACTGCGGTGACTGTCCGGAGGCCACGGCGCAGCACACGTTGGAGGAGTGCCCAGCTTGGGCAGCGCAGCACCGTGACCTCGTCGTGGCGGTCGAAGGGGGTGACCTCTCGCTTCCGGCCGTGGTTCGGTCCATCGACCGGAGCGAGAGTGCGTGGGATACCGTCGCCTCCTTTTGCGAGGAAGTGATGCAAGCAAAGGAGGCGGCAGAGCGCGTACGGAGGGATATCTCCGATCCCCTCCGCAGAAGACACACCGGGCGTCGGCGTCGGGGTGGGGCGCTGGACGATCTCCGGCCACCATGAGGAGCGGCCTGCGGGCGACGGACCGCCCCTGGTTCGTCGCCCGAACAGAAACAGGCCCGAGATGGCGGCGCGCGTGGTCCGCGCGCGCCTCTCCGAAGGATAGGTGCGGCCAACAAGGCCGCACACAGAAGGGGCCTGTCAATAATTGACGGGCCGATACCTGCCGGGGGAGCGGTCCAATGCAGAAAAGTGTACAACTCACCCCCGGCTACAGATAAGAAGAAGGACACCGTGGGGTTTTAGCCGGTTTGATCCCGGCATGCCCCTCCGCCCTTCCCAAGGCGGAGGAAGTCCAAGAGGATTTCCCCACGCCTATTATCTGTTCCTATTATCATTATTAGTGCCTATTATCAGCAAAAATCTCAGTATGCATGTTCGAACTATGATGACGGCTCTCTTCTCTTCTTAGTAAAAAAAGATAAAAATAAAAAAAAACATAAAAAACCATTTATAGGCACTTATGAATAGTCAAGACTTTAGTTGCCGCATTCCAAGATGTTGATTTCCTATGGAGAAGACCGGGCAAGAAACACTATGGTTACTCTTTTTAAATTATATTGGTACACTGTTTTTATTACAAGGTTCTCGGAATTACCGTAATGCAAGGACAATGCAGGAGGAAAGAGTCTAAACTTCTCAAAAAGTGAATTAGTAAACCACCGAGCAACCACGACATGTCGAGATGATTCGATACAATACTCGATAATCGTCTCGATCCCGATATGGTAATCGATAGATTAGAGATAACACTTTGTTCTCGTTGCATAATATTTGGATCAGTTTAGCAATTGTTGTAGGTACTTTTGGTTACAAAACAATTGAGAAGCGGAATAGAAAGCTTTTGTTGTCTGGAACATTATTCATTGTTAAAGATATTTCGGCAAAGAAAATAAAAACGAAAATTGTTTAGAATGCGCAGCAGCGTCCTTCGAGTATATTTACAACTCAACTGCGATCGCCAAACCGCCTGCCAAGTGTGGTGATAAATGATATTATATATTAAAAGAGGTAGATATGTTATATCCGCGCCAAAAGTGAGAACCAACTCCTCCAATTGTAGCACCTTGCAATCAGTTCGCCCATAACAGAACAACGAGCACACGCTGTCATAATCTCTATTTTTTATTAATTGAGTGATAACAATGCCGTCGTGCGTATATAGAAAATGCACAAACTATCATGCAAACATGAATAAAGAACTAGGGATCTCATACCACACGTGAGTAACAAATGAAATAAAATATTTGAATAAAAATACTATTCAAATTACTTATAGAATAATATTCTCGAAGAAAACCCAGATCAAGCAAAGAAAAGAGAAAACATATATATTCTATCACAGGTGCGACAAAGACATCGAGCACACGTGTTGTCATTTTAGATGGCTATCTCTTTTACTCTCATAGTTTTTGTATCTTCTTTCTTATAGCACAGGTAGATGTGCAGTTTTGTATGTTTATACTATACAGAGAGACTGAATTTTGCGCGCCGTTTAATATGGACGTAACATATCTATGGTGTAATATCATTGGTGGCGATTAATTATAACAATATCACCTAATGAGCTAACAACACAAACCCGGACTGGTCTTTGTGGCGTTCTGTATGGGAAAGCACATAGCTTTGAACCTTTGTCCAGCAGTGAACATCTTTCGGCCGAAATTATGAAAATATCCTAAAGTAGCAGAATGTTAATATAGAGAAACGCTTTACAAACCACGTTCACTGTAATAAACTTAAAAAAAACGTTAAAATCGAAATGAACAATCCCCTATTTTTGTCTGGAAAATACAACACTGTCGTGGAGACAAGTCATCGGCTCATTCCACTTGCATCTCCATCATACAAGCCAAAAGGCCACTGCAGAACAAAGGCCTCCCCCATAAACGACTGGCTACATGCCGTGCATTTGGGTGTTGGCAGGCAGGTTGGTGAGCGCAGACAGACTGGTAATCTACAGAAGGGACACTGCTGCCTATCCCTCTGGTTTAGAGTCCCATAGTCGTCGTTTACGACATCCACGGGAGGAGATGGAGTGGTGCTATATTGTTAATGTGGACACCACATGGACAATGCATCATACGTCTGGCTGATACAGTCGGCTGCTGCGCTCTGAGTTGCGGGTTCGATTCCCGCATTGACCAAATATTTGTACGATAGTAGTTGTTCCGGGTCTGGGTGTATCGTGTGTGGAATTTGTGTCTGTAAACGCACCCACGACACAGGATAAATAATAGTGTGGTGCAACATAAAAAAAAAACATCAGCAAATCTTGCTCATCTCATCATTTCGGCCGAATGAAGTCCACTGCTGGACACAGGCCTCCCCCAAAGATCACCACAACCACCGATATGGATGTGTTGTGGGCTCACGGGGGGTTTTGCCATAATCGCCACGCTTGGCAGGCGGGTTGGCGATCGCAGTTGAGTTGTTAATGTACTCGAAGGACGCTGCTGCCCATCCTCCGGCTAATCCCTTAGTAGACTTTTACGACACCCACGGGAGGAGATGGGGTGGTGGCATTCTGAGCCGGCACCATCTCATCTCATAACACTCTATTTCTTAACTTTCTTATCAGCATGGGAAGGACCTTATCTCGGCAACATATCGACAAACCTTATCTTCGAGCCTAACAGAACACCTCATGGTGTTGTAATCACGTTCTACATTAACTTGTTTAGTTCACAAATCATGTTCGTGCATTAGTAATAACGGCCCATCATCTCAACACCACTTCTAGACAATGCTATTAATCAATTGATATTCTGACTTCACTTGGTCAGAGGTATTTGAAACGGGTTTGCCAAACATTTGCCGCCAGCAAGCAGTTTGTTATGTCCTGTTGAAAGCTTACTTCTTCATTTGGCAAATGCTCAAGTTTCTTAAATTCTTTGGTGACGCCATTTTAATGTTGCTAATGATAAATGGAATCCGTGTGGTGTCTGGATTGAGAATATAGCACCACTCCATCTCTTCCCGTGGAGGTCGTAAAAGGCGACTAAGGGACCGTAAACCAGAGGGATGGGCAGCAGCGTCCTTTCTGTGGAACAGTAGCCATTCTGCGCTCAACAACCCGCCTGCCAATGGTGGTGAGTACTGGAAAATTCCCCCTAATATGATGACACAGTTTGGAAATCTATGGGGGAGGCCTTTGTTCAGCAGTGGACGTATAAATGGCCAATATGATGATGTGTGAACACCCAAAAGACATGAGTCGCAGTTTGTTTATTTGAATTCTACTTTGGTTTAAATAGTACACACTACTGTTTAAATTATAAACAGCGTAAGATGACTACACACTTTTCATAGTTGTTATTATATTATCACAATTAATAATGGGTAGAAGTTACAGCTGCTAAACTCTCTGGCTTTCCATCCAAAGATTAAAATATCATCCATATAAGACTAGATGACTGAACTATGTATATTGTAATTGTTATATAACGTATAATTACGGCCTCTTTAAAAACATACATACGCATAATAAGCCATTATATTTCCCGGACACCTACGCATCTCAATAAAAATATTGAGAAGGCCTTTTGTTGGTGTAAGATCTATATTTGAAAATATCCTGAATTAGTTGCTCGCATTTTTCATATTATAGGAACGGCGAGCCTGCGGTGGCCTGCCTGATCATAAGTAGCAACTGTACCCATAGTGATGCATTGTCGACGTAAGACTAAAGTTGGAAAGTTTTGGGACCGATGGGTTGGCGACAGGCGTAAATCGCGCAGACGCCGCTGTCAAGCGTTATTTTGGTATTACGTATTTGTCGATAGTGATGAAAGAGGCGAAGACCTCTGACGCTCACTCTGTCAGACGACCAATTAACTAAAAAACTGCCTTTCAATTTGAGGCGATTTTCCACCGGCGGATCCTTGGCTACGCGATAGTTGCTGTCGCGTCTGATGTCGCTGTTTTTAGCTAATATTTGCCAATACTCACCACGCTTGGCAGGCGGGTTGGTGAGCACAGTATGGCTACTGTTTCACAGAATGGACGCTGCTGCCCATCCCTCTGGTTAGATTCCCTTAGACGCCTTTTACGACCTCCATGGGAGGAGATGGAGTGGTGCTATATTTTTAATCCGGACACCACACGGAAACCACACATCACATTCCACATCGCAATTTATTTATTACTATATTTCGTTATGTTGTTTTTTTATGTCACCGAGATTTGGTGCGATTCGAGCGTTTGCTGTGCGGTATCCTGGTCGCTATCGCAATGGTGGCATTGTGACGTGGCCTAGCGTCCTATCCTGTGCAGTTACGCACCGAAACAACCATGGATGGAGTTGAAGGCGTTGACGATGACTAGACTGACCGCCAACGCCACCCCACCCGCCGAGACACTGCCTGTTCTGACAGCGAGCGGATGCGAAGAATCGTGTCGATGGTGGACCGCCGCTGCCGGAAGCCATACGGACTTTCGGCAAGGTCGGAGCCAACTCGCCACAGGTGCTCAATGAATCTTCAGGTAATTATTATTCCGAATAGTTTCAAAGCCTCGTCGAGCAGGCAAATGGGACGGTAAGCAGAGGGAGACTCACGCAGGACAATTCCTAGGTAGCATGACGCTTAAACCACCAGCCGACAGACTAACACACCAGACGGACTAACTCATCTCGTCACCACCTAGCATAAAAAAGAAATAGTACCTAGACGAAGCTATTGTTTATCTGTGGAACCGTGACTCACTTTGTTAATATAAAATACCCAGGAATTTCCTTCCACCACACATTATGAACACTGCCAGAAATAAATGATGCGGTTTAGCGATTCATAATTGATTCTCTAAAGCTTAGCAGTCATTATAAGCACTTAACCCATTAACGATCAGAAACCCAAGACTTTTTGACTTTCTTAAAGCCTATTTTCAAAACCGATGAACATGATCAAATCAAAACTATGTTCCTTAAAAAATCAGATGCGTTCTTTCGATTGGCGCGATCGAAATTTAATTTTATTTTAAGGAGTTTTAGTGATAAGGTATCTTTTTTTTAGGGTTTCGCAGCTAAATAGTATAAACGGAACCCTTATAAATTCATCCTGTCCGTCTGTCTGTATATCACAGCCATGCCCGGAGACTATTATAATTGGCACTGGCACTATATAGATGGCATTTGGAGGGTAGGTGTTTTCTATGAACCACTATACGGTGGTATATGATATCTATACAAATAAATAAAATTGAAGTGTCTGTTTGTAATGTCAAAATAACAGTTTTTTTACTAAATGCATATGAAAGTATATACGATACCTACAACAAAAAAACAATTTTTAATTTTTATGTCTGTCTGTCTGTTTGTTCCGGGTAATCTCCGAAACGGCTGGACCGATTTTGACGGGACTTTCACCGGCAGATAGCTGATGTTATAAGGAATAACTTAGGCTACTTTTATTTTAGAAAAATAATTAGGGTTCCGCGCAAAAAAAATTAAACCCTTAAAATCCAATATATATATTCTATGTCAAGTGTATATGTCGAAGAACTCTAAATTCCTTTTAAATTAAACGCGGGTGAAACCGCGGGTCCCAGCTAGTATAGAATAAAATTAGGGTGCCAATCCATACAAGTAAGTGAGAGATGAAACAAATTCGTGCACATAAGCGGCTGGGAAGATAAGACTTGAAAACCGATATTCAGTGCAAAATGCATTGTTATTATTTAAGTCAATATTTAGTGAGTTATGCTCTCCTAAAGTGTCCTAAGAAGTGTCCTCTCTAACTTAACTGTAGAGTGGAAAGTTAGAAACAATTTAAGGTGGAAGAATGTTTGCCGTGTGGTTACGAATAGCACCAACCCATCTCATTCCGTGGCTGGCGTAAAAGGCGACTATGGGATTAGCTGGAGGATAAGCTGCAACGTCCTTGGAGTACATTAACAACTGCACTGCGATCGACAACCTGCTTACCAAGCGTTTATGGCAAAAACCCCTCTATGAGCTTACAATACACCATGACCGCTCGTGGAGGCGATCTTTGGGGGAGGCCTGAGTCTAACAGTGGACTTTATTCGATTGAAATGATGAGAATTAGAAAAATAATTAATAGTTATGTTGCGTACTTTTTGACATATCGGACATTTCGGTTCACTCGCTATTTTGATTAAATATATTATTCACTTTGAAATTTCACAGTAAACCCTTCACTCTACGTGGTCCGACAGGCACGTAGCAGATTTATTTTTTGGTACGTTTTTCCTTTATGTCTGTGCACCTAAGACAGTTACAGTCTTATGGCCGAAATTAATAATCAATCAAAATCCTCAAACTAACACAACTTTTCTAAAATGGTGGATTTTGCATAATGGGAATATCGTGTAAAATATATTTCTCCGTTCAAAATGAATTCCAGAATGAACCATTCGAAAAGTAAACATGGAACTAATATTCTTAGGTGTACAATAAAGAGAATATATAAAGATACTTAAATAGAATGGAAAAAGGAATATTAAATTGTTGTATAGTCTTTTAGAGCATGAAAACTGACCAATCCCATTGAAAGAACGCACCTATTATACTCGTAGGAGGGAATATCGTTTGTTTAAAAAAACGATTTCTTCCGTGTTTTAAGGGAATTAATGATCTTTGGAATGTGCGTGTGTAACTAATGAATCCTATTTCAATTTCCTTTTTAATTTAATGTCCCCGTTCCTATCCTGCATACGAATTACATTTTCACTTTTAGTACAGGTTATGATAGTTATAAATTTATATACTTGCTTGCTGTAGTCTCCTATCACTGAAAGATTCCTCTGAGCTTACTCTTACCTACCTATTATTGTTTGTACATTTTGTTCTTTATTAATACTTTAGTCCTTAAATATATAGGATCCTACAATAATAATGAACTTTACAATCGAAGGAAATCGAAAATCTAAACAAAGGATTGCGGAAAACTAAAAAACAACATGATAAATGTTTATATTTACAAACATTAATGAGTTAACCTGCTATGCATTTAGGAATTTATAATCTTCTTTTACTATTTTATTACAGTGGCTTGTGTTATACATGTGCGATTTTATTTAAAAAAAAAACGATTTTATGTCCTCAAACTGCAACTTTATTACTTATCAATTCAAAATGCTTTTCTATTTTGAAATTTTAACTTTTTTTAATCATTATACATATATGCTAAAACGCCACGGTGTCTATCTACTTACTTCTAGCCAGGGGTGAGGTGTCCGTTGTGTCTGCATTATACCAGCCCCCCCGTCAGGTATCGGCCACTGTTTACCGGGCCCCGTCACTATGCGACCTGGCTGGCCGCACATATCCTACAGAGAAGTTTTTCTGTTTGAGTGACGGACTGCCGTTAGTTCGTCGCCCGCAGGTCATATCTCTTGGTGGCCGGAAATCGTTCAGCGTCCTCCTCCAGTGCGTTTTCTGCGACGGGGAACGGAGGTAATCTCCTCCCGTCACCGCTATGCCGCCTCCTTTGATTGAATCACGTCCTCGCAAAAGGAGGCGACGGCATCCCACGCGCCCTCGCTCCGCACGATGGACTGAATGAATGATAACGAATGAACGGCCGTGAGTGAGAGGTTACCCCCTTCGACCGTCGCAACAAGATCACGGCGCTGCGTTACCCAAGCTGGGTACTCCATTGACGTTTGTTGCACCGTATCCTCCGGGCAGTCTCCGTAATGATGACAATGACGTCCCATCTCGGCCTATTTTACACAGGTACTTCCCAAACACGCATGGTTCGAGAGGATCTGCGTCATTCGGAAGGTGATGGTGCCAATGGCTGGAGAGGCGGCCATTCCTCCACGATCGCTATAACCTGCTGATTGTCCCCATAAAATAAAGCTCACTAATTTTGTAAAATTAAATTTGTAAAAAACAGACAGAATCGTTGTTTTCTTGGCTGAAATTAAGATCGATCCCTTTTCCATATCATCATCATAGCTGATCACAAAATGCGGTCAAGTCCCGCCTTTTCCGCCTTCAGTAGCATTAAATATAGTTTCGAAATCCGTACCTTAAGAGCTCCTTGTCATCATCTATATCTATTTTGACATTAACATCATTTCTGACATGCATAACGCCTACATCCTAATTGCGTGCAATCAAAATAAATTCTGCAATGAGCTCCGTGAGAACATCAGTTCATCTCGTTATCCCCAAGTCAAAAGGTCAAGTGTATCACTGTCACCGATTAAACTTCACATGATGACACTCTTATTACTAGCGGTAGCAGTGTCGGCTATGTTGGCAGAGCACGAAAACTGGAATGCAGTGGTCTCCTTCTACGAGAGCGTCATGCTCCAGACGGAAGGTCCTCCCGTAAAGTGGTTAAATAAAGGTACAGGTTCAGATTTTGATACCTCTTTTGTACCGGTACGATAGCGGTAGTTGGAACCGGTATGGTTAAAACAGGGACTGAAAGCGGTAGGTAGTAACGACCGACCGTACGACTTTAGGCACATCTCGCAAGGGATGACTGTAAAGCGGTCACCCCCTCTAGCAGTGGGGAGTGGCAGAAGACCACGTACGCGCTGACATGTTCTCGATAGTCGCTCGCAGTTTCTCTAGTCTGCCATATGACGAAGACAAGGCGCAGAACCCACAACCGAGTCCTTGGAGCGAGACCGTAAACTTTCGGACCACCAGAACTATATACTTACACCAATAAAAAATTGGACAAGTGCGGTTGAACTAGCGTGGAGAGGGTGCTGTACAATGAATACGTTAGGAGGGATATTGCTAAATATACTGTCGTCTTGTAGTAATAATTTATCCCAAGAACAAACTTCACATTGTAGTTGAAAAACATGTTCTCCCATACATTCCAACTGCCAATGAGCACGATATTGAAAGATTTACCATATTATCTAAAGACCATAGACTTCCTATAGGTTTCCTGTAATCTATAAGTAAAGGACTATTTTATTTTTCAAAATGTATATTCTCATTCTTTTCGGAGAGTAGGGGTGGAATGGTAAATCTTCATCATTTTCTTTTAAAACGTTTTATTTTAAAAGTATAAACAACCTCGCAACAAGCCCTTCCATTCGATATGTTACACAGTTCAATTAGCAAAACATTTTTAAATTGAATTTAAGTTGCCCCCAAAACTGTCCCCTGCATTCAAAATTCATTTATTTACGTCACACGAGTTTGCTTGTGGCGCAGAAATTTATATGTGTGCCAAATTTTGACTTAATCGATGTAGTAGATTCAGAGCAAATTGGCTGTGACAGACGAACAGACAGACACACGGGTGAACCTATAAACGTCCCGCCGTTTTTTAATTCAGGCGTTCGGAACCCTAAAAATACTAATGCAATCATGCACGCATTTCAAATAGATTATACAAAACTATTAAGACATTACCCGGGCCTATTAATCACCGTTCAGATGCGTATCTTGCGCTAAACTAAATCAATTAATATTTCATCAGTTTAACACCAGATCACGTGAGAACTTTGGTGATTGATTACGTTTGTGTGGTGAGGTAATAGGTAGGTATGTAGGTTGTAGCTGTTATATTCTTTGCCTATGCTCCCAAACGCAACTCCGAGTACCACTATAATAATATTTTTCTTCAGGTCACCCTTCTTTCAATTTTTGCACTATTCAGGAATTCGAAGAAGTATTATAAAAACCAATTATAAATATTATGCATCATCATAATCAGCCCATTCCTGTCCCACTGCTGGGCACGGGTTTTTCTCACGAAGAGAAAGGTTAAGCTTTAGCCCACCACGCCTGTGGAAACTTCCTCCGCCCCGCGCAAGGACGAAGGGGCATGCCGGACTTCTACCGGCTAAAACCACCGGGGCACCTAAGGGTGGGCTCCAGGTCCTCGTATGATCACACTAGAGCCGCCCACTGGTGCCACGCCCATAGGCACATCTCGGAGAGCGTGACTGTAAAGCGGTCACCCCCCGGGGGGATTGTAAACGATCCCCCTAAGCGTACCTGTGTGTTGTGCTGTGCTGCACCACACGGCGGCGCGTGTCCTAGTGCGGGTTGGTGGACTACACACACCATTGAGAATAATTTGGAGCCCTCTCAGGTGTGCAGGTTTCCCTCACGATGTATTTCTTTACCGGTAACGCAAGTGATAATCAAATTCTGATCCGCACATGAATCCGAAGTCAGAGCTGTGCGCCAGAGTCGGATTTCATCCCACCTGTATGCAAGGCAAAAGTTCAACCAGTAGGCTGTCACACATTTTATTCATTATAATAAAACAATTTTAAACGGAAAAAATTGTTTTATTATAATGTGTAATAATCGCGAAAACCTAAATCAGTACTTCACATTTTATTATCAAATATTAGGTATACTTTTTTTTTTTGTTAGCAAATAAAACGTTTCCTCATAATAGGATGTTTCCTGTGTCGTGGGTACAGTTAACAGAGATATATCTAACATCCAGACCCAGGATAACTACCTGTAGGCATAACAGTCCATCCGTGACCAACCAGAGAGATGGGCAGCAGCGTCCCTTTTGTGAACCGGTAGCCATACTGCGCTCACCAACCCGCCCGCCAAGCGTGGTGAGTATTGGAAAAAACCCCTTGAAATGATGACACAGTTGTGGAATCTATGGGGGAGGCCTTCAGGAGGAGGTTCAGCAGTGGACGTATAAATGGCCGATATGATGAGGCAAGGCAGACATTTGTTCGGTAATCGAACCCGTGACATGTAGCGCAGATTAACGTCGATTTTAATCTTATAGAATATTTTCTTTATTAGAAAGTGAATTACACTATTCCAACTTGTTTATTAAGAATGTTTAAATACTTTATTATATCAGCAAAAACACGTCCAATGCTGAACAAAACTCTCCCCCATAGATTTCCAGAACGTTTATATGTTGCCGCATTCCACGACTCTCAGCAACCTTCACCAGGTCGTCTGTCCATCTCGTTGGAGGTCGTCTCACACTGCGCTTTCTAATGCGCGGTTTCCACTTGAGAACCTTTCCGCCCCAACGGCCATCAGTTATACGAGATGTGTCCTGCCCATTCACATTTCAGTTTTAATCATCGTTGTAGATATGTCGGGAACTTTGTTCAAGGCTTCATCATCATCATATCAGGCATAGGACGTCCACCACTGAATAAAGAGCTCCTCCATAGATTTTCACAATCGTGTTGTGCAATACTCACCACGCTTGGCAGGCGGGTTGGTGAGCGCAGTATGGCCGCTGTTCCACAAAAGGGACGCTGTTGCCCATCCCTTTGGATGTGAATCCCTTAGCCGCCTTTTCATCCCGTGGGTGTCGTAAATGCCGACTAAGGGGTTAGCCGGAGGATGGGCAGCAGCGTCCTTCGAGTACATTAACAACTCACCTGCGATCGCCAACCCGCCTGCCAAGCGTGGCGATTATGGTAAAACCCCCCAATGAGCACACAACACACCGTCGTTGTAGTGATCTTTGGAGGAGGCCTGTGTCCAGCAGTGGACTTTATTTGGCCGAAATGATGAGTCGCCTTTTACGAAATCCACGAGAATAGATGGTGTGGTGCTATATTCTTAATCCGGACACCAAACGGAAACCTTCGTAGTATATTAAAACCAAAAAGTTAGCATGCTCAAACAGTAATACTACATCAAAACTCTAACATACAACATGCTCATCGCATTTAACCCAGAATTCATGGCATGCACGCCATGTCCCTTTAAGGCATCGTCCGTGATGATCAAGTAGTATTTAACTACCCACGCGGCACTGCTCGTCGAGAGTGTCAACTTGTCAATTATATTGCCACATCTGTAAAGGACAAGCATAATGATATCGCCTTTATTGTGGTTTAATTATGTTGTTTTGAAAATGCGAAGCCTTTAAAACGAAAATAATTATTTGAGTCATCATTTCGGCCGAACGAAGTCCACTGCTGGACACAGGCCTCCCCCGAATATAAGAAAGAAAGAAATATATTTATTTGCCACAAACAGAGACACATACTGAAAACTTTAAATTAAATAAAAAAAGTGTAAAACTAATAAAATTTTAACATAGGTATACACAGAGCTACACATCGTGTCTCGAGTTTGCGCCAAAAGGGTAACCAGCTCAGCATAAGCCGGACGAATAATGCCCGACGCTGGTTTTCAGCTGGACCGATAATATCATCACAACAACCGATATAGGTGTGTTGTGGGCACATCGGGGGTTTTGCCATAATCGCCACGCTTGGCAGGCGGGTTGGCGATCGCAGTTGAGTTGTTAATATACTAGAACGACGCTGCTGCCCATCCTCCGGCTAATCCCTTAGTCGACTTTTACGACACCCACGGGAGGAGATGGGGTGATGGCATTCTGAGCCGGCACCACACGACAATTATTTGAGTATATAAATGAAATTCGTATGGTGCCGGCTCAGAATACTGGTGGTATCAGAATATCGCATGGAAAGACTGCTAAGTGATTACCATCTCATCCCGTGGATGTCGTAAAAGGTGAATATGTGATTAGCCGGAGAATGGGCAGCAGATCATTCCAATACATTAATCATAACTAAACTACGATCGCCAACCCGCCTCCCAAGCGTGGCGATGAATATGGATATTATTATTATTATTTTTTTTTAAAAACGTTGCCCCACACTAGGATTTCTCCTGTGTCGTGGGTGCGTTTACAGACATGAATTCCACATACAATACACCCAGACCCGGAACAACTACCTGCAGATACATACATACAAATATTTGTTCCGTGCGGGAATCGAACCCGCGACTCAGTGCACAGCAGCCGACTGTATCAGCCACTGCACCAACCGTAAATAATTCTTGTTAACTTTTTATGTTTAGGACATATTATTTAAACCATTTTCTTTTTTTATTAAAAACGTTGCCCCGCTCTAGGATTTCTCCTGTGTCGTAGGTGCAGACATCAATTCCACATAAAATACACCCAGACCAGGAACAACTACCTGCAGATCGTACAAATGTTTTTCCCGTGCGGGAATCGAACCCACGACCCGGAGTGCAGCAGCCGACTGTATCAGCCACTGCACCAGCCGTGCCGCCAATTTTTAACATGTAACATTATGACATTGTTTACAGCTTTGATAGCTATATTGACCTTTATTTTGATATAATTTAGCATCTTCTACATTTTGTAAATGTGAGAACTTCGTTCCTCGTACCAGTGCTATCTGTGCGTTAATAATTATCAATTTCTGATTGTCTATTACAGAAGCAATAGTGTGTTTATTGTTGTGTGTATGTATTTCACGTATATTCCACTTTGTTTTCACATACCTGACGTGTTAAATTGTTAGATGACTTTTTTTTTAAAAAACATATTGTGTGCTTTACCCATCTCATCCCATGGGTGTCGTAAAAGGCGAGTAAGGGATTAGCCGGAGGATGGGCAGCAGCGTCCTCCGAATACATTAACAACTCAACTGCGATCGCCAACCCGCCTGCCAAGCGTGGCGATTATGGCAAAACCCCCCAATGAGCACATGACACACCGATATTGGTCGTTGTGGTGATCTTTGGGGGAGGCCCATGTCCAGCAGTGGACTTTATTCGGCCTAAATGATGAAAATGAATGTGTACTTTCCCGAACCGTACACCTTAACTTTGACTTAACTTATCGAAACAGCTGTATCGAAACAGACTTAACTTATCGAAACAGCTGTAGCTTTACACCTCGCATGTCGCAGTTTATGCGTAAAAAACCTTTTCCAGTGCAATGGTGCAAAATGCATCAAAATACAATAGATGAGCAAAATTCAATACATCGTTGCGAAAGTGGGTCATCTTTATGCAAACCTATCGAGTGTTTGATCAAACGCTGGGGTTGTACAATCACTCACACAATGCTGTTTGTTTATTGGAATGTTTTCTTTATTTTGTTGTGCAAACATGCGTGGTATGCATCGTTGCATCTCAATCAATATCAAATTAAATTCGTCTTAAAAGAATATATTTATCTGGCAAATATTATGAACACGAAGGCATTCTGTCAAGTGAATTTCAAGATACGATGAAATCACGACTTTTGTCTTGCAATTTTTAGCTTTGTGCAATGAAATCTTATTTTTTATTGCTTGTCACGAAATTGTCTTCCTAGACGTCCAGAGAATATCATTGGCCAAATATAGGATGAGAGTGAGCCGGACACTTGCGTTTTGGCTTCCGTTTTATAATCTCACCTGGGGTGCAATTCTTTAAGCTAAAAACATCCATACATCCTTGAATACAGAATCGAAATATCGGTGTAAAACCAATTTGGTATTCGCTAAGACATGATTTAAGCTATTCAAGGACACGTAGCAGAAGGTAAGCCATGCAGACCAGTCTTAGTGAGTACCAAATTGGATTATAACCATTATTTCAATTTTGTATTCAAAGATGTATGGATGTTTGAGCTTATAGAATTGCACCCCTGATATTAAACGACGCTACGGTCGACGATGGCACACGCTTGCCTACAAGAAACTTATTCACTCGGATAACACCAACTCTGGCACGGAGTTGCCGTGTGGTGCCGGCTCAGAATGCCACCATCCCATTTCATCTCGTGGGTGTCGTAAAAGTCGACTAAGGGATCAACCGGAGGATGGGCAGCAGCGTCCTTCGAGTACATTAACAACTCAACTGCGATCGCCAACCCGCCTGCCAAGCGTGGCGAGTATGGCAAAACCCCCCAAAGAGCACACAACACACCATATCGGTCGTTGTGGTGATCTTTGGGGGAGGCCTGTGTCCAGCAGTGGATTTCATTCGGCCGCAATGATGATGGCACGGAGTTCGACTCCTTAGCGGTATGCACGAAAAACGCTTCATGCATATGGGTGGAATATTTGTGTCGGATATTGATTGTTTGTTGCGTGAGATATTTTTGGACATGCTACATTTATTTTATTTGATAATGCCCTCAGATGTCAGTTTATCCGTGATATGGACCATTTCAGCGGTCGGTCAAGCTGCGACATTGAGATATTTCTTAACTAAACTAAAAATACGTGAACATTTCTGATGATTATTTAAAACCCTAAAACTAAACTTAATGTATATGAATTATTGAGTAATTACATATTTGAGAGATGTTCAAATAGTTACACACGCAATGTGTAGCCATTTTGAACAGTGACAAAAATATGTCTTTCTGTAATGGAACGCAGATTTACAAAAATATTTTTTATCTGTGGTAACACTGATTGATTTTCTTGAGACGAAAATTAACATCCGATTCGCAATTAATGTATAATATCCTGTGTTGGAATTAAAGTTCGATTGTAAAAAGTTGTGTGTTACAATTATTGGCGAAAACGCAACACTTTCACTGGGTAGATCGTCAGTGTTGTACGTTATTTGTTTGTGAACGTTGCTCCTACTTAATTTACTATTATGATTAATATGGGCGATGAAGTGGTGTTCCAACAAAAATGCATGTGTGACAATTAAAGTAAATATACTCTGTGTTACTGTGTACGCAGACTTTAATACTGTAGGTATCTATTATTCTACTCGAGGTGTGCCCTGCGTGGGCGGCCTGGTGGCGGATCCTGGTCGATCGGATCGGGCATGTTGCCAAAGCATAAAAACTGAAATGCAGTGGTCTTCTTCTGTGAGAGCGTTATGCCCCAGAAGGAGAGGGCTGATCCTGCTCGAAGAAGGAGGAGACGGCGCCGGGGTGCCTAATTCCTATACGCCTGAAACCCCCTGCCATCGCTGTAAGGTGGAGGGTCGCTGGGTTAGTGGGTGCGTAGATTGGGGAATCTGCGTGCCCACACCGAGCGACTTACGAAAAGACGGTGGTGTGCATGTGGTTACACGCCGCTGTGTGCGCAGAACAGCGCACAGGGACTCGTCAGGGGATCCTTTAGAAACCCCGACCGCTTTACAGTCACCCTCTCCGAGATGTGCCTATAGGCGTGGTACCAATGGGTGGCTCTAGTGTGGTCATACGAGGACCTGGAGCCCCCCTTAGGTGCCGAAGATGACCTCCCCAGTGGTTTTAGCCGATAGGAGGCTGGCATGCCCCTTCGCCTTTCCCCGGGGCGAAGAAAGTTTACGTAGAATTTCTACTGGGTCAAATAAAAAGGTACCTGATACCTGTATAAAAGATTCTAAGCATCTACTATATCTCAAATGTACTTCCCAGAATCGTAAGTTAAGGTGTCATCAACATTATAATCAATTTAGCATGTCAACCAGTACAAGAAATGAATACACTCGTTCGCACAATTGTCAGCGCTTATTGATCTTTATCACGTAGCCGGTGCGGGCACCACGGGGTGTTCAGATGTGATGATAGCAATTAGGAAATATATGGGCGGATGATGTCTGTGTGATTGAGGGCAAAGATTTCAGTCAACTTGATTTATGTTATAATCTTACAAGTCATACTCAAAGTTCGTCACAAAAAAAACGGCTTAAGTTTGCAGAGCAAAGGAAGCGGTGCAAGGTGGGCGTATAGATAATTGACGGTCAAAAAGAACTATTCGAGGGATCTATATTTGGAAATAACAGTATTACATTCACTCTTTCTTAAATTGTAGAGTAACTGGAACTTTTATTCTTAAGCTACTGATAGCTCTTGGTAACAATATGCAACGCTTGGTGCGATCAATCTACTACTGGGTGCCCAGTGGTATTTGAACTGAGCGTGCTTTAGAGAGCACGACAAATTGTCGAACCCGCGGGCTGATTAGCTAAAAACAGCAACAGCAGACGCGATAGTAGCTATCGCGCAGCCAAGGAGCCACCGGTGGCAAAGCGTCAAACAAATTGGTATTACGTAAGGCATCGCCCGCCAGTCGCTATTGTGGAAGATGCATAGTTACTAGCGCCAGTAGCCACCAGTGGAACTAAAAAGAATGAACGTTTTTAATTCATTAATTGTCCGACAGAGGCGCGTCAGAGATCTTCGCATGTTTAGTCGCTATCGGCAAATAGGTAATACCAAATTGACGTTGGACAGCGGCGTTGGAGCAACTTACGCCTGTTGCAAAGGGTCTGCGACTTAGGTAATCAGCCCGCTGTTCTTCTTCGTCATGTTGAAGGTAGTGACGAAGTCATCCTTCATCTTCATTTCAATCAACCTCTTTCATGACTTCATATCTTTTTATTTCCATCACTGTCCACCTCACGATTCATTCTTTATTCAAATCAAAATTCGAATTTATGTAACGTAGAATCGCTCTTGATATTTTGATCATCATCATTACACATTGGATCCTGAACGCTAGTGGTTCGACACACAGCTGTGGCTCTGACCAATAGTCTCCTGCAATATTCCAATTACTTATTTTTACTAGCTTAAAATTGTGATATCAGCTATATTTTAAAATTTATATAATCATCAGCATGAAGTGTTGAAGTTGTGAATATCAATATAACATTACAACAAAATATATATTACGTTTCATTGAATCACAATAACTGAACTCCGTTACTTGCTGCCGTGGAGAGAGCCTCCTAGTTGAGCTAACCGGGAAGGAAACACGGAGGGAGGCACTCCGCGACAAGGTTAGATAGTAAACGATTTAGCCTTCTCTATTTAGCATTACTTACTTTATATAACTAGTGCAAAGTATAGGTCGCTCAAAGTGCAGCAGTTAGGCATGATGAGCAGGACAGTAGATGGGAGTTGATCCCGGTTATTAGACGGCAGTTGCAGCATGTCGGAGGCCGTTGGGCGGCTTGAACATCTGACACAAGGGTGCCCGCTAACCAAACTAAAAGTAATTTCTATTGTATTTCTTTTACCAAGCCCTATTTCGATAACGGAGGTGAGTCCGAATGCTGTGTTTAAAGAAAGCTGGATATATTGTTACGAGCCCGAAACCAAGAGACAATCTGCGAATCTGCGCAATGGATGTTTTCATTCGAAGAATTCGGAGTCATTTCGGAAAAATTGTGCTAGAGGATAAAAGAATATATTAGTAATTGTTGCCCGGTTGTTTTGGAAAATATTCGACAGCAGCTCCCAAGAAGCAGGATCCTCCTGCATCACGACAACGCTCCAGCTCAATCCACCAGACGGACAATCGAATATTTGTCAATGGAAGGTGTGGAATTAGTGACCCATCCTCCTTTACAGTCCCAACCTGACACGTTGTTTTTGATTATGCGTGTGTACATTAGCATGTCAACAAGACTTTGATTTATATTCTAAAACTTCGCACGCGAAACAAGACTCAATTGCTTTATGCAGAAAAACCTCAATGAAAGTAGAAAAGAAGGTAGGTATTATATTTTAGGCAACATAACACCTACAAAGATAATCCCTTGTTCATTCCATTTTCGAATATGAATAAAAACGCTCGCTAAATATGTAGGCACTATTAATTATAATTAATGACGTCTATTTACGTTTATATCGGGATTTTCCAATTCTTTTTGCCGGCATAAGAATATAAGAATCATTTTCATTGTGTGTTAATTTTGTTAATAGGTAGGTATTCTGAAAATATCCTTTAGCTGTGACTTACATAGCGATGTGTATTGTGTAATTTATAAGTTACTCTGAAGACATGGTCTTTGAGTGCGTGGTTCCCGCGATACCAGAGCCCTTACCGGTGCCGAAGGTGACTGACAAGTTCTATTAACCTGTTGGAAGCCAGCATACCTTTGCCGCTGTCTCCAGGGACCATAGACGATGATTTCTTTAGTGGAAAAAGAAACTCCTGTGTGTCTCGTGCCACTGTAGCAATCAGAATTTATTAGGGCTCAGAGGCCTGTCGGTATAGTACGGTGAATGCGCGGGCCAATCAACCCCAGCGTAAGCCAGTACCACACGATGTGACCTATCAGCCACTACATGTTGGTACCAAAAACTATACACGTTTTGTACTTGGTACTCAAATTTACTTAGCTGAGGTACATCGATTTATGTTGTTTTAAAACCGTTATTTCTCTTTGTTAACATAACCTTTTGCAATAGTTGGAAAAAGGCTTCTCTCGATGACGTAAGTGATAGCCATAGTCTACACGTTAGGAAACTAGCACCCTGATTAGCTAAAAACAGTGACAGCAGACGCGATAGCAGCTATCGCGCAGCCAAGGAGCCACCGGTGGCAAATCGCCTGAAATTGAAAGGCAAGGGTGCATTTTTTAGTTCATTGATCGTCCAACAGATCGTGCGTCAGAGACCTTCGCCTGTTTAATCGCTTTCGGCAAATACGTAATACCAAAATGACGTTTGACAGCGGCGTTTGCGTGATTTACGCCTGTCGCAAACCGTCTGCAACATACATAATCAACTCATGGTTGGTAGCTGCTGATAAATATTTTGTTCATCTATACTTCGTCTACAAAGGTAACACAAATTTATTTCTTTCCTATAAATATTTCACCAAAAAAGACATAAACCAAAAATCATAAGAATCGACATGGTACTTAATTAAATTTCACGTTCATCAAACAAAGGGCGATGGCGTAAATAGGGTGTCCAAGCTATCAGGACACTGATCTTCCACGAACAAACGGTTCGTTTCTTAACATCCGCACCGAATTTGAGGCCACCCGAATCCGCGAATAATGGAACAATTAAACTCTTGCGCAAAACATTGACAATAACGCTAGGCGCTCCACGCGATTGACCTTTGCGGGAAAAAATTCAGACTATGTGCAGTATGACCTACTTTATACAGTAAAGAGCACGAGATTTTTTATTCTTGTATAATTCGAAGCAGTTTAATTTCATCAACTATTTTAAGGCAAGCATCTATTTGGGAAGGGCATCAACATAAACGGCGAGTACATCAGTCACCTTCAGTTTGCTGCCGATACAGTGGTCGTGGCTGAGACCATGGAGGACCTCAGTATAATGCTCGATGACCCCAGTAGAGCCTCCGAAAAAGTTGGTCTTAAACGTAGTTGGGTTTTGAACATCATGAACTTTTTTTGTAAATGAGTGGGACGTGAAGGTAATCGAGCACCTTCCTAACTTATGGTGAGAAGCAACTGTACCCATGGATACCAGCAACCTACTAACCGTTGATGCGTTGCGGACTTAAGGCTTAAGTTTGAATAACTTTTGTTCCGGTAATTTCACTGGTTCTTCCAATCATTCGACCGGTATATTTGTTATAGCAGGTGAAGCTCTATAGTCGAGTCTTTCATATAGAACTTTACTACCACTAATACAGAATGGCCTATCACATATAATAGTGAACTACTGGATATTCATTCATTCATTTCGGCCGAATGAAGTCCGCTACTGGGCACAGGCTTCCCCCAAAGATCACCACAACTACCGATATGGGTGTGTTGTAGGATCATTTGGGGGTTTTGCAATCGCCACGCTTGGCAGACGGAAAACTCTCGACTCTACCCGAAAGACGCTGCTGCCCATTCTCTGGCTAATCCCTTAGTTGATTTTTACGACACCCATGGGAGGGCATGGGGTGGTGGTTTTCTGAGTCGGCACCACACGGATATATAGATATCTGTCCAATGTCAAGTACTCTCCGGAGTTAGTGAACTGAATACGCGTAAAAGGCTCTTGTGGGATGGACTAGAGGCAGAAGGTGAAGAATTGAATGTTGTTCTGTTGGTGCAATTTGGTAAGCCCAGTAGGAGACTGGACTTATGCGTTAATAAGACATTTACTGCAGGGATTTCAAACCCCGTGCGCACCTTGTTCGAGTCTTTTATACAATACATTACAACGGCACTACGTCTACTCCATAAAGAATAATCATTCTCATATTTTTTGTGGGTAGGCAAAACTTGGTTGCGTTAAAATGCATGAGCGAATTCTGCACCCCCGGCGATGAGTAGGTAGAAGAATACTGTGGGGTTTTAGCTGGTAAAAATCCCGCACGCCCTCCCCCCTTCCCTATGGCGATTTATGAGGATTTTCCCAAGACAAAAAAAGCTAAATTAGGCACTAACAATATCTATAACAATGTATTCGTATAACATAATAAGTATAGCAAGGTATCCGAATTAAGAATATAGCTCCACTTCAAGTCCTCTCGTGGATATCGTAAAAGGTGACTAAGTAACTTTAAACCAGAGTGATGGGCAGCAGCGTGTCTTCTGTGGAACAGCATCCTTTCTGCGCTCATCAACCCGCCTGCCAAGCGTGGTGAGTAGTGGCAAATTCTCCCCAAATTGACGACACTATTGTGGAAATCTATAGGGGCTTCCCCCATTTATTCAGTAGTGGATGTCTAAGGATTTTATCTTTGTATTCGCTTCATGGATCTTGTAGTAGTGCCATATCCAAAAATAACTACAGTTGAAAAACGATCGTGAGAATAAGGCAAGTTTTTTTTTATTTTTTTTATTGATGCCCAGTGGAAATTCATCATGAACTTCCTTCGCCCCGGGGAAGGACGAAGGGGTATGCCGGACTCCTACCGGCTAAAACCACTGGAGCGGTCATCTTCGGCACCTAAGGGAGGCTCCAGGTCCTCGTATGATCACACTAGAGCCACCCACTGGTGCCACGCCTATTGGCACATCTCGGAGAGGGTGACTGTAAAGCGGTCACCCCCCCAGGGAGCTTTGTGACCTAACATTATGATTTAGATAACAAATCTCACCTTCTTTTGCTACTTCAACATACCTGTCTACTAAAACATCCATCAAAGATTCCCGACGACGGTAAAACAACATCTCATGAATTAAATCAGAACATTTCTTCATAGTAATCAAAATAATCGTTACTTGCTATGAGATATTGGAAAGATAAGAACATCGTTTCAGAGTTGTCCGTGACGGCATAAGAAATAAGGCACATCTCAAATGAGATGACTGTAAAGCGGTCACCCCCTATAGCATAGGGAAGGCGACTGCAAAATGGTCGTCAGGCGCTTTTCGGGGAGAATTGTAAAAGACCCCACCAAGCCTCGCTGTGCACTGTGCTGCGCACACGGCAGCACGTGCCATGAAACGACGGCAAGGGTCTCAGGCGTCAGCTTCCTTTGAGTACATTAAGAACTCAAATGTGATCGCCAACCCGCGGGTGGATTACGTAAGTCGCAGACGATTTGCGACAGGCGTAAATCGCGCGGATACCGCTCTCAAACGTAAGCTTTGTAATACGTATTTGCCGATAGCGAATAAACAGATGAAGATCTCAGATGCATACTTTGTCGGATGATCAATGAACAAAAAATTGCATCCTTGCCTGTATGGCTTCCAATTTCAGGCGATTTGTACCGGTGAGTCCTTGGCTGTGCGATAGCTGCTGTCACGTCTGCTGTCGCTATTTTTAGCTTATTAGGGTGCCGTAGTTGGAGGTGCGTGTTCAGTAGTGGATTTTATTCGGCTCAAATGATGATGATTCAATTATTATAAGCATAAGGCTTCTAATAATACTTGATACCTCACAAAAACAAACGTATTGCAACTTATTAATATTTAAAAAGTGTAGCCATGAAGTTTCTTGCCCGTTCTTCTTCATTTTAGAATGCGGCAAGTAAAATCTCAACTATTCATGAGTAGATGGTTTAAATAAATAATTTATTTTATCTTATCTTTTACCTTAAAAAACGTAGAACTTCGTCTCACCATTCATAATGGACCACTTTGTCTTTAGTATAACTGTTTGAATTTGACTCGCATACTGCAACTAAAGTTTAATAATATTGTTGTTCTGTGAGTGGGTTTACTTCAATATTGCAACACTGATAGGTCACATAAATAACTAAAACCAATTTTAAAAGACTTCAATTAGAATACAATCGTATAAATGATGGCCACCATATTTTATTGGCTAGGCCGTTGACCCTGACTGGCACCTGATTAACAAGCGATGTCCAAAACCGCATCCGACTTTTGTTCTGCACTGAAACTGATTTAATATTATTAAGTAGATCTGTAGCTATTGAGTAAAAATCTGCTTTAAGTCAGAGGATGGGTAGAACTCCTAGCTATCATACGGACCGAAGCGAAGAGGGCAATTCAGCTCAGTAATAGTTTAAGACATAGTAATAGTAAGTCAAGTCAAGTCAAGTAGACATAGTAATAGTAAGTTTTCGCGATTATTACTCATTATAATAAAACACTTTTAAACTCATGCCGTGTGGTGCCGGCTACGAATAGCACCAACCCATCTCATCCCGTGGGTGTCGTAAAAGGTGACTAAGGGATTAGACAGAGGATGGGCAGAAGCATCCTGCGAATACATTAGCAGCTCAACTGCGATCGCCAACCCGCCTGCCGGGCGTGGCGATTGTGGCGAAACCTATAAATTTTGCCGAAATGCGTCTTAAAACTAATAATAATGCACGTGAATTTCACCTTGTGCCTTATTTGACTCGTCAGGAGGTAAAACAAACAAATCTATACAGCATCCTCTTCAGACAATGGCACAACAATGCGATTCGATTCCCGGTCAAGGTAACGTGTCAGTCAACTGAGAAGAAAAATTGATGATTTCTGTTTAAAGTAAATAATTAAGTTTGGTACAATGGTACATAGATTTATGTAAAGCATTGTACTTTTGATACACATGAATATTAATCTTACAGCCTTTGGATGCATATAAATATTACTCTTACAGTCTCAAACCCCACTGGTCCAGTACCTATTTTCTGCTCGCTAGATGGAAATAATGTATCTACTTAATGGATGGATTAATGCTGGCTAAAACCACCGAAGCGATCATTTTCTGCACGGAAGGGGGGCTCCAGGTCCTCGTTAGATCACAAGAGCCTCCTATTGGTTCCACGCTTTTAGGCACATCTCGTAGGCGCTAACTGTAGGGCGGTCACTACGTCTACTCAGGCACTTCTCGGAGGGAATATAAAGAATCCCCCTGAAGTCTCACTATGCGCTGTTCTGCGCACACAGACCACGTGCGCACCGCCGTTTCCCGGGTACTGGTACTGTACCTAGTCCGGTTGTGCCTTGTCTGAATTTCTCGGTGGACCAATTAGATTTTTCAGTTAGAAAAGTCACATAAAGGTACGTTTGCCGCAGTGGCTCACCAATTATCCTTCTGCACTACAGATCGCAGGTTAAATTTTCGCTCGGAACTAATATTTGTATAGCCAACAAATAGTTATTCTGGGTGAGATTAATGTATGCAAACTGTGACCACGACACCATAGTATTACAGTAAAAGAAATCATTATTTCAGCTGAAAAACATCCACTGCTGGACTGAAGCCTCCCCCAAAGATTGCCACAACGACCGGTATGGAAAAGAAAATGCAAGAAAGAAATTGTATTGTGGGCTCACTGCGGGGTTTTGGCATAATCGCTTGGGTTGGCGATCGCAGTTGAGTTGTAAATGTACTCGAAGGATGCTGCTACCCATACTACGGCTAATCTTATAGTCGCCTTTTACAACACCCACGGGATGAAATGTGACGGTGGCATTCTTAGCCGGCACCACACGGCTCAAAAAGGAATAGTGCCTTGGTTTTGTACTTTGACTTTTTCTCATAATATGACACATAATTCCGACAATAGCGAACTGTCCTGTGAACGACTTACCTTCATGCAAACACTTTGCGGTCGCCTGCTTGCCGGCCGATTCTGGACTAGTGATGGACGATTACTAAAAACAAAAACATTATTCGATTTTTATTTATCGCTGTGCGCGGTCAGTGGCGATGTGATGTTGGCTTACTTTGTTACCGCTGGTAGTGCGCAAACATATCAATGACCTATTTTGACACCATGTTGTCGGACAAGCTTTATGTAAGTGTTTGAATATCATCATTTCGGCCGAATGAAGTCCACTACTGGACACAGGTCTGCCCCAAAGATCACCACAACGACCGATGGGGTTTTACCATAATCGCCACGCTTGGCGGATGGGTTGGCGATCCCAGTTGAGTTGTTAATGTATTCGAAGGACGCTGCTGCCCATCCTCCGGCTAATCCCTTAGTCGACTTTTACGATACCCACGGGAGGAGATGAGGGGGCAGCAGCGTCCTTCGAGTATATTAACAATTCAAATGCGATCACCAACCCGTCTGCCAACGTGGCGATTATGGCAAAACCCCCCATTGAGCCCACAACACACATATATCGGTCAATGTGGTGATCTTTGGGGGAGGCCTGTGTCTAGCAGTGGACTTCATTCGGCCGAAATGATGATGATGATGATGAATTTATAGGGTCTTCGGGATAATTTGTTTTTTACGGTTGGTGCAGTGGCTGATACAGTCGGCTGCTGCGCTCCGGGTCGTGGTTTCGATTCCCGCACGGAACAAATATTTGTATGATCTGCAGGTAGTTGTTCCGGGTCTGGGTGTATTTCATGTCTGTAAACGCACCCACGACACAGGAGAAATCCTAGTGTGGGGCAACGTTTTTAAAAAAATAAAAATTAATTAATTAAAATTTAATAAATTAAATTAAACAAAAACAAATATAATCACGCTTTATGTAGAACGGAGCCCAAGGCGCCGCCGTCTGGGGCCTGTTTCTGTTCGGGCGGCAGGCTGCCCCTCGCTTGTCGCCCACAGGCCGCAACTCATGGAGGCCGGAGATCGTTCAGCGCCCAGTATGTTTACTGCGGCTTAGAGGAGTTAGATGTCGTCTCTTCCCGTCTCTCTTCATTACTGTTGTCGCGGAGTGCCTCCCTCCGTGTTTCCTTCCCGGTTAGCTCAACTAGGAGGCTCTCTCCACGGCAGCAAGTGACGGAGTTCAGTTATTGTGATTCAATGAAACGTATCATATATGTTATATAGGTATGTTGTTATTCACAACTTCAACACTTCATGCTGATTATTATATAAATTTTAAAATATAGCTTACTATCACAATTTAAGCTAATTAACAATAAGTAATTGTAATATTGCAGGAGACTATTTGTCAGAGCGACAGCTGTGTGTAGAACCACTAGCGTTCAGAATCGAATGTGTAATGCTGAGTGTTGCTAAAAATCGATAGTCAATCGATAGTGTCATGTAACCCCAAATCACTCATACTATCGATTGCCCTATCGAATGTATCGATATTATCAATAGTATCTATAGTATTGATTGGGAGCTTTGCAACAATACTATCGATAGTATCGATAGTGTCGATACTATCGCACTGGGTCGTAAATACTATCGATAGTATCGATAGTCAAAAATCACGTAATACTATCGATAGTATCGATACTATTGTATAATTTCAACTATGGATACTATCGATAGTATTGTTCGATATGTAAAATAAAATCAATAGTATCGATACTATCGATCGGCCAATCGATAGTATGAATGTTTTAGGGGTAGTCCTATCGATAGATAGATAGTCGATTTTTAAACAACACTAGATCAAAATATGAACGATTCGACACCACAATACTAAATTCGAATTTTGATTTGAATAAAGAATGAATCATGAAGTGGACAGTGATGGAGATAAAAGGTAGGAAGTCATGAAAGAGGTTGATTGAAATGAAGATGAAGGATGACTTCGTCACACTGTCATCTTGGGAACGTGGCTTAACACGTGCATCCCCATAGTCCCCCAGATGCACCGTCGTAAAGGAATATTGCCATAATCGAATGCATATGTCTGCCGCAAGCCTTCAGAAAAATGCGAATCCAACATCATAATTAAATCAATAAGCAAATTATTATTTCTTCACAATTTGTACAAAAACGATCAATTTGTACAAACCCAGTAGCAAATGGTAGCAGAACAAATTACCTTTAATGTAATTGAAGGTAGGTTCGTACCGCAACTATGGCCATTTATGAGCAATTTTTTATTTAATTTCGACACGCTATGGGAACATCCTTCAGATATACCTTTAGATTACTTTAAGTAACCGCTTTGGACTCTGCTTGTCTCATTGATGCAATGGCGTGCATAAATTGCTCAATAAACCTGTTTAAACTACACACTACAATGGCGGCTTAGTTCAAAGAGCTCAGTAATGAATTTGAACATCTATGTTATGTTTTAAAAGTAAAAAGTTCAGTGTTACCAGTCCGAATACGCGTTTGGTTTCATGTACTGTTAGTTTTTAAAGCGTTTAGTCATTAATAGTGTTTAGATTTTAATCTTTTGGTTATTCATGCCTCAATGATCTTTCTTTCTTTCTTTCTTCTCTTTCTTTCTAGTGATACAAATCTTTGTTTGTTCTATAGGCATTCCTACAGCATTCATCCGATTGAGTTGAAACTTGGTGGAGTCGTTGTTGACGCTTGAGAGAAAAAAATTGACATAGACAAATAACTGCATATCTGAAAGAGGCATTGATTTGCAACACATTATCTAAGTTACATAAAGGTTAATTCAAAGTAAAGTTAAGTTATAATAAAACAATTTTAAACGGATTCTATCGCGTATATTTTTGATTTTTGATTTTCCTGACGTTTCGAATACTTTGCAGCATTCGTGGTCGCAGGATGACTAAGGTGACAGGCGTCGTTACAGATTTTAAAAAGTTATTTTATTTTATCTACTGTACGTACCGTTTTTTTTTTGAGTAAAATTGTACGGTAGATAAAATAAAATAACTTTTTAAAATCTGTAACGACGCCTGTCACCTTAGTCATCCTGCGACGAATGCTGCAAAGTATTCGAAACGTCAGGAAAATCAAAAATCTAAAATATACGCGATAGAATCCGTTTAAAAGTGTTTTATTATAATGTGTAATAATCGCGAAAATCTAAGACATTACTAAAGTTAAGTTCCTTTTTTTATGCAACATGGAGTCGAGACGAGCCACTTATTCACCTGGTGGTAAGCGACTTGCCTGCTCTTAACACTTGTAATGCTACCCAGAACTAGTTCTGCGTAGCACATATGAACACCGCGCTCGTCACCTTGAGACATTAGTCGTTTAGTCTCTTCTCCCCCAGTAATTTCGCTAGCTACAGTGCCTTTCCTACTTCATTTCGGCCGAATAAAGTCCACTGCTGGACACAGGCCTCCCTCAAAGATCACCACAACAACCGATATCGGTGTGTTGTGTGCTCACTGGAGGGTTTTCGCCACGCTTGGCAGGCGGGTTAGCGATCGCAGTTGAGTTGTTAATGTATTCGAAGAACGCTGCTGCCCATCCTCCGTCTAATCCCTTCGGCGGCTTTTACGACACCCACGGTAGGAGATGGGTACCACATGACACGCCTTTCCTACTGGAGCACAGCAATGTCTAAAGTTGAAACACTACTGCTTGGCAGCAGATTATCTGGCATTACAGTGGTACCCTTTTTTACTGATTCGGTAGAAATACGTCATGTACTTCCGCCGCCCCGGGGAAGTACGGAGGAATATGCCGCACTCCGATCGGCTAAATCTACCGGAGTGGTCATCTTCGGCACCGAAGGAAGGCTCCAGGAACTCGAATAATTGCCATCTAGAGACACTCATTGGTGCCACGCCACGCGGTCACCTCCTCTAGCGCAGAGGAGGCGACTGTAAAGAGCATTCGGAATTCGATTCCCAGGTCAAGCAATATTCTGGAGCCCTTAGCTGCCGAACGAACGTGCACTAAAGGGCCATCCAAATGGTGTCATATCCATCACAGTTCAAATGGCTGCGCTTTGCACGTGCCGGCTATCCGACAAAGGGTGAGATTCAGAAACGAGTCTAAGCTAAGTTTACGCTACCATCTGTCAAAATTAGGGGCGTAAGTAGTGCATTTTGACAGATGGAAGCGTAAGTTCACGCTTAGACTCGTTTCTGAATCTCACCCTAAGTAGAACTTAGAGGTATTATATTAACACTATTTATGCGTTCTCGTATGCAAGAACCGGATAGTGCATAATTTATCTGGGTAAAGAAAGATTATATTATCGTAATACCTACCTACTTGAAAATTCTTAGTATGTCCATTAACGGTACTACAGTTAATTTAAAGAAAACTGTTCAACAATGTAAACAAATATAGTTTTTAAACTAACATGATCACTAACATTATTGATAGAACTGAAAACCATGGAACTGGTCGGTATCTAGTTTTCAGTTCTGATCTAAGCAAAGTATATTTTATTCGACAATCTGGAGGGGCTCGTAGTATATTAGCTGCTCTGGATCTGCAAGATTAAGCTGCACTTGCTGCCATGATGCCTTAGACTGGTGATCTTTAAACTTTACCCTTTCGGTGATCTTTTTTTATAGGTCCCAGTGGAAATTCATCATGAACTTCCTCCGCCCCGAGGAAGGACGAAGGGGCATGCCAGCCTCCTACCGGCTAAAACCACTCGGTCGCGGTCGGCACCTAAGGGGGGCTCCAGACCCTCGTATGATCACACTAGAGCCGTCCACTGGTACGACGCCTACAGGTACATCTCGGAAAGGGTGACTGTAAAGCGGTCAACACAAACAATCTCTCGGGGGTCCCCGGGGGGATTGTAAATGGTCCCTCGAAGCGTCCCTGTGCGCTGTACTATACGCACAGGGCAATGCGTGATCGCATGCGCACCACCGTCTTCTCGTCTACTCCCAATATACGCACCCGCAAACCCAGAGGCCCCCCCACCTTATAGCGACGGCAGGGGGTTTCATGCGTATAGGGATTAGGCGCCAGGGCAGTTGTTACCCCGGCGCCGTCTCCTCCCTATTCGAGAGGGATCAGCCCTCTCTTGATCCCTCTTGATCTGCAGTCTCCTTCTGAATCATAACGCTCTCATAGAATGGGTTTGTCAGGCTTAAGTCTGGCAGGGGACTCTGACAGTCTGAGTTGATTGATTAAAGTTGCATGGTTACACCACGGACAGCAACTACGCTGGTGCCCAAAACGCAGAGCAGGCATGGCAGAGGCTTCGGAGGTCGCAGGTGTGCAGATTGGGGACTCTGAAATACCCAGACCAGGATGCAACATCGAGTCCGGCGCAAGAAACCAAAATGGTCACTAGGTACAGAAAATTCCTCGTTTAGCAAAGAAGCTTATATCAAGCTGTAGTCTGTGATGAGCTTTTTATAAAGAACTTAACATGACTATATTTAAGTATGAAACGGTATATTAACTGATTATCGAAAAAAACACCATATTGCTTTGTTTACAATGCTGGAACATTGTGGTTAAATCGACTTTACTTCACATACTGCATGCTTCTCACGTTCACAAAAGGTTTTGCAACTAACACGTTTGACGTTACATTTGTAATTTATGCTTCAATACTGGTTTACAACATCTATGGGAAATATCCATGGGATGCCAGGAAAGTGTTCCAGATCCTAATCTTGCCGTGTCAGTTGCATAGATTTATGGTATTTGGTTACATAACCTCTAGTTTAGTCCAAGTTTTCTTATAGGTCAAGAAGAAGGTGCTCTAGTGTGATCATACGAGGACCTGGAGCTTCCCTCAGGTGCCGAAGATGACCGCTCCAGTGGTTTTAGCCGGTAGGAGTCTAATACTCCTTCGCCCTTCCCTGGGGCGAAGGAAGCTCATGAAGAATTTCCACTGGGCACCAATAAAAAAATAAAAAAACGTCTATAAGAAGGTATAGTTGTTCAGTTCTTCTCTAGAGCAACTGTAAATTGGAAACTGGTTGGTGACTTTTTTGCAACTATACAGGGTGTCCAGTAAATAGCACGACATACTGCATGGGGTGAGAGCTTGGGTCAATACCTACCAAAAAAACACAATATATGTTCAGCAAAATCTTACGGATTTACAGTAGGGCAAAATTTTCCGAAATATCGAAAAATCTCTACCTTGACACACATTTTTAAGCATCTCGTAATGAAAAATTCCTTTTCTAGTTTTTTTTACCTCAAATTATTTATGAATAGTTACTTTACTCATTGATAAGTCTTTATTCTCTTAAAAACTAAAATGTTTTCAAGAAATACAATTTTCATTTAAATTTTCACAGTACAATTTTCTTATCAATAAAATTTTGTTCTACTGTAAATCCGTAACATTTTGCTGGCCATATACTGTTTTTTTGGTAGGTATTGACCCAAGCTCTCACCCCCTGCAGTATGTCGTGCTATTTACTGGATACCCTGTATAATGTAAGTGATTTGTTCTGCAGGGGTGTAAAAGAGTCGATGTTACACATATTGTGTGACTGCGACGCTCTTGCTAGACGGAGGGCGAATCACCTGGGAACAGCTTATCCTGTACCAGATGATAATGCGCAGTTCCTGGCACAATTGCAGTGTACCTTTTTTTTATAGGTGCCCTGTGGAAATTCTTCATGAACTTCCTTCGCCCCGGGGAAGGGCGAAGGGGTATGCCGGACTCTTACCGGCTAAAACCACTGGGGCGGTCATCTTCGGCACCTAAGGGAGGCTCCAGGTCCTCGTAAGATCACACTAGAGCCGCCCGCTGGTGCCACGCCTAAAGGCACATCTCGGAGAGGGTGACTGTAAGGTGGTCACCCTCCCGGGGGGGTTGTAAAGGATCCCGTAAAGCGTCCCATGGCAATTGCAGGGTACCTAAAAGAACTCTTCAATGTGCCACGAACGGCAAAACCCCCCAATGAGCACAAAACACAAACCGATGGGCTCCACATCCGACCCGATCGTTGTGGGAATTTTTGGGGTCTGTCTAGCAGTGGACGTTTTTCGGCTGAAATGATGATGATGACTTCATCAAAATCAAGAGGTCCAAAGCGGCAACTTCTTCCTATAAATTACTACTTTTACACAACAAATAATTTCTAGGTCAACAGCACAATCATATCCTCTAACATAAAAACATAAATGATTACAAGTAAGAGAATTACAGTACAAAAACATGATTCGAATTAAAATAAATTGTTCAAAATATCCACTTAATTGATAATTTAAAGCTAACAATCACTGGTGGATAATGGCAGTAGAGCCATTAAATAATTTGGAGTCAACGATATTAGGTAGCTATAAATCTTGCGATACGCGATCGCGGTCGTGAAGGTGCGTACACGCAACCTTAGAGTATGTAAGTAGATAAAGGTAGGAAGCATTTATATTCCTTGAAACACTTTTAAGTTTTTTAATCGTTGCTCCACAATAGGATTTCTCCTTTGTCGTAGGTGCGTTTACAGACACAAATTCTACAGAAAATACACCCAGACCAGGAACTACCTGCAGATCACACAAATATTTTTTCCGTGCGGTAATCTAACCCGCGACCAGGAGCGCAGCAGCCGACTGTATCAGCCACTGCACCAACCGTGCCGTTAATTTGGTTAGTTTACCTATGTTGGTAACGCCATCTCTCTAATGTGTAAGAACTAATTAAAATACGTCTTGCGCGGGCGATCATCCCTACCACCTCCCCACTCGCACGCTAACCAACCGCGGTCGTTGAATATGCCGTGACCTATATCTAGTATGAAAAAACTCTTGAGCCTAATCGGAAGCTGCTCAAAACTACTCACCGCGGTCTTCTGGCAATCTTGCTGAAGACTATCGCCGTCCAATTCGTTGGACTGCACTATAGACGCCTATAAAGTTTTGTGATTACTTATCCGCCCGCGGGTGTAAAACTGAGTGACGTATTGTGCTGTGCCACGTGTTCTTGCCTATGCGTGTGAATCCTCGCCAGCCATTTGGAAGAGAGAAGACCTACATCAGAGGCGTGCTGATACTAAAGAGCGGCCAGCTCCAAGGTAAGGCGTGCACCTAATCCTCTCTCCAACGATCGCCCCGCCTATATCCGCGTGTTTTCCATTTAATTTTTCTCATCTTTTACCAGCATCCTTCGAATACAGTCCACTTCCAAAAACATAGTTGATAGTCGCATACTTTATGAGGTTGTTCTCATTCCGCAATATAATCGCCAAACCATATGTGATTAATGTATCTTAACACAGGACAGACTTAGGACAGGGTGCGACCCAAAAAGACCCTGTATATATTTCGATATTGATGCTATATAAAATGACAATCATTACGAATTGTGAATATGTCCAAAGTTATACTATTTACAACAAGTAGCGAAAACTTTACTGATTCCGTATCATCATCAATAGCCCATAGCAGTCCATTGCTGGACATAGGCCTCTCCAAAGTCGAGCCACTGACACGATCCTCGACTTTTCTCTACCAGTTCATGCCAGCCTGTGAAGATCGACACTCTACCAAGCCTCAGGTCACCCTACACTACGTTTGCCAAGCCGCGGTCTCCACTCAAGAACACGTTTGACCCAACGGCCATCAGTTCTACGGCTAATATGGCCAGCCCATTGCCACTTCGATCCGATGGGCTACGTCGTTGACTTTGGTTCTCTGTCGGATCACCTCGTTTCAGATTCGATCCTTCAGAGAAACGCCAAGCGTAGCCCTCTCCATAGCTTGTTGAGGCCTGCCTGGGGGGCGGCCTTTTACCAGGCGCTCCCCTCCGCTATAGGGGGTGACCGACTTACAGCCATCCCCTCCGAGATGTGCCTATAAGCGTGGCACCAATTGGCAGCCCTAGTGTGATCGTACGAGGACCCGGAGCTCCCCTTCGGTGCCGAAGATGATCGCTCCAGTGGTTTTCCCCGGGACGGAGAAATTACATGACATATTTCCACCGAGACAATAATAAAAATAAAGATATACACAACTCATCTTACCAAAACTTCCAAAATGTGAGGTGTTTCAAAACTCAAAAAAAATAAAAAAAAGTTAAAGAAAAATTTCAAAATAATAAATATTTAGTCTATATTCATTTATAATTTAATTTCCTGCGCAACTAACCGATTTCGGACACAAGTGATGAAATGTGAACTCGATTAAGTATCATCATCATATCAGCCACAGGACGTCCACTGCTGAACAAAGGCCTCCCCCTTATATTTCCACAACGAGCGGTTACATGCCGCCCTCATCCAACGACTCCCAGCGACCTTCACCAGGTCGTCTGTCCACCTCGTTGGAGGTCGTCCCACGCTGCGTTTTCCGGTGCGCGGTCTCCATTCTAGAACCTTTGTGCCCCAGCGGCCATCAGTTCTACGAGCAATGTGCCCTGCCCATTGCCACTTCAGTTTACTAATCCTTTCAGCTATGTCGACAACTTTAGTTCTTCTACGGATCTCCTCATTTCTGATTCGATATCGTAGAGAAATACCAAGCATAGCTCTCTCCATAGCTCGCTGAGTGACCTTGAGCTTTCTTATGAGGCCCATTGTGAGTGACCACGTCTCTGTTCCATATGTCATCGATTAAGTATACTAAACAGTAATGTCTTAGATTTTCGCGATTATTACACATTATAATAAAACACTTTTAAACGGATTCTATCGCGTATAACTTAGATTTTTGATTTTCCTGACGTTTCGAATACTTTGCAGCATTCGTCGCAGGATGACTGTCATCCTTAAAAGTGTTTTATTATAATATACTAAACAGATTATTCGATCTTATGATAAGAATTCTTATTCTTTCATGTCGCGTGTCAGAGTTGTTCAATCCGCCCACATACTGCAAACCGACTGCCGTCTAACCACAACAACCGGGAGTGACGATTTTACGTGCCCTCCGAAGCACGGAGACGCTCAGTTCAAATACCACTAAGCGGTCACCCATCCATATACTGACCGCGCCGACCATTGCTTAATCTTGCCAATCGTTTACCGATCAATAAGAACAATTGGCTACGAGTGCCTCATTTTAAAAATGATATAGTTAAATACAACATGGTTTTAATGTAACATTTGTTACATTTCATGTTTGTTTAAACATATTGCCTCTGCCCTGTAATCTCTTTATCACCCTATGGTTGACTGGTAGAGGTTGCCTACAGCATTAAGTCCGCCTATGTACTGTAATGCTGCATAAAGTTGAAATAAATAAATAAACATGGTCGATGAAATTCACTTCTGCGAACTTGTTTAATCTTCTGCAACATTCTGTAATCGTACACGCATCGTCTTTATTTTACATAGCAATCTTGTTAGTGTCACACACTTGTAACAGTGATATTTCAAGATTTCCTTTAGTAAATACCACCAACCACCATCACCATCATCATCATCAAGGACGTCCACTGCTGAACTCCTCTTCATAGACTTCCGCATCGACCGGTTACATGCTGTCCGCAACCAACGACTCCCAGTGAGCTTCATCAGTTCGTCTGACCAGATTTCAGAAGTGATTACTGGCAAATTCCCCCCAAAATGTCTACGCAATCGTAAATCTCTAGCGGGGAGGCCTTTTTTCAGCACTGGACGTCTTATGGCTGATATGATGATGATGATAATTATATTATATTTTTATTTCACTCAACCAAGGTTTGCAGTTCTCTGCTGCACATCATATATAATAAGGATGAAGAATTTGATCTTGTTACCCAGTATATTGACATAAATAACCCGGAGACATTTCTTAAAGAAAAAAACATTTATTAAAAAAACCCGTGAAACAACGTACTTCCTCTGCCCCGGAGCAGGGCGGAGAGGCATGCCGGACTCCTACCGGCTTGAACACGAGGAGTGGTCATCTTCCCTGGTCCCTTTGGTGGCAGGGATACAAAATCTCTTCATCTAGAGCCGCCCATTGCTACCACGCCTCTAGGCACATCTCGACTGTAAAGCTTTTACCCCCTCTAGAGGGAGGTGACTAAAATGGCCGCCCGTACGATTCACCGGAGCCTCGCTTTGAGCTGTACTGCGAACACGCCAGCATGTGACCAAGCCACCATCTTCCCGGGTATCACTCGGTAAGAGCATACAGATTCCCCAACCTGCATGCCCTTGACTACCGAGGCTCCCACCATTTATATCCAAACAAAACGAACTCTAGCAACAAGTAGCGCAACTTCAAAAAGAACGAGACACTTCTTACTCTTATTGTTGCTATGAGTATTGGATGTGCATTTCCTAGTCAAATCCAGAATAACTTAAAACCAATAAAATGCTGTCTACGCTTGTAATCGCAGCGCAGGTACACACTGCTACACATCAACCTACACATATCTAATTTAAGCTGCTCTCCCATCGTAAGGAAAGCGAGATCATCATATACTGAAAATGTACAGTTTGATATTAGCCGAGCGTACGATTCCCACACGGAACAACTGGTAAATAAACCGAGTCTCTATGTTTTTGCGTGTGAGATTTACGACTATTTAAACTCATATCAACAACAACTAAGTGAAGATAAACTGTACATACGACCCCTGAGGTGGTGAAACTAGTAAGACATAGCGCTTATAAAAAAAATCAGAATACATACTAGAAACAATTATGAGCCTGACAAATTGCACACATGTTCATCTTCGCAACCTAATCTCCTCAAGACATTGGCTGCCGGCGATTTCAGAGAATTTCGCAACAACGATTTGGAACTATGAATGGGAACATTGCACAAAGTGGCTAATGTCCGGCCACTGTGCATATTTATTGCTCAATAGAAGACACTCATTATTTATTCTGTTATATTTTGGTATAAATACGGTCTTGTAAATTAGGATTATCTTACGTTCCGCTATTAATTACTGTCGCCAATAATAGATATTCAGCGTGGAAACATATAATTAATTAACTTGCGTTAGCATAAATTTACATCGCATTTTGTATGCGTTAGACATTTAATACCCGATGTCCGTCTTCTGTCGTCTGGTCGTCGTCTGGCCGTGTGGTGCCGGCTCAGAATACCACCACCCCATCTCCTCCCATGGGTGTCGTAATAGTCGACTAAGGGATTAGCCGGAGGATGGGCAGCAGCGTCCTTCAAGTACATTAACAACTCAACTGCGATCGCGAATCCACCTGCCAAGCGTGGCGATTATGGCAAAACCCCCCAATGAGCCCGCAACACATCCATATCGGTGGTTGTGGTGATCTTTGGGGCAGGCCTGTGTCCAGCAGTGGACTTCATTCGGCCGGAATGATGAAACGATGTCCGTCTTCTGTCGTCTGGTCGTCATCTGGCCATGTGGTGCCAGCTCAGAATACCACCACCCCATCTCCACCCGTGGGTGTCGTAAAAGTCGACTAAGGGATTAGCCGGAGGATGGGCAGCAGTGTCCTTCGAGTACATTAACAACTCAACTGCGATCGCCAACCCGTCTGCCAAGCGTGGCGATTATGGCAAAACCCCCCAATGAGCCCACCACACACCCATATCGGTCGTTGTGGTGCGGTGGTGTACTTTGGGGGAGGCCTGTGTCCAGCCGTGGACCTTGTTCGGCCAAAATGATGATGATGATGTACGTCTTCCATAAAATGCGATTTGCGGACGGAGGGTCCGTCGCCCGATCAGGGAGAGCCCCGAGACAGCGGCACGCCATTTTTATTGCGCGCTTCTTTGGAAGACTGTGCGGCTGGCCAAGCTGCACAGTGCGACGGAGCCCACCAGATTTAGTTGCGGAACAAGTGCTGGGCGCCTGCGAAAAATACGCGACCAAATTTAGCACCCCCTGTGTAAGGTAGGTCGAAGAAACATCGAGACAGCCGAGATCAGTGGGCCTAACGTTAAATACTATAAGATACGGTAAGTGATAATATTGTTTTTTTAATGAATAATTTACACTAACAAGGACCTTTCTTTATAGGTCTCCAATGGAAATTCTAAATGAACTTCCTGGGTATGCACCGAAGGGCTGCAGCTCCTCGTAAGATCACACTAGAGCCGCCCATGATGCCACGCCATTAGGCACATCTCGGACGGGATGACTATAAAGTGGTCACCCCCTCTAAGTTAAGGAAGGCGACTGCAAAAAGTTCGCCCCCCAGGCACTTCTCGGGAAGGATAGTAAAGAGCGCTGGCAAGGACCTATAATGGTAAGCTGCTGGTACTGCATGACATCACTATAAGCAGCACTATTTGTAATCCTAAAATATAACTGCCCAACTCTTTATCCAAATACGACTAAATAAGTCTAGCGTAAGTGTCCTCTAACGTTTAATGTCACAATAGTTCATACTGGGAATAAGGTAATGTACGACCAGCCCATTTGAGGTAAAGGCTTGGGTAAATTCTCAGTTAAGATAAATGGTCAAATTATAATGAACCATAGTTTGATGCCAAAAAAGAATAACCTTATATTCTTTGTTATTTAGCTTAGAGTTGAATTGTTTTAGGAAACTATCATCATATCATATCGGCCATTTATACGTCCACTGCTGAACACAGGCCTCCCCCATAGATTTTCACAACTGTGTCATTGTTCTGGGAGGTATTTGCTTTACTCACCACGCTTGGCAGGCGGGTTGGTGAGCGCAGTATGGCTACCGTTTCACAGAAGGGACGCTGCTGTCCATCCCTCTGGTTTAGATTCCCTTAGTCGCCTTTTACGACATCCACAGGAGGAGATGGAGTGGCGCTATATTCTTAATCGGACACCACACGGAATCCGTGATCCATGGAAAACTATATTAAAAATTAAAATGGATCGAAAGTTGATCGAAACCAAAACGGTTGCTAACATTTTGAACTAACACAGGTACTAAAATTGACATTAAATAAACCCTTAAATCCCTATCTTAAATGTCAAAAATTTACATTGAAATGAAACTAAATTGAGATTACTGAAATTCGACTGAACTTGAGGAGCAGAATAGTAATTTTTTGTCAATTAATGTTTTAATCTCAGTTCATAATTTCGGCCGAATGAAGTCCACTGCTGGTCACAGGCCTCCCCCAAAGATCACCACAACCACCGATATGGATGTGTTGTGGGATCATTGGGAGGTTTTGCCATAATCGCCACGCTTGGCAGGCGGGTTGGCGATCGCAGTTGAGTTGTTAATGTACTCGAAGGACACTGCTGCCCATCCTCCGGCTAATCCCTTAGTCAACTTTTAAGACACCCATGGGAGGAGATGGGGTGGTGGCATTCTGAGCCGGCAACACACGGCTAGCCGGCATCAATCTCATTTCGGTGGACTTTTATCCTCATCACTTCTTCCGCCTCGGGAAGGGCGTAGGGGCATGCCGGACTCTTATCGGTTAAAACTCCACGGTATTCTTCCACTTACCTCTAGCTGGGGATGAGGTGATTGCTTTATCAGCATTAGACTCCACCACCGGCTGGTATCGGCCCGTCACTATCTATCTGTGACCTGCGACCTGGCCAGCTGCATCTACCTAGCGTGGTACAAGGACGAGGCGCGCGCAGAACACACGCACCGTCGTCTCAGGCCTTTTTCTGGTCGGGCGATGGACTGCCCTTGGTTCGTCGCCCGCAAGCCGCTTCTCATGGTGGCTGGAGATCGTTCAGCGCCCTCCTCTGGCGCTCGTGTTCGGTACGTTTCTTGCGGTGGGGATCAGAGGTGATCACCTCCCATCCCCGCTCTGCCGCCTCTTATGCTTGCGTCACGTACTCGCAAAAGGAGGCGACGGTATCCCACATGAGAACCAACCCTCTGATTTGCTTCCACAAGAAGGTTGTGTCCACAGTGTGTTCTCGATGCTTCACCGGCTCGCGGAAGAGTAAAACTCCACAGGCTTACTGGAACAAGAATTTACTTATCGGAAGGAGAGCGAAGGCTTTTATCAAGAACAGTGACTTTTGTGAATATTGTTATAACAACACTAACTTTGGCAAGTATGATTTTGTACCTCATAAGAAATAAAATTAGATTTAGCCAGAGTTAGCCCAAGAGTTTACCGAATAATCCGAGCAGTTGCCCTTGCATTTAACCAATTGTTATTGTTTATTTAATGTAAATTTCAGTACCTGTGTCAGTTAAAAATGTTAACAGAATACCATTTTGGCTTCGATCAACTTGTGATCCATTTTCGATCTCGTCTCAAAATAAATTCACGTTTGAGATTGATTATTAGTTTTGTGACATTGAGACTAGATTGGAACTATATTTTGAACACTTTGAATTCCGACAATTAGCCGTCTGATAGCATTTGTTATAATTGAATAAGAATAGAATAATTTATTTATTTAACAATCACACAGTTTTTAATTACACACAAGAAACTTGCTTAGATAAGGGAAATACAGAAAACAATACTGAAATGGCGGTGGACCCCAAACTAGGCACAGCCTGTATCTTGGTGGCCCAATCATAGCTGAATATTTAGTTAATGTTGTGTTCTGTTAGCGCAGCACATTAACACGCTGAGAGTTTATATTATATTTAGCAGTACGGATGGTAGCAGATTGGAAACTAGGTGTGTAAGTGTAATTGTGTTTGTGTAAGAGTGAAAGAGCCTGTGTGTGTGTGGGAGCGCGCACGAGAGCGCACACGCATATGGGTAGGTTTCCTTTATGGAACAAGTAATCTTTCGGTTTCATCGTATGTTCGTCCTTGTAACCATTCCTTAAGTATTTTTTTGGCCTCGAACTGATTTCCAGGAATGTTAACAGTTCTGCCCATTGCATTAAATATGCGTATGGGCATAAACCATGAAAATCGAGTGCCGAACGTGGTTCTTGGCTTTGGAGGTGGAATTCTGTCCGCGCCTTTTCTACCCCTTCGAGTGCGACTCAACTCATTCCCATGTTGTTTTATAAGGTTAGAGACTGATCCCAAGATGTAGAGTTGACGGACACGTAAGACACCAGCTTCCCTGTAAACCTCGTCAGTAGGATATCTTCGCGGTCTGCCTAACAACACCTTAAGAACTGCCCGCTGGGCCCTTTCCACCTCCAGCATGTAAGTCTTGAGAGCACTGCCCCAGACGCCTATACAGTATTGCAGGAGAGATTGGCACAGGGAGATGTAGACTTGCTTGCATATGTATTCAGGAGCACTACCACGAAGGTGCTTCATGACAAATATAAATTTTCGTATTGTTTTAGAGAGGGTTGAAATGTGTTCTTTAAACGAAAGGTTCTGGTCTATTATGATACCAAGATATTTAGTAGAATTCACTCTGCGTATAGTGCTACAAATGCAGTTTCTGACGGAGGCTGAAGCAGTTTTTGAGGCGCTGCAGCAGCTTTGGTGAATTGTCATTGTGTCCATATTAGGATGACTGGAATGGGAGATATGGAATGCAATAAAATTAGTTTTTTTTAAATTCAGGGTAAGAAGGTTTTTATCAAGCCATTCAGTGACGACACACATACCTGCTTCTGCTGCGTCCACGGCATCCGCCCAAGTATCACCATGGAATATAATTGCAGTGTCGTCTGCATAACAAATAACGTCTGAATGAGGGATTTTCAAATTTAGGATATCGTTCATATACATGTTAAACAATGTCGGACCTAAATTGCTGCCCTGTGGTACCCCGAAGCTTATTGGGAGGCTTCCACTGACACTGTCTTCAATCTTAACAAACTGATGCCTATCGGACAGATAACTACTAAACCAGTCCAAAGAGACACCCCTTACGCCAAAGCATTCCAGTTTCTTGAGCAGTATTGGAAGCGAGACAGTGTCGAATGCCTTGGCTAGGTCGAGGAAAACAGCAACCGTTCGGAGGCCCTTGTCGACCTTAGAGGAGATGATGTCAGTTAAAAGCCTAACTGCTTGTTCAGTGGACTTTCCATGCCTAAATCCAAACTGTCGTTCTGAGAGCAGCTTGTGTTTTTCCAGGAAACCACCAAGTCGTTTGTTAACTAGCTTCTCCAAGATTTTTGATAACACACTTAGTAGAGAAATTGGCCTGTAGTTATCAGGACTCTCTTTGGGGCCATTTTTATAAATAGGGGTGATTACCGCCATCTTCCAGCAATTGGGGAAAGTTCCTGATTCCATACTCAGATTGCATATGTACGTTAAAGGTTCCAGTATGTATTCCTTGATACGCTTGAGCAGCAAGGGCCTGAAGCCGTCGGAACCTGGTGAACTGTCGTCCTTGAGATCAGCTATGATGCTACCAATTTCTCTGTGGTCAGTTGGGTAAAGAAAAAGAGAGTTTTGAGAAATCTTGTCATACTTAGTTCCGCTACAAAGATCTTCCTGCGATAACATCAGTTTGTTTAAGATTTTTGCTGCCAGGTTCTTACCCACAGAGACAAAATGATTATTGCAATTGTCAATTGACGACAAACAGTTTTCATTGGCATTTAACAGTTCGCGGTTGGCATTGACTTGTTTGGGAATTTGACATATCTCTTTTAAGATCCGCCAAAGTTTCTTAGGTTGCTTGGTATTATTTTCTAATTGCTTTCTTTCATAGTCTGCCTTGCGTTTGCGGAGGATGTCATTACAAAAATTTCTATATCGGGAGTATACAATTTTCAAATCTTCGTTTTGCGGCTGGAGTCTCACTTGGGAGTGTAAGGAGTCTCGGTGCCGCATGCACCTTATAAGCCCTGGAGTAATCCATGGTTTTAAGCTACATTTTGAGCGACTAATTTTGATTTGTTGTGTATTTTTCTTTATGATGTCTGACAATATTTCATTAAAAAGTGACACTGCGTCGTTGACCTCTGTTTTTGATGTAAGTTCTGTCCAGTTGACTTGACTCATCGCATCTATTACCTTAGAGTAGTCCGTTTTAAATGTGAACCTTTTCCTGGTGGTCAGATTGATAGCGTTGGAGAAATTTGTACCGAGCAAAATAAGGTCATGGTCTGTCATAGACGATTTACAAATTACTCCCAGTGTGTTTGTGCCTTTGGTTTTGATAAAAGCATGGTCTATGCAAGTTTTACCTCGAGTTGGACTAGTGATAGTAGGCAGGAAACCGTGTTCGGCCAATAGGCATTGGTAAATAGTGTGAGTGGCATTCGGGGATTTGTCTAGTAGGTCAATGTTCATGTCACCCGTTACGATTGCGCATGTGTTGGTTTTCAAGCCGCTCAAACAGATATCCAAGGAGTTCAAGAATCTTTCAGTGTTAGTAATTGAGGGTGAGCGGTAGATACCAAGGAGTGTAATATTGTTCTGAAAATTAATTACGAGGCAGTTAGCATCTTCAAATTGTGGTTCGGTGACTGAAACAGAATAGGTGTCTTTCACGTATATGGTTACTCCACCACTTTTGTTAATATTCTTTGTTGTGTGGTAGCTGTTATAACCAGGTAACTGGTCTATTACAGAGTATTCGTTTAACCAACACTCGGTCAGGACAATGGCGTCAAATTGGCAGTTGATGCGGTGTAGAACAGTTAACAAGTTAAGGAAATTTTTATTTAGACTTCTGATGTTACATGTTAAAATTTTGAAGTTATGTTTTAAAAGTAAATTCTGACATTGTTCGGGTTTATCAACGGTGCGGCATGATATGCTCAAAGTTTCGTCTATTTCGTTTGATAAGTCAACGTTATCCATAGTCTATTGGTAATGTAATTGGAATAGAAGAAAATATTAAAATTATTTTTGCCGCATTGTTGCATAATAGTACAACTAATATGTAAAAGGAATTATTGTGGTAGGTTTTGTGCTGTGTTCTGATTATATTTATGTTTTTGTATGTGTGATGTAAAAATGACTGTGGTGAGAGATGTTTGTTCAGGTAAGAGAATTGTTTTTTGTGTGTGTAATTTGAAACCGGTGCTGAGTAAGTGACGATTATTAACTTCCAAGGAGAAATAATCGCTAGGGTTGAAAAGTAATAGTAATTTAAATAGTAAAGTAATTGATTAATACATTCCAATTCAATGATCAAAATTGCATGCAACTTATCTAAAAATATAATGAAGTCATACAACTTCTTTTCTGCGGAATACGTTGCATGATATGGGATCAATAATTTCGTGTTGTATGTTTCACAATAGAAGATTATATTAAGCGTACTGTGCCTCAGGAGCCAGGTCAACACTGTTCTATACTGGTTTGAGTTGAGGTAGAGATTCGCCGCTAGTAAGGAAAAGATCCAAGTCTTTAGTATTCTTAATGAGTATGGCCGGTTTTCCTTCCATTTTACGGACAAGTATTCGGCCACTATTAGTCCAACAATATTTGTGTCCTGTCGCCTGTGCTCGTATCCTTGACTCACGAAATAACAAGCGGTTTTCCTTTGTTAGATGATCATTTACAAAGATCTTGCGAATAGGTCCTTCGATATCAATATCTTTGGAAGATAGGTTGCGCCTAGTCTTTGATGCTTTAATGAACTCGTCTTTTTTTGCCCTTCTCAGAAGTTTAACAATGACTGGCCTAGGAAACTTGGAGTCTGAGTCGGATTTCAGGTCTCTTTTTAATCCTGCGCGGGCAGTCCAGTCTATGTCGTCAGCCGTTAGCTGAACTCCAAGTCTAGACGCCGTTACTAAGATAGTATGGTGAAGGTTTTCAGTGGCAGATTCTTGAATACCTATTATCTCTATCTCATTTCGCATAGCAGTCTGCATCTGCTGATTTAGTTGATCCTTTAGATAGCCTATTGTTTCCTCCAGGGCGGTTACTTGCAAATTGTTTTGCTCAAGGACTTTAATTCTCTCATCATAACTGTCAAGACGTGCGTTACACTTGTTAACGCCTTCATAAAGACACTTCAGTGTGCTTTTAAATTCATCCAAGTCTGTTCGCATGAGGCGTATTTCAGTTATAAGATCGGCATACGACACCGAGTTCTCGAGGACATCTCTAATGGGTGAACCCATGGCCATACGCTTGTGGCCTCGTGATTGGGTATTCACGTTCGAGGCATCCAACTCAGCGCATGCGGCCACGGTGGTGGGGAGGCGCACAGGAGTGTTGCTATTATCAGTACGCGGAGCGTTGGCTCGACAGGCGGGGCATTGCCAATTTTCGCTTTGCTTGTTAGTATCAATTAAGGTTGCATTGACACAAATTTGATGATAGTTAGCATCACACTTACAGCATTTAATTAATCTATCGGTAGTAATGTCTTGTTTGCAAGCCTCGCAGATAGTATTCATAGCGATATAAGCAAAACAGATTATGTTGTCTATCCAATACAGCAAAGTGCGATGGCTCACAGAGCTAGTAATGTCAGGAACATACGAGAAGTGCGTGACTTGCGAGTGAGCGGTACGGCACCAACCTGCAACGCCCAAGTGTAGTTGCGACAGGTATAGTGTTAATTGACAATGGCTTGCTATGACTCACCCGTACCGGTCGGCCGTTCAATTTTAAAGGTCTACTATAACTTAACACTGTTGTATCGTTGGTTATATCAATTTGTTTATGTAAACACTGTCACCGGTTTAAACACTATTCATTAAACTTTGCAATGGTATAGCTTCTAGAATGTTTTGTGCACTTTATGCTTGATTTTAGCAAATAAAACTGGGAGCGTGAAATGAACGTGCGCTAGGGACCCTCGTATTTTAGAGTTGAACTCAATTTTATTGTCAACACTCCATTGGTAAACTGAGTTAATGTCACGCTGGAGCCTTAATCAGCCCTCAACTGACTTCACCTGACATGAATGGTCATCCGCGTTTAGAAGACATTTTTGCATGTTTAATGATAGTCCAACTATGAGATCATTAATCATCAAAATTGAGAGAGAGAAGTGGGCCAAGTATTGAGCCCTGGCTGACTTTGGCACGCATGTGATGGAGACGAGACTCATACCGCCCGAGTCGTACAAACAGTTGGCGATCGCAAAGGTCATTAGTGATGAAATCAAGGAGACAAGCACAAGCAGCGGTAAGTAGTTGTTATCAAACGCCTTTCGGAAGTCAAAATATAGGACATCTACTTGCCCTCCACGGTCTGGTCGGCTAGAATTATAAGTCAGTAACGGTCAAGAGATTGGTTTTGACAGACCTTTTCCTTCTGAAACCTGCTGCTCATTGCACAGGCATGGTTTGATATAAATAAGCAATTATAATTATTAATGCAAAATAATTTCGTTGAAAAATGTGAAACTAAATGTCCAAATCTTTATTTGTACAACATAATCATAGCAAGAAGATGCAGTTTTAAACTGAAACTGAAAGTTTGATAAACCGTCCAAAATGGCAATAAATCTACAAACTACCATGTTAGTAGAACGATCGAAGTTTGTAGGACGAATGGAAGATGCTGTCTGAATGTCTGGAATACTCTGAGATGTATAAATGTTAGTTACATCCTTTAAAATATCTTTGATTATTGTAATTGGCCTACGGCCATTTTAATTGACGGCACGGTTGGTACAGTGTCTGATACAGTCGGCTGCTGCGCTCCGGGTCATGGGTTCGATTCCCACACGGTTCAAATATTTATATGATCTGCAGGTAGTTGTACTGGGTGTTATTGTGTTTGGAATTCATGTCTGTAAACGCACCCACGACACAGGAGAAATCCTACTGTGGGGCAACGTTCTTAAAAATAAATAAAAGTAAAAAAAGATGATTACTTAATAATAAAAACATCTAATAACAAACATCATATGCATAGTTGACAAGCTTATGCTAATTACAAGTAATAATTAGCGACATGCAGCGACAGTCATCAATCAATGTTACATCATAATGTAATTATGTAGGTACATCAAGAGGAATCATTAATTTCTTGTATAAAGGAAGGTCAGATTACAGAGATCATGGTAAAGGACTTAGAGCACTAGACTGTACCTTATTTTGCCGGGTCTGTTAGCTGTTAGGTAAATGAATTCAAATGCGTCACACACTAATACTGTGTCATATGCTCTGAGATTTTCTTGTTTGAATATTCGACAAAAACTATACATATACAGGTGTCCAGTAAATAGCACGACATACTGCAGGGGGTGAGAGCTTGGGTCAATACCTACCAAAAAAACACAATATATGTTCAGCAAAGTCTTTTTTTAAAAAAGGATTTTTTTTAGTTAAAGTTAAGCGATAAGAAAATTGTACTGTGAAAATTTTAATAAAAATTGTATTTCTTGAAAACATTTTAGTTTTTAATAGAATAAAGACTTATCAATGAGTAAAGTAACTATTCACAAATAACTTGAGGTAAAAAAAACTAGAAAAGGAATTTTTCATTACGAGATGTTTGAAAATCTGTGTCAAGGTAGAGATTTATCGATATTTCGGAAAATGTTGTACTACTGTAAATCCGTAGATTTTGCTGAACATATATGGTGTTTTTTTGGTAGGTATTGACCCAAGCTCTCACCCCCTGCAGTATGTCGTGCTACTTACTGGACACCCTGTATAATTACTTGTCCTGACTAACTGATTCATCAACGCAAAGCCTCAACCGCTGGAGCTACAAACTTGAAATTTTGACAGTTGATGCCTTTTACAACGTAGGCATCCACCAAGGAAGGAATTTTGGAAATTCCACTCCCAAGGAGGTAAACAGAGATAGCTAGTAAGGATATAAAATTCAGATCTTATAGCGACTTAAGAATTTTTCCTGCAGCAAAAGTTGTTTGAAACTCATTGACTGTTACATACATACAATGTTTGAAATCGTTATACATTAATAACGAATGCAATTGAAATAACGTATGTGAGTGTTGGAATGTTTTGCTTAGTTTGTGATGATAATATTTTTATTTCGTTAAGCATCTGTCTCCCAGGCAAATGCGATCACGTGCGTGCCAGGAATTTCCTCGTAAAAAAATAGTAATGACTTTATCCGGCTACTACATACACAACTAAAATATATTTAGTCCTTTACTTTAGAACCGAAACGCCAATGAAAAATAAGGACAAATATATTTTGACTAAACTGGACTTGAAAAACGTTTTATCTTTTTTGTAGTCAGACAGATTATGTTCATTATAGACGGGTTTATGTCTAATCTGCAAGGTTAAGCTGCACATACCGCGGTCAGACTTAGGATGGGTGACCATTATTTCCACATCAAAAGCCCTTCTGTGCTGTGTTTTAAATAATTATATTCTTCTTTTCAGTTAATATTGCATCGACATCAAGTTCTGAGCTATGTTTAAAGACGTCTCTAACTCATCGGGAAGTTAGATTGCAAAATTTGTACCGAACAGACAGACAAGAAATCGAGTTAATAAAAACGCGGTAAAAACTAACAAGAAGATTATGTTCTATAGAAATATGTAACGCCTCAGTTAGGAACATGCTTAATACACACTTCGACATATAACAAATAACTAGCTAAAAAATACGAGCTGAAAGAATTCTCATTCACCTCGATGAAGTGGTGTTATCAACAATATATCATCAATTTGTTGGATTAATCAAATTGCTTTGGCTATAAAGTTTGCACACTGTAACTTTGGACTTGGAATCATTTTGTAGAATTTCAACAAATAATTTATTTGATAACTGTAGTTCTTTGCATGATTTAACGATGTGAGTTTTGATTTATTGTCTGGTTTCAATAAATTAATAATAACTGTTATACCTACATGTAAACGAGAGTCTAACTGTCCTCTCCAATGGGTTTGCAGCTAACAACCTTGACCTTAACTTAATGCTAGGAAAAGTAAATGTTTAAAGTTCTCTTTGCCTAATATACCCCAAGTGGGAGTAAAATTAGTTCTTGATGGCAATCAACTTGAAACTATAGATGAAACCGTATTTTTAGGAATAACTATCGACTCGAAATGACAGCGGAGTGCCCATATTAAAGCTACATATATCGGGTAGGATAAGCTCTGCCGTGATCTTACGAGGACCTGGAGCCCCCCTTCGGTGCCGAAGATGACCGCTCCAGTGGTTTTAGCCGGTAGGAGTCCGGCATACCCCTTCACCCGTCCCCGGGGTGAAGGAAGTTCCATGTAGAATTTCCACTGGACATCAATAAAAACGCTGCTGCATTTGCAGTTCGTAAATTTTGATAGCTGACTGACGTAGCTACGGCCAGATTAGTGTACTTTGCATAATTTCACAGCATTATTCTTCACAGTCTTATTCTATTTCGGGAATCGGCAGCCGACGTAGATTCAGTTTTTATTTTACTCAAAAGGGCGATCCGCACTTTCTATAATATGGGTCCTCGCGAGTCTCTTAGAACTTTGTTTAAAGATAGCAACATACTTACATTGCCGTCACTCTATATCTTTGAAAATATTTTGTATGTCCGCAAGAATCTGCATAAATTTTATGTAAAAAGCTATTTTCACAATATAAATACACGAAATAAACGAAAAATTGTGGAGCCCAAATTTAGATTAGCTAAAACAAATAAGTCATTCCTTGGGAATTGTGTACGTTTTTGTAATAAGCTGCCAAAATCGGTTACAGACCTTAGTGAGGGAAAGTTTAATTAAAGCCCATGTTAAAGAGATCCTTATGAAATAATCTTATTATAGCGCTAATGACGACGTTGATGACAGAGTCTGGTGTTGATTCTTTCTGCACATGGCTTCCCTGGAACCTTATTGACGAAATATCTAATAACAAATCAAAATTTCAAAGTCATAACAATATTTTTTAGAATATATGAGCTATTTATATATATTGTCTATATAATATATACTTTTAACACGTATTAACATGCATATAAATAACATATTCTATATTATTACTAATGTATTCAATATGAGAATTACAGCTCTGACGTCTAAAATGCCCATTATTTAATATAATTTATGTAACAGACCGTGGGGTTAATTAAAACTGGGTTTCACAATTATTTACAGGTGTATTTTAGGGCAGAGTTTCCACTTTACGCTACTCGTTTACAGAATTATCCTTCATAATGCAATGCTTCTACTTTCATAGGGTTCAGAAGCCGTTTCGAAAATAAAATTTAAGATAGGTTATTTTAAAATGCTGGTTGCATTATTGTTATTTGAAAGACTAAATATAAACAAACCATTTGTAAAAGCATTAAATATTCAAATATGAATTATAATGGACAATTAATGTAAATGATATAAATATATAATAAATAGGTGATACTGATTTAGAACATAAATAATGAAATATTACAGGTCCCAAATAATTATTATCCATAGTCTAAATATAAATAAATATTGGGATGTGACGCATGTTGTGATGGCTTCACAAGGGGCGGTCATTAGTCGCTAACATTTAGCTTCTTCTGCATTTTGTAAATGTGTGAACTTCGTCGACTTTATTAGTTAGCACTATAGCATCAAAAATTATCAGTTTTCTTTTGTATATAGTGTATGGTAGAGGCAATCGTCTGTTTTGTTGTTGTTGTGTGTATTTTACATTACATTAGTCTACTTTGTTCGCACATACCTAGCTACCTACCTATTACAATGTAATAACCAAAATTGTAATAACCTTTTTTTGAAAAGAGTATATCCATGGAGTTTCTAGCCGGCTCTTCTCCATAGGACCAACTTTTCTGAACCGTGCGCTTAACTGTTGACTTTTCGTAAGAGCCTATTAGGGCCTATATGAAACAAAAAAAAGTTGAATTTGAATTTGGAACGACGTAGAGTATTCATGTTATGCTCTTATTCCATTATCAATAAGCATTTTCCGCTCCTTTCATTCATCATCGAGTCATCGGCATCCCAGTCTTTTCCCATTGGGTTCAGCTCACAGCTAATTTAGTAATCAGTGGCTCACAGGCTAACCAAATGCGTTTGAAAATAAGTACACTACTCAACAAAGTCTAGGGAACAAGCCAACTATACCATTTTACTTGAGAAAATTCCTTGGAAAAAGTACTGGCCACCAAAATTAAGGTTTACTTAAGTACATATATTTATTAACGTTTTTTGCAAAAAGCAGTACTATCCGTAGTTATAATACCAGAAACAAACAAGGTGGTTATTTCCGCCACTAGGCTCCAGAAGATAATAGTCAAGGTATACGTTTTTACAATAAAATCTCAAGGCATGTTCAAAAATGAAAATCCAGTGCGGAGTCATTGATTCCATGGTGAAGTGATTTCGTTATAAGTGTTTCGTAAAGCATCGTGTGAATCCTCCTAAGTACTGAAAATATGTCCTTTAAATTTAACAAACTATTTAAAATGTAATAATTGATACTTATTAAAAAACCGTTGCATAAATTATGACATAACATAAATGTAGGTAGCACTGAAATATATCTAAAATTTGTAGGACCAGATGTACTACCCGAAAAATTAGGGCCAGTTTAGGTGCAACAGTGTCAATAATTGATTTGACTACTTTAACTTTTGTGGCTGTTCACAAGTGGTTTTTTAATTTAGCTTGTTCAAGGTTCTTACTATAGGTATGTCTACAATTGACATGATCGAATTTCAATTGATTACTGCAAGTATGCCGCGTGGTGTCCGGAAATCCGTGTGGTGTGCGGACACCACACGGAATAAAAGTTTAGCTTAATATGTTCTAAATGGTCTAAGATATGATATAGATCCTTCAGGCTTTGCACCCATCTCCCAAACATTCTGTATATCGTATATACTTTCGTATGCATTTAGTAAACGTTGCTAATTTGACATTACAAACAGACTGTTCAATTTTATTTATTTGCAATAGATAAATAGATGTTTACTAAAATCAATTAGTACCATGTCAGCAAAAAACAGTTCGCATAAAAATATTCTCCAAGTCCCCACTTATACTACATCGTCACGTAAATTAACGAATATTGATAGGTTCGTAACATGCCTGACGCCGCTGACTTTGCTAATTACCTTTTTTGTTGCTATTAGAATATATCATGTTAAAGGTATATTATTTGACCATGGCAGAGCACAGGTCAACGGGGTTGGCGACTGTCCGTTATCGATGCTAAGTCCCCGTGTTATGAAAAAGGTGCTGAATGGTGCACCTGTTTTCTTGCTGTCATCATTTCGGCCGAATGAAGTCCACTGCTGGACACAGGCCTCCCGCAAAGATCACCACAACGACCGATATAGGTGTGTTGTGGGCTCATTGGGGGGTATTGCCATAATCCCTACGCTTGGCAGACGGGTTGGATTTCTTGCTGTACAGATGGTTCATTATTTTATTAGCGTTTCATTTAATCATCATCATGTCGGCCAAAGGACGACCACTGCTGAAAAAAGCCCCCCCCCTTAGATTTCCACACCGACCCCGTACATGCCACCCACATTTAACAATTCCCAGCGACCTTCACCATGTCGTCTGTCCATCCCGCTGCGAATTCCAGTATGCGGTCTCCACTCGAGTACCTTTTTGCCCCAACGGCCATCAGCTCTACGAGCAATATGCCCATGGTCACTTTAGTTCTTCTACGGAACTCCTCATTTCTGATTCGATCTCACAGAGTAATACCAAACAGCTCTCTCTCCATAGCTCGCTGAGTGACCTTGAGCTTCCTTATGAGGCCCATAGTGAGTGACCACATCTTCATAATGTCGTGATGGAATATTGCCAGAATCAAGAATCTAGGCAAACAGATTAGTGGTTGCGCTATAAATATAATTCCTTAGTCCCTTAAATAGGATCCATGATCGATGGCAAGAAACGAGATGGCATACTATGGCGGCTGATTTTTGGAGAAATCCTCACGGATTTCTTCCGCCCTGAGGAAGCGCGGGAGGCGTTCATATTCATCCATTTATACGTCCACTGCTGAACAAAGGCCTCTCCCACAGACTCCACAACTGCGTTATCATTTTGGGGGGTTCTTGCCAATACTCACCACGCTTAAAAAAGGACGCTGCTGCTCATCCCTCTGGTTTAGATTCCCTTAGTTGCCTTTTACGACATCCACGGGGGCGTACTAGACTCTTAATGACTAAAACTCCAGGGTGTTCCTTTTACCTATCTATCGCTAGTGGTGCGGGATTTGTTGGGTTTCTCGCATACATTTCTTGCTTTAAATTAATATTAAAAACTAAGCAACTTGTGCTAAGGGCACTTCCTGCGGAATATCGGTATTATTAAATTAACTCTCCATATAAATCTCAAAGAAAGACTATCGTATTATTTTATAATAAAAATACTTTAATTTGGCATTCGGCCCAACCCTGGAGATATCGTTCCGTCACATAGTCTGATGATGAGGCTGGCCAGGTCGAATATTCCTCTCAGAGGTACACCACCTCGTTTCTACTTCTTCACTGGTAAGCTGAATGATTTATAGACTTAAAAAACATTCCAAGAAAAAAAATGCGGTACGCATGTCAGCCCTAAAAACGCGATGTAACACTAAAGTTATGAGGATGTACGCACAAGCATATGCATTAAAATAATCACACATAAACATGTTATTATCTACGCATCTTTAATAATTGTTTATTACGTTTTGTTTAATTATATAACAGCTTCCTTGAAGATTGAAAACGACTCATTATATATATTTTTAATGAACACTCCATTAGGTATTTTACTAAGGAAACTGGTGGTTCAACCGTACTTCTTTTTTGTTGTTAAGTATCCATTAATTAAGATGTTTAAAGCATAATTAGAAGATTTTATAGTTTGCCTGCTGTAGATGGAATGCCGGCTACTAATAGCACCAACCCATCTCATCCCGTGGGTGTCGTAAAAGGCGACTAAGGGATTAGCCGGAGGATGGGCAGCAGCGTCTTTCGAATACATTAGCAGCTGAAATGCGATCGCCAATCCGCCTGCCAAGCGTGGCCATTATGGCAAAACCCCCCCATGAGCACACAACATACCGATGTCGGTCGCTGTGGTGATCTTTGGCCGAAATGATAGATGGAATAAGTACAAAATTTGGGAAAAGCTGGCGGACCGTGACGTCTTTTTTTTAATGGAAATAAATTTCTTAGGATCTGAAGTATTAATTAGTAATATAATTATTGTATTTATTACTGATTGATTGTTACAGCGGCGCGCAAATTGAAGTTTAAAATAAATATGATTTAGTGTTAGGTAAGTACTAATAAAAATTGTTTACAATTGATTTATTTACAGATAATACATTGATACTTATATTCTAGCAAACATGCGCATACAGTATTCTGCTAAATGTTTAACCTATAATAAGCAAACACTACATGCAATAATATGTTTAAATAAGAACAATAGGACAACACCAAACAGAGTTCAAGCTGAGTCAATTTATAAACAATACGCACCTTTTGGAACAATATCAAACGAATCAAGATGAGGAACAATAGTTAAGCTACTTATTAACTGTGACCACACAGCGCTCAATACTATTTCGAAAACTAGAAACTTCTTCGACTATGGAAGTAATTAAGAAAAAAGTAACGGTGAAGAATACATCGTGAGGCAACCTGCAGACCTGAGAGGGCTTCAAAATGTTCTTAATAATTTGAGTAGTCCGCCAACCCGCACTAGGCCAACGTGGTAGACTAAGGCCTAACCTTCCTCAACGTGAGAAAAGGCCCGTGCCCAGCAGTGGGACAGTAATGTGCTGGTTATGTTATGTGTGGTATGCTAGCTTTACCCGAAAATACAGCTAGAGTACGAGGACAGCGCGAATAAAAAAAATGTGGCGCCGATAGTGTTGGAATGAGCTCTGGCAAGTGGTAAGTGTCAAACGAATTCGGTTACTTTTGGTTAAATCTAATAATTTAATAAGAAAATGACAATAAATTATAGTAGTGATAATACTTTTCATGATAATAATGTTGTCACAAAAGTATTAATAACTTCAGCTGCAAGGAAATGGAAATTTCGGCATTTATCTCACGGGGGGCGTAGCTCAGATGGTAGAGCGCTCGCTTAGCATGCGAGAGGTACCGGGATCGATACCCGGCGCCTCCAATCCCAACTTTTTGCATTTTATTTGCACACATATTAAAATATTATTCTTTTATTACATAAATCATATATTATGACTAATGACATTTTCATCGGTCGTTTCCTTGAAGAAGCTCATTATAATCGTATTATATTACGTAGTTAACAAACTTTTTGGGTTAATATAATGGTCGCTGAACAAGTTCTGATTGTCTTCACTAACCTTGCGTCGACCCTGTAGCTTGAAAATTGTCGACTATAAATGCAAAAAAAATATCTACCATTTATGGGGATATTAAATAGGAAGTTCCTTAAGATACGCCTGCTGTCATATGCAATATCATTTCAACCGAATAAAGTCCACTGCTGGACACAGGCCTCTTTCAAAGATCGCCATGACGACCGGTCTGGGTGTGTTGTACACTCCTCTGTTTCCCAGGACGGAACAATGATGTGACGGTTAGCCCAGATCCATATGGCATCATCATTTCAGCTGAATAAAGTCCACTGCGGGACACAGGCCTCCCCCATAGATCGCCACCGCGATCGGTCTAGCCGTCATTCAATCAATCATTTCGGCCGAATGAAGTCCACTTCTGGACACAGGCCTCCCCCAAAGATCACCACAATGACCGATATAGGTGTGTTGGTTGGGCTCATTTGGGGGCTTTGCCATACGCGCCACGCTTGGCAGACGGGTTGGCGATCGCAGTTCAGTTGTTAATGTACTCGAAAGACGCTGCTGCCCACCCTCCGGCTAATTCCTTAGTCGACTTTTACGACACCCACGGGAGGAGATGGGGTGGTGGTATTCTGAGCCGGCACCACACGGCATAGGTCTGGCTGTGATGTATGCTTATTAGGGGGTTTTCCATAATCGCCACGATTGCAGGCGGATTGGCGATTGCAGATGAGTCGTTGATGTACTCGAAGGACACTGCTGCCCATCCTCCGGAGATCTTTAGGTACATTTCTGAAAATACTTAAGTTTATTACTGCTAACTAATTATTCATCTCATAATTAGAAATATTAATCCCGTCATAATTTATTTAGTTCAATAAAACAGCGCCACTGGTAACGTGGCGCTACTAAACTTCTCAATAGTTCAATAGATGGCGCTGTACCATTCTGTTAGCCATCCGTAACAAATTAGTTCTGAATGTGGTGAAAGATATTTAACAATTTTAATTATGAGCTTCCACTTTTTTTTAAACTATATGCCTCAACGACCTTAAATGGATATCATGTGCCGAGATATTTAGGCCACAGATTTTGTCTTTCACTGGAGTCCCGATATTTGAATATGATGTGTAACAGCTGAGATATTACCTTGGTAATAAGCAACATTATGAGAAAATCTAAATTCAGCACATATTCAAAACAAGGGAAATAAAATAATATTAAATTCAAAACTAATATTTTGATTTATAACATTTATTTCTTCAGGCAACTCACCTACTCCCAACAGTTTGTAATTTTATGCAGGTATTTTAGTTTTTCGGTCTAGCAACTCTGCTGCGCGGTGTTCCTTTTTTTGTTATTATTTTGGCCTGGAATTTAAGTCCTTTGGCCAAAACATAGACCAATGCGGTATACCTGTTCCTGTTGTGTTGCCATAAAATAAAATATAGTTTTAGCGTAACTAAGAAACGCTTTATGTTTTTATCATTATATTGCGATCGGCCGAATTGTTATTTTAGAAGAGGGACATACTAGATTAAACGGAACATGAACTAAGTACCAAGTCCCACATTTATAGGATCCAGAAACAAGCTCCACTTTAAATAAAGAGCGACTAGGTGACTGCTAGTACGCGACTTTGAAGGACGAGATGTTAGAAATAAAAGTATAGTTTAAAGTCCAATTAGGTTGACAGCGTTTACTATATATCTCCTTATTTATAAAAAAGAAAATAAAGAACTATTTAATTCCATGCATGGAGCCTACAACGCACAACATAGGTATTTAAAGTTATTATAAAACACCAGAAAACTTTAAAAAAAAACAATTTAAGTTGAAAAGAACTGGCTATTCGACAAAACACAAAAAGCAAAATACGTGCATTCTAAACTGGTAACGCTGAAAATAGCATCCTAATCGATGGAAAAATATTCTCTGTGGACATCGTAGGGTCACTTCTATGATCATTGGATTAACAAAACAAAAATAAAAAAGCATGTTCCTAAAATGAGTTAGGTATGTAATTCTAAAAAATAGAAGTCAATACAAATAAAATCATGTTAAATGTGTCTACCGTTACCCAGAAGGGACACTGCTGCCCATCCCTCTGGTTTAGATTCCCTTAGTCGCCTTTTACGACATCCATGGGAGGATTAATTTTTGACGTCAGCATAAGACAGCATCCATATAAAATATGCCCACCATTCACCGCTTCCAAAGCTGGGAACTGAACCGGATCCTAAATTAGATGGTATAGGTAACTACAACAGCTTAAAACCATTTATCACTTTCACCACATGCTATTGAACTGTCAAATCAATGTATCTTCAACACAAAACGTACATAATTACTCTCAACTAAGGCTTAATAATCCAACATGGCCGCCAGGTATAGATGGCATTTCTATACCTCACCGCGACAGCGCATGCCTCTGGCTTCTTGTTGAAGGTTGATCTTTAAAAGTCAACCGATAAAGTAGATTTATAGTGTATAATGCAGATCAGTTTTGGTGCCTACAAACTTGTTACACATATTGCATAATACAATATAAATTATGTGCACTTTCCGGATAATTAATGGACTACGAATTAAAAGACTCTTCTAGAAAGTGCATCCTGAGCATTAGTAGGCCAGGATATTGTCAGGAAGAATCAAGAGAAGATTTCAGAAAATATGTTACCGTTACAAAATACAAAAATGCCGTGTGGTGTCCGGATTAAGAATATAGCACCACTCCATCTCCTCCCGTGGATGTCGTAAAAGGCGACTAAGGTAATCTAACCAGAGGAATGGGCAGCAGCGCCCCTTCTGTGAAACAGTTGCCATACTGCGCTCACAACCCGCCTGCCAAGCGGTCGTTGTGTTGATCTTTGGCGGAAGCCTTTGTTCAGCAGTGGACGTATAAATGGCCGATATGAATGGTCTAACTCATTACAATGTTTGCGTTTATTATTGATCAAATCAGTGTCTCAGGTGCAATCTGAAGACTGGAAGCGTTCGTAATCCTTGAAATCAGTTCAGGCATGAGATGCCTCATCAAATTTCAAGCGGTTATGAGCTAATTATTGTCATAAACCCGCATCATCATCATCATCATCATTTCAGCCGAAAGAAGTCCACTCTTGCACATAGGCCTCCGCTTACTATCGCCACAATTAAACGACCGGTCAGATTAGTGTTGTGTGCTTCATCATCATTTCTGCCGAAGAAAGTCCACTGCTGGACACAGGCCTCTCCCAAAGGTCCCCACTACGATCGGTCAGGGTGTGTTGTGTGCTCATAGCGGAGTTTTGCCATAACACCACGGTTGGCAAGTGGGTAAGCGATCGCAGTCGCCTTTAATGATGTCACCCACGGGATAAGGTGGGTTGGTGCTATTGGTATCCGGCACCACACGGTTTATTGACACGTTGTGTGGTTCTTCATTTCGGCCCAATAAAGTCCACTGCTGGACACATGCCTCCCCCAAAGATCAACACAACGACCGACATGAGTCTGTTGTGTGCACATTGGGGGGTTTTGCCATAATTGCCACGCTTGGCAGGCGGGTTGGCGATCGCAGTTGAGTTGTAAATGTATGTATAATAAAATTAATGTACTTGAAGGATGCTGCTTCCCATCCTCCGGTTTATTGCCCGGTAGTGTGCTTATTGAGGAGAATTTGCCATAATCTGGTGATTGGCCCACACAAGTCTTGGCAGGCGGGTTGGCGATCGCAGTGTAGTCAGTTGTAAATATACCCAAAGGACGCTGCTGCCCATCCTCTGGCTAATCTCACTGTGATTTTATACGATACCCACGGGATGACATAGGGTGGTGCTATTCTTAGCCGGAAAAACACGATAAATAAACGCGCGGAAGCCTTATTGACAGTAAGTGTTATACTGTGTTTATGTTACACAAACTGCTACCTCTTAGTTAGATTAGATTTTGTTACTGCTTGATAATTTTCATGCTTACTACTAAATAAGTTTTAATTACTTGTGTAAAATGGTATAATAGAGTCGTACGTAATAGTTTTTGCTGTTTCAATTTCTTATTTTCAAATAAACCCCTCAACACTTAATTATTAATGGAGTATTCCATCCTATATCCTGTTCCATGACATAACCTACCTCTATGCCAAATTTTATTAGAATTTGTTCAGCCGTTGAGCATGACAGAGCCTCTGACATTGATTGACCGAAATATATACCTCCATTCAATGACATTTTACAGATACAATAATTTATAACATCATTGCAGAGACACTTATAAAAACATCTTAGCTTCTATTCAACAACAATATCATCAAAAATCAATGCGTAAGAAACAACATACATTAAAAACTGTGCTCAAGCGCTATCCGGACCACACTCACGTGATCACGGTTCAAATCTCAGCTCAAGTACAGAACTATAACTGAGTGACGATTTAGAATAAAGCCTGGACTCAGTTGAAGAACTATGTATATATGTAAAAATGAATGTTTGTGTGTATGTCCTTCATAAAATCGTAAACTATGCATTTGAACATGTCATGATCTTCAGCAAAGTGTTGTGCATGAGCCCAACAAGGTTTCTGAGTTGGTACGACCAATATTTGATAGATGGCGCCACTATCATTCCAATGCATTTCAATTCTATATATATATAAAATTCCGTGTGGTGTCCGGATTAAGAATATAGCAACACTCCATCTCCTCCCGTGGATGTCGTAAAAGGCGACTAAGGGAACCTAAACCAGAGGGATGGGCAGTAGCGTCCCTTCTGTGAAACGGTAGCCATACTGCGCTCACCAACCCGCCTGCCGAGCGTGGTGAGTATTGGCAAGTGCCCCCCAAAATGATGACATACTTGTGTAAATCTATGGCGGAGGCCTTTGTTCAGCAGTGGACATATAAATGGCTGGTTAGTAATAAATTAAATCATTAATAATACATCAAATTAAACGACGGGTGAAACCGCGGGTCCCAGCTAGTGTTCAATAAACCTAAGCTCAACGAACGGAACGTTCTAAATTAATGCTCAACACAAAACTAGTTTTAACTGGGATCAAAGCTTGAGTTTCGTTCTGTAATACGGACCTACCACGCTGGCCTAGTGCGGATTGGCGGACTACACACACCATTGAGAACATTTTGGAGCCCTCTCAGGTGTGCAGGTTTCCCCACGATGCTTTCCTTCACTGTTAACGCAAGTGATCAAATTCTGATCCACACATGAATCCGAAAAGTCAGCGGTGAGAACCGGAATCGAACACAGACCCTCCTGTATGAAAGGCAAGCGTTCAACCACTAGCCTATCACTGCGTACACGTAACATAATTAGTTATTCTGTAGGTAAAGTTATCATAGCGATTTAGATTTATTTCACACGATAACAATGCCATAACAAAGGTAATTAGAACAAATTACATCAACTTATCGTTGGTTAAGCAATCCTGTTTAAACTCTGGGGCTTCCCTTTAAGCTATATTAAGCAAACGCTTTAGATAAAGTACCAACTAATAATACGTTTGTTAGTGACGAATGAGGAACAACCTCTGACCGCTATAAATACTAGTTTGAATCATATTTCGCCACCCTATGCTTCAGGCTATTCTGTGGCTGTTTAATTAGCACATATATGTTAGGTTGTGAGCACAGAAATAGGAAATAAGGAGAAGTGGTACGGGGGCGTAACCGCGCCACCGCGACTGGATCAATTTGGGCCATCCGGAAAAAAATGGCCGTTTTATAACATCAGTTGAGATCGCGTAAATGAAACTGTTAAAGTGTCGTGTTGTTCGGGGATAACATGCAAAAACTGAAGCGAAATTAACTTTATCAAGGAAGGAATCATATAAAATATTCAAGTGAAGGAATTTTCTCGTATCTGTCTATAAATAGAATAAATTAAAAATTATTGTTTTCTTTAATAAGTTACATTTGGATTGATGGAGCAGCACGACATTATTATCTTTGTACAAAATACAATGTTTCTTATCTACAACTTTTAATTAGCAATTGGTGAATAACAAACGCAGTGAATAGAACAGCGAATGGTACTCCCAATAAAATTACGCGTTGCGTGGTACGGCTGTCGTTTGCAGTCTGTACGCTCGGTATGATTGGCTACCTACAAAGTCGTGGGTGTGTTTTAGTATGAGAAGCCAATTATAATGTTGTGTTTATTCAGTTCATTGGATGAGATCTTGTAACTGTGTGCAATAGTGTGCTTTTATGAAGAATTGTAGTGGGGAAATGGATTTCTAGGCTCGCATACATTTTGTTCTACATGGCATATCTCCTTTGTTCAAACATCTTTGGTTGTAAGGTATACTTCTGAGAATTTACTTTGAAAGATATTCCTTTTCAAGTAAAAGTTCGTGTATTCTAACTGCAGTTTTTCAATGTCAACATTTAAAAAGGACACTTACGCTGTTCACGATCAGGCTGAAGGCTATGTTATGCTGCGCCAACTGTCCGGTTAACCAACCACATCTCCCTTGTTTGTATGCGAGCTGACCATCATAAGAAAAACTGTCCACGACCGCTTCCTGACGGAACATACGATGTCGACAACCGCTTCGTAAATGATAAAATTCTTCTCTTTTTTTAATTCGGTGGGGATGTTCTGTTTGTCTGACTTACAATAGACTCAGTAGAACGATTGAAAATGGAAGGATAGACCAAACAAAGCACGTCGGTAACCAACCTTGTGTAGAATTGTTCAACACGCCCAAAGGCCTCCGACTTGGCTTAACGACTGCCATCAAATGAAAATAACCGGGACCGATGATTTTAGAGGCCCTTCGAAACACAGAGACGCTCAGTTCAGTACTTCAGATACCACTATGCGGTCACCCATCTGTAGATTGACCGCGCCGAGCGTTGCTTAACCTCGCCGATCGTTTACCGTTCAGTGAGTGTAACTGTCTATCGGCCGAAATTAATAATCAATCTAATCCAAAATCTTTAAATTTAAGATTTTGAAATTAATCGGGAAGAAATTGTGTTACGATCACATTTAACACAAAAACAGAAATATCCGAAATCCAAAGATTTTGGATTATATCGATTATTAATTTCGGCCGTATGAGCGCCTCTATATATTATGACTCAGATAGATTGAGTAAGAACCCGCGAGATCTGCTAACTTGATCTTGTGAAAGCTGACATAGAAGATAAATATATTTATCAGCATCATAAAGTTCGCTATGTATATTGTACTTATCAAGGACAAAATTTACACTCCAATTATCTCTCAATCGAATTACAACATTGCCTAACTCGCAAATATTTGATCTGATTGTCCTGGGCCTGTCGAAGGTCTCAACAAAGGTCACATATTCATCTATTCAGACTGACAGCTGCCGTGATCTACGCATATTTGTAGTGTGATCTCGATTCGGGGTCAGCTTTGATTGACGGAGCCGCTTAATTGTTCAACTATTGTTACATTTAAGAGGATATAGGTAGTCGTTTGGTATGGGTATCGTAAAAGTCGACTAAGGGATTAGCCGGAGGATGGGCTGCAGCGTCCTTCGAGTACATTAACAACTCAACTGCGATCGCCAACCCGTCTGCCAAGCGTGACGATTATGGCAAGACCCCCAATGAGCACACAACACACCCATATCGGTCGTTGTAGTGATCTTTGGGAGAGGCCTGTGTCCAGCAGTGGACTTCATTCGGCGGCCGAAATGAATAGGTAGTCGTTGAATTCGAAACGAAATTCTTTTAGTATTATAATCATCATCATGTATCAGCCAAAGGATGTCCACTGCAGAACAAAGGCCTCCCCTTAGATTTCCACAAGGAGGTTACATGCCGCCCACATCCAATGACTCCCAGCGACCCTCACCAGGTCGTCTGTCCACCTCGTTGGAGGTCGTCCCACGCTGCGTTTTCCGGTGCGCGGTCTCCACTCAAGAACCTTTTTGCCCCAACGGCCATCAGTTTTATGAGCAATGTGCGCCGCCCATTGCCACTTCAGTTTACTAATCCTTTCAGCTATGTCGACAATTTTAGTCCTTCTACAGATCTCCTCATTTCTGATTCAATCTCGTAGAGAAATACTAAGCATTGCTCTCTCCATAGCTCGCTGAGTGACCTTGAGCTTTATTATAAGGCCCATTGTGAGTGACCACTATTATTATTACAATACGTATTATTATAATAATCGACTAGCTGATACTCGTGACTTCGTCTATTATATGCTTAAGTGAACTGTAAAATCTTAAGGGTACTAATATACCTAATTGGGACTTGATAACGCAATAAAAGTCTTCTATGTCTTAGGGCCTACCACTTATCAAGACGAAATCGCTTGGGCTGGCTTGAGCCGGCCAGAAAGAGCTTTTATCATATGAGCCAAAGGACGTATACACAATTTATTAATATCATATCGTAATAAATTCCTCCTTTTCTTATTATCTCTTTTACCATCATCATGGACTGGACGTCTTTTGGCTGATATAATTATCAGCCAAAAGACGTCACTGGACATAAAGCTCTTTTGTCCGTGTGGTATTCAGATTACGAATAACGTACCACTCCATTTCCTAACGTCCCTAAAAGGCGACTAAGGGATTCTAAAGCAAAGAGATGAGCAGCAGGGTCCCTTTTGTGGAACAGCATCATTCTGCGCTCACCAGCCCGCCTACCAAGGGTGGTGAGTATTGACGAATCCCCCCAAAATGATGACACAAATGTGGAGTTCTGTGGGGGAGGCCTTTGTTCTGCCGTGCACGTCCAACTGATATGATTTGGGTTGACAGCAGCTATTTCTTTCAATCCGAGAAAATCTGGGAAATGATCCGGATACAATCAAAACAGACAAAGGTATACACTGGTCAAAATCCTCTAATGATATTGACGATTATGCAGTTGTTTATGCATCTCCGATATTTTAATTTCTTACCTTATGTCTGGCTGATTTTTCAATAAACAAATTAGAACCGAGCTGTAACTCAAATTGAACATGATACATCCGTGGCGAAGAGTCCATAAAACATCAGTTTCCACTAAGGAGTTTTTAATGTTCTATACATTAACAACAACACAACAGTGACATATGATAGATACTTTTATACGGACACTTTAAATGCCCGTTTGCACTAAACGATAAGTTGATAGGTACCGGACTAACTGGGAAACTCACGATAGTTAAAAACTATTTGCCAGAGAGAAGTAGGTTTTTTTTTATTTTAACTTTGCTTTGCGTTGTTTACTTCCTTTTAAGTAATAACTCCTAATCATTTTAAATAACAATATTTAAACGGACGCTAATTTCACTTGCTTTGAAATAATAAACCATTATAATTAATTAAATTTGAATAGCAACTTAACCTGATAAATACCGGTATTTCTTTTTTTATTGGTGCTCAATGGAAATCCTTCATGAACTTCCTTCGCCCCGAGGAAGGGCGAAAGGGTATGCCTCTTACCGGCTAAAACCACTGGGGCGGTCATCTTCGGCACCTAAGGAAGGCTCCAGGTCCTCGTATGATCACACTAGAGCCGCCCGCTGGTGCCACGCCTATAGGCACATCTCGGAGAGGGTGACTGTAAAGTGGTTACCCCCCGGGAAATCCCGGTATATCTGCCCATACTAAAATGTAATAAACTAACAATTTGACATTTTGAAAACATTGTGGACCTATTTTTTTCTCCAAGGCAGTTTGTCTATAAGGATTGGTGTGCGAGCATTTTTGAGGATTATTCTGAATTCATATTTATTTGACTTTGTTGAATTTTTCCACACAAAACAATAAATGATGTCCCATAACTTTAAAATTAACAAAAATAAAAAAAATTGTATTTACTAGTAGAACACATCGAAGGTAATATTTTATTTCTAAACTAGCTGGGACCTGCGTTTTCACCCGCGTGTAATTTAAAAGAAATTTAGAGTACTTCGACATAGACACTTGATACACATACTCGTATACACATATATAGATACACATATTGGATTTCAATAGTTTTATTGTTTTTGCGCGGATCCCTAAATATTTTTCTAAAATAAAAGTAGCCTAAGTTATTCCTTATAATATCAGCTATCTGCCAGTGAAAGTCCCGTCAAAATCGGTCAAGCCGTTTCGGAGATTACCCGAAACAAACAGGCAGACAGCCAGACAGACAAAAAATAAAAAGTAAATAGCTATATATTTGTATAGATAAAATAGATATGAACCAGGTATTGCTAAGTCGACATTAATTTTCAGCCCACCACATGGCGCGTGGCGGCGCGTTATGTCACTCGCAGCGGGAAGCTATCATAACAAAATGCAAGCCAAACATTATAAATATTGTACTTATATCTGCTTTCCATGAATGGGTAATTAAGTTCTTCCTCGTAAGCGATGATATACCAACAAAAGGTATCATAATATATGTATGCCAATAATGCCAGTATGCCAATAACTTGCGCGTTGCTGAATGTACTAAATTGAATGCTCTTCAAATCTAAATAATAGCCAATATTAAATTCCCTCGTTCAGAATTGAGAAGTTCAAGGGTACCTTTTGGTGTAAGATCTTTTGTTTGTTCATCTCACGACCAATCTACATACCGATCCTAACAGAAATTGCTTCAAATCTCCTCAAATGCAGCGACCTTATGTCGGTCGTCATAAGAACTATTTTCACTTAGCACAGAGGTTCATATCAGCAAAAACTGAGTCTTATTTGTCTAAAGAAATAATTGCAGTTATTGTACGAGTTTCCAAGTTCATATGCAAACAGTAAATTAAATGAACCATCGACGTTATCTCCATTGTGAATTTGAGTCGAAAATATAAAAATAAAATTAAATGGAATTCTTATGAATACAGATCTTAATTACGTATCATCAGAGTCTATTCATGTGTCTCCTAATTTGATTTGGGTATAATTACTTTGATGCTGTATGGCCTCCATTTTGATTTGAAAACTATAGGCTTGTGTTATCCGATGTGGTCGATAGAATTTTTAACAGTAAAAAAATAGGTATAGGCCCTTATCGAGAATCTAAACTCAAATAGAATTCTCTTAAGTAGGGTTCATATTTGATTAACGCAATCTCGACCCAAGTTTTACTTAAGTTTTGATTCTCATATATATGGGCCATAGATTGGTATGCTTCGTGATCCTATGCTGAGATCCTTATACACCCGCGCCGTGAGCTATCCGCGGCGCGCGATCTCCTCGTGGACTTGACGTGGACTTCGGAACGGCCAAGAACTTTGGCTATGTTATAATTACATCATCATCATCATATCCGCCGAAGGACGTCCACTGCTGAACCAAGTCCTCCCCATAGATTTAATTTCATATTTTCTATTTAAGTTTTTTAGTCTTCGGTTGACTAGAGCTCTTAAATGGGCTGGATCGACTGGGGTATTACCACGCCGTCACGGAATACCGGCGTGAAGTAGCAACATTGGTACGTTTGGTACGGTAAGTGAAATACGGCAAACATATGACATGGGGGCCTTCAAGTAAAGAGCGTATGTCCGCCTTCATACGAGCACCCCACTGTAATTTCGAATCAATCGCCGATCGTACAAAATCTTATTAGTGTTAAAATTAACGAACGATCTTTTGATCAAGCATATATCCGCAATGTGCAAGGATGACACGCAAAATCGTGAAGCGCTCCACATTTTTAGGAAAAACAAAATCTATAATATTCACAATGTATTCCGTTTAAAAGTGTTTTGTTATAATATGTAATTACACGGAAAACCTAAGACATCTATTATTTAAAAAACTTACCCAATACATATCAAAAGTAATACCATATTAAATTGTGAATCAATGTCATATCAAAATTGAAACTATACAATTAGAAACATTACATATTTTGGTTACCTGTTAAGTAGGCTAGGAACAGAAATGGGCCCAGAATTGATCCCTGTGGCACGCCCATTTTCACCGGACACCATGAAGATTTTATTCCATCGATAACTACTTTTAGATATCTTTTAAAAAGATAGGATAATACAAGCTCCAGAGCTCGTCCACGAATTTCGTAGTGACTTAATTTACAAATGAGCGTATTCTGTTCAAGGCAATCAAAAGCCTAGGAAAGATCACAGACGATACCAATGGCATCAAGTGAGCAAGCTTCTAAAGTATGCGTGACTAGTTTCGCATCCTTCCTCTGTAGTCAACCTACCCTTCGTGAAGTCGAACTGCCAACTGCCGCTGAACAATCTACGCGCCCGCGACCCCATGAAGTGTGGGGGTGGGTTCAAGCGTGTTGAATATTGGCGGGGGTGGTTGTTTCGCCTGCGAATCCTGCTCCTCCAAGTGGGATCGGCCGTCTCCCGATAGAGAACGCGACATGTAGCAAAGAAAGCCATTCGCTTAGCCACTGCGCCAACGTGCCGTCGGCTATCAATTCATAATATCTTTTACTGTATCATATTTTGTTTTTAATAGCACCCATTGACACAATTCCGTCTCGTTATCAAATAACTATATATCAACCACATTCCGCCGCTGTTACTGCCGAAATACGTCATGTGATATTATTATAGATCTATTTCAATCTAATATCTATTATGCGATAAGATTTATACGTCTAATGTTTAGTGATCCGTATCAAAGCTAACAGATCGGAGGAATCACTGATATCATCATATCGGCGATTTATACGTCCACTGCTGAACAAAGGCCTGCCCAATAGATTTACACAACTATGTCATCATTTTGGTGGGTATTTGCCAATACTCACCACGCTTGGCAGGCGGGTTGGTGAGCGCAGTATGGCTACCGTTTCACAGAAGGGACGCTGCTGCCCATCCCTCTGGTTTAGATTCCCTTAGTCGCCTTTTACGACATCCACGGGGGGAGATGGAGTGGTGCTATATTCTTAATCCGGAAACCACACGAATAAAAAACCATTGACATATAATGTACTACATACTAGAGAAGCTATTACAAACAAATTATATGCTCATGAAGTGGCGACCGCGGGCACGCCACTTCTTCGTCTTTTACATATGTTTCTCGATTTATTATAACAATATCTCACTACACATGAAGGCATGTGTAAATAAAACAACTTAGTACATACTCAAACACGTCACGCTGTGGCAACCGGCCTGACACAGGCATGACACGGATTAAGTGAGTTAGAGTGTATGCGCTCTAACTATCGTGACAAAGGATCTAGATGAAGTATCTTCTCTAGTACGTAGTATATACATTATATCTCAAACTGTATATCACATTTATTTGCTAAAGGAACACTGAATACTCACAGATAAATTTCAGAGTAGTAAATTCGTATGGTTGCCTATAACCGTGCGGGAAAAGTACATCAATCAAAACAAACAGTCTTAGTTTTCTATAAAAATGACCGGTCATCCTCAGTTGCGAGGAATGCCATTGTTAAAATAAATCGTGCTTGTATAGAAGTCAAGCAAGGTCCTACTCACAATGATCAGTATTGTATTTGAAGACATATGTATACAAAACGACGCCTACGCAAAAGATACGCAAATTCCGCAAACATATGCAAATAAAACAGAATAATACACTAAATTATATCATTAAAGTGTCCTTAAATCACGCGGATTATTGTTGGGCCAAAAAAGAACCCATCATATGGATCCACAACGTCGTGCCGAAACAAGGTCGTTCGTGGTTAAATCGATTGTCAACGGAAAAGATCGATTGTTTAGTTAATCACGATTTTGTAGCAGTTCAAGTGGCTTTGTTGCTTGTTCTCGTTGACTGGCGGTTGGAGGTCATAAAACTTACCTGTTAAAGTTTTGAAGTGAATTTATATTTATATTAATATATTTGTTGTAATTGTCACCAAAAACGAAGGAAGCACGGCACAGAGTCACAGCAGTTTATTTGTTAAGAAGAAAGTTCACAAATCACCAGAAGTTTTTTTTGTAAAGAATAAAGAAGATAAAGAATGCGGTAGGGTATATGGAAGCATACGATAGCAGAGCAAGTAAAACGACTTTCTGTTATGTCTCAAAATTTTGAGCTTTTTGTCATAAAGTCAGTTTTAATAGTAGAAAGTATGATTTTGATTAATAATATTATTTGTCCCGACAACTAGGTATACCAAAATTACGACATTTTGAAGTTTTGCCCAAATATTGTAGTCTTTCCATCTGGCAACCTCTTAGGGTTGTCGTTCGCTCCGCTATCGTATGCTTCAAACTCAAACTCAAACTCAAATCTTTATTGCATTCATATGTTCATAAGTTAACAGAAAATTAGATGCGTATCAATATGAAACCCTGTTAGGGCGCAGCAATTTTACTATACAATAACAATAGTATTTATGTTTGCTTAAAATATTAAAAGGAAGAGATTAATACATACTTATTAAAGGTTAAGGTGATTATTAATTATATTAATTATAAATTTTTGATACATCTTGTACATTTTAATATTATATTATTAATAAAGCGAAATCTGATCATTCTTATTATATTATATAAATATTATTTACTTAGTACGTATAAAATTTGTTTAATCACAAGATACAAATTTTATCTTGTCTTCAAAAAACTCTTGCAAAGTGTAATAGGATTTTTGCTTTAAGTATTTATTTAATTTTACTTTAAAGACGTTGTAATTTAACGTGTCTTTTATTTCCTGGGGTATTTTATTATATATTTTTATAGACATTGAATACGGGCCAGAGTGGAATATTGTTAGACTTGAGATGGGAAGGGACAGATTATTTTGATGTCTTAAATTACGTGATTGTGAATATTGATCTTTTCTCTGGGAGTACAGATGTTTGTGTTTTTTGACAAATAAACAGATTTCGAGAATGTACAGTGATGTTAGAGTAAGGATGCCTAAATTACGAAAGTATGGCCGGCAACTATCCATTCCTCCTACATTAGCAAGAATTCGTACACATTTTTTTTGTAATTTAAAAAGCACTTCATTGTCTGTACTGTTTCCCCATAATACTATGCCATATCTAAGCCAAGAATGTGCGTAAGCGTAATATGCAATAGTGGCTGATTTTATATCTGTCGATATTTTTAGCTGGTATAATGCATATGTAAGCTTCCATATACCTACCTCTTATTCTGCTACTGTAATGTGATTTGAGTACACACCTACATGCATACAGCCTAACATGCAAATGACCGGTTAAGCCACAACATCTCCCAGAAACGTATGCGAGAAGTCCAACAAAAAAAAAACCGCCTAACAGATCTAAAACTTTTGTAGGTGTTTGTAGTCGCGATGCATTGTGATTTTGGCCAGGCGTTTTTAGTATGCTGAAACTTTTTAGCCATTCGCCATTACGTGCACATAGTCACGGTGCCCTAAAGGGCATTCAATAAAGGCAGGCATAACCGTGGCAAACCTTTGAATTCCGTCGGGTATTAGAGAAAGGTGATTACGTGAGCAGCAGCTTCCTCCTATTAGATAACAACAACATACTGCGATCACCAATTCGTTTGCCAAGCGTGGTGATTTCAGCGATTATCTTATGATTGTTCCATTTTCTTTTCATAGAAGGATTCTATATGGCTATTTATTCATTTAAAACTCTTACGGGCAGCCAAAACTTTATAATTAACTGTATAGCCACTCCGAATCGACCTTCACAGTCTGCAGCGCGAGACGCCTGACAGCCGGGATGACCATACAGGCGCCCCGCAAATGGCCACGAGATGGTAGAGATGGGGAATTTCCTTACTCGGTCCCCCGCGATTGGGCAGCAATCGGTGTAATGCACCCACTACCCTCTTGACTCGGGGATGAAGCGCTCGAAGTGCCCCTCGAAGCCCCAAAGACTGTTCAGGGTGAGCCACTGGTACTTCATGTCAGTACAGGGGCTAGTGCCCATCCTGATGGGCACGTCATCAACGCGTAACTGCGAGCTGAGTTGTTCTCTGCGCCGCGGCAGTTTGTGGAACCAAAGCGCCTCGATTTTGTGAGGCACTATCTGCAGACCCAGAGCGTGGATTTAGCCACGACAATCGCAAGAATGCGTTTCATGAAAATGCTTGCCCAGCAGGCTGGATGGTTACCTCGTAGGACTCCCCGCTGGCCAACATAGCAGTATCGTCAGCGGGGAGAGCGAGACGCAGGACTGCGTCTTAGGCGAGATTCCACAAGAGGGGGCCAAGAACCGACCCCTGCGGAACCCCGCACGTAATCTCCCTCCGCTTTATGCTACCGCCCCTGCCCCCGTAGCGAATGTGTCTATCGTACAGATAGGCCCATAAGATGCCCTGCCGATAAGGCACCCGCCCTATGATGAGCTAGTGCCCCCCTTATCGCATTCACGGGATGGAGTTGAAGACATTAACGATGGTTAGACTGATGGCCAACGCCACCACACCGCGCTGGGATACCGCATGCTCCGACAGTGAGCGGACGTGTAGAATCGCGTCGATAGTCGACCGCCGCTGCAGAAGCCATACTGGCTGCGGCCAGGTCGGGACCAACTAGCGACAGGTGCTCAACGAGTCTTCGGATAGTTATTCTCTCGAATAGCTTCAAAGCCTCGTCGAGCAGGCAAATGGTATGGTACGCAGAAGAAGACTTCGCGGGTCTTCCTTCCTTCCTCAGCAGAACCAACCCTTCCAGCCGGACGGGAATACGCTTCGACGGAGGCAGCTGGTGGACGAGAGGCGGCTGCCTCAAGCAGTCCCCAAGAGACTTCAGTGCATACACCCGTGCGTGCCCCGTAATGCAGTCCAGACCCGGTGCAGCGCAGCGAGCCTTCAGCCAGCGAATGGCCTGGCTCAATTCCCCTTCCGAAACCTTTAACTCCTCGGCCCAGTCCGAGGCAGTCAGGGGCGGAAAGGGACCAGGACGGTCCCGGACCGCCGGAAAGAGCGTTGAAAGTACCCGCTCCAGCAAATCCGGGGGCCATGGTTTCGGTCACCAGGGGGGACCCACAGGCGCAATTCGCCCACGACCATACGAAAGGGTCTCCCCCACGGACCTCTGTCCAGTTTATTTCAATGCCTGCCTAGTGCATTTAAGTGGCTCCTTGTAGATAACCTTGTATAATCAGAAAACCAAAATACGCTGGAAATACAAAATGAGCCCACAAAGCCTGTATTTTGATCTATAAATTTTAATACGCAATTGTTTGATAACGCGCTTCTAATCATATAGGTATGTGTAATAATAGATCTACTTGTAGATAACACAGTTCTATGTGCACCTGTTTTGTTGAACTGTAAATAAATCGGTTAGTATATACGTATATATTAATTATCATAAATCAGAAGCACATATTATTAACGATATTCCACACCAGAATTTCTATTGTGTCGGGTACAGTTTCTTGACATAAAATTTACGTACTCACCCAGACCCGAAACAACTGCTGGTAGGCCATACAAGTAGGTTGTTCCCTACCGTAGCGCAGAAAGCCACATGCTTAGCCACTGCGCAAACCGTACCGTCAACTTTTTTATAACTATTAACGCAATATTAATAAACACGCCATCGTCATTAAATATCATAATCAAATAAGTAATAGCGAATACCTAAAAATAAAAGGCAACAGCATTCTCAAACGAGCTTCTCAATTTTTCTTCTCTCTGATTTTCAGCAACATAATCATCACAGCGGCCGAAAAACGGCCACTTGTTGACTAAAGGCCTTCCCCATAGATTACCACAACGGCCCGTTACATGCCGCCCTCACCCAACGACACCCAGTAACCTTCACCAGGGCATTTATGTATCTCATTGGAGGTCGTCCCACGCTGGTTTTCCGGTGCGCGTTCTCCACTCGAGAACACTTTTGCTCTGCAGTGGGGCGTATAATTTTTTTCTATACGTGGCATTAGCCTTTTCACTTTTATTATTTAAAAAGTATTTACCTAAAAAGCACGCCACACAAAGTTTTTTTTTTCTAGCATTCTAGATGAATGATGGTCGAATAGTAAATTTTAAAGGCCTCTTCTGGTCGGTGAATGGACTGCCCCAAGTTCGTCGCCCACAGGCCGCAACTCATGGAGGCAGGGTTTTGTGGCGAGCAAGAACTGTGGTCTCTTCCTTCCCTCGTTCCGCTACCTCCATTGCGTGCATCACATCCTCGCAAATGGCATAAACGCATCCCTTGCGCACTCGCTCCGGGCAATGGACTGAACTACGACCGGAAGCGAGAGGTCACCATCTTCTACTGCCGAAACTAGATAACGGCACTGCGTCGCTCAAGCCTCGCTCTCCTCGAACGTGAGCTGCGCCATATCCTCCGGGTAGTCTCCGCAGTGATGATAATAGAGTGTCGCTACTCCGCACCCTGGCGGTGAGGGACATACAGTGCTTGCACACAGACACATGAAACGTTTGAAAACATCAGTTCATTTCAGACAAAAATACTCGGTAGACAATTTTATGAGCTATTTTCATGAATTAGTAGAGTGACATCTCCACAAATAAATAAAATTGAACTGTCTGTTTGTAATGTCAAAATAAGAGTAAGAGTTTTTTACTAAATGCATATGAAAGTATATACGGTATCTATACCAAAATAACAAAGTTTATTTTTGTCGGTCTGTCTGTTTGTTCCGACTAATCTCCAAAATGGGTGGACCCATTTTGACGGAACTTTCAGATAGCTGATGTTACAAGGGATAACTTAGGCTTATTTTATTTTAGAAAAATAATCAGGGTTCCGTGAAAAAAAAAATCTAAATATATGTATACATACATATATACAAATTATTTATAAATAATCCGATTTCTTTTAAATTAAACTGCGGGTGAAACCGCAGGACACAGCTAGTTCAAACTAAAAACAATTACGATTTGCATCGAGAGAAAATCAGAGAGCAGAATATTTCTTAAGACTGTTTTAGTCTCAATTTCTGTCTTAGGCGAGATAAACATTCAAGTCACTTACTTATAAAACCACAATAAACCATGTTAATAATATCCCTTTGCAAAGCGAATATGCGATAAGCTGGATGGCCGGCCTTATCAGCGATATCTTATGATAACGGTCAGTGTGCACCCAGCCAGCATCGGCAGCGCAGCTCGACGATGTGTGGAGGACTCGCATAAAACATGGTACGTAGTCGTGTTTAATTGTGAATAGATGAATCTCAAGAAACATTACCTACAATAAGTGTGTTTACATTGTAATTGTGCTTTTAAAGGCGTGGAGACGATTGCATACTTTTTATTTTTCTATAAACCGACTTATCTCGTAAGAGGTGTCAGATTACTCGATGTTCCGAACTGAAAACATCAGAACGACTATCTTGTTTCTTTAAAGTTATCACAGGATGTAATGAAACTGAAACTCGCGGTGCCTCGATTAAATTCACACGAATGCTTGCTTATAAAATGTTATCTTTAATTCGATTTGAATGTTTACAATAAAAATAGAATTCGTTTTATGCCCGCCGTCTCACAAAATATCAAAGATTTGTAACAGCAGCAAGTCCAGTTTGACGGTACGGTTGGTGCAGTGGCTGATACAGTCGGCTGCTGCGCACCGGGTCGTGGGTTCGATTCCTACACGGAACAAACATTTGTACGATCTGCAGGTATTTGTTCCGTGTCTGGGTGTATTGTGTCTGGAATTTATGTTTGTAAACGCACCCACGACACAGGAGAAATCCTAGTATGGGGCAAGTAAAAAAAAAAAAACTTTGATTTAGGTTGTTGAACAGATGTCATGTTTGTCTTCATCTTCTGCAACTTGAAAAACTTCAACACCAAGTAATTATAGCTTTGCAACTAGAGAGTTACCTTATCTCCCACTTTTGAAGTAAATATTATTATTATGTGAAGATCTATAGTAGATTAAATGTTGATTACCTGACTCAGTAATGACTAAGAATTTAACAACACGAGTCATTCCATTATTCTCTTTGTTGTGTGCAGTGTCACGTGTATAAACAACTATACAAACATTTACCCACGTTGACAACTAGTTTTCTATTTCGTTACATTTCATTTTCCGATAAAACTTAAACCAACGCGGCTGCATTCCTTTCGGTGTGTTATAATTTCTCATGCCATATTATCCCAAAACTATGAACTCTATATAAACATGTGCCGCTGGCTCCTAATAAAAGCCACAGTGGTCATAGGGAATAATTCAATAATCACCATATACATTTTATTATTGATATCCAGTGGCAATTCTACATGAACTTCCTTTGCTCTGGGGAACGGCGAAGGGGTATGCCGGACTCCTACCGGCTAAAACCATTGGAGCGGTCATCTTCGGCAACGAAGGGGGGCTCCCACATCCTCGTAAGATCACACTAGAGCCACCCATAGGTGCCACGCCTTTAGGCATATCACAGAAGGGATGACTGTAAAGCGGTCACCCCTCTAGCGGAGGGAAGGCGACTGTGAAAAGATCGCACTCCAGGCACTTCTCGGGGAGGATTGTAAAGGATCCCCCAAGCCTCACCGTGCGTTGTGCTGCGCACAAGGCGGCACGTCCACGTGCGCACCGCCGCCTTTCCGGGGTCGCTCGGATATATATACCTACCGTATTCTGCGACCAATGATACGGTTAAGAAGCGAAACCGAATCATATGTCGCAGAGCACTGCGTTTCTTTTGAACCCCTTTCCCGAAGTTGCTCTGCGATCTCCTTCTGGTGCATGACGCTCTCACAGGCGGAGACTACAGCACTCCAGTTTTTATGGTCTGCCAGCATAGCTTAAAGTACTGTCGACAGAGAGAGATCTGGCCCGATTCGATCTACAAGGAACCATTATCACCTTCACCATCGTCCCACAGTGTACCGTAATCTTGCGTCCTATCGTGTGCCCACTGAAACAACCATGTCCGGTAAATACCTGTGTCAGGCAGAATGTGACGCGCTCGCTCCTTTGGAGCCAGACTCTAAAGAGAGGCAAGACGGTCTCAATGACGCGCTTTTGCGCGTGCTGCGGCAGCATAAGCCGATCGCGCCACAGTTTGAGTGCACGCCGCCGAGCCTGCCCTCTCGAACTTCCGAGCGAGCCTGAAGGCGCACCCTCGCTGCTCTGACGGAAGGAGCATCTTTGGTGATACACCCACGCATCCATCTCCGCGGGGACATCGAATGGCGGACAGCACGCCAACTAAGTTGCCACCTCAAAGGACACCGTTCGGTATCCTCGTGCGAATACACCCCAAATAGGACTAAAATTAACTCTTGAAGGCAACCAACTTGAAACTGTTGATGAAACTGTGTTTTTAGGAATAACCATCGACTCTAAATTGCAATGGAGTGCCCACATCAAAGCTATATCGGGTAGGCTCAGCTCTGCTGCATTTGCAGTTCGAAAAATTAGGCAGCTGACTGATGTAGCTACAGCCCGATTAGTTTACTTTGCATATTTCCACAGCATTATGTCTTATGGCATTCTGTTGTGGGGATTAGCGGCCGATGTAGATTCTATTTTTATTTTACAAAAAAGGGCCATCCGTGCGATCTATAATATGGGCCCTCGCGGGTCTCTTAGAACCATGTTTAAAGAAATTAACATACTTCACTGCCGTCACTTTATATCTTTGAAAACATTTTATATGTCCGCAAAAATCTGCACAAGTATCATAAAAGAAGCGATTTTCATGACGTCAATACACGGCAAAAACATAAAATAGTAGTACCTAAATTTAGATTAGCTAAAACGAATAAGTCATTCCTAGGGAATAGTATACGTTTTTATAACAAGCTGCCCAAATCTATTACACATCTTACCGAGGGAAAGTTTAAAGCCTATATTAAACCCGTTCTTATTGGAAAAGCTTATTATAAAGCTATAGATTATGTTGATGATGTTTGGCACTGACTCTTTCTGCACATGTGGCTTCCCTGGTACCCTTTTGACAAAATATGTGTTTATCTATTAATTATTCTGAATTGCGACGAATGAAGATATATTTCTTGTTAGAATTGATAACTTTTTTTATATAGGACATATTACATATGTCCTTTTTGACATGTCAATGTACACAATATGACATTGTTTACAGCTTGATGGCCATATTGCCCTTTATTTTAATATAATTTAGCATCTTCTACATTTTGTAAATGTGATAACTTCGTTGACTCGTACCTGTGCGTTAATAATTATCAATTTCTGATTGTGTATTACAGAAGCAATAGTGTGTTTATTATCATGCATATGTAGTCCACTTTGTTTCCACATAGCGAGCAATGTGTTAAATTGTAATATCACTTTTTTTAAAAGAGTGTCTATGGAGTTTCTTGCCGGCTTCTTCTCCATAAGATCAACTTTTCCGAACCGTGCACGTTAACTTTCGAAAGTGCCTATTAGGGCCTATATGAAATAAAAACTTTGACCTTGACCTTGACCTTGATCCGTATAGCAACTGCACACCGTGAATCTGGGTTCTGCAGAAGAAAATAAACCCTCATGCTCCCTTAACTTATATTTCAAGTAATCTATTTATATACCGATAGTTATGTCGTTTTGCATACTAGATAAAAGTTGCGTTTGATACAAATCTGAGACACCTTGATAAGATATTTACAACTGCAATTATAAATATATTAATGGAATTTTATTGCTGACTATAGAAGCGGCATGCTTAACGGTACCACGAAATATCTTTTCCACAGAATGGAGATAAAACGATAAAATTTGTGATGAATATATCGACTCTTTATCAAAAGAAGCTTAAAATGTTTTATCTACGTTCGAAGTGTTTGTATACTGTGTTGGAAATTAAATTCAAGATCGTGAGAATTACTTGAAATACCACGGGACATTTTATGCCTAGCTGCTATTTTGTATACAATATGACCGATTACCACCAGCAATTAGCCCCTTGCTCTAGCCGGCCCACCCTGAGCCAGTTGCTTTAAAAAACCCACAAAACTTTAAATAATCACTCCGGTCCAGCGTCGAAGGTTGTTTCCAACACACTTCCTGTTTCTGGCCCTTCCGGCACCCTTAGCTGTGTTGCTTGGTTTGTTAAATATCGCCTGGGTGGACGCCTTTTCAGCTTCGGCAGTGTGTCCGGTTAAGCAGCAACAGTTGCCAGCGAGAAATAAAAAAGCATTATTAGAACCCATGTTAAGAGGCGTTTTCTGCGGTGGAGATCAGAGGTTGTCTCCTCCGTCCCCATTCTGCTGCCTCCTTTGCGTGCATCACGTTATCGCAAAAGGAGGCAACGGCATCTCGTCATCTTAAACGCGGGTGAAACCACGGTTCTCAGCTAGTAAATAAATAAAATTGAAGGATCTGTTTGTAATGTCAAAATTAATAATCAATCTAATCCAAAATCTTTGGATTCGAGTTCAAAATCATAAATCTAAAGGTTTTTGAATAGATTGATTATTAATTTCGGCTGTTAGCCGATATTACGATATCCACGGATAGAGAATGAGAGGTGCTACCGTGCTATATTCTTAATCCGGACAGCTCACGGAATTGCGATGATTTTATAAATCATTTCGGCCGAATGAAGTCCACTGCTGGACACAGGCCTCCCCCAAATATCATCACAACGACCGATATGGGTGTTTTGTGGGCACATTGGGGGTTTTGCCATAATCGCCACGCTTGGCAGGCGGGTTGGCGATCGCAGTTGAGTTGTTAATATACTCGAAGGACGCTGCTGCCCATTCTCCGGCTAATCCCTTAGTCGACTTTTACGACACCCACGGGATGAGATGGGGTGGTGGTATTCTGAGCCGGCACCACACGGCGGATTTTATAAATACAGTAATTATATTGATACGTTTTAAGCAACTATGCCGTACCATCGTGTCGTGTCGTAATTTTTATTATCTTTAACTCGTTCATTCACCTAGTTTTTATTATCTACCCTCATTTTGAATTCGTCTTCCTCAGTCCAAGTTAATTGGTTCAAGTGTGAAGAATACTGTGCTTTTGTTTATGTGCAATTTTACGTTTTAAATTCAATAATGTTTTATTTATAAAGTATGGTAAGACAGTTTATCATTAATGCGGTAGTTCCGACTCATATTTACATTCGATTTACAGCATTTATATGTTGGGCTCAACTGTCGCCGAACGTACCTTGGCCCTTGTGGATCTTTTGTGCTGACCCTCGCCCTCTATTCCGTTGCTGCCACATCGAAGATTTCTTGAAGATACCTTGCGATTGTGCCAGCCTGCGTAATCATCTGGTACAGGATAAGCTGTTCCCACAAACTTCACGGTCTGCAGCGCAGAGTGGCTATACGGATCGCACGGGGATACAGGACAGTGTCCTACGAGGCGGCAACTCTCCTGGCACGCTTTCGGCCGTTCGACATCCAGGCGGAGACGGATGCGTGGGTCTACGACCAGACACGCTCTCTTCGCCGAAGTGGGGAAGGCGTGCTTTCAGGGGCGTTCGACAGACCGAGGCGGCTGGCTCGACGGCGCGCACTCGAGATGTGGCGACATCGCCTTCGGTCGCAGTTCGCGACCAAGCGCGTCGTCGAGGCCATCCTGCCGCGCTTCGGAGCCTGGCTCAGAAGGAGCGAGCGCGTCACCTACCGTCTGACGCAGGTATTCACCGGTCACGGTTGTTTCGGTGCATACCTGCACAGAATAGGACGCGAGGTTACGGCACAGTGCCACCATTGTGGAAGCGACCAGGATACCGCACAGCACACGCTCGAGGAGTGCACTGCGTGGGCGGCCGAGCGCCGGATCCTGGTCGATCAGATCGGGCAAGATCTCTCTCTGCCGGCAGTAGTGTCGGCTATGTTGGCAGAGCACGAAAATTGGAGTGCAGTGGTCTCCTTCTGCGAGAGCGTCATGCTGCAGAAGGAGACTGTAGAGCGGGATCGAGAGAGGGCCAATCCCTTGATCACAAAGTATAACGACAAATTCGTGACGCAGTAATGAAAATATTTAGTTAATAGTTTACACAGAGATAGCGACTAAAGTTACTTAAATGGCACCATGGTTTTCGACCCTAAACATTTATTTAGAGTACAAATTTACGTTTGCGGTTGGAATGTATGCGAGAACATGTTTTTCAACTACTGTTCTTGGGTTAAGTTATTGTCGTCTCCTTATTTCCTATTTCTGTAAATGTAACGGTAGGCGTTTTATGATATGTTGATTTTTTATAGTTCGATTACAGTTTAGGGTCGAAAACCATGGTGTCATTTATGTAACTTTAGTCGCTATCTCTGTGTAAACTCTAACTAAATATTTTCATTACTGCGTCACGAATTTGTCGTTATACTTTCAGATCGAATTGGTTAAATAATAAGTGAAGGGCATCCGAAGAGAGTACATTTAAGGTACATTTATTAGATTATAAAAAATTGCCGTGTGGTAGTGTGTGGTGGCAGCAGCGTCCTTCGAGCACACAACAACTCAACTGCGATCGCTAACCCGTCTGCCAAGCGTGGCGATTATGGCAAGACCCCCCATTGAGCACACTACACATCCATATCGGTTGTTGTGGTGATCTTTGGGGGAGGCCTGTCCAGCAGTGGACTTTATTTGGCCGAAATGATGAAAAAAATAATGATAAAAAATATATCAAACAATGTCTATTGCTAATGTTGTCTGGCTGCAGAGTATACTCTCCAGCCGCACCAGATACGCATTTCTAAAGTAATAACATTTTCATATCTTTTTACATTGTATGAAAAAGTACAGTTTTGGTACATTTATTTAGAGTCCATTATGACCGGGTACACCTAATAGTTTATAAAATGCTTGGTGGTGCGGCTGCAAAGGATTGTTCTATGGTCGCGCCACAAATATTTCGTTATATATCATATTCCACTGAGGTACAATTTTTTATATGTCACACAATATAAAGTACATAAATGGTACATCTTTTTATAACATGTTTTGGAGTACATCACTGTGGCGCGGCCAGGGAGTATCACACCACCGTGATTGTTCATTGTAGTCTGATTCAAAGATGCAAAGGGGTAACCATAATGAGATGATAATGAGCTTGTTCTTAAAGCAGAAATATCCTTGTATCTTAAAGAAAATCTAATTTGTTTTTTTTTGCAATTTGCTAATACGCCATTTTCTAACTCTTGCGCAGGATCAGGAACTAATAATTATAGTGAGTGTATTCTCGTGCGCGTGGGCAGTACTGCTCATCGTAGCGCTCGTGCTGTGCGGACAGGTTACCAGCCTGCGAAAGAAGGTCGCAGAAATGCAGGCCAATGGACGCATGAGAATACAGTAAGTATATAATCGATGTATTTATTTGACTTACTAAATATATGCTTGAAAGATGCCAGTGACACGTCGCGTCAGAGCAGTGTTCAAACCGTAAGCTGAGGATAAAAAGGAGAAACAATTGAACCGTACGACGTTGCCGACATATTTTTTAGAATTTTTTCATTTTTGTAAAACATTTTATTGAATACTAGCTGGGACCCGCGGTTTCACCCGCGTTTAATTTAAAAGAAATTTAGAGTACTTCGACATAGACACATGACATAGAATATATGCCTTACTCGAGTGGGGATGCATCGAGATGTAGTGGCAGTGGACAACGGGCTCACCCCGCTTGGTCTGGCGAAAGAGAACGGGCGCAAACCTGTTGTATTCAGTACCAATGACCGCAGGGAGATATGGAAGAGCAAGGAACTGCATGGACCTTTTTATCGGATCGGTCCATAATGATCTCATATTTTAAAGTTACCTAAGTTCACATTGTGAAATGCAATGAATTATTGAGAATTGAATAATTATTAATATTACGTGTCAGGACAGTGGTACCGTGTGGTGCCGGCTTTACCGTGTGGTGCCGGCTCAGAATACCACCACCCCATCTCCTCCCGTGAGTGTCGTAAAAGTCGACTAAGGGATTAGCCGGAGGATGGGCAGTAGCGTCCTTCGAATATATTAACAACTCAACTGCGATCGCCAACCCGTCTGCCAAGCGTGACGATTATGGCAAAACCCCCCAATGAGCCCACAACACAGCCATATCGGTCGTTGTGGTGATCTTTGGAGGAGGCCTGTGTCCAGCAGTGCACTTCATTCAGCCGAAATGATGAAAAAAATTATGGACAGTGGTATCGCCCATCAATAGTAATCACTTTAGTAACGCATAGAACTCAAGTGGCGCCGTGTCTTCTGTCTTATGATGTTTTCATTTCAACAACCTTCACAACTGTTCACATCGTTCCCACTTGCGAAAGATTATTCTTACGTTCATGCTTCCGATGCTTCTTGTAGATTCTAAATTCACAGAACATCTCTTAGCACAGCATTCAAATCCCATGTTACTTTTAAAGAAAATGCTTACTGATACAAAGACGTCTCAATTACAGGAAGCTCAAGATGAACAACGACAAGAACCACGCCTTCCACAACCCTGCGCTGGTGCCCGACGAGGAGCTATCTCGTCGAGGATACTCGATGTACATGGCCCAAGATGACGTGGAGGGTGGGAGATCTGAGCGGTACGTGTATACCCAGCCTTTTGCCGTCCACTGCCATCAACCCTGGCGTTGATAACTATGTTAGGGTTTCCAGTCTAACCGAAACCACCTGCTGGGGGGTACTAACATGCTAATGTTGTATTTCGGTGGTATTCAGATTAAAAATATCGGACCACTCCACCTCTTCCCATGTATCTCGTTAAACGCGACTAGCGGCGAGAAGCGGCATTAGCGGCAGTGGAACAGCAGCTATTCTGTGCTCACCAACCCGCCTGCCAAGCGTGGTGAGTTAGTACTCACCACGCTTGGCAGTGCAAATTCCCAACAAAATCACGACACACGGCATGTAGGAAACCGGTCGTTGTGGAAATCTATGGGGGAGGCCTATATTCAGCAGTGGACGTCTTTTGGCTGATATGATGATAGTCAAAGTTTAAAGTCAAGTTTTTTTTATTTATGTAAACCATTTGCTGGCACTTACGAATAGTCAGAATTTAAATAGTTGCACGGTTCCAAGCCGTTGGTCTTATGGAGAAGAACCGGCAAGAAACTCTATGGATATACTCTTTTGAAATAATATATAAATGTATTACAGTCTTCAATATACTCGCATTCACAAATAACGAATATTTTATCATCAGAACAATGTCAATAAACATTAAAACGTCATAAATTATTCAATAAATGTCATAAAAAGCATTTATAGGCATGCCGCACTCATACCGGCTAAAACCACTGGAGCGATCAGCTTCGGCAATGAACCCCCTTCATTGCCGAAGCTGATCGCGGTCCTCGTAAGAGAGAGCGCTCCATTGATGATGCCTCGCCGTTAGGCACATCCCTGAGGAGATGACTGTAAGGCTGTCACCCCCTCTAGCGGAGGAAAGGCGACTGTAAAAAGGTCGCTCCCCAGGCACTTTGCGAGGAGGATTATAAACGATCCCTCTAAGCCTCGCTGTGCACTGTGCTGCGCACACAGCGCCACGTGACCACGTGCGCGCCACCCTCTTTCCGGGGGTCGCTCGGTATGAGGACGCAGACTCCCCAATATGCACGCCCGCGACCTTCGAGGCCCCCACCATGTAGCGATAGCAGGGGGAACGGTCACAGCCGAGTTTCGAAATAATAATTAACAATCCAACTGTATGTCACAATGATACATCGTTGACATTACTCTTATTACTCATCTTTATTATCACAGGAAGATAAAATACCTTCGTAGATAAGTCGTAGATATAACAGAGATTAGTGTTTTGGCGCGTTCCGTCTTAACTGCAATTTAAGGTTTTATGGCTTGCCTTTTCTCTAATCGAAGTATACAGGGTGTCAAGTAAATAGCACGACATACTGCAGGGGGTGAGAGCTTGGGTCAATACCTATCAAAAAACACAATATATGTTCAGCAAAATCTTACGGATTTACAGTAGTACAAAATTTTAAGACAAGAAAATGGTACTGTGAAAATATAAATAAAAATTGTATTTCCTGAAAACAGTTTTGTTTTTAATAGAATAAAGACTTATCAATGAGTAAAGTAATTATTCACAAATAATTTGAGGTAAAAAAAAAACTAGAAAAGGAATTTTTCATTACGAGATGCTTAAAAATCTGTGTCCAGGTAGAGATTTTTTGATATATCGGAAAATTTTGTACTACTGTCAATCCGTAAGATTTTGCTGAACATATATTGTGTTTTTTTGGTAGGTATTGACCTAAGCTCTCACCCCCTGCAGTATATCGTGCTATTTACTGGACACCCTGTATAACTTCGAAATTCAATATCCTGTACTCGTGTCTTCTGGTTTCCAGCTATGCCTAAGCCACGCAACTTATTTCATTCGCGCAGGAGACAACTTAGGATCCAATATTTCAGGAGACAAAGAACCAAACAGTACAAACAACAAGTGTACGTGTGGAAATTCTTCATGAACTTCCTTCACCCCGGGGAAGAGCGAAGGGGTATGCCGGACTCCTACCGGCTAAAACCACTGGAGCGGTCATCTTCGGCACCTAAGGGGAGGCTCCAGGTCCTCGTATGATCACACTAGAGCAAGTGTACCTACCTACAAAAAAATTACAGTTGTAAGACGATGATTGTCAAACCAGAGGCGGATTATTTCGTGTGTAGTCACAGTGGAAATTTAGACATATTTAAGACAATATTTGCTCTCTTTCTAGCTCTTAGGTATCATATAGCCTTATCTCACTCTGTCATCCCGAACATTAAAACAACCTTACCTTAAACATATCTGTTTGCTATGTATATTGCCTCGTCATTTGGATGGCTTGTAAGATAATTCTAGTACATCCTTCTAACCCTTGTATTCCCCCAGGCAGGCCGGTGGGCAGTTCGTAGAGAGGCAAAATGGTGGCCATCTTGGAGACAAGCAACCCGGCGAGCACTTCGTAGACGAGCTGACGCGGGAACTGGATAACAGACAGCAGCGGCCCAGCAATGCCCCGCCTTTCCTGCTGCAGAGCATCCAGGACAACAAGCGGAAGACCAGGAGCCTCACAAACCCCGTTGCCAACGGCAGGCAGAGCGATACCAATCCAAACTTCATCTATTAGCTACTTACACTTTAACCTACTGAACTTGCCTTTCCCAAAAATCGCTGAAATTAATTTCATAAAGAAATATTGAAGAATGACACTTCTAAATACGACGTGATAAAGGGCGCCTTCGGATATTTAAGAAATACGAAAGCTTCTGTAATACGTAAACCCAGCCATGATAACATGTTTTGTTATCTAACTAACGAAAGCCTTTAAAAGTTCTAACCCCACCAGTGTTTTAGTACACAAAGTATAAACACCGTAGGTACATGATTTCATTTTAGAATTTATTAAGAGCGATGTCGTCGTGAAGTCATTTCAAGTTCAACTGTTCAACTTGAGTTTTTATTCCTTATAATGTTGATAAAAGTTGCATGCTTATGCTAGAGATATACCTGAATGTGCATGCTTTAAAAATGTTCCCTTTACTTCTTTTTTAAATCAAATTATCTCCTATTTAAGCAACTAGTGAGGACGCATCATGGTTGTTTGTTTACGATATAATTTAACTTTTTTTTTATTTGATTGCATGGCCTGTGTTGGTAAGGGAAAAGGCAACTGGTACTTAATTTATTAAACAACAATTTTGGGATGTATGAGTGAAAATGCAGTAATCCTTTTGGCTAATTTTCATTTGGAAATTAGTGTTAAAAGGGTTTCGTAACGTAATTTATAAGATTAATTAATATATTAATTTTAGTTATTAAATTTACGTTTAAGCAAAAAATTGGTCTCTTATTTTACAAAATATGCATTACATTTTTTTTATAAATTCGGTGTGGTGGCCGGATTAAGAATATAGCACCACTCCATCTCCTCCCGTGGATGTCGTAAAGGCGACTTAGGGAATCTAAATCAGAGGGAGGGACAGCAGCACCCCTTCTGCTAAACGGTAGCCGTACTGCGCTCACCAACCCGCCTGCCAAGCGTGGTGAGTATTGGCAAATACCCCTCAGAATGATGACACAGTTATGAAAATCTATGGGGGAGGCCTTTGTTCAGCAGTAGACGTATAAATGGCCGATATGATGCATTACATTTTCATACTAATTAAGTTCGTGTGGTGTCCGGGTTAGGAATATAGCGCCACTTGATCTCCCTTGGCTGTCGTAAAAGCGACTAAGGAACTCTTAACCAGAGGGATGGCCAGCAACGTCCCTTCTGTCACAAATATTATAATACTGCTTCTGTGGAACATTAGCCATTCTATGCTCACCAACCCGACTGTTAAGCATGGTAAGTACTGTAAAATTGCTTCTAAATGATGACACAATTGTGGAAATCGATGACAGTGGCCTTCGTTATGGACGTACTTTGGTCGGTATGACGGTGAAGCTTTGTCGCGCGTTTGTGAAAATTGAAGTTCTTTTAAAAGTAATAGATCTTTACGAAAGTATACTTATAATGTTATTAACAATGAAAATGTCCAACAATAAACTTTAACATAATCAACACTTATTTCAATGACACTCTTATCGATTACATATAAAATGGGTAACTTACAAATTATTACGTTCTAAAACAACACCTGTCACTATGGCAATAGTACAAGCAAAAATTAAAATCTTGACGAAATTAAATAATAAATCAGTACTCACTAAACTCACAAAAATTTCTCCAGTGTCGTGGGTACAGTTTACAGATATAAATCTCACATGCACAAACACCCAGTCCAAATACAACACTATCTGCAGATCATATAAATATTTGATCCGTGCGGGGATCGAACCCGCGATACGTAGCGCAGAAAGCCAGTGTCCAATTAGCCATTGAGCCAACCGTGGCGTCAAACGAAATTAAGTATATTCATGTGTTGTAAACTTCGGTACATTTAAAGGTTGTCTGGAAGAGATCCCTTCTACGATAAGACCGCCCATTGTACACTTATCTTTGTAAATGTTTGTCTTTGTGTTATGTGGTGTATAATCAAAAGTATATTAATAAACATATATAACAACACTGTTAAAAAGCCATTAGCAAAGGAGCCCGAGCCCGAGCTTGAAAGGAGCTCAGCAGTGGATCAGGAAAGAGGATTCAACTTAGATGCTATAATTATGTTGATATATTGATGACATAAAAAGGGAATATAAATAACAAAGAACGTGTGCATCCTAATTTTACAAATGAATAATCGTAAACCTAAGTAATAAAATACATATGGGGCCGTACTTGTCATAAACTACATTAACAACATATATTAGAAATCAATAATATAAATTACCTACCGAGTTGTACAAATGAAACTACAGCACACTTTAAACAACAAATACTGTTTTCAAACCCCTAACATGCGGCCTACTTCTCGACCTGTAAGCACCTGCCCCTCTCTTCCGACATCTGCTAGATACGCACCTTGGCTTCGATACGTTATCGTAGACCCTTGGCGGTTTCTTCTTTTTAGTCTTCCCATAAGTAAGATACTTCACATCTTCGTTTTTATAACTGCTCTCTTTATTTGCTTCGTGCGCATCTAAAATGTCTTGTATACTTTTGTAAGCATCACTTTCTTCTGGACTAGGTCCTAAATAATTCACATAAGGTTTGAAACCTCCCACACTCAGGGGAAGGCCAAATTTCTCTTCTTTGTTTAATTCTTCCAAATGTTTTAGATAGCTGTATGTTTCTGGATCGTTGTTCTGACTAATTGGCTTGAAGTCTGAGTAGCTAACGAAGTTTAGTGTTGACGTTGCAGGCTTCTTCTTGTTAAACAACTTTAAGGGCTGTTTTCCTAACAAATTGTTGTAACGATCAGCAAATTCGTACGGGTCTACTTCTTTAGAATCTTGGTCTACGGTCAGAAGGTATCGTTCGTTCTTTTGTGTAGCTTCTTTCTTCTGGTCTATGCCGATGGTAACACTTGGAGGTAATGTATCTCCGTAAATATCTTTGTCAGAAGTTCTGCCATAAACTTGTTCAAAGATTTTGTAGTCGTCCGTCCAAAATTGTTCAATTCCTGTAAGAAAATGTATGTTCATGAATCAGAACTCGAGGGCCTACATAACAGACAAAAGACCGAGAACCCTAGAAGAGGAAATATTTGTTACCAATTTAATAAAATTTGGTCGTTATGATAAGTTTACTTTGTACGTTTAAGAAAGTTGCAATGTTTGTGTGATCTCGAGGCAGCAGTGACGAGTCACAACCGGTACCTACCTACAACGCGAAAGTACACAAGTGAAATGACATAAAGCTGTTTCACATGTCACTTTCAATAATATCGCATACAAACCAAAACGAAGTTTCCAATATAAGTTGTCGACTCATGGAACAAGATTATTTAATCGTTTCAATGGCTTAGTAACAATGATCATAGCAGGAACTTGCAGGAACTGATGTTGAGTTCAATTCCTAATAAAATGCATTTGGATGCCAGACCGGAATTGGCACATATCATTTATTGAAGGACTTAGGTATATCCCCATCTCAGGCTTTTGTGGACACAAGCTTGCTGGATATGTTAGGTACTCCTGGGAAACCAATCTTTAATTTTTGTATTTAATTAAACCTCTTGATATTTCGTTACCTAAGTTTATTGAGAACTAGCTGGGAACCGCGGTTTCACCCGCGTTTAATTTGAAATAAATTTAGAGTACTTCGACATAGACACTTAACATATAATATATATTGGATTTCAAGGGTATAATTTTTTTGCGCGGACCTAATTATTTTTCTAAAATAAAAGTAGCCTAAGTTATCCTTTATAACATCAGCTATCTGTCAGTGAAAGTCACGTCAAAATCGGACCAGCCTTTTCAGAGATTACCCGGAACAAACAGACAGACAGACAGACAAAAAAATCAAAAAATGTTTTTTTGTTATATGTTCCGTATATACGATCATATGCATTTTGGTAAAAAGCATTTAGTTTGTTATTACAAACAGACACTTCAATTTTATTTATTTGTATAGATAAGTACTAAGGGCGCTCAATGGAGCAAGAAATTGTTTTATATTATATCACAGTCGAGTGTTCAGAAGCGGTAAGCTATGATGGGGAAAAAGTGGTATTGTTATGTAGACTAAGTATTCCGTAAAAAATGTCGCTAAAGGTGGGATGATGGTGATGATGAATGCTGAACATTTATCTTATATGATTCAGAGCAGTGGCAAAGGTTGGATATTTCTAGGAACTAAGCCGTTCCCTCTTGTCTTTCTCGCAATTAATGCCGCCGATGGAAATCAGGTTATACGGACTCCTTATTCAAACTCTAGTCAAAGTTTTATGAATTATTGGTCGATTCTCAAAGTAAGCAGTATTATTGGATATTGCTTTAGGAAATTCATAGAAGCAGTCAAGAATTCGTAGTCATACCAATTAAAAGGCAATTACCTCTTACATAGGCGGTTACCTCTTACATAGTCGAAATGTCTTTGCTTTGAGCCTTGGGGGAATAAATTCGTAAATGGGTATATACATTTTATACAAAGACCCAAGCCCTCAGCTGTGTTTTCTGTCATTATATACCGTCTAGGAACAATGGATTTTGGTTAGCTACAATTGAAATCTATTGTACGAAATGAAAACCCTTTTCCAAAGCTGATCTCGCATTGTATAGACTTTCCGTATGATGAGAGATCAGGGTAAACTGGTTATGTATAGCTTGATGTGTAGCCGTGCGTGCGTGTGGTACTTGCGCCAGACAAGCGAGCTGCGTACGTAGAACCATTCCTGTCGCCCTGTTGACGATGCTGCCCATTAATAGACTGGGCTATTTCAGCAGGCAAGTTTGGTGGACATCCCACTACTTTCCTGAACTTATCTACTTTACAAAAATCAAGTTATATGCATACCAGATGTCTTAGTAACTCCACCGCCACCGTAAATAAACCCAGCGAGCAGGGGCAAGGTCGCGAACCACTGCATCTGAAAAGACTCATAATTATAGTACCATTTTTTATTTTTCCGCCGTGGAAATCATCATGAACTTCTTGTTCCGAGGTTAAAAGGTGACTAAAAGACTATATACCAGAGGGATGGGCAGCAGCGTTCTTTCTGTGGATTGTAGCCATTCTGCGCTCACCAACCCGCCTGCCAAGCGTGGTGAGTACTGGCAAATTCCCCCCAATATGATGACACAGTTGTGGAAATCTATGGGGGAGGCCTTTGTTCAGTAGTGGACGTTGTATGGCCGATATTAGGGTTATAGCTAACTGATAGCAGGTTACGTACACAAAACACAAGGCCTCCCCTATAGATTTCCACAGCAATTGTCTCGTCATCTTGGGGGGATTAGCCAGTACTAACCACGCTTAGCAGACGTGTTGGTGAGCGCAGAAAAGCTGCTGTTCCACAGAAGGGACGCTGCTACCCATCCGTCTGGTTTAGAGTTAGAGTTATTTTCATATTCTTTTTTATCTTCATGGACACATTAATGCCGTGATGAAGCTGTTGGTTGAACCCTCTACCCATTGATCATCATTGAGACTAAAGGTTTAAAACACGATCCATTTGTTATGTTTTATATTTTTTTCATACCTACTGTCCAAGTATGTCGTGTAGTGCCGGCTATGAACAGCGCCAACCCATCTTATCATGCGGGTGTCGCAAAAGGTGATTATGGGATTAGCCGGAGGATGGGCAGCAGCGTCCTTCGAGTACATTAACAACTCAACTGCGATAACTAATCCGCCTGCCAAGCGTAGTGATTAATACAAAACCCTCCAATGAGTACAACACACCCCGACCGGTCATTATGGCCGTCTTTGGGGGAGGTGGGATCAGTGGGACTTTATTCGGCTGAAATGATTACTGTCTAAGTCCTGGCTCTATCTAAAATTATAAATTAACAAGCGAAGTAAAGGAAAATATAGGTTGACGAACAAAACATCAAAAAGACGCCTGTATCTCTTGACGCACATTACAACTAACTTTTTTAGTGTTTAACTAACAAAACTTACCTTAAAAACCAACACTATATTAATTCATTAACACTACCTCATTGGCTAACTCTCTGAACACTAGCGCAATGAAAGTAAGACGAGAGCGAGCCACAGCATCCTATATAAGCTTGGGACGGCGAATCGGCGCCATGGGGAGTACCGTTTCGCTACGTCGAATCTGATGTTTGATGCCAATTTTTCATGCCCGTAGACATCACATAACACAGACCGTTGTGGCAATTTTTGGGGGAGGCTTCAGTCCAGCAGTGGACGCGTTTCGGCCGAGATTATAAAATTACGTAATTTAAGTATCGAAAAAACATACGACGTTGCCGGTTTTTGCAAGCTTTTATTTAGCTTAACTTCTTAGTATGGATCAAATCTTGCAACTGAATTTTAAAATAATTCTCCCCTACCGATTGAGCTGAAATTTTGCATACACGTTTAGTTTGGATGACAATGCATGGTTAGCCAAAGGACGTCACTCTAAATCCAATATGGCGGACCAGATTTTTACGCTCTCCCATGATATGGGTATCAAATGAAAGGGTTTACTAAAAAGAATTCGAAAATAATTCATAAAAACTTGTTTATAAAAACTTTATTTTAATTAATAATTGTATATATCAATTTTATTTCCAAGTTGAATTTATGTACGTTTTTGTTAGGTAATTATAATCTCCAATCCTTCTCCCCCCTCCCCCATCAGTGGACTTTTTTGGCTGAAATGATGATGATAATTAAACGACACTATCAGGTGTTTAGCATCATCCTAAATCTGTGGAAGAATCATACAACTATCACGTTTGTAATCCCAGAAGCGTTCGGCACCAGGCTTTCTACGCAGCCATCCATGTTTCGCGGTTGACGGATTTAGGTCCCTTACTGACAGGAAGTGTGCGACCCAGTTATTTCAATTTCGTTATAAGTAATGAGGCTATTATATAAATGTATATTAAAGAGCGAGTTATCGATATCGGCTTTAAATTCGGACGTCACAAAACGAACGTCTGCGTAAGATCGCCGTAGCTAGCGTACGCAACGGTCAGCGTCCGTAAGGGAAAGTCAAGTTCAAACTCCTCGGAAAACGTCCTGCCACGCCCCGCGGAGACCACTTCCACTGCTGGATGTACCTGGCGTACATGACTGCCAGTATGAAAGTCGAAGATATGCCGTGAATTATTGTTAATAGTTAGGTTCCGGATTACGAAGAGGTATAATGATAATTGGTCGCTCTTTTTGGAGCGTTATTCAATTCAACTGATTCGTCAATATTGGTTCTTGTCCCTGGTGCCCCGCCGGGTGGTCCGTCCCTAAAGCCAGTACTGCGTGGCTATCCTGTAAGAACTCGTTAGCAAACTCTCTTCTAAATCCGCGATGAAATCTATAATATCGTACTGTTTTTACTCATTTTCACTGTGGATTCTTATATATTGGATTTAGAATGACGTCCTTTGGATAACCATGCATTGTCATCCAAACTAAACGTGTATGCAAAATTTCAGCTCCATCGGCTGGGGAGAACTATTTTAAAATTCAGTTGCAAGATTTGATCCATTCTAAGAAGTTAAGCTAAATAAAAGCTTGTAAAACCGGCAACGTCGTATGTTTTTCCGATACTTAAATTACGTCATTTTATAAACTCGGCCGAAACGCGTCCACTGCTGGACTGAAGCCTCCCCCAGAAATTGCTACAACGGTTTGTGTTGTGTGGCCATTGCGGGGTTTTGCCATAATCGCCACGATTGGCAGGTTGGCGATCGCAATTGTGTTATAAATGTATTCGAAGAACGCTGCTGCCCATCCTCCGGTTAATCCCATAGTCGCTTTTTACGACACCCACGGGATGAGATGGGGTGGTGGTATTCTTAACAGGCACCAAACGTAATTTTGCCATCTTCAAATTTGATGATAAAATTATTTTTTATTCATGTAAAACGATACGCACACTTACTTATGAATAGTCAAGAATTTAGTTGCCGCGTTCCAAGATGTTGATTTCCGATGGAGAATAATAGGCAAGAAACTCCATGGTTAATCTTTTTAAATAATAATTATTATTACAAAATTTTCGATTACCTACATTGTTCTCAAAATAACAATGAGCGGACAATGTAGCAGAAAAAAGTAATCTACTTAAAAAGTCTAAACTAAATAAGCCTGATGTTATGAAAAAAATATGATTAAATTGTCATGGCAGCATTAAGCTGACCAGTCCCAACAGACAGCACTCGTTCACGAGCATGACGCATGCATCAGCGTCGCCCAGCTCAACCATATTGTAAGGCAACTAAGCGATCCGATACACGACGCCACCATCAGCAAGACACTTGAGTGAGCATGACATACCTAAACTGCCAGACAACTATCACGTCAATGAAACAAAATAAATTAATAATCCACATGGTCCTCGCACTTACAGTTTCAAATATAAATGAAGTGTATATAAAAAGAAATGGGGTAAAAGGTTCTTGAGTGGAGGCACCGAAAAACGCACTGAAAAACGAAGCGTGGGACGACCTCGAGGTGGACAGACGACCTGGTAAGGGTCGCTGGGAGTCGTTGGATGAGGGCGGCATTCCAATTCCAAGTAACCGCATCTTGTGGAAATCTAAGGGGGAGGTCTTTGTTTAGCAGTGGACATCCTTTGGCTGATATGATGATGAATATAAAAAAAACCAACCGAGTAATTGATGTCATTTAAACAAATTGAGAATGAAGGATAATCAAATGTCATTAAATTAATTATTATAAAAAAATTACAAAATAAATAATAATGGCAACGGTATTACTTGTACATCAAACCAAATATTGTCAATATCGGCCTTTGAACATTGGAGCAGCTCAATCCCAAGCATTTTTGTCGTCCATATACTCTGTAACTTTATAGAAACCCTTTCTACACAGCATAAAGCATAATGGACTTGAATTTATTAAGACTTAATTTCTGAATATGACTTGGGATTTTATTGTAAAAACGTACACATTGACATTTAAAGTTCGAAGTAACGAATAACGTGGTAGCAAGCTAATTTGCCATGTGAGACGCTGACCACATTAGCTTTCACTTACAACGTGACTCAGTTCCCTTGAGTATCATCAATACTAGATTACTTACATCTGAGCACATAGGTATAATCTATAGATATTAACAGAACATAATTAAACTGAGATATTAATGATCGAGTTATCATTTATCAATCATGATTCCAATTACCTAAGTTGACAAAAGAAGAATATAAGTGGGGTAGACTGCATGGGGAAGGCGGGGGACCGGTGTGTTGTGGCACAAATCGCGAGACGCTTATGGCCAGCAAGTCTTCTACAATTTTTCATGAAAAGAAACTAAGCAAGTGCTCAGCATTTACCTATAATCGCTAAAATTGTAAAAATAGCTACCTACCTACATACCTGTCGTCTGTGCGTTGGTCACCGGCCTCGCCGAGAGCATTCGCTGATCGCAAACACCGCCCCTTTTGAATTTGAGCTACTGAATTTTACTCTTCCATCATTTTTCTCGTAAAAAAATCTATGCCCCACACTAACTAGTCTTTTCCTGAGTTGTGGGTTAGGTACAGTTTACACGCATATATATCTCACATGCTCAAACACCCACAAACGGAAACACTATCTGTAGGGCATACAAATGTATGTTCCGTGCGCGTACCCACGACACGAAGCTCAGAATCCAAAAAGCCAAGCGACTACCCAGGCCGCCTAACATTCCGTCAAATTCCACGACTGGCCCAAACGAACATGCGCTAGAACATGTTCTTCGTTAAAGAAATCCCAAAGTTTACTTTACTCATATACCTACCTATAGCTATGCTAACTTCGCCAACAACAAAGCCCCAAACGTCAACGAAGACGCATGTGGTGCTATGCCCGCGAGCAACCCAACTTCTAGCCGGAATCTGTTTCCCGACAATCATAACCTGGGAATTTTCAAGTTACGAGTAAACGGTTTTTTCCTGACAAGCGTGCATCGTCCACCGCTTAGAGTTGAGATAGGGGTCAAAGGTAAGCCTCATCATCATCACAACAGCCGAAGGATGACCACTGCTGAATAAATGCCTACCCAATATTTTTACATGCCGCTCGCATTCAACGACTACTAGCTACCTTCACCAGGTTTTTAAACGCTCTCTAGTGTGATCATACCGAGGACCTGGAGCCTCCCCTTAGGTGCCCAAGATGACCCCAGTGGTTTTAGCCGGTAGGAGGCCGGCATGCCCCTTCGCCCTTCCTCGGGGCGGAGGAAGTTTCTGCTGTATTTCCACTGGGATAAAAAACGCTTTTTAAACGCCGCGTTTTCTGGTCTACACTTGAGAACATTTTCTCTACAACGGCCAACTGTTCTACGTGCAATGTGCCCCGTCCATTACCACTTCAGCTTACTAATCCCTTTAGCTATGTCGGCAATTTTAGTTCTACAGATCTCCTCATTTCTGATTATTCGATCTCGTAGAGAAATAATAAGCATAGCTTTTAACTTACTGAGTGACTTTGAGTATATAGTGCGCGACCGCGAGTCTGTGCCATGTCATCGCTTACTCACACCGGTTTAAGATTTTCGTCTTGACACTCTAAGAGGCGTATTGTTGACGAAAGGACGTTGCGAAGTTTCAGTTACCTGGGACAAAGCGTACACTTCGGTGGGTCGAACTAGGAGAACAGAGTTACCAACCGACATTGGGATGGGCACGACATGAGCGTTTGACTGTCATTTTACCCATGTTAATATTAAGCCCACCTGTTGAGATCTTTGAATACTGTGCTAAACTCTTACAGCGATTCTGCCATGAGTCCGATAAATCAACTGTGAGTAATATACTCGCCATTGATGTTAATGCTGAGCCACTTTCACATAGTAGCTTGAAGGCATCATCCATTGCAGCGGTAATCAGTTTCGGAGAAATGATGTCCCCTACCTCGCACCTATCTGCAATGGAATTACATCCGAACTCTGTTCATTTACTTGGACCGAAACGGAGGCGTTTCTGTATAAGCCATTCAGAACTTCTATGTACTAATAGACAATGTTGCACCACTGCAGAGATTGCAGCACCGCCCAAGATTCGATCGAATCGAAGGCTTTCTCATAGTCAACAATCGCTAAGCATAATGGCAGATTATACTCCTCGGTCTTCTGTATAACCTGCCACAGCGTATGGATGTGGTCTATGGTACTTAAATCTGATCGGAATCCGGCTTGTTCGTGAGGCTGGAAGTCATCGCACCCGTGCTCGAGACGATTATTGATGATCATCGAAACCTGCTTATTATAAATATGACTTCTTTTATTCTCCTGACATAATCCTTTCCTGGGGATGGACGAATCAATCGTCTGTTTAGATACTGCACGGTGGGGTTAAGTTGAAACCCCAATTCCTACCATATCAGTACACTGCTGAACAAGAGCCTCCCAAATCCCCATGATCGGGAAAACGGTTAAATAACGGCCATGTTGCCATCATTACCACGCTTGCCTGGTGGATTGGCGATCTTATGTGTTTAGCACATAGAAGGATGTTAGGACCTAGCCTTTTGACGAAAACCTTTATGTGCCGAAGAGAAGTTTATTCGTCCGAATCAGTAGCTGCTGCCAAACACAAACGTATGTGAAAAGGTAAAAGATTAGAGTGCCATAGGGGAGCTAGGGCAAAATTTTACTTGGACTACCTAGTATTTTATTCACTAGCCGTCATATGTCATTACCAGTGATGACATATGGAACAGAGACGTGGTCACTGACAATAGGCCTCATAAGAAAGCTCAAGGTCACTCAGCGAGCTATGCTTGGTATTTCTCTACGAGATCGAATCAGAAATGAGGAGATCCGTAGAAGAACTAAAGTTGTCAACATAGCTGAAAGGATTAGTAAACTGAAGTGGCAATGGGCAGGGCACATTGCTCGTAGAACTGATGGCCGCTGGGGCACAAAGGTTCTCTGCCTAGAATGGAGACCGCGCACCGGAAAACGCAGCGTGGGACGACCTCCAACGAGGTGGACAGACGACCTGGTGAAGGTCGCTGGGAGTCGTTGGATGAGGGCGGCATGTAACCGCTCGCTGTGGAAATCTAAGGGGGAGGCCTTTGTTCAGCAGTGGACGTCCTGTGGCTGATATGATGATGATAGCCGTCACCCGCCTGTTTCGCCTAGCACCACGTGTGGCTATTTTTAATAATTTATCGAAATTATTCTAAATCCTACACCAAATACCACTTCAAATCCGTTCAGGCTTTTAAGCGTGGTGGAGCAACTGGACAATAATGCGCTGCGTTATTTTCGAATACATAATGATTTTTCTTCAAAATATAAAAGTTCCTTAAAGTATCGGATGTCACATTTTTTACCCATCGATAATAGGTTCCTTATTAAAATATTGAAAAATCTCAGGTCAAACGTACGGCTATAAATACGCTCGTGTAGCCGCGAACCGTTGACAGCTATTGCGTTTTCGCCAGTCGAGGGGTTCAAATGCATCTTCATCTTCGGTTTGATCACTAAATCGTAATTTGAAAATTATGTTGCTTTTTGAAAACTAACTCTGTATAAAGAACATTTTAAAAATAACAAGTAAAAGCTTTTAGTGTAATCTATGTTTACATTAAACAATGAAAAATATATACTCAATAGTAATTTATTAATAATAAATACAATACTTAATGTCGAACAAAATACAGACATTTAGTAATAATGCACCATAGATTAAATGATATTGAAAAGTTACCAGGTTATATTTACAGATATTATTATAAAGTACCTATTAAAGTTCAGTCTAAAATAATCTTAACTAGGCTGGTCGCATCACAGACAGTTTAATTCCGAATTCAGGTTTGATGATCTTAGAAGTAAGTTTTCACTTTAAATTGAAGCATGGAGTGCTAGGCCATATCATGTATATTTTTAGGGACTATAACTAATCCTTTCAGTTCCTAGAAAACTAGTTCTAGTACACCAAGGCAGGACAAGAGATGTACAATCTCCAACTTCAGTACAAATTAAATCTCCATTTCATCGATAATCTGATGTGAATAGATCATGTTTGAATATCATATTCATAAATAATTCATCTTCAAAAAAACAATATGTTCCAAAATAACCCTCAAATGAAATAATTGAAAACACATCATTCTTTTTTTAAATTATAGTTTTAAGTTTTATCTCTATTATTGATTTGAATTTTAATTGAAGAGATAGAGTCGTTTCCAGGATCAATATCAATTTTCAATTCCCCCATACCAATATCATTATCCTTCTTCAATTTCTGCATTTCCTGCTCTTTGAGTAACCGCATGCCTGAAGATGATTGCAGTGAGAATAAATTCTTTATCCATTTCTCGTTACGTATACAATGTACTTCTTCACCTTGGTCATACAATACTTTGTTCAACTGTTTAATTTCTTCCACATTCTGTGATATTTTATCTTCATTCTCTTGTCTTTTGGCTCTGGTTTCCATTCGATGTCGGTTGGATTGTCTTACGAATGCATTTGGAACGTAGTTGTCTTCAGCATCATATGCTCGGTTTATACGGTCGATGTCAGACCATTCAGCTGCTGATACTAAAGACCCGGAACCCTGGGATGCATAGCTTGGTTTGCTCCTAATACTTGCTACCTCAACGTCAGATGCAAGATCGTAATCCACTTTGAAAGATTCAATCCCTTCACTACCAAAAGGAAATTCACACTCAGTGTTTTCACACATATATATCTTCTCATTGTAATTTATGAAAAATGTCCTCACTATTGAGTTGCAGAGGGGACAAATCTGTAAAAACAAACTAAGATTACTATTGCACATTAGGTATGTTCCGTTTTTTTTGTGGTAAATATCAATTTCTATTGCAGAGTTATTTCTTGAACCAGGACAACACGGAACGTAAGCTCCACCCACTCGAAGGAGACACCGCTTATTAAAATTTATTAGAACTTATTGCGCGTAGCCATGCAACAGAAAACCGATTTGTTTTTACTGTAATGACTATACTCTAGGACCAATTACAATAAATAAAGACTAAAGCATTAATAATTCCCTCACAATACTCCAGAGGTATCACCACGGGTTAGAGTCTTGAGCCATTGCGGTATTGCTGAAGAAAAGACATTGCGAACTTTCCCGGACGCTGCCCAGCCGAGTCGGATTCGACGATTGACCTCTTTCTCGAAGTTGGACCTAACCTAACTGGACAGTTTGTCCCAGGTATACCAACAACTTCGAGAACAGAGCTCCCATCGGATATTAGGATGGGCACGACATGAGCATTTGACATGACTTTCGTCTTGCCAATGTTCATTTTAAGGCCCCAGGTGGGAAACTCTGTTGCGATCATCGAGCATTGTGCTGAGTTCTTGCAGCTATTCTGCCATGACTACGATGTCGTTGGAAAATCGAAGGTAAGTGATATGCTCGCCATTGATTAACATCATTAACATTCCGAATCCTTTCCACTCCAGTAACTTGAAGGCATCGTGCATTGCAGCGGGGCAGTTTCAGGGAAATGACGACCCCCCGTCTCACACCTCTCTGCAATGGAATTGCCCCGTGCCCTGTTCATGTACTCAGATCGACATGGTGGCATTTCTGTATAAGCACATTAACACTTCTATGAACCAATAGTCAATAGGGCACCCTTTTTGAAGAAGAGTACCACCTCGGCTCTGTTCAGCATGGAACAGAGCCGAGGTGGTGGCCAACGAGCACCCTCGAGCAAGACGGAATTGAATAACTTTTAAACGACTAAGTACTGGTGTTCCACCTGCTTTTAGAAGTTCCACCCGCTTTTCTGTCGTAATTCCGTCACCACCTTGTTATTTTAAGCTGTTTCAAGACCATCCTAATCTCGTACAGGCTGATGTCCGGAATATCTTCGGTATAGTGTCGGGTTATTTTGGCTCGCGGGTCTTTGTCAGGGCATTAGTAGGTACAGTGTACAGCTGTCGGTAGAAGTTCTCATTCTCTCTCAAAACCTCTGGCTTAGTCGACGCTAGACTGCTACCCTCGATCTTCAGCTTCATAACACGACTTTACCCAATAGAAGCTGTTGCGAATACTTTGAAGCCTTGGTTCCGCTCAATCATCTCTAACACCGTAGGTGTTACAGTACCGTAGTATCGTAGCGCAAGGACTTGCATATCCGTCTATTGAGCAGTCCGTATGCTTCAGCATCAAGCAGCAGTTGTACGTTTTTCTAACAAACATAATATTTTCGTATATACAAGGTCTTACTTTAATAGTCCACGATATTTTGCATGGCACCTTAGTGAACGCTGAAGATAAAGTATCACAAAATAAACTTGTATTTTTATAAATATAGATATATATACACAGATTTCCACTAAGGCACCATGCAAATTATCTTGGATTAAAATAAGACTTTATATATTGAAGAGGCACTGTCATCATGTTATTTTTTTAACTTTTAAACAGTTCTCTCAAGGAATTACGACTACCAAGGTTGTAAATGGCGTTTATAGCTCTCTTCTGCAATATAGAAGCTGATTCTATATTGGCAGCCCAGCCCCAAGGTAAAATGCTATGTAAACCAACAAACCAGTTATCATTTTCATCATAATTTCAGCCATTCATACATCCACTGGCCAAGGCCTCGCCCATAGATTTACACAATTGTTTCATCATTTTGGGGGGTATTTGCCGATACTCACCACTCCTGGCAGGCGGGTTGGTAAGCGCAGTATGGCTACTGTTTCACAGACGGGATGCTGCTGCCTATCCCTCTGGTTCATAGAGTCCCTTAGTCGCCTTTTACGACATCCACAGTAGGAGATGGAGTGGAGCTATATTCTTAAACCGGACCCAGCAAACCAGTAGTTCAAGTTAACCAGTCCTGCAGTAGCTACATCCGTTAGGAGTCTGATTTTTCAAACAGAATAATAAACCAAATTAAACCCATCCTGCTAGGGATATACTATGCGGACCCCACTGAAGTTTTGAATCAAGCGTGATTCCTAAGAAAACTATTTGATCCACAGTTTCATATTTCTCATTATATATTATGATATAATATAATATAATAATATAATCCTCACTTACTACATTAGGCAAAGTAAACATTATGTATTGTTTGGCTGCCCATTTAATACTAAAGATAAGTCTAAGATTTTCTTCTAGGATTAAGAATATAGCACCACTCCATCTCCTCCCGTGGATGTCGTAGAGGCGACTAAAGTACTTTAAACCAGAGGGATGGGCATCAGCAGCCCTTTCATGGAACAGTAGCCATTCTGCTCTTGCCAACCTTTTTTTTTTTTTTTTTTTTTTTTTTTTTTTTTTTTTTTTTTTTTTTTTTTTTTTTTTTTTTTTTTATTGGTGCCCAGTGGAAATTCTTCATGAACTTCCTTCGCCCCGGGGAAGGACGAAGGGGTATGCCGGACTCTCTTGCCAACCTACCCACCAAGTTTAGTAAGTACTGGCAAATTCCCGGCATGTAACCAGTCATCTTATGGGGTTGGCTTTAGTTAAGCAGTGGACTTTTTTGACTGATATAATGATGATGAAGATGATGAATACTAAATTATTAACCATGACCATTCATAAACCTCAAAAAGAGTGTTATGAAAATTATCAACATTTAGTCTACATCTATTACAAAAAGAAGTATCATCAGCAAATAACACAATCTTGGAGCAATCTTGAATCATATAAGGCAAGTTTATTTTAAATCTTTGCCCTACACTAGGATTGATCCTGTGTTGTGGGTGTGTTTACAAACAAATTCCATACGCAATACACCCAGACGCAGAACTGCAGATTGTACAAATGTTTGTTTCATGCGGGAAGCACAGCGCCGGATGTATCACCCACTGCACCAACTATGCCGTACATGTTACCCCAACATTATTACACCAAATCTTAAAATGGAAATGGCTAGGGCATTACAGGCAACTAATATTAGTAGATTAACATTTTTTTAATAAGTTATTCAACATTCCCATGTTAGTTGGTTATCACCTGAAATCACTTTTTCTGCAATTTGATAATTGTGATTTATAATCTTGTCTTGTTTTCAGTGATTAGTCATAAAGTAGAGCTTCAATCAGCATGTTGGTAAGCTCTCACTTCATAGCTGAATCAAGGGCCTGATACAGAAGGCTGTTGTTTTGGGCATGATTTCGGTATGTCCAGCTTGCTTTACAGGCTGCTTGATCCGCAAGTAGCCAACATATGTATTTAAAACACCTTTTAAATGTATAAAAAGAAGGTTTTGGAACTATAAGAGATTTCCTATTAAAGTGGATGTTGTATGGCCGATATGAAATCTATAATAGATACAATGTCAGGCAGCACCATAATAACAACAATTTCTTACCCTTGGTCCTTCCTCTACAATTGTGCTGTTTTCGGCAATATCTGCAACAACCTTTAAAGCCAACACAAAAAAGAATTTTAACTTTTGCAAACATGTAAAAATTAAAACAATTTTAGAACTCGAAACCGATTATTTAATAAATATATCTGTATCAAGCCGCATCAAGAACTAGTCCAAAAAGGCTATGGACCATTCATCCCCATTTCCCAATGATTTATTATTGAAATTATATACTAACATTAGGTGTTGGTAATTCAAGACCGGTTTCTTCCATTATTGGTTTGGTGTATTTAAACGACTCTTCTTTCCTCACGAGATACACAAATAAGACATCTAATATCCACATTAATTTATAAAAATCACGGTTGCGGGTTTATTATTCAACAAGTAATCGACGATTAAACGAACAATCTTCTTCTTCTTCTAGATTAGGGCTTCCGTAGAGTATCTTCCACAATTTCGCCAATGTCAAGTATAAGGCAACGTTGTACGGTGTTTAGATTATTTAATCTTTACATATTCAATAAAATATTTCATAAAAATGAGAAAAATCTAAAAAATTAGTCGGCGACGTCGTACGGTTCAATTGTTTTTTTCGATGTTATGAAACGAACAATGAAAACAAGAAATGCAACTGTGTGACAAGGATATTATATTTCGTTTTAATAAGTGACATAAACAAAATGTAGTTTTAAGAGAATAATTAAACTATCCGTCGGCAGGTTTTCCGACGTTCGAAGGGACTACATTTTGTTTTATCCAACCTTGACATTGACAGAATCATCGACAAACCGATAGAGCCATAAACTAAAATTTGACTCGGAATGAAATCTCCAAAGGGCCTCTGCGTGTTGGACCCATGTACCCGCGTAAGCCTATCAAAAGACCGGGTTCCCCCTTACAGGGGGTATACACCCGTGAAAAGAGAGACATGTAGATAAAAAAATAATTAATCGCCCAAAAAAAAAAATACTATGGGTAGATAACAGAGTATTATGTACTTATTGATCTGATCGAGATTCAAGAAAACTCACTCCTAAAATCCAAATTGAAGAAGTAGAGTTGTGCGATTTCTACAAAAAATACCTTGAAAAAGACAATTTTCCGCAGCTTAGAAAATTCGCAAGAAGATTGATTTGAGCGTTTGGCAGTACATACTTATAAATGCGAACAGTTCTTTTCATTTATGAAATTTAATAAATAAACGCATCGTACAAGACAGAGTGACGATAATTTGGAAAATTCTTTACGTCTTTGTATCAGTGGAATTAATCCAAATATCGATGGATTAGTTCCCCATAATCAAGCTCAAGTGTCTCATTGATTTCGATGTATTTAACTTTCGTAGTTTGTAACAATTGCAAATTTAACGATTTAATTATAATGTACCATTGTTTTTCAATTTTATTTTGTTATTTTTATAATTTGTACTATAATAACATTGTCGTATTATTTCATGTGATAATATCTATCGCAAAAAATATTATCACTACTTTAAAATGCACTAAGTACTTTTATACGCGGCTGACGAACGTATTTGCACGCTAAAGTTTGGCCCTCAACATGTCAAAGGTTGCCCGTACCTGCTTTACAGTTTTGTGAGTTTTGATAGACGCAGATAGAATGAAGATTTGTCGAACTCTAAGGACTGGAAATTCACGATAGAGCAGGTCGGTAGAAAATCTAAAATGTTTCCTCACCTTTATAAGAGCTCTTTGAGCTCTTTAAGCTTCCAAAAGGACGGTTTTACCTGCACTTCCCCACACGCTAACGCAGTATTGAATTATAGACTGGAAGAGTGCTAGGTAGACTTGTTGTAATATTATGTAGTAAATTGTCTCGTAATTTGCGCATAGTGTGTATACGTTTTCTGACTTTTTACTGGCATTTAAAGTTAGGAGATTCTTGTCCAAGCTTTTTGAGCTATTTATCCACATGCCTTCTTCTGGTAAGCAGTGTACTTGTTCCCATGTTTTCCCCATAAATATTACAGCTGTGTCATCAGCATAGCTTATTATGTCAGTGTCTTTTACTGAGAGGTTTAAAATATCATTTATTAAGATAATAAAAAGCTCTATATAGTTTATGTGATAGATTGGAAATCAATCTTTAACATCGCAAATGTGATACTATCAATTAAGTATCAGAATCGATAGTATCGATGTCATGTTCGTACTTTAATGCACTTGATACTTTTTTCAAACTACTTAGTTTTTATGTTGTTAGAGATTTGATATGTTACAGACAGAGTAAAAAAAATATCATCCAAAGCCACTGGATTTTGATGGAAACGAAGTTTGTGAAATGAGTCATATAAATAGTGTCAGATAATTGAATTCTTCAGTTACATTGCTTTTTACACGGCACTTCTATGACTGTTGAGTGTTGGGCACGGCCGCGGCGTCGGGCCTAATGCACACGAAGAAACGAAACGTCAAAAAATTATGTCACTCTCACTTGTCAGTCTCAGTCATAGCGAGAGGGCTGTCTTTCAGTTTATACCTTTCGGTAAAATAATTACTGCCAAAGCCGAATTTTTATCTAGGGTTTAATTGTACGTGTTGTAAGTGTTTAAGCACAATATATTTTATAATATTCTCGAATCCTTAATCTTAAATTCAATATGCCTAGAGCTGTGTGTGTTCTTAAGGGCGATGTCAGCGGAACAGTTTTCTTCGATCAAAAGGTAAAGATATTTTTTTAAACAAATCTTGCAACTGTAACGCATTTGTGACATCGAAAGACTAGATTATCTTGTTAATGTTTCTATTGTGCTTACAATGTAATGTACAGAGAGTAATCACAGAAGTTGTTACTTACCACTTAACATGCCGGTTATGGATTGTTCTAGAAGGACGACTAAATATTTAATTTGCTTTTGTGTAATGTTTTGATAAGGGAAACGCTGTACCATTCATCCATTTTAGCTATCACTGTATCACTTCAATAAGAAGAGTACCCTCATCTGTATGACATTGTCATTTTATTTGAATAATTCTTCATCATTTCGGCCATACAACATCCACTACTGAACAAAGCCTCCCCATAGTTTTTTACAATTGTGTCATCATTAGACATGGGTAACTCAACAAGTCAGCATGAGCTGCAGATCAGATCACGGTTCAAGCACTTGAACCGGAGCTGCGAGCCCGCTCGCAGGTCAGCTCTAGTAGGTACATTGCTATACTGTGAACTGTGACTCGGCGCGCACTCTATTGGTTAACCGCCACTTTTCACTTTTCATCTCTTCCATAATATAGGTTTAAAACATAATATGCGATTTTTCTTTGTATACTATTTATTTAAAAAAAAAAATATAATAAAAATATGTTAAGCTTCGCGTTTTATTTATGCACCTTTAATCATCCAGGTTACTAATACGTCAGCTCACAGAACGAATCAGATGAACCATAGATCAACAGCTCAAAGCAGCTCAAAGTGACTACTTGAGCGAATATAGACTCAAAAACTATTAGCAAAGCTTTCATTATACCCTGTGAGCTGTCAATGAGCCGTGAGCTGTCTATTTTGCATTTGAACCGCAGCTCAGCAGCTCAAGTATCTGTGATCTGAATAATTGAACCGGCTCAGATCTGAGTTACACATGCCTAGTCATCATATTGGGGGAATTTGCCAATATTCACAACACTTGGCAGGCAGCTTGGTGAGTGCTGTATGACTTCTATTCCACAGAAGGGATGCTGCTTCACGTTCCTCTTTTGAGTGGTTAATGTAAAACACGTTAAACATAAGTTTGTACGCACAATATTGAAAGATTTTCCATGTCAATTTAAGACCTAGACTAAGAACTAAGACTTCTTATAGGTTTTCCTGTAAAGAGCTGTTATCTATATTGTTTTCAAAATGTTTGCCTCGGTAGTCTCGGAGATAAGGGGGTGGTAATGGACAATTTTGGTATATTTACTTAAAGAACTTAAAAACTATATATTTTTAAAATATAAGATAAATATGTCTAAGAACCTCACTACAAGCCCTTCCATCCAATATATTATATGGTACAGTTAGCAAAAAGATATTCTTTAGGTTTCTATACTGACACCAAAAGTGGCCCCATATTCAAAATTCATTAATTTACGTATTCTTAATTGGGACACCGCACATAATAGTTTCTATTTTGCAACATACAGGGTTGTAGTAAAAGATGGTATAATACTTTAGCAGTAGCAGGTGCTTACTGCTGGTATGTGAAAATTATCCCAGGGATGTCGTCAAGCATGGTGCAGCCATCCTCTTGTGCACTAATAACTGTAGTCACATTGTTTTCAAAATGTCTAGGTCTACTTGGAGAAGTACTTATTTACCAACTTACGATGCTGAGGGAATATATTTATTTGCAGTATATGTCACAGTTTATACCTGAAAACATACCTTAAAGTTCACCATAATCATGGATATTTTACAATTATGTGATATACAAGTAATAATTTTTAATCGGCAGGATGCACAATCACCTGTAGTTTTGTCCGGCGAAGTCAGTGGGCTCAAAAAGGTATGTACGGTATTACTTAATATACACGTTAATTATGTATGACACATTATTATGCTTTAGTAAACAGAACCAGTGACCAAAGTTCTACTTCTAATTAAATTTTCATATTTCTTCCTATTCATATGAACTAAGCAAAGTTGATATATAAGTGATATTAGCAGAATAACTAAGTTGCCAGACTGCCAATCCAGAGGATATGAGTTTGATTCCTACGCATGTAGTATTGATGTGAATCTAGTCATAGCACCTGAGAATGCATGCTCATCTTAGTTAAGAGGGTTAATGGTTCTTTTTTGCTGAACAGATGGATCAAATTCAACAACAACTGGTTACATAGCACCTACCTCCACCAGGTTTTCTGTCTGTCTAGCTAGAAGCTATCTCATCTGCATTTACCGGTGTGTGGTCTCCACTCAAATCACATTTCTGCCCCAAAGGCTATCAGTTCTATAAGCTATGTGCCCCGCCTATTGGACTTTGACTAACTAATCCTTTGAGCGATGATGGCGATTTTTCTTCTACGGATCTCCTCATTGCTGATTTGATTTCGTAAAGATTACACTTAAAAATAGGATAATTTAATAATATGCCATATACCCACACAGTAAATACATTTTCTCTATGTAATGAAAATGATAAAATCATTCATCATTTTGACACATTTACATACTGGTAAAGCCAACACGCTATGTGTACATTACGAAGAAAAACTAATGTTAAGTAATGATGACGATGTAAATTTAACATGGGCAGTGAAGTAGGCACATAAACATAAATTAACTGTGTGTTGTCACACTACGACTTATAGTTTCTTTGTTAATTTAATTTGAGTTCACCATGTCACACATGATTAACTAACTACATATTCAACCGAGAAATAACAATATATCATTATTGTAATTATATAAATTGTTATGCATGACATGTGGAGAATAGTATGATATGTTATCAGAGGTTATATTTTAGTATAATTGGACAATCTCATATTAAATCAGAATGATATGTCATGCTGGTATCTATTTAGTAGTCGAGCACGATTTACTGCGTCATTCAGTGATGCCGGTGATATTATGTTAATAGACATAACCTAACTAAAAGATATGAAAAATTGAAAATAAATTGTGATAGATCGTCAATATTGGGTGTATCAAAGCCATAATATACACATTTTATTAGAACAGCGAGTTTATTGTTATATCAAGATTTTGTCTGCAGCGAAAAACAACAGGAAACAACTTGATAGAATCATATACACAAAAAACAAGAAAATGGAAAGTTTATGAAAGAGCAAAATTTGATGTCTGGGGTGTAGGCCTGGTGACCTGAAATACAGGCTTAAGACTAGTTTAGGCACCAGTCTCCCACAATAAATTTGAATAATACTATAACTTTTTCATTATTGTGGTGAGAAATAAATTAAGTACTTAACTATAAAGACAATTTGGATTTTGGTTGAAAAGAGCGAAGAGTACTTTTGGTGACGACGGTCAGACTATAGGTAACCGTTCACGAGCTTGTATCACCTCAGCTGAGGGGATGACTGTAAAGCGGTCATCCCCTCCAGCGGAGGGAAGGCGATTGTATAGAGGCCACAATGGCATCTCTCGAGGGGATTATAAAAGATTTCCCCGAAGCCTCATTATGCGCTGTGCCGCGCACACAGCGGTACGTGACCACATGCACACCGCTGTCTTCCCGGGGGTCGCTCGGTATGAGCACGCAGATTTCCCAATAAGTGCGCTCGCGACCCCCAAGGCCCCATAAAAAACGACAGGGGACTCAGGCGTGTTGGACACGAGCGCTACGGCGGTTGTTACCCCGGCTCCGTGTCCTCCTCCGAGCGGGATCGGCCCTCTGCGACCTCCTTCTGGAGCATTACGCTCTCACAGAAGGAGACCACAGCACTCCAATTTTCATGCTCTGCCAGCATAGCCGACACAGCCTACTACCACCTACAGGCTACACACTTTTGGTATGCAATAAATGTACTGGGTATAGAAGACTTAGCAAACCCGAAATAATGGCCAAGTCGGCCTTTATAGAGTTAAATGTTGTAAAAGTTATTTGAAAATATAATGTACATAACTTTTAATATCGTATTTTCTACAATCAGGGCAAACACGGTTTCCACGTGCACGAGTTCGGCGACAACACGAATGGCTGCACATCAGCGGGAGCACACTTCAACCCAAAGAAGATGGACCACGGTGGGCCAGAGTCCAATATCCGCCACGTTGGAGACCTCGGCAATATTGAGGCGTCGGCAGATGGCGTTCCCGCTAAGGTAACCAATTTCACTGTAGTCGATTTCTCATTGCTCTACGGCGTGCCGCCCACCCCTGTGTTGAGTGTTCCAGGGCCTCGCACCTCGGGGACAGAATACCTGCGCGCGCACTATTTATTATCTTAGATTGCGTTATGAAACCTTTTTAACCATTTGTATATCACAGGTTGCGTCCGATGTGACAGACGTATACGACAAAAGGGCTGTTAGGAATCTAAATCCATTATATGTAATGACAGTACTGAACAGTTCGAGACACGATAGCTCACGAGGCCGCACATGTCTGTCTCGATACATTTTCATAGTGTTTAGTATTGTCGCATCAGCCGCGGTGCGTCGGTCTCGCACGTCTTGCGCATCGGCCACGAGCTACAAAGGTCCACCTTCACGCTGTCTTGTGTGGCTGTGAGGTCATGCGTTCCTAGTTTAAATTGACGTGACGTAATGGATTGTAGATGGAATAATAGATTCTTTCTTAGAAATATGTTGGAAAGCTTCCATAAATCACGTAATCACCATAAGCATTAGTAACGGACTGACAGACAAGTTACTTTGTCGTTTATAATATTAGTAGGGTAAAGACAAAGACGCAATACTATACTTTTCCTCAATAACACAAAGACCTTTAGAAAACTAATTATAATTGGTCGGATCTGTGTTAGTGATTCGAAATCTTATCATAAAAGTAACATCGCTTTAAACCTCTGAACCAATAACGAAACAAAACATAGTAATTTCTTAGCTTTTTGGCGATTATTACACATTATAATAAAACACTTTTAAATGGATTCTATGGCGTATATTTTAGATTTTTGTTTATCCTGACGAAAAAACAAGTGACACCTTTGAATGCCATTGTAATGCATGACAAAAAAGGTGATATCAATATCTAATGTAACTGCCATTTGCCTCTACTCACTCGCTGAACCGTGAGCAGATATCAGATCACCGTGTTTCTTCCCATATCATTACAATGATATGCCAGAGCGTCTCTCTGTTCTCGCCCTGTCTGAATCAATAGGCCCCGACGACTTTCCAGAGGATGCAGATCTGGAGGCTTCGCGAGCCAAGTTCCATCTCCGGATTTGCCTCAAAAAAGCCAAATCTTCAACTATGACTTAAATATAAGATAACAGATAATTGCTTTCATAAAGGTCAATCTTAACGATATTTTCATTTGCTAGGAAGATTGGTCAAAACTGATGCACCACTTGCATACCGTACCTGAATACTCCGCTACGGGGGCTCAGGACCATCGGAAATACTCGTAATTTACTATATAAAGATACTGATTCTTGTTATCGTGGTAAGAAAACGCACAAAACAGATTACATAAATATAGCATAAAAGTAGACCTTGCTGTGTAAATACGCCTGAAATTAAACAAAATGAGCTGATAACAGCGGTAATAATACTACTTTTACATAATATCGTCCCATCTCCATACTACCACCAATCCTTTCCAAAGTCCTCGAACACCTTATCCATATCCAGCTTAGTTCTTTTCTCTGTAAAAGTAGTTTCCTGAATCCTATCCAGTCCGATATTGTCCTGGTCCTAGTACTGTTACTGCTTTAGTTAATATTACGGATGGCATTAGATCAGGCATGGAAAATGGAAATTTGAGGGTTCTATCTCTAGTTGATTTCAACCACGCCTTTAACACCGTCGATTTTATTTTTTACTGCCTGATATTCTCTGCTCTCAACGTATTTCCAAGGGCGATTAACTGGTTTTTTAGTTATCCGTCTGGCCGCCGACAACGTATTTGCATCGAGGAAGATACTTTATATTATTAGTATATTACTTCTGTTGGGGTATCACAGGGTGGCGTTCTATGTCCTCTACTCTTTGCGATATTTATTTATCCTATTTAACTTCATTCTTCCTACCACTTTTATGTGTTGAAGAGTTGCAGGAAGTCATAAATAATTGACCCTCTGAAAACCCAAGTATTAGTTGTTGGCAGTTCTAGGCTTACCTCTAGGATTAACTGGTTACAGCTTCCTCAAGTAATTTTTGACAGTACCAGAGTGAGATATGGCCTAATTATTATAGGGTTACAAATCTATACATATTAATAAAGATCTTTCTTGGATCACAGTTACAAGAGGTAAGTCGAAACTATTTATATCAACAGGTTCCCTGAGGAGAGTACGCAAATTTGCCACTAAAGCTGTGATTGCTTAATCCTTTCTTCCTTATTCCTTCTTTTGCTTATGCTAATTATCTCGATCTTTCCGACGACCATAAATAACAAAAATACAATCCAATATAGAAAACGGTATGTACAATGGACGTTTTTATAGCACCCAGCGATTTCTGCAAATACGATACAAAATCAAGTAGCTTCATAAGCCTTCGCTGGAATTCTCATATTCTATATCTGCTTTACAGTTCTGATTAATTCTACTACCCCCTATTGCCTTCAATAACGTTTGAAGTTCGAACGTACTAATTGATATGTAGCTGTTTGAAAATTAGAAAAAACAAACGTCGTCGACAAAGATTGCTATAATAATTATTACACTTCCTTAAACCTTACTAAATGTGAAAAGCTCTATTCTATGGTTTTTATAACCCAGGGACGAAACGAGTCACGAAATAAAAATAAAACACAGAGCCTTGATTTGATTCTTTTAAACTCGTAGTGCATAACGAAATATCTTACCAAAACCATTGAACTTCCAGGTGTGCATTCAAGACTCTAAGATTTCCCTCGTAGGGCCCGACAGCATCGTCGGCCGTACCCTCGTTGTCCACGCGGATCCCGACGATCTTGGTCTCGGCGGCCACGGGCTAAGCAAGTCAACGGGCAACGCCGGGGCCCGTATCGGTTGCGGTGTCATTGGAATTGCCCAGCTCTAGAAAATTCTACAGTTCAAACGCTCCCTTCATTATTACCGTATTCTATGTGTCCATTTGCGACAAGTTTCAGGCACAAAAGTTTAGGGTTGATTCTTATTTCTTAAACGGCAGGTATAGAACTTTTTCTTTGACATCCGAAAATATAAATTGAAAAAAAAAATTGCTCGTCATTTGTTGTTTTTGATTCTATAAGTTAAACAATTTGTATATTTGATACTCGTGTTATCACTGGGTTGCACTTGAGAAAATTAAGAACATATGCGATGTAAGGTCACACATAACCTACATGTAGTTAGAATATAAGCTTGTGTCAACGATGACGTGCTGCGCTGTAGTGTGGTATCGCCTGGCCTCTTCCAGCATGAATGAAGGTTTCAAGATGCTGAGTTCAGAGCCACAACACCAAACGACTTAAAATTTATGTTTTGGTTATTAATTCATATGTGTTCCAAAGTCTCCTCGTCCTCAGTCAGTGCACTACCGCACTTGTCCCGAATTACGATTCCGGTTTCCGACACTGTTTAGACGACTTCTGAACTTTGATGAAGCGTTTTCGCCGATTTAACTTTGTGTTTTCGTTTGAAGCTTCGTGTGACCTACCACAATGGATGCGTAAGTGCACTACTTCGGTACGCAGAGCGCTGATGGTGGATTGCGTTGCTTCCAACTTCTCTTGTATATCTGCCAGGCTCGCTTTCAAACTTGTGACGTCCTTCAGCAGTCTTGGGGAGTCGATATGGTCAAACACGGCAAAGACTCACCCTTTTTGTCCCTCCGTTACGTCTAGGGGTCAGCATGTTGTAGGCCATATTCAGCGATTCAAACAGCACTGTTTTTGCGCTGCGTTTATCTTCGCTGAAGACTGATGCAGCTTCCGTTCTGCATCATACTGATCTCATCCGTAACGTCAAGCTGGTATCGCAAGAACGCCAGGATATAGTTCGGCGCGAGTCTTTCTAAACCCATGGTAATAATGCCGGAGGCGACTATGCCGCTCTAGGCGCGAGTAAAATTTTCGGCCGTACAATGATGAATGAATGAATGATTTGAAACCTTATGTAATACAATTCTTGGCTTATCTTGGCAAATGATTTGAATTATTTAATTCATTTTTTTATATTTGTTGCAGTATACGTGATGTATAAAGGTCATCTGTATTTGTTTCGTTTAAATAAAACATGTTAAATTGATATTGTTTTTATTTCTTAACAATAACAGATCACCAGTATGTAATCGGCTGGCATATAGGTATGGTCGACTCAGAAAGTAATTTTATTAGCTTTGACGAAACCTCCTAGCAAATGAAAATAACATTAAGGTTGACCCTGCGAATGAACCTTTAAATACTGAAAAAGATACACAATTAGGAGGACACAATCGTATAGATGATGAAGTAATTGTCTGTTATATCTAAAGTCATACTTGAACGTGTTACTTGACCCTACGTTATCAATGCATTAGATAATTTACAACGTTATCTTACTATACCAACCTATTTAGAGAGTTCTAGTATTCAACGTTATTAAAAAAGTATATCGAATCTGACAGATGTAGCTTTATATTCGTTTATATTCGACCGAAAATAGAAATAAATAGAAAAACAATATATGAACCGTACAACGTTGCCGACATATTTTTTAGAATGTTTTCATCTTTGTGAAATATTTTATGGATATGTAAAGATTAATTAATCTAAACACCGTACAACGTTGCGTTTATACTTGACATTGGCGAAATTGTGGAAGATACTCTACATAAGCCATAATCTAAGAGAAGAAGAAATAAATAACTTCAGATTAGATTCGTATTACCAGAACACGGAGTGTTTACTTCATTACTTGCTCTGTGAACCAGAAGTGAAAAGGAGATATATGATAGCCGCTAAGCCCCGAATTGTGTTCGTCGTTACTTTTAAGAAATTGGTGTGATAGGGTATTTCATGAGTATTTAATGACATTATTTTATTTCCGTGTGGTGTCCGGATTAAGAATATAGCACCACTACATCTCCTCCCGTGGAGGTCGTAAGAGGCGACTAAGGGACCCTAAACCAGAGGGATGGGCAGCAGCGCCCCTTCTGTGAAACGGTAGCCATACTGCGCTCACCAACCCGCCTGCCAAGCGTGGTGATATTGGCAAATACCCCTCAAAATGATGACACAGTTGTGAAAATCTATAGAGGAGGCCTTTGTTCAGCAGTGGACGTATAAATGGCCGATGTGATCTCTTTTTTTTTCTACTTTTTAGTTCGGCTATCTACAAAAACGTGTTTTTTTTTTTTTACTATTATTTATTTTGGTTACTGCAATAGATTTTGGTACCTAATATGCTTATTTTTCCCGTTACCTATAAGTAAACAAAAATATCTAAACGAGTGCGTGTAACCACAGAATGTTATACTAAAGGTTAGAAGGGCACCGTTTGTTCAACCGTTGTCGCCTAGTTATTCCCAGTCTCATTGACACGATTGACGGCACGATACAGTCGGCGGCTGCGCTCCGGATCGTGGGTTCGTTTCCCGCACGGAACAAATATCTGTATGATCTGCAGGTAGTTGTTCCGGGTCTGGGTGCATTGAGTGTGGAATTTGTAAACGCACCCACGACACGAGAAATCCTAGTGTGGGGCAACGTTAAAAAAAGCAACCAAACACGCTATATACTAATATCAAGCAAGACACGACAAATACACAAAAAAAAAACATTGAACACTGACATACCATTGGCCATCACACATTCGTAAGTGAACGCACCACTACGTCTCCAAAATCATTTTTATTTTATAAACAGGTGATTAATAACATACGATGTAATATTATCGATGTTTTTTTATCAATATGCTTATAATAGTTGCCAAACTGTTTGGTTTCGAGTACATTTAGAGGTTATCTGTGATCGCCAGCCCATATGCCAAGCGTGGCGATTATGGAACCTCCAGTGAGCACACAACACAAACCCATTGTTGTTGTGGCGAGCTTTGGGGGCAGCCTATGCCCAGCAGAGGATGTCTCTCGCCATTAAAAATTATCATCATTTTAAATAGAAAAAAAGTCCCTGTCGGTGTGAATCCTTCGAACTCGTAATTTTGAGCTTGCATAACGAAATATTATAACAGATACCATTTAACTTCCAGGTTAACATTCAAGACTCTAAGATTTCCCTCATAGGGCCCGACACCATCATCGGCCGTACCCTCGTTGTCCACGCGGATCCTGATGATCTTGGTCTCGGCGGCCACGAGCTCAGCAAGACAACGGGCAACGCCGGGGCCCGTATCGCTTGCGGTGTCATCGGAATTGCCCAGCCCTAGGGAGGAAATTCTACATTTCAAACGCCTGCCGTCTAAACGTCCCTTGATACCGTAGTATTAGTATATGTCCATTTACGACAACTTTCCGGTAAAATGTTTAGGGATGACAAGTATAGAAATATCTATGACCCCCAAAGTACATATAATTTTAAAAAAATATCATCCCCTTGCACTGTGGTTTTTGCTTCTACAAGTTACATAATAAGTAAGAATATCTAATACTCGTGTTATCCGTATATCAGGGTTGGGAAACCAGAAAGAGAACATCAGAAATATATATACATATAACCTGCATGTATTTAGAATGTAAGGCTCTATTGGATTTGGTAGCTTATTTAATATCTAGTGAACAAATAAATGGAACCCTTGTTTTTATTTTTTATATTTGGTGCAGGACACGTGTTGTATAAAGGTCCTTCTGTACGTGTTTCGTTTCAATAAAACTTTCAAAATACGTTTGTTTTTATTTCTTTACAATATAGATCACCGTTTATAGCGCAGGAGCTATCGGGATTTCTTGAACATCATTGGATATTTTACCCCAATGTTTTTTGTCGTGTAGTGTCCGGATTAAGAATACAGCACCAATCCATCTCCTGTGGATGTCGTAAAAGGCGACTAAGGGCCTCTAAACCGGAGGAATGGGCAGCAGCGGCCAAGCTGTTGAGTGCTAGCAAAATCCCCCCAATATGACACAATTTTGGGAATGTATGGGGGAGGCCTTTGTTCATCAGTAAACGTCCTTTGGCTGATATGACGCAATTACCTGAGGTAAAATATAAGCTCAGCCCAACAATCAAGCTGGAGCAGATATTGGACCATCATTACATATCATATACATATCTATCATTGTGACATCTAATAAAAATAATAAAACCACTATTGATCATCAGACAGACATTAATCAAGTAATAAATAACTTAAGTGGCTCGACATAAATTATTTAAAAATAAATCTTGAAAAATCCGTTTACATACAATTTAATAAATCTAACAACAACAAATATAATGTCAATCTAAATGTGCCAAAAATTAAAAAAGTTACACATACAAAGTTCTTAGGAGTAACTATAGATGAAGACTTAAACTGGAAAGCTCACGTAGAAAATGTTTGTAGTAGGATAAACAAATTTGTATACGCACTCAAAAGCGTTAAAAATGTAACAAATAATAAAACAGCTGTCATATCCTATCAAGCATATATAGAATCGGTACTACGCTATGGTCTCTTAGTCTGGGGCAATAGTACAGATACCAACAGAGCTTTTATCGCTCAAAAAAAGTGCATTAGGGCAATATATGGGCTTGCACCAGATGAATCATGCCAACCAGTATTCAAGAAACTTGGTTTGTTACCACTGCAATCTCTTTACATATATGAAGTATGCATGTTTGTATGGAAACATATGGAACTGTTTAAAACAGCTAATGACGTTAATGTAAGAAATCGGCGAGACCCATTCCGGCTCGTACTTAGTGATATCCCCAACTCAACAAAATATTATAAAAGCTGCTTAGCGATGTGTGTGGGTGTATATAATAAATTACCAAGCTATCTAAAAGAGCTTAATATAAAGTTCTCGTTCAAAACGAAACTACATGTATGGTTAAATGAAAACAATTTTTATAGTGTTAAGGAATTCCTTGATAAGAAAAGTTAATATTGTAAAGTTATAAAAAGGAAAGAATAGACTCTTCCCTACTGTTAAACAATGTAAATGGTTTGTGTTATTTTATTTTGCATGCTATGTATTAGCAAAACATGTATGCGCTTTTTATACTTAACATCTTTTTATACCATGTTTTACGCAAATAAATATGATTATTATTATTGATGAAAGAGTGTCACTAATACAACCAACCTGCATGGATTTCGTTGATTATGAAAAGACGTTTTACAGTGTGGACCATTGGGCCATATTCCACGCACTTGTCGCTGCCATAACGATTCCCTCTAGGTAGGTATGCTGCGAAGGTTGTACAGCTCGGCTACTCTGTAGGTCCGCGTACATTAATTAACTAAACCTACCAAGCGGGGAGTACGACAGGGCGACGCCACTTCACCAGAACTTTTCACAGCTGTGCCAGAAGAATTATTAAAACTGAATGGCCCACATTGCAGTAGGTATTAACATTTAAGGTATTGAAGATTATGATAGACATCTCCAGCATAGCGGGGGGGATTAACAATTTGGCACTGGTCGAGTCAAGGGCGCAGATCCAAGCTTATCCGATATACCTAGATTTCGCCGATTGTGGGTTGGAATTGCAAGATTAAATTCTCCCAAGTCCATTCCATCATGACAACCAGACGAACGGCGTGGTGTCAACCGTTATATGGTTCCATCCATACGCACGAAGCGTTTTACTACCACGTTTTTCGTGCGTGCACATCAAGTGAAAGTGGTTTTGAAGAAGATAACATTGCAAAAAGCAACTCGCTTATGTAGGAGTAGTAATCATTGTCAGTATTTTTAATCGACTGAAATTATAGGGATAAAGTTTAACCGTGTCATACAGTTATTTTTTTATTGTTTATTAAGTAATGTTATTGTGACCTGGATGTTGAAAAAGGCCTACTAAAAACTAGAGCGATGGGTCCCTTCTGTGGAGCAGCAAGTATGCTGCGCTCACCAACCCGCCTGCCAAGCATGGTGAGTACTCGCAAATTCCCCCCAATATGACACACTGCATCTAACTGGTTGTTTATGGGGAAGACTTTGTTCAGCAGTGGATGGCTTGTGGCTGATATGATGATGGTAAAATGTTATTTTATCGAGATCCGGCTCAGAATACCACCACCCCATCTCCTCCCGTGGGTGTCGTAAAAGTCGACTTAGGGATTAGCCAGAGGATGGGCAGCAGCGTCCTTCGAGTACATTAACAACTCAACTGCGGTCGCCAACCCGTCTGCCAAGCGTGGCGATTATGGCAAAACCCCCCAATGATCCCACAACACACCCATATCGGTCGTTGTGGTGATCTTTGGGGGAGGCCTGTGTCCAGCAGTGGACTTCATTCGGCCGAAATGATGATGATGACATATACCTATATAAGTCCATTTTGGGGGGAATTTACCGATACTCACCACGTTTGGGAAGCGGGTTGGTGAGTGCAGAATTGCTACTGCTCAGCAAAAGGGACGCTGCTGCCCATCCCTCTGGTTAAGAGTTCCTTAGTCGACTTTTACGTCCTCCACGGGAAGAGATGGAGTGGTGCTATATTCTTAATCCGGACACCACACAGAATGGAGTGTGAATATGGTTTAAATTTATTTTACACTACAAACTCGATAGTCATCATTTTCCGACAGGCCAGGACATTGTTGTGTTCTATAGGTAAACATTTTGAGTCTTCATATTAGACCTTCGATGGCATTCTGAATTCAGTATCACTTAATATTAAAAAAGTGACAATAGTAGACCACACCACTATTGAATTCACTTTGATTCTTTCTTCTTCTAGATGTCTATAGGTTAAGAAATTACATTTTACTACTATGAATACTTTAATTGACCTATTGAATATACTGTATGTCCATTGTGGGTAAAGAATACATTACAGGATGAATCATGAGCTTGGAACATTCTCTTCGCACTGGTACTCCATTGCCACAGGCTATTCTCATCACTTTGTATACTTATTGATGCCCAATAGTTTTCAGTTTCCCTGGTTGTCACATAATCTGATAGTTTTTCACACAAATTACTAATCATAGAAGGAGTAACAAATCCTTTAACAATGCAAATAGATATTCTTCCAGTTTTCAATGCATTCTCACTCTCTGGCTGACTGTAAGTACTGATATAAGACTCTTTTGGTGATATATCTGCCTCATGAGCGAGCAGGCCAATCCATTCAACCATTTCCTCAGCGTCCACATCTTTTAGAGCTGGTATTTCTATTAGTGATGGTGAGATACGCTTAGTTTTTAGTGAGTGAACGGAAACAGCAATATTTCGGTCACTGAAATATTTTGCTATAGATGATGGGCAAATATCTTCATTATTAGGCTCCCATGTTATATAAAAATTGAACAATTCCAGTTTCTGTAAGTGTGAACGCACTTTGGCGTACTTCGTTATATTTTTAAGGTCTAGTTTGATTTCATAAAAACCGTGGGGTCGCTTTGTTCCTTCAAATCCCAGTGTTTGAAAAATATAATCAAGTATATGTAATGTTAGATGTCCATCAGGGGTTATAGCAGCACAATTTTCTATTATACAATTTCTGTTAATAGATAAACAATATAATGTGCCATTTTTTACAAAACTGTTAATAAAAACAGGTTCCACAAATTCTGTGAGTGAACAATCCGATAATTTGTAGTAATCAGTGTCTTCTGCGATTATGTCTTGAATAAAATTAGGAGTCTGTATTTCATCAGGGCAGGTAATAATTAAACTCTTGTAAAAATGGTTCATATTTACAGTTTTGTTAACTGATTTTAAATCTTGATTTTGTCTGTGTGTTACCATAACTTTTGGTGGTGGGAAGTTCCATACTTCTGGACACAGCATATTTTAGCTCCTGTATTGCTTTTTCTTGTCCTGAACTACTATTTTATTAGAGTAAAATTAATTTTGGTTATATTATTATTTATATAACCTCAATTTTTGACAAAGTCATAAACGTGACATTGACAGTCATAACGTACGGAGTAGGGTTGCCTTTTATCATTGATTTGATTTAAACCTGGAACACATTTTTGTGGGTTTTTTTTGTTCTTGAGTAATATTTTATGAATATGTAAAGACTGATTAATCTGAACACCGTATAACGTTGTCTTAAGGGGCCTGCCCTGTAGGCAGGGCCTACCCAAAGCACTTTGAGCAGGCTTTGAGTACGCCCCTTTATACACGACATTGGCGAAATTACGGAAGCCTAAGAACAATCTAAGAGAAGAAGAAGATTAAGAAGATTTAACCTGATGATGAAAACAATTTAAAAACCATACGACGCTACGCTGCCGATATTTGTTAAGGATTATTTAAAAATATTGATATATTTGGGAATTATTATTTAAGATTATTTAATCTGAACACTTCGCCGCTAAAAAGGCCGCCCCCCAGGCACTTCTCGGGGGGATTATAAAGGATCACCCGAAGCCTCGCTGTGCGCTGTGCTACGCACACGGCGGCACGTGACCACGTGCGCACCCCGTCTTCCCTGAGGTCACACGGTATGAGTACGTCGGACGGATCGGCCCTCTCTCGATCCCGCTCTGCGGTCTTCTTTTGTAGTATGACGCTCTCACAGAAGGAGACCACTGCACTCCAATGTTCATGCTCTGCCTGCATTTCCAACACTACTGCCGGCAGAGAGAGATCTTGCTCGATCCGATCAAACAGGATCCGCTGCTCGGCAGCCCACGCAGGGTACTCCTCAAGTGTTTCCTGTACGGTATCCTGGTCGCTTCCACAATGGTGGCACTGTACCGTGACCTCGCGTCCTGTCCTGTACAGGTACGCACTGAAACAACCGTGACCGTTGAACACCTGCAACTGGGGGTAGGTGACGCGCTCGCTTCTTTTAAGCCAGGCTCCAAAGAGCGGCAGGACGGCCTCGACGACGCGCTTGGTCATGAACTGCAACCTTAGGCGCTCTCGCCACTTCTCGAGTGCGCGCCGCCGGGCTAGCCGTTTTGGCCTATCGAACACCCCTGGAGGCCTGCTTGCACCACTCTGGTGAAGCGTGTCTGGTTGTAGACCTATGCATCCGTGTCCGCTAAGATGGCCAAAGGCGGAAAGCGCGCGAGGAGTGTTGCCACATTATGATGTGCCGTTTGGTACCGCCGAGCCGTTACGTATCCTCGTGTGATCCGTATAGCCACTCTACGCTGCAGACCGTGAAGTTTGGCTCTGCAGCGCTGGACGCCTGATAGTCAAGTTGACAATACAGGCACCCCGTAAAACGCCACAGACCGCACGAATCCCCCGTAGAGGCGGCGAACTTCTCTCGGTCACCCGAGATTGGGCAGCAGCCGGTTCAAGGCACACACTACCCTCTCGATCCAGGGAACAAGGCGCTCAAAGTGCTCTTCGCAGCCCCAACGACTGTCCAGGGTGAGCCCCGGATCATTCATGTACCGGCCCACCCTGATTTTCGCGTCACCAACGCATATCCACGAACTCGGTGCTTCTTTGCTCCGCAGCAGTGTATGGAACCATCCAGGAACCGCTTCCTCTACTGGATCGAGCAAGATCCCTTGGTTGACCTCTGACTAAGCCACGACGTTGGCAGCTACGACGAGCATCTCTCAATCGAACTGTGTGAGGGCCCTACGCCGTGTCGGCGAGCTAGAACTTAGGCGGCTCGGGCTAGGCGGTTGGAAAGCCATGTCAAACACTATGTGGCGGTGGTCTGATAACGTGATCACCTCTTCCGCCACTCGCCATCTCAACACCATGCGGGCTGCAGAAGGAGCCGCCCACGTAAGGTCCACGACCGACTCCCCCTGCCACGGGAAGCAGGTGCTTACAGACCCCCTATTCAGCAAATGGGGGTCAAACGACACCGCCCAGGCTAACTGCCCCCTGCTAAACTTGTTAATTGGATTAGTGCAAAGATACATACCGATACCCGTTCTCTAGCTTAATCCCTTCATCACTTTTTAGAATACCCACGAGAAGTAAATGAGAAAATAGGTACTGTGTTTAAAATAGGTGTGTGTTTACCTTTCGGTTAAAATGACTATTATCATGGTTAAGATATTTTTATTTATAATAAAATAGATATATTCCAAAAATAAAAATTCATGTCATGCTATACATAATTTACCAATATTCGCATTTTGCAAATTTAATTACAATTAACAGACCAATAAAGTGATGCCGGCTTCGAATACCACACCATTTCCTCCCGTGGATGCCGTAAAAGTCGACTAAGGCATTAGCCGGAGGATGGGCAGCAACATCCTTCGAGTGTATTAACAACTCTGCGATCGCCAACCCGTCTGCCAAGTGTGGCGATTATGGCAAAACCCTCCAATGAGCCCACAACACACCCATATCGGTTGTTGTGGTGATCTTTGGGGGAGGCCTGTGTCCAGCAGTGGACTTCATTTGGCCGAATTGATGACCAATAAAGTACTAACCTTATTTTAGCCATGTTTTAGTACAGTTTTCACCACAGTAATACCCAGTCCATATGATACAGTTCAATGCCTTTAGTACAGCCTTTGAAATAGTAGTAGAAATTAGCAAAAAATTAAATGTTTTATCTGTACGTCAAACGGTACATTGTTTGCTTTCCAAGAAAATTTTATCACGCTTTTATTAGTTTCACTTGATTCAACTATTTAAACAAATCTTGGAAGTCGATTAAAACCTACATCTTTGTAAGAATGTAATCCAGATTATAATACAATAATTTGGTACCATCGAACTGATCTGGTGAGCCAGTAGTTGTATAGTGGAACCCTTCAATAACCACTACCAAAAAAGCACAAAACCCTCGAGTTTGGGCCCCATTGCCCATTTGGTTTGTTTGACCGGATCCCATACATTACACTTGGTATTGGGTCTTGAAAAACGAGCGGGGAGGTGGATATTGGAATTTTGCAATGACTACTGGTAAACCCTTGAGTTTAGGCTTGTTTTGTTTTTTTAACGAGTATACATTACACTTGGTGACGAAGCTCTGATGATGGAGCCAGCAGGAAGATAGTCACTCAATTGATAGGTACTTACAAAGCCTTTGAGCTTGGGCACATTTGATTTGTTTTGACTTCTCCATATATTACAATTACGCGCTACATTAGCTTGATATCTGTATAATGTACTCGTAGGTCACTATTTATATGAATTAGTGGTCGCCCGATGGTCGAAATTCAACCGGTGTTTTTAAGCATAAAAAAGGGGTACAAAGTTTACTCTTTACGTATTAATATTTAGTTTTTTAAATCTTATTTTAACGTTGACAATATAAAACCCACCGTTACCTGATGAAGACCACTGGGTAAACTGGATACGAAGGCACGGTCCTTCATATCCAGTGTTACCATAGATAAGAGTATAATAGAGGTGTGTTACAATGCAGCTTTGGAGACTGGCGAATAGGTATATAGTGCGATAATTAATTGATTAATTGATAGAGAAAGGCTAATATTATGATCGTGGATCGACGGCACGGTTAGCGCAGTGGCTAAGCGAGCGGCCTTCAGCGCTACGTGTTGCAGGTTCAATCCCCGCACGAAACAAATATTCGTATCATCTACAGATAGTTCTTGGATGGTCTGGGTGTTTGTGTAAATAGATACGGACATAAAAATAACATAAATAAAACTTAGTATACTTTAATATCACTTTGATTGTCTACCTCACTAATGAATATTTCATCGAAGCAATGTTAAACGTTTATTCAATATACAATTCTTGTGCGGGTACAGCCTTGTATAATGCTTCGACAGCTTCCACGACACGAGACACGATGGCGTGAACGATTGGAGGAGCTATCTCGTGCATGACATCACTCCAGTTCGTGTTCACGAAATCTTCTACTGGGCCGGCTGAAAAAACACGAGTAGAGTTTTAATAATGAACTTGTAGAATTGTGTTATTGGGACAGATATCTTTTGGTATCTTAGTTGACATCACATCATGACGCCAGCTTAAAAAATGTGGGACCGGCGGCCTGATTACGTAAGTCGCAGACGCTTTGCAACAAGCGTAAATTGCTCCAACGCCGCTGTCAAACGTCAATTTGGTATTACCCATTTGCCGATAGCGACTAAACAGGCGAAGATCACTGTCGTGCCTCTGTCGGACAATCAATGAACTAAAAACGTTCATTGTTTTTAGTTCCACTGGTGGCTACTGGCGCTAGTAACTATGCATCTTCCACAATAGCGACTGGCGGGCGTAATACCAATTTTTTTGACGCTTTGCCACCGGTGGATCCTTGGCTGCGCGATAGCTGCTATCGCGTCTGCTGTTGCTGTTTTTAGCTAATCAGCCCGCGGGTTGGCGATCGCAGTTGAGTTATTAATGTACTCGAAGGACGCTGATGCCCATCCTCCGGCTAATCCCTTAGTCGACTTTTACGACACCCATGGGAGGAGATGGGGTGGTGGCATTCTGAGCCGGCACCACACGGCTGGCCGGCACCACATGGCTAACGAGTTACACTCACTGATCGGTAAACGATCGGCAAGGTTAAGCAACGCTGGGTGCGGTCAGTCTATGTATGGGTAACCGCATTGTGATTGGAACTGAGCGTCTCCGAGCTTCGAAAGCGACGTAAAATCGTCGGTCCCGGTTTTTGTCATTAGACGGCAATCGTTAAGTGAAGTAGATGACCTTTGGGCAGCTTGAACAACTCTAAGACAAGAAAAGGGAAACAAATTTGGGCTTACCCAAAAGCTTATTGCCGTTAAAGAGATTATCGAAGTTGAATCTCGCGTTAGTCTTGACGTGGCTGTTGAACTGCCAGCTGTCGATGTGCCAGTGCTTCTTGCCGTCAGCTCCATCAACCGTCACCAACTTGGAGCTAGCCTTGATAACTATGTCACCTGGAATGTCAATATTAATATTACCATTACAAACAATATTCGATATAATATTCAAGATAAATGCTTGATAGTGTTTCGTAGCAAAATTTGGAAAACGGATTTACCTACTTATGGAATCACCTTAGTAGACACTAATGGCCGAAATTAATAATCAATCTAATCCAAAATATTTGGATTTGGGATTCAGGATTTGTTAAATGTGATTATTACACAAAAACATAAAATTCCAACAGACAAACGCCAAAGACAGATAAACACCAACAATTCTGCGCTCACCAACCCGCCTGCCAAGCGTGACGAGTATGGCAAATTCCCCCCAAATTTACGACACGCAGCATATAGCATCGGCATATAGCATAGGTCGTTTATTAGGAGGCTTTTGTTCAATAGTGGATATCTTTTGGCTGATATGATATTGATTATGACGATGAAGTATAGGCCGTGCCGATATTTAAATTTTAGTTGTCAGACTTCATATTACTGATGCAAGAGAAATTAATGTGTGTGAGCGCATTCCAATCTGAAAGATGAATTGGACTATTGGTTTGTAAATCGAATATGTGCACGGCCTAATATGAAGAGGATACTTACGTATTTTGATATTATATTTGCCTTCGCCCTTGATAGGCAGTATAAGCAGCTGGCCATCCAGCTTGTAATCTCCGATTAGCTCCACGGTACATCTGATCGTTACGGACTGCTTGCCTTTAATGAGGTCGTGTCTGTGAAAAAAAACAAGCATTTTATTAAGCACTAGCTGGGACCCGTGGTTTCACCTGCGTTTAATTTAAAAGAAATTTAGAGTACTTCGAAATTCAGAATATATATAGTGGATTTCCAGGGTTTTATATTTTTTGCGCAGACCCTAATTATTTTACTAAAATAAAAGTAGTCTAAGTTATTCCTTATCTGACAGTGAAAGTCCCGTCAAAATCGGTCCAGCCATTTCGGAGATTACCCGGAACAAACAGACAGACATACAAAAAAAAAAGTTATTTTGTTGTAAGTACCGTATATACTTTCATATGCATTTAGTAAAAAGCTGTGATTTTGACATTACAAACGGACACTTTTATTTATTTGTATGGAGTATAGATGATGGTTCACAGAATATAATAATAAAAATACTTTCCCCAGTACAAAGAGTGGTATCTTCTGAAAAAGGAACGCAAAAATTGATCTGTGTGACACTGATCACCATTTTTTTTTCATCATTTCGGCCATTAATACGTCCACTGCTGAACAAAGGCCTCCCCCATAGATGTTTACAGTTGTGTTGTAAATTTGAAGGCAATTGACCAATAGATATTCACAACGCTTGGCAGGCGAGTTGATAAGCGCAGTATGGCTATTTGTTTTACAGAAGGGACGCTGCTGCCCATCCCTCCAGTTTAGAGTCCCTTAGTCGTATTTTAGGACATCCACGGGAGGAGATGGAGTGGTGCTGTATTCTTAATCCGGACACCAAACGCTCAGTGTTACACTGATCACAGCCAAATTTTGGTGTGACAAAGCCGGGCATGGCACATAATATTTGTTACATTAAGATACTATAACACGAGTATGCACAGATATGTGCATGTCCGTGTGCTCGGGGCGAATTTTAGCTTATACTCGTAAAGCCCGGGTCTAGGGCGGCATTTGGGAGAATATCAGTCGGTGACGTTAGATATAGGTAGAAGCCCGATGATATCAGATGTATGGTTTTTAAGGTTCACGACGTAATTTTTTGCCGACAGGATTTTTTCCTACTTTATTACCTTTATCTATACAAATAAATAAAATTGAAGTGTCTGTTTGTAATGTCAAAATAACAGCTTTTTACTAAATGCATACGAAAGTATGTAAGTTACATATAACAAAAACACTATTTTTAATTGTTTTGTCTGTCTGTCTGTCCGTCTGTCTGTCTGTTTGTTCCGGGTAATCTCGGAAACGGCTGGACCGATTTTGACGGGACCTTCACTGGCAGATAGCTGATGTTATAAGGAATAACTTTGGCTACTTTTATTTTAGAAAAATAATTAGGGTTCCGCGCAAAAAAATAAAACTCTTGAAATCAAATATATAGATTCTATGTCAAGTGTCTATGTCGAAGTACTCTAAATTTCTTTTAAATTAAATGCGGGTGAAACCGCGGGTCCCAGCTAGTTAATTATAAAGCTTGACAGAAAATTATCAGACCTCCCTTCCTATGCTGTGAATCAGCAAGCGTACAATGAGCCAAGGCTGGAGTTTATCTTTTTAAGAATTTATCCACGTGATGAGGAAGTAGAATTATTTCCTTTATAACCTTATTTACAAGCTGTAAATTATGATTGAATTGAATGAAGAATAAACAATAAATATTACTATACACCTAACTATACGTTATTATGTGAGTAAGTAAGTATAGTTCATTATTCTGTTGCATAACTATTACAAGCATGTAATGATTTATAATGAATGAATACAAAAACTAAGTAGGTAAGTAGTTAAAGATAATTCGCTAATAATGGTCGCCAATTTGCTTTATACTAACTTCCTGATTTTTTTTATGGTAACTAGCGTCTCTTTGGTCTTTATCCTTACATGTCATTATTCAACTGTATTAATTTTTAGCCACTTTTAACTACTTAATTATGTTATTCGTGAGTGACTACATTATTTTTTCTGTCCTTATAAATTTGAAATCCAATAACAGGCCTGTATCCTGTTTATGTAATTGATAGATACTTGTCTCCAGTGACAAGCGTATTTAGACATCGTTTTGGCTAAGACCTTTCATATTCTGAGAAACAGTTTTTCATATTTTAATATTGCTGTCATGTTTTCGAGCAATTAATTTGGTCAGCATAAGAGTCGTGAGGAAATTAAAAGCAATAAAAACAGCTATTTAGTGTAAAAACAAACCAACTTGGTTCTACCTAATCGTTTGTATGGTCTCAGATAGTTGTTTCGTATTGGTTTTCTGTAAATCTATGCCTGTATCCTCTAAACTACCTATCATTATTATGTTGTATGTTAGATACATATAAATAGTACCTCAGATATTATAATGCACTAGTAATAGTACGTAAGTTATTGCACTTTGCATTATTCATTTTATTTTATATTATTAGCTAGATGATATTTTATAAACTGTATTGAAATTATTGCACTGTAAACAGTAATTTATTATTATTAGTCGTTAAAATTCTACTAATTTTAATGAATTTATTGCAGTATTAAATGAGTATGAAAATAAATAATATTACAGTATAAACATTTTTGCACTTTGTATTATTTGAGAATACCTATAATATTTTACAAATTGTATTGAAATTATTGCATCTATAATTTATACGTAAATATTTTATTTAGTGTTAATAAGGATATATTTAATTATAGAAACATTAATTGAATATGTATTAATAATTGTAATTATAATTTATCGCCGATTATTCATTTTTAATGACGTTTGGTAACTTGTTATATTTACAGATGTAACCTAATGTTTTAAACCTCAACGGTTAGGTTAGATTTTTTAGGTTAGTTACCACACTTACATTATGTTACGTTTTATGTAAACAGTAATAAAATCAATGAGGATAATTGAAATTTATATTAATGTTTTTATATTTTATGTTTATGGCGGTAGTTTATAGCCTTGTTAACTGTCACAATGGACGTCCTCGACACCACCAACTTGTTGACGTGAGTACGTGACATGTTCTAGCATAACCAGGCTTGACGACAGAACGAGGATAATGGGCAAAGTAAAGCAGAGGTGAACAGGTCAAGCGGCTGTTTACTCACAAGTTTTTCACCATCATTACAGACAGAGAAGTGCCCTATTGCACAATACAATGGCACGGTTGGCGCAGTGCCTAAGCGATTGACTTCCTGCGCTGTGTGTCGCGGGTTCGATCCCCGCACGGAACGAATATTTGTATGTTCTACAGATATTTGTTCATGGTCTGGGTGCATACCTAAACGCGTGTGAGATTTATAGTTGTATCTTGGACTCACCATACAGAAAAAATCCTAGAGCAGGGTGGATACTTCGTAAAAATATCTTTAATTATTATCATAATCAAGTGCAAAGACCACTCTTGAACACCTACCGGGAATAGACTAAATACTGTAAAACTTGTCGAGATAAACTCGCTTATACACTGGAAAAAAATCTGCATATTTAATGCCCTTATTGATATTAATTATTATTACCAAGCCGCGTGGGCAGCACCATCCTTCGAGTACATTAACAACTGCACTTCGATCGCCAACCCGCCTGCCAAACGTGGCGATAGTGGGAAATCCGTAATCCAACACACCCAGACTGGTCGTTGTGGTGATCTTTGGGGGTGGCTGGAGACTTTAATTCGGCTCTAATGATGATGATGGTGATGATTGATATTACATTAGTCAAATACGTCATTTACGGAAGTGATGAGTGTACAGTTATAGGAGAATTATACGAGGTTCTTGCTATTGTCAGAACTGTGTTGAAAGCACTTTGCTGCCGCGATGCTACACTACTGACTGCTGAGGTAGCTATTAAGTTTGGATTAAAAACTGTCTGCTACAAGGACTCAAATATCGGTATTTGAGTTAAAAATGTTTAGATTTAGATACACTAAACGTCGTCTAAGATAATCTTCAATACTCGCATCCAGCGGATTCCCGTAACCTTCACCAGATCGTCAGTCCACCTCGTAGGGGGTCTGCCCACGCTGCGTCTTTCGGTACGCGGTCGCCACTCGAGAACTGTTCAGCCCCATTGGCCATCCGTTCTATGAGCAATGTGCCCCGCCCGCTGCCACTTAAGGTTAGCAATTCTTCGGACTATGTCGGTTACCTTGGTCCTTTTGCGGATTTCATCATTTTCAATCTATATCGCAGTGAAACTCCGAGCATAGCCCTTTCAATTTCCCTTTGGGTACCCTAGGTCATCACCGGCAACTCGCACTGGTCAAAGACTTTCGTCTTGAGCAGTAAGGTTGAGTTTTACAAATTGCGAAATGCCATCGTACCGTGTGTATTGTTACGTCGTATTTTGTACTCAAAACAAGACTCAATCTTACCGCTAACAACATAAATGCAAGTTTAGATTGGACCACTTAATTCGTGAAATTGCGGATTCCGTGTAGTGCACAAGTGGCCGTAGGTCTCTTATTGATGCTATAGATGGAGATTATTCGAGTTCCTGGAGCCTCCCTTCGGTGCCGACGATGATCACTCCGGCGGTTTTAGCCGGAAGGAATCCGGCATGTCCCTTCGCCCTTTCCCGGGGCGAAGGAAGTACATGAGGTATTTCCACCGAATCAATAAAAAAAAATAAAGGTACCATCGCAGTGCCCGATATTCACCGCCTATAAGTAGTTTTTATTTTTAGATATTACTACGTTCCGGTTAGAAAATTCAATAACTAATATCTCGAGGTGACGAGCGCAGTGTGGTGCCACGCAGGACAAGTCCTGGGCAGCATTACAATTGTTATGGGCAGGCATGACGCTTGCCACCAGGCAAATCATTTGCTCGTCTCGCCACTATCATATCGGCCGAATGAAGTCCACAGGCCTCCCCCAAAGTACAACACAACGACCGATATGGGTGTGCTGTGGGCTCATTGGGGGGTTTTGCCATAATCGCCACGCTTGGCAGGCGGGTTGGCGATCGCAGTTGAGTTGTTAATGTACTCGAAGGACGCTGCTGCCCGTCCTCCGGCTAATCCCTTAGTCGACTTTTACGACACCCACGGGAGGAGATGGGGTGGTGGTATTCTGAGTATAAATACGGACAACTGCGAGTTGAAATCGCGTGAGGAGGATTCCCAAATTGCTGAATCTAATGTCTATTGTTGAATTCTGCCTTGTACTAATAATTTATCCAATGAACAAACTTAACGTGTAGTTGAAAAATATTTACTCGGATACAATCCAACTGCAAACGTAAGTTTGTACGCACAATATAGAAAGATTTACCATGTTATTTTAAGACTGTAGACTTCTCATAAGTTTTCCTGGAATCTATATATAAAGAACTATTTTCCATACTTTTTTATAATTTTAGGCCAAGTAGTTTCGAAGATAATGGGGGAATGGTCAATTTTCGCCTATTTTCTTTAATAACTTTAAAACTGTTTATTTTGAAATTATAAATTAAATATATTTAAGACCCTCGCATTATGCCCTTTCATTTAATATGTTACAAGGTTCAGTTTGCAAAACTTTATTCTTAAATGTTCTATATTACCCCCTGAGAATGAACCCCATATTCAAAATTTATATATTTACGTTACACGCACGTGTTTGGGTCGCAGAAATCCATATGAGTACAAAATTTCAACTTAATCGGTCCGGTAGATTCGGAGAAAATTGACTGTGACAGACGGACAGACAGACCGAATCGAATATCGATCCTATAATGGTTCCGCCGTTTCTTCCTTTGGACGTTCGGAATCCATATATGGCCCTGCGATAGGCATAGTTGATTAATCAGTCAAATGAAGCGTAGTGATCAATGAAAAATAAACAGTATCGATGTAAGCACACGCGATGGATCGTTGAATCAATATTAGCGGTAAACACGTGGATCTATCGGAGACTGGTCGCTTCGTGACAGAACTCGAATTCTGGGAATTGGTCGCTTCGTGTTTGTGCGTCATTTCCCGGTTTGTTGACGCTTAAGGCTCGAGGTCAGGACTGTGCATAAATATGCTACAGTGGAATGTTTTGGTTGCTATGATGATGATAAACACACTTTTAGGCCCGTATTACGAGAATCAAGACTCAAGTAGAATTTGAGTCGAGATTGCGTTAATCAAATATGAAACCTACGTAATACGTCTAGCATTTACATTCAATTGATGCAATATCCACTCAAGTTCTGCTTGAGTTTTGATTCTCGATCTGTAATACGGGCCTTGTGGTGCCGGCTCAGAATGCCTCCACCCCATCGGACCCCGGGATTCTCGGGGCCCGGGAAGACAGCGGTGTGCATGCGGTCACGTACCGCTGTGTGCGCAGCACAGCGCATAGTGAGGCTTCGGGGGAATCTTTTATAATCTGAGATATGCCTGGGGGGGCGGCCTTTTTACAGCCGCTTGCCCTCCGTTAGAGGGGGTGACCGCTTTACAGTCATCCACTCCGAGATGTGCATAAAGGCGTGGCACCAATGGGGCTCTAGTGTGATCTTACGAGGACCTGGAGCCCCCCTTCAGTGCCAAAGATGACCGCTCAAGTGGTTTTAGCCGGTAGGAGTCCGGCATACCCCTTCGCCCTTCCCCGGGGTGGAGGAATTTCCATGTAGAATTTCCACTGGACATCAATAAAAAAATAAAAATAAAAGGTACTGAAGCTCTACCTGTACTAGCAGGTCTGTTACCAGTAGAAAGTGAGGTACAGCAACGTGCTGCAATGTACTACTTAATGAGAGAAAATACGGTCGCGGACTTACTATCACAGCTTGATTGCGTTGAAATCTGTGGATTGATTAAACCAGAGACTGATGTTTAAGATTAACTATTGGCCAAATAGCAATGCAGGTGCGACTCCGACACATCTATTTAGAGCCATCACCTTTATCTGTTCTTCCTAATTGTTCGTGAGCGGCTACCAAGTACGTCGGTGGAGGTTGATCATTGCGTGTCTCACTCTAAGGTCATGGTAACTTTAAGAGTAAATTATTTATCATCATCATCATATCAGCCACAGGACGTCCACAGCTGAACAAAGGCCTCCCCCTTAGATTTCCACAACGAGCGGTCACATGCCGCTCTTATCCAACGACTCCCAGCGACCTTCACCAGGTCGTCTGTCCACCTCGTTGGAGGTCGTCCCACGCTGCGTTTTCCGGTGCGCGGTCTTCATTCGAGAACCTTTTTGCCCCAACGGCCATCAGTTCTACGAGCAATGTGCGCCGCCCATTGCCACTTCAGTTTACTAATCCTTTCAGCTATGTCGACAACTTTAGTTCTTCTACGGATCTCCTCATTTCTGATTCGATCTCATAGAGAAACACCTAGCAAAGCTCTCTCCATAGCTCGCTGAGTTACCTTGAGCTTTCTAATGTGGTACATTGTGAGTGACCACGTCTCTGTTCCATATGTCATCACTGGTAACACACACTGGTTAAAGACTTTCGTCTTTAGGCATTGCGGTATTGTTGACAAAAAGAGGTTGCAAAGTGAATACATACGAATAATTTATTAGATTTGTATAATTACAGTACTTAGATGTCCGGTATTATTATACTGTACATAAAAAATGGCATAGACAGAACATTATGTAAAACCATACCGTATTTCGTGGCACGTCTTTGATTCCAAAGTACAGTCTAGTTTGTTTATCTACACAATTAGGTAGACCGTATTGAACAATAATATGCTTACAGGAAAACAGTTTGCTTTAAAAATTACCGAGACTTACAAGAAACTAAGATAAATGATACCTTGAACCACGTCCCTGTTTCTCACTAAAACTTTTTGTATGAGTGAAGATTGTCCGTGTGGTGTCCGGATTAAGAATATAGCACCACTCCATCTCCTCCCGTGGATGTCGTAAAAGGCGCCTAAGGGAATCTAACCAGAGGGATGGGCAGGAGCGTCCCTTCTGTGAAACGGTAGCTATACTGCGCTCACCAACCCGCCTGCCAAGCGTGGTGAGTATTGGCAAATACCCCCCAAAATGATGACACAATTGTGTAAATCTATGGGGGAGGCCTCTGTACAGCAGTGGACGTATAAGCAAGTGGCCGATATGATCGAAATTTGTCTAGACACCGTGTTTTTAGTGTCTAGAGAAGTATTATTCAACTTGTGGGTCTCACAATAACTTACCCGGGGGTCGCGGTCACAAGCCAGTTAAGTAAAAAGCCTGCCCAATGCACTAATTGATTTTTCGATTAGTAGGTATAGTCCAAATAAACAGAAAATTCAATATTTTGTATTTCAGATCTGAGTAATGTGGTCTTATTACGGTCCTAAGGGTAGCCTGGTTTTTTATATTTGAATAACGGTCGCGTATATAAAAAGGTTGGAATAACACTGGTCTAGGGATCTTCACAGATTCGAATAATACTTGATATAACGAAGTATACTTACTCGTTCTTTTACTACCATTATAGATCTGTATGTTTGTATGTTAGAGGCTCCGTCGCGCTCAAACTGCTGAACGGTTTCCAATGACGTTTGGCATAGAGGTAGATTATGTGGTGGAGAATAAAGGATATCAAGTACTCATAATATTCCATTTACCAAATTCTACCAAATTCCTTTTTTCTTTTTTAACACGCTTTTATTAGCTTCACCTGTATGTATGTATGTTTGTTTGTAACCGACTCCTTTGAGCTCGATTTTGCCCTACTTTGAACGATCAGATTTGATTCAAACTTTGCACACCTGTCAAAGGTCGATGACAATGCAATAATCCGATCAAAATATCCGATTATCCTAATTAGATTCGCCAGGATTAATTAATTTCTTTCCGCATCCTTTGCATGCGAGTAAGAGAGACAGAGCTAGTGCGCGAACTGAGCATGCGTGCAGTTCCAGACTTACTCTTTCGGGCACTCAGTTCAGCACAACCTAGCGTGTTTTTTTAGTTTTTTTAAACTAATTTTAGTTATTTTAAATAAACGTTGCGCAGTGTAGGACTAGGATTTCTCCTGTGTCGTGGGTGCGTTTACAGACACGACCACATACAATACACCCAGACCCGGAACAACTACCTGCAGATCATACAAATATTTGTTCCGTGCGGGAATCGAACCCACGACCCGGAGCGCAGCAGTCGACTGTACCAGCCACTGCACCAACCGTGCCGTCAAAATGACACAATTTGAATTTGTGTCATTTTTGTGACTAGAATTGTGTAATTTCTTTCTTCTTATGTAATTTCATTGTTTTTTTCCATATTCTTCTTCTTTTCCATATCTTTTTTTATTTAAGGGATTTATGTACACATTTGCGACGATGTCAATCATCGTGCTTTTACAAAAAGTAACTAACTCATAAAATAATTTAACTAATATTAATCAGACATAGCCAATAAAAACTAAAATAACTTAAACTTACTTATCTAACAAAAATGTATATAATATTTTTGCATTGAGCTTTATGCATTTACCTCACAGAATAAAAACTTTTGAAAGATGTTTCTACAAACACGAATAAGACTGTTTTAACGACCATCCGTAAATAAACCTAAAACCCGTATTTTTGATGCTGATATTTTTTTAAATTAAAAAATTCTAGTTTGTTACCCCTTTCTTCATTTATTTTTTAGTGGAAATTCTACATGGAACTGGCGAAGGGGTATGCCGGAATCCTACCGGCTATAACCACTGGAGCGGTCATCTTCGGCACCTAAGGGAGGCTCCAGGTCCACGTATGATCACACTAGAGCCGCCCATAGTTGGTAACCCTAGCTACTATTGTCACGCAGGACGAATTGGTATTCATAAGTTGTACTTATTAACTCTACTTAGAGCACACTACTGCACATCCTCTCGCCTCTTCGGTATCCGTGCGTGGAGAGTGTTGGTCCATATTTTTCAAGAACCACACCATCTTCTATTTGCCTCTCGTAATAAAATACTTTAGAAACTATATATCATGTACTTACTTTACAGCATCGACGTTACAGCCCTTCATTCCAGTCACAGTCGTGTCTTTGAAGGTCAAGGTCAGACCCCCTTGGTCACCCTTGATCACGTCGAAATACATCGGGTCCAGAGACTTGACTCCCAGCTCCGGGATGCCCACAGCTAGAAACGGCACTGCCGCCTGTGCCGATGACAGGACGCAAGAATTGTCTCCAGTCTTGCATGGTTTCACGAACGGAGCTGCCGAGAAGAGAACCTTATTATTATCTGTCTATTGTCTATAAGTAACTATTGTAAAAGTACTGTTCATATTGCCGACGTTTTAGTTTTTAGTAGACATTATAACTTTATTAAATTCTTAAGCTGTAATATTTTAATTTTTTTCGATATTCCCATTACAACACGGCATTTGACGGCACGGTTGGTGCAGTGGCTGATACAGTCGGCTGCTGCGCACCGGGTCGTGGATTCGATTCCCGCACGGAACAAATATTTGTATGATCTTCAGGTAGTTGTTCCGGGTCTGGGTGTATTGCATGTGAAATTCATGTCTGTAAACGCACCCACGACACAGGAGAAATCCTTGTGTGGGGCAACGTTTAAAAAAAAACAAGAAACACGATCTACTAAGGTTCTCAAATGGAGACCGCGTACTGGAAAACGCAGCGTTGAACGACCTCCAACGAGAAGGATAGACGACCTGGTGAAGGTCGCTGCGAGTCGTTGGATGAGAGCGGCATGTGACCGCTCGTTGTGGAAATCGAAGGGGGAGGCCTTTGTTCAGTAGTGGACGTCCTGTGGCTGATATGATGATGATGATGATGATGAACACTATCTTTAAGTTTCACCATTAACTATGGACTGACTATATGGAGAAACAATGTACTTTGGTTTTGAGCTAAATAGTGTAATAATCACGCCACCCATTCGACTTTTCGAGGCTTTCAAATATCGCGATTGCTAGCTTTCAGAAAAACGGGACAATTTAGCGTCCAGGAGCTTTCCTCGGAGACACTGGGACGGAGAACTTCAAAGAGGGACAGTCCCGTTAAAATCGGTACGAATGGTCACGTTATGTATGAGTAGTCTTAAAAAAATGCTAGTGCTACGCAGGAATAGTTCTGCGTGGCACCACATTGTGCTGGTCACCTTGAGACATTCGTTATTTAGTCTCTTATGTCCAGTAATTAATATTGCAAAACCTGTTTACAAACGCGTTACATTACACCTCTTATACTCCATAATATTCATCTATGCCACAGATTGCTAGTTATTTAACTATTTTATTTTTATTTTTAAAGCCTGTTAATCTTGTTTTTTTGGTCCTAACTTTGGCAACAGCGGGCGCAAGAGTCAAGGCGCTTGAAGACGCACAGTCAATAATAGGTATTTTTAGTTTACCTTTCTGTGATTAATCCGCTCTACGCTCGCTGTTTTGCTCTGTGAAATTTACATTAACATTTCTAATAGTTTCACTTTCCACTTACACAGTAGCTAGCATTTTTTGTCATATTCTATCCCCCGAGTAAATGAACGGGGTGCGAAAGTTTACATTGGAAAATTTATTATTTTGCAGGATTTATTGAACCTTTGGTGCCATAGCACAGAAACGTCACTCACAATAAGCCTCATAAGAAAGCTCAAGGTCACTCAGCGAGCTATGGAGAGAGCTATGCTTAGTATTTCTCTACGAAATCGAATCTGGAATGAGGAGATATATATAGCTGAAAGGTTTAGTAAGCTGAAGTGGCAATGGGCGGGGCACATAGCTCGTAAAACTGATGGACGTTGAGGTTAAAAGATACTCGAGTGGAGACCGCGCACCGAAAAAGGGAACGTGGGACGACCACCAACGAGGTGCACAGATCGCAACGAGAGGGATCAGGGTAAACTGGTTTAGAATAGCTTGATGTGTAGCCGTACATCGAATCCAGTTTTCCGAAACAAAGTATTTATCAGACTTCGTGCCCTGCTAAACAGACTCCCGCTTAAAGTGATAAGGAAAAATATGAAGTCATTACATGGCGGCCATGACAGCTGTCGTTCGATTGGCTAGATTGGGGTACCTAGGGTCAGTGGCTTTACTTGTATAGACAAGTCAACGTTCTAGCTCTTTCGAGCGTCAATTATTGTAAGTCAAGGCTTTAATATTTAAATAATATATTATTACCCACGAGGCCTCAGTTATGGAATATTATTTTTAACTAACAACATGCACTCATTTACATCTAAGATGACTGACAATTTAATTATTTATTCTTTAACAGACTTAAAAAAGGCAGAGGTTCTCAATTCGAAGCGTATATTTTTTTTATCTATGTACACCTATTACTCCGAGATTTGTAGACCGATTTCAGCAATTCTTTTTTTAAGAAGCAGAATGCTTTCAATTTAAATCAATTCCCATAAAAATTTCATTGCATTTGAATGAGTATTTTTTTAGCCAGCTTCAATAAACTGGTTAAATTGACTGCGCTTATCTAGATGATGTCTTAACAGTTTCGATTCTTCTGAGATCAGGGCACCGATTTGAGTCACTCATATTTTTTGTGTTATTACTGATACCAAATTGGAAAAAGTTCTTAAATTTATTTTCACTAAAAAGAAACAAAACTTTTCAACAAAACAAAACAAAAAATATACCGACTTCAAAAACCCTTCACGTTGTTTTTTTTTCTGTTTATTTTTGTAAGGGACTTTAATCCTATAAGGTTATGTCAGACCCATTCCCTACACGATATAAAAATATTAAAACCACTAGAAAGGAAAAAAAAACTTTATTTATGAAGTCGAGCGGGGCCAAGTTTAAAATATAACTTCTCGTTCTCCCGGTACTTTTGCAGGTGCATAAATGTTAAAGGTGACTGTACGGCGCTAATACGTAAAAATTATTAAGTCTGTATCGACACTCAAGCAGCCCAATTAACACTAGGATGTATCATCTTATTTTACCGATACGAATGAATAATAGGTAAAAAGAACTCTAAAAGGACTCGTCAACAATTAGGTTTTAAAGGTTGCCTGTAAGAAATCGCTAATAGCGATAAAACCACTTCTAAAATAACTGTTCATGGGATTATTCCTCGACGTTGTTCTTATAGTGGTGTACTTTAAGAATATTCTGTTTTAAACTTATTTTAACTGCCACAAAAAGCAAGGATGGTGCCGTGTGGTGCCGGCTCAGAATACCACCACCCCATCTCCTCCCGTGGGTGTCATAAAAGTCGACTAAGGGGTTACCCGGAGGATGGGCAGCAGCGTCCTTCGATTACATTAACAACTCAACTGCAATCGCCAACCCGTCTGCCAAGCGTAGCGATTATGGCAAAACCCCCCAATGAGCCCACAACACACCCATATCGGTCGTTGTGATAATCTTTGGGAGAGGCCTATGTCCAGCAGTGGACTAAATTCGGCCGAAATGATGATGATGATGAAAAAGCAGGGGTGGCCAATACACGATCTCCGGCCACAATGACGAGCGGCCTGCGAGCGACGAACCAGGGGCGGTCCGTCGCCCGACAAGAAACAGGCTCAAGATGGCGGCGCGCGTGTTCCGCGCGCGCCTCTCTTAAGGATAGATTCGGCCAACAAGGTCGCACAGAGAAGGGGCCCGTCAATCATTGACGGGCCGATACCTGCCGGGGGCGCGGTCTAATGCAAATAAAGCGTACACCTCACCCCCGGCTAGAGGTAAGAAGAAGGACACCGTGGGGTTTTAGTCGGTTTGAGCCCGGCATGCCCCTCTGCCCTTCCCAAGGCGGAGTAAGTCCAGGAGGATTTCCACACGATAAAAAAAAATAGTAAAGGTGTGTCCAACACGTTAATCGCGCTAAGCGTTGCCAGGAGTCCCGGATTGCGCGGGATCCCCCATATTTGAAGGTCTATGGACACGTCCACTCTTGGCCGGGACGAGACAAACGTCCCGATTTGCTTTCACAGAATTTTTACATTCTCTTCTAGATGATGCTTTAAATTCATCATCATTTTCATCATTTCGGCCGAATGAAGTCCACTGCTGAACACAGGCCTCCCCCAAAGATCACCACAATGACCGATGTGGGTGTGTTATGGGCTCATGGGGGGGTTTTGCCATAATCGCCACGCTTGGCAGACGGGTTGGCGATCGCAGTTGAACTGTTAATGTACTCGAAGGACGCTGCTGCCCATCCTCCGGCCTCCCTTAGTCCACTTTTACGACACCCACGTGAGGAGATGTGGTGGTGGTATTCTGAGCCGGCACCACATGCTTTAAATTACGCATACATTATGGATATAATTGAAAAACTGACACATTTTTTCAAATGCACGGTCTTCACGAGGAGTTTTCTAACGTTAATGAAATGTTGAATGTAGCACAAAGAACAAAGACCGAACCTACTAGTGGTACTCGCCCATTATATTTCACCTTCAAAATAATAGCTAACGAATGTACGGCTACGTTATAACTTGAACTTAATATTAAAACCAAGATCACAAAGTTATTTATCAGGATTTTTTAAGTATATCACAGCTCTTTGCTCTTTGAAGGGGTTATCCTTCTAAACAAACTAAAAATACAACAACGTAAAGCTTATCTGGGCTGGACACGAAGGTGTTGAAGGTAACGACAAGGCAGATCAACTAGCAAGGTCCAGCTCAAATAAGCAGCTCATTGGCCCTGAGCCATTTGTAGGAATACCTCATTGTACCTACCAACAGGCATTACATGCATTTGCTGGAAAAGAGCATGTCAGAGAATGGACGCAAGCGAGAGGCCTAAACCATTCCAAGACTTTCTGCAGCACAAGACTAGACGGGTTTAAGAGACTATTAGACTAGACGTGGGTGTCGTAAGAGTCGACTAAGGGATTGGGTGGAGGAAGGGCAGCAGCGTCCTTCGAGTGCATTAACAACTCAACTGCGATGCCAACCCGTCTGCCATGCGTAGCGATTATGGCAAAACCCCCCAATGAGCCCATAACACACCCAAATCGGTCGTTGTGGTGATCTTTGGGGGAGGCCTGTGTCCAGCAGTGCAATTCATTTGGTCGAAATGATAGACGCAATGACAAGCCACTTCGGCACCAAGTAGCACCTCCATAGAATGAAGCTTAGCACAACGGATACATGCAGACTCTGTATGGACAATCAAGAGTCTTTGCAGCACATTTTGTGCAGCTGTGACGCTCTGGGAAGACGTAGGGCAAAACATCTAGGAATAGCTTATCCATTGCCTGATGATTTTGCACGGCTCCAGGCAGGTATGATTGCGAAGTACCTACAGGGACTTCTTGATTTGCCAGCGGAGGAGTAGTGCAGGGCTTTGGGCAGCACAATGGATCCAATAGGGTCCAAGTGCGTTCAGCTGATGCTGAGCCCATGAGAGCTACACAATAGAATATAACAGAATATCACAGCCCTATATAAGTTGGCCATCCCTGATATAAAGGATTTAATGCAAGTGAGTTTTGTAAGAATGTGTTTAAACGTTATGAATTAGACTTGAAGATATTACGCAATTAAAGATTAAAGAACCTGCGCCGAAGTAGCGCAAGGTTGGTCGAAGAAAAACCGTTGCGGTTCTAGTCGATAAGAGTCTGGTATACTCCTCAGCCTTTCCCATGCAGAGAAAAACAATCTCGATCCACAAAAACGTTGAGTTGGTTCATGGGAGATTTATGTCTGTAAACAGGACTCATGATACAGGAGAAAACAGTGTCATTTAAAAAATAGGATGACAAAAGAACTACATAATGAGGCCATTTTCATTAAACATTTAATGTATGTACCATAATATCGTGACAGCATAATACTTAGAACACAAATTCAACTTTATAAAATATAAAATATTTACATAATACATAAGATTACTATACTCAATACTCTTATTGGTAGATACTATTGTAAGTCCATATAAATTTGCCGTGTGGTGCCGGCTCAGAATGCCACCACCCCATTTCATCCCGTGGGTGTCGTAAAAGTCGACTAAGGGATTAACCGGAGAATGGGCAGCAGCGTCCTTCGAGTACATTAACAACTCAACTGCGATCGCTAACCCGTCTGCCAAACGTGGCGATTATGGCAAGACCCCCCAATGAGCACACAACACGCCCATGTCGGTCGTTTTGGTTATCTTTGGGGGAGGCCTGTGTCCAGCAGTGGACTTCATTTGGTCGAAATGATAGGTGCAAGGGTTGGTAGATACTATTGTAAATCCATATAAATCTGCAATACGTAATCGAATAACAGAATCCTAAGTTTACTATTTATAGTAGGAAGATGGGATATTTATGTAATGCGGTTATTTACATTTATGGAGATGCATGATGCACTTAAGGTTGTTATGCACCATAGAACCATAGAAAAACAACTGGTAATTGGTCCAAATTGATTGATATGTCTTGTTACGTAGATTCCGAATGTTTTTTTCTAAACGGCAGAATTACATGACGTCAGTCATCTAGTTTCCCTTTCAATTCTAATCTTCTAAATCTAAATTCCATCGTTTTGTTGATTATTCCGTCACGAACGGCCTATTAAATTTTATGATTTAAATAAAAAATAGCTTAATATGAGTTTTAAATAATTAAAATATAAAACAAATAATCCATTGACTCATAATATTAAAATGTTGATACCTATAAGTCTATGAGAGAAACGTTCGAAATTAATTCTGAATTTAAAAAGATTAAATTCTTCACTCACCTAATCCGGATCTCGCGCCCAAAATCACAATTCTGAATTTAAAAAGATTAAATTCTTCACTCACCTAATCCGGATCTCGCGCCCAAAATCACAATTCTGAATTTAAAAAGATTAAATTCTTCACTCACCTAATCCGGATCTCGCGCCCAAAATCACAGCGAAGAAGCAGAAATACCTCAACATGTCCATCATAATATTTGCACTGGATGTATCACAGTCGAAATCTGCGCAAGTATGACATTTTTCAAGCCGGGGCCACACTTATATGAGATGTAAGCATGACTGCGACGTCGCTTGTACATTGTCAATAGCGTTGTGTTCTGACGTCTTTAAGGGGATATGCTCCTACAAAAATGTTTATTAGTACCAAAATAAGCATCCTCAGATGAAGCGTAGTAAATGGCAGATCGTAAAACTAAGCCACTCGCACTGATGGCTTGCATTGGTCTGGCTATATTATATGGGTGCGCAAGTAACAACATAACCTGAGCCAATGGAGGGAGATTGTCTTCGGATTAAGGAATATTCTTAGACGGTTCTCTGGCGGCACTAGCTATCCATATTAGGTAGCTACTATATTTCTACTTTATGACAAACTAGCTGGGAACCGCGGTTTCACCCGCGTTTAATTTAAAAGAAATTTAGAGTACTTCGACATACTACACTTGACATAGAATATATATGTTGGATTTCAAGGGTTTTATTGTTTTTGCGCGGAACCCTAATTATTTTTCTAAAATAAAAGTAGCCTAAGTTATTCCTTATAACGTCAGCTATCTGCCAGTGAAAGTCCCGTCGAAATCGGTCCAGCCGTTTCGGAGATTACCCGGAACAAACAGACAGACAGACAGACAGACAAAAAAATTAAAAATTGTTTTTTTGTTATAGGTACCGTATATACTTTCATATGCATTTAGTAAAAAGCTGTTATTTTGACATTACAAACAGACACTTCAATTTTATTTATTTGTATAGATAAACGGCCTCACCGATCCTTGCTCGAGCCGACCCGTGCCGAGCTAGTAGCTTTAAATATCCCATAGAAATATATTCATTAAATATAGCCACCATTCCAGCTGTCCCAGTTTGGTCTCCCAGCAATTCCCTAAGGTAAGTTCTAACGTCATCAGTTTTTGTGTTAAGATCACATTTCACACAAAAATAGACAAATCCCAAATCCATAGATTTTGGACTAGATTGATTATTAATTTTGGCTGTTAGTCGCCTTTTACGACATCCACGTGTTGAGATAGAATGGGGCCATATTCTTAGGCTTAGACAACATACGTCCACACGGAAAAGCTCCGCATTACTGATGCCTATTTGATAGAATCCCTTCCCTTTCGCCGGGATTACATGACGACCGGTTCGGTTCCAGTTCCATGTTTTCTAGCGTACATCTTATAGTTCCCGCTTCAATCAGCTTTTACCACATATAAGCTAAAACACCACTCAGAGGAGAGACCAATAAAAGCCAGCCGTAGTGTTGGAGTGCGAATAAATTCCCCTTAACAAACAAGCAAGGACTTCCAGTAACTACATAGCCGTTTCACCTTGATCTTGAAATTTGAACTGCAACCGCGAACAATAATTGCCTGGGTCGTACGTGTAACTCACCTAAAACGTTTTTATCCAAATTTAAATGTTCTGCAGCCATTGGTAAGCGCGTCACTATTCGTCGTTTATAGCTATAAAGTTCCCATACATCATATTTATGGCTTCACGCAAAACGACTACTGTTTGACCTTCGCGACCTTTAGATTAAACTGATTTTCGTAGCTGCTATTCTCATTTGCAGGTGTTAATGATGATAATTACAGGGTCAAACTAATTCTATTTCAATTTAAACAAAATGGCATGATATACAGGCTGTCCAGTAAAAAGCAACAATTTTCCTAAATATCGAAAAATCTCTACATTGACACAGTTTTTTAAGCATCTCGTAATGAAAAATTCCTTCCTAGTTTTTTTTTTACCTCATTTGATTTGTGAATAGTTACTTTACTTATTGATAAGTCTTTATTCTATTAAAAACTAAAATGTTTTTAAGAAATACAATTTTTATTTAAATTTACACAGTACAATTTTCTTATCGCAAAATTTTGTACTACTGTAAATCCGTAAGATTTTGCTGAAAATATATTGTTTTTTTGGTAGGTATTGACCCAAGCTCTCACCCCCTACTGTATGTCGTGCTATTTACTGGACAGCCTGTAGGTATTTGTTAATATTTTTCGATTTTTCGTAGTCGTCGTTCCTTTCTAAGCACCGTCGCATGCGATGGAACCATTGACTGAAGCAGTGAGCTCACTCTTCCTTAGGGATCTATTCTACTTTTTTCAAACGCAGCCACGGCCTCCTTGGGTTCCATGAAGCGAATCCCTCGGAGTTTATCTTTTTTTTTTTGGAAAATATGTAAAAAGTCGCAAGGTGCCAGGTCACGACTGTAAGGTGAATGACTCACCAATTCCACACCGTCCATAGACAATTAATATTCGATTGTCCGTCTGGCGGAGTAAGCTGGGGCATTGTCATGATGGAGGAGGATCCTGCTTCTTGTGATGTCTGCAGTAACAGTCCCTTTATCCTCTAGCGCAGTCTTTCCCAACGTGGGCGATAACGCCCCCTTGTGGGCGCTGCAGGCCTAAAGGGGGGCGGTAAGAGACCCAGAAAAAAAAGGGGGCATTGTGTAGGGCTTTGGGGTCGATTTATAATTTCATCTACCTAGGTAGGAAGACTCTTAGACACCGACTGAGCTCTCGACTCTCGACTACATCTTGTGAACATCAACTAATATTAATTAAGATATAGCTCAAACTCGGTTCGATATAAAAGACCGCGGGCAATCATGTTTTAACAAGTTTTTGTTAAATAATCCGAATTGTACATTCCTATACCAATCGGCTGGTTCTATAATACTTGTTTTTGCTTGTCGGTTACGATTGGGCGTCGAATGAGATAAACGAGTTTATGCACGTTTGTCTTATTCCTGTTGGTGCGTGCTGCTTATTGCATAATATGATTTAGTGCTGTGGCAACGCTGCTTACTAAAAAGAGAAATCGTTTGCGTGTTACCGAACGTGGCGACTTGCGGCTGTTTTTGAGTAAATTGGAACCTGATATCAACAAACTTATTGAACAGCATCAGATTCAACCTTCGCATTAGTTTTTATATAAGAATTGATTATGTTTGTTTTATTTTCAATAAAAGATGCTCTGTCCGAATACTATAAATTTGCGTTTCAATAATCAGTTATAAGTACTTAGCGGTTTTTAAGTATGTTTAAAAAGGGGGGCGTTAAAAAATAATTTATTCTTAAAGTGGGCAGTAGACAAAAAAAGGTTGGGAACCCCTGCTCTAGCGCAATTGGCGCGAAATGACCCGTCCGTCCAAAGAAAGAGGCAATCATCTTTTTCCCTTGACTTATGTCTTTACTTTTGTTGGAAAATTTTCGAATGGAAACATGCATTGGGCATATTGTCTTTTGGTTTCGGGCTCGTAGTAATATATCCAGCTTTCATCACCTGTGACCATGTCAAACGCAGCATTCGAGTCATCGTTATACTTGTCAAGCATTTCTCAGCACCAATCCAAACGGCGTTTTTGATTTTCCGTCAAATTATGAGGTATCCATCGGGTGCAAGGCTTTCGGACGCCTGAATGTTCATGTAAGACTTTTTGCACTTGACTCATACCAATGCCTAAACTTGCCCGGATCTGTTGATGTGTCACTCTTTTATCAGCTTCTATAATTAGCCGTACAGCACTTACGTTACCTACAGTGGTTGCCGCACAAGGACGTCCTTCGCGCAAATCATCAGTGAGATTGCTTCAACTACGTTTAAGCTCATTCAACCAGTTAAAAACATTGACAAGAGATGACTCTTCGTCATGAAATGCCAATCAAAGTCTATCCTGACATAGTTGTCGATTAATTATGTATCTACTAAAATTATAAGTATAAGTAGCGGTTTAGATATTAAGAATACTACTAATACAACATATACAGCAGATTGTTAAAAAAGTGTATTCATAAGTCCCAACAAATACAGAGCAAAAAATACATAGGCAATAATAAGAATAAATGTAAATCAGTAAGGGTTACAATAAATGAAAAGTAGGGAACGTTAATCCAAATGCAGGAATAAAGCCAATTATACACAATAATAAAATTTACAAGCTCATTAACTGCCGCAAAACGAGACAGTTAAAAATCTATTGTGGACACAATAGATTTTTGGCTCGGCTGCCGGCAATTGACAGGCAAGAGGCTAATCCCATTAAACTATGTGATGAATTCAACTATAAATTTGACACATGATACTAATAAAACTGATAATACAAGCAGAATTATGGACAAGACAAGTTGGTTTTAAAATTATTGTATTCATAATATGAAACCAACTGAATATAAGGATTTTTTTTAAATTATAAATAATTTTAACAATACAAATTCAGTAGGAATCGTTGGTATTAGTACAAAAATTATTAAATCTTGTGCAAAACTAGCTATTTAGTCAGGTCGCTTGAAAATGGTTCATTTTCAGATATACTAATACACTCTATAGCTAAGCCCATATTCAATAAAGGAAATAGGACTGATACAGGCAATTACCGCCCACTCACTTTGGTGCCGGTCTTATTAAAGATACTAGCTTTTGCCCGCGGCTTCGCACGTGTGGAAATTGGAAATCTATATCATGTTATTGAAAACATGCAATAATGACCTGCGCTTTTATTAGGAACGTTTAATAGGTGTAGAGGAATCATAAGTTATCTCCGAATGATACGATCCATAGGCCTGCCGCAGATTCTATCCAGCCTAGCCGTTATTGTCTTTGGTTATTGTTATTGTCTTTACAATACTTTTATATCAAGATACATTTCGCTAGTGCGCTCGCAACTGCCATTGTCCCATCCCACAGACAGCGTACTTCAAGTGAGCAGACCGCGCACTTATTGTAATTTAATGTAATTTGTAATGGTAATTTTTTCCATATTTCAACTATATTTAAACAGTACTGTACTACTATACTGTACTGATACTGTAGTTTAAGCCTTACCATCAAACATAGAAACAGACAAACAGACAGAAATCCTAAAGGAGGTTCCTGGAGCACGCGAAAAATATTCAATGTACAGTTTTTGTCTCTCTACGATTTTATTATAGTATAGATTTGAAAGTCACGTTAAAAAGGCTTCTGGGTTTTGATACAAGATATACTAAAAAAAGAACAATTGGGATTCCGTAATAATAGTATAACATCATTAACATGTTTTAAACTTATAAATATGATTACCAAGGCAATTAATGAATTCACGCCAGTAACTGCAATCTTTCTCTACAGGAGTAAAGCCTTTGATTTTGTTAATCATATAGAATCACTTGGTTGCATCATCAGGGAACTTTACATTTATGTTAAACAACATCCGGAATATTTTGACGTTCATTCGGAGGTAGTAAAAAGGACTGTCATACCTAGAAACAAATTTAAGCTACATCTGCCTCAGAGTAAGCTAGAAACATTTAAAAGTTAAATTTATATATAAATGTAATCAAGGTATATAATAAACTACCTAATCGCTTTAAAGATTTGCCTTTGACGTTTTGTAAAGCAAGTTTTTATAACCATATTGATTATATGGCAAGCCAATAAATTGTAATTGGTTAGGTAACGTTGAAATACTAATTCAATTCTAATCTTATCTCTCCATGACAAAAATAAAACAAATAATCAAAATAAATGATTTTTCTTGATGATCATAGCTTTGCTTTTAACACAATTAAACTTATTCTTATATATGACTCACAGTCACTCATTTTTATTTATGAATTGAAATGATTGCTAATGTTACTGCTAATTTGTATAATATTGTGTTTTATATTATTTTAATTTTGTTTTACACTCCCTTGTCATGGTAGAATGCACCGAACGAGTGCTGAACTTAAACATCTGTACTGTAATACTACATTCGTGCCAATAAAATATTTTAACTTGAATTTGAATTTAATACCGCAACGAAAGTCCTAATGAAACATTTATGCAATTTGTGATATCCTTATTAACTAATCTGTGCACGCATTAGGAAACTGTAAGTGCACAGAGCTCTGTTGTTTAATAAATAAATAAATGATAGACAAAATTATCAGTCAAATTCATGTCAACGCAAGACAGGCATATTTTTAAATTTCCGCCAATTTCGAAAATCAATTTTATTTTTTCCGGCCTTATTCCATTGAGGCTAGGCTAGGATTGCCGTGTGGTGCCGGCTCAGAATGCTACCACCCCATCTCCTCCCGTGGGTGTCGTAAAAGTCGACTAAGGGATTGGCCGGAGGATGGGCAGCAGCGTCCTTCGAGTACATTAACAACTCAACTGCGATCGCCAACCCGTCTGCCAAGCGTGGCGATTATGGCAAAACCTCCCAACGAGCCCACAACACACCCATATCGGTCGTTGTGGTGATCTTTGGGGGAGGCCTGTGTCCAGCAGTGGACTTCATTCGGCCGAAATGATGAGGCTCAATACGATTCTGCCAATGTCAACGTTGTAAGCTAATACACGCTAGATATTTGTCGGCTGCAAATTTATAAAGAGATTGTTCAGTGTTTACCCGCCACCTAAAACAACACGAAAAACAAACACAGTGTCACAGAGGGAGAGACGTCACATTATAGCATGGAGAAAGTATAACTAGACATATGAATTTAATATTACATCTACAGCTTCCCAAATTCTATATTCAAAATTAAAATAAATTCTTCATCGGTATATTTCTTACTGGCCAATTCCAAAAACATTCTGCGTGACCCTTGTATTGTGCGTCACAAGTTCACAACATAAGAAAACACATAAGCTAGTAACAATAAATACAGTGGAAACATAGTAAGTTGAATCATTCGTTAAATTATGTTTTTGTGAATACTTAGTATATACCTAGTGTTTCCTTATATGCTGACAAGTATATAAGTAACGTCATATAGTCGATATATTAAACATATAAGACTTATGACAAAGAATTAAGGACGTTTCTAACATCAACAAAGTTTAATATAGCCTTATGTACTTAGTAGGTATATGAGGTTATAAGTTGTGTAATTACTATACATCTTATGTATATAATGTAATAGTTTTTGTTTTATATAAATATATAATATACTCTAGGAAATAGAACATTTAATTTTGTAAACACATTAATAATTGAAATATCTTATGTTATAGCCAATATATTGTTGAACATATGTAATGTACTAGCTTTACCGGCAAAGTTACGTAATTACAACATGAAGTTGATTCTGAATAATATAAAACAATTATGAGTCTCGTGATTTAATAAAAATACGCGCGTAAATGACAACGATGTGTAAACATTTCAAAACGATCAGTAAAGAACTTTAGATTTGCGATTTTGAACAAAAGAACATCTTTTTTTATATATGTAGATAGATTATGAATTTATGAGTCTCATGATATTATAATAACATGCGCGTATATGATTACAACGATGTGTAACAATTTCAAAACGATCGGTAAAGAACTTTAGGAGATTTGCGATCTTGAACAAACGAACATAATATTATTATTATAATTGCCGTGTGGTGCCGGCTCAGAATACCACCACCCCATCTCCTCCCGTGGGTGTCGTAAAAGTCGACTAAGGGATTAGCCGGAGGATGGGCAGCAGCTTCCTTCCAGTACATTAACAACTCGACTGCGATCGCCAACCCGTCTGCCAAGCGTGGCGATTATGGCAAAACCCCCCAATGAGCCCACAACACACCCATATCGGTCGTTGTGGTGGTCTTTGGGGGAGGCCTGTGTCCAGCAGTGGACTTCATTCGGCCGAAATGATGAACATAATATTAATAATCATGTGCCGTAATATGCGGATAGATAGGTGGTCTTACACTGTGAAGGTCCCAATGAGGTAAGTTACGATAGTAACATATATACATCAATGGTAGGTCCATACGCGCCGTAGTTAGGCTTTTGCATTTTTAGTATGAAACGTAGTCATCGACATGGAAACTTATATATTGTCATAATTAGAAGTAAACTGCTAGTAGCCAAGTTTATACAGTATATAAAGTATAGTATATAAGCTTAATATCTCTTGGGCCACAATACCTTTGAGTTTGATATTAGTCACGGATACAACATGTCTCCCATAAATCGTCTCTTCATTAGCTGACTTCAAAAAGGAGGCGGTTCTCAATTCGGAGCGTATTTTGTGTTTTTTTTGTGTATGTACACCGATTACTCCGCCATTTGTTGACCGGTTTCAGCTATTCTTTCTTTATTAGGTGCAAAATGCTTTCAAATTGGTCCCATATAAATTTCATTACATTTGATTCAGAAGTTTCTTAACCAGCTTGAATAAACGTGTATAATTTGACTGCGCTTATCTAGATGATGTCTTAATAGTTTCGATTCCTCCGAGATCAGAGAACCGATTTGAGTCATTCTTATTTTTAGTGTTAAATGCTGATACCAAATTGGATAAAGTTCTTACATTTATTTACACTAAATAGAAACAAATAAAACGTTTTAACAAAAAAAAATACCGACTTCAAAAACCGTATAAAAATATTAAAATCCTAAGTAGAAAAAAAAAAAATTATGAAGTCGGGCGGGGTCAGATATGCCCCAACGCACGCAGACCAACGAGAAGTTATATTTTATACCTGGCTCGACTTCATAAATAAAGTTTTTTTTCTATTTAACGGTTTTATATTTTTAATAGGTTGAGGGTTTTTGAATTCTGTTTCTTTTTTGTTAAAATTTGTTTTTCCCATATGAGTTCGCCTTAACATTTTATCACCACCATTATCATCAGAACCTCTCTTCAACACCTATCGCAAGATATTCAAGGTTGGCAGAAGCAAGCAGAAGTATCTCCGTGAACGTATCACATCCTCTAGAACATAGTTATGTACAGAACGTCAGCGCCCTCTCTGGTATATAATAGCATTCAGTGCACCATCAGTGCCCATTTGGTACAAACAGAACAGATCCTTGGTAATACACATCTGGAACCCGTAGGTACAGGATGTCCAGGGGGGTGACCGCTTTACAGTCACCCTCTCCGAGGAGTGCCTATAGGCGCGGCACCAGTGGGCGGCTCTAGTGTGATCATACGAGGATCTGGAGCCCCCCTTAGGTGCCCAAGATGACCGCCCCAGTGGTTTTAGCCGGTGGTTTTTGTTAAATTAACTTTTAAATGATTGTAGTCGCTCTGTTGTTCCTTTTACTTATACTGTGACTTTGTTGAGTAGTGTAAAAACATGACCTTTTATAGTTAAGAATCTTGGCACACCTACTCGTATCTAACACTGTGTAGCAAACTGAATAAGCAAAGGTTTCAAGATCAAGGTAAGGCGGGTATTGTTCTGATTCATATGGTGTCATCTTGTGTGCTATGTGGAAATACGACAAAGGCAATGATATTATACCATAGATATGTTACGTCCATTTTAAATGGCGCGCAAAAATCAGTCTCGCTGTATATAGGTATAAAACTACACGCCTATGCTGTAAGAAAGAAGATACAAAAACTACGAGAGCAAAAGAGATAGCTATCTAAAATGACAACACGTGTACTCGATGTCTTTGTCGCACCTGTGATATAATAAATGTTGTCTCTTTTCCTTGCTTGGCCTGTGTTTTATTCGAGAATATTATTCTATAGATAATTTAAATAGTATTTTTATTAAAATATTTTATATAGTTTGTTACTCACGTGTGGTATGAGACCCCTTGATCTTTATTTATTTTTGCTTGATAGTTTGTGCATTTTCTATACGCACGACGGCATTGTATTTACTTAATTAATAAAACAATACACATTGTGACAGTGTGTGCTCGTTGTCCTGTCTTGGGCGAACTGATTGCGAGGTGCTACAATTGGGGGAGTTTTGGTTCTCACTTTTGGCGCGCGTGTAACATATCTACTTCTTTTAATATATATTATCATTGGACAAAGGGCAAATTCTACCAGCCATTTGTGAGGCATCAGCCTGTAATAAGATTGTCAGGGCGATGGTTGATCGTGAGAACTCTTACAAGTACATGGTCTTTGGAACTTTGGTATGAGATAAAAAATTGTTAAGGTTACCTCCGCTTCAACTGCTTATTTTGTTATAGATGTGTAATTTCAACTGTGAAGGCCAAACGATATATTCGTCATAGGTGTCGTACTGACGAAATAAAGAGAGGTTGGCCAGAGGCTCGTTTTAATACAAACAAGATTTTGCATGGTCGGCAGTTTGGATTCACGAGGGGTAGATCGACTATAGATGCGGACGCGAAACTAATCACTCATAATTTAAATGCCTGGAAGGGCTCACATTTTCCTCCGCCTTGAGAAGGGCAAAACCAAAAAAAGAAATAGAAGAATAGAAATATATTTATTTGCCACAAACAGAGACACATAAAATAATACTGAATACTTTAAATTAAATAAAAAAGTGTAAAATCAAATTTAAACATAGGTATACACAGAGCTATACGTCGTGTCTCGAGTTTGCGCCAAAAGGGTAACCAGCTCAGCATAAGCCGGACGAATAATGCCCGACGCTGGTTTTCAGTTGGACCGATATACAATGAAGCACGGATGCCAAACAGATACCCGGACTCTTACCCCACGGTAGCCCCCCACTTACCTCTGGCTGGGGGTGAGTGTTCGCCTTGTCAGCATTAGACCGCACCCCTGGCAGCTATATAGGCACGACCCAGAGCGCAGCAGCCGACTGTATCAGCCACTGCACCAACCGTGCCGTCAAATATTGAGGGCGATAAACTACAGCAAGTATGGTAGGTATGTAAGGTACTCTCTCTGCCAGCAGTAGTGTCGGCTATGTTGGCAGAGCACGAAAACTGGAATGCAGTGGTCTCCTTCTGTGAGAGCGTCATGCTCCAGAAGGAGACCGCAGAGCGGGATCGGGAGAGGGCCGATCCCGCTCGAAGAAGAAGGAGACGGCGCCGGGGTAACAACCGCCCTGGCGCCTAATTCCGATACGCTTGAAAACCCCTGCCATTGCTATGAGGTGGGGGACCTCTGGGTTCGCGGGTGCGTAGATTGGGGAATCTGCGTGCCCACACCAAGCGACCCAAGAGAAGACGGTAGCACGCATGTGGTCACGCGCTGCCGTGGGACGCTTTGGGGGATCCTTTACAATCCCCCCGGGGGGGTGACCGCTTTACAGTCACCCTCTCCGAGATGTGCCAATAGGCGTGGCACCAGTGGGTGGCTCTAGTGTGATCATACGAGGACCTGGAGCCTCCCTTAGGTGCCGAAGATGACCGCTCCAGTGGTTTTAGCCGGTAGGAGTCCGGCATACCCCTTCGTCCTTCCCCGGGGCGAAGGAAGTTCATGATGAATTTCCACTGGGCACCAATAAAAAAAAAAAAAAAAAAAAAAAAAGGTATGTAAGGTACAGTAGGTATGGTGTTTTCTAGATCTTGGAGTTTAAATAGCTACATTTATTGCCTGTTATGTTTTAATAGCAATATACATTGTAATAAACAATTACTATATTTCGCTGTGAACGTATTTGCATAACGTTTTAATGAGAAGACTCGGATTAATTGGTATCGAAGCAAGTTCAATTTATAACGGTTTCGTACAGCAAAAAGATATGCGTACGGGCACAGATATTATAATACACTACGGGGTCGCTTTTATATCTGTATCATCATTCATTTCATTTCGGCCGAATGAAATCCACTGCTGGACACAGGCCTCCCCCAAAGATCACCACAACGACCGATATGGTGTGTTGTGTGCTCATTGGGGGGTCCTGCCATAATCGCCACGTTTGGCAGACGGGTTGGCGATCGCAGTTGAGTTGTTAATGTACTGGAAGAACGCTGCTGCCCATCATCCGGTTAATCCCTTAGTCGACTTTTACGACACCCACGGGATGAAATGGGGTGGTGGCATTCTGAGCCGGCATTCTTTTCGGGATCCACACGGAACTTATAAATAACTAGAAATTTAATACCATTTACCGTGATGGTGATGACGCTATCTGAAAGGTGATGGATTTTCTTTTATAAACCTTTTAACAGCAGAACCGACCAGGAAGGTGTTTGACATGATGATAATGAGACAGGATCTCGTCGTATTTTATTCGTAAATGATTTTGATTTCCGCCTTGAAGAGGTTTTCCCCCAATTATGTTTAATCAAACAATGCATGTATGAAGTGTTTACGTAGGTAGATTGAATTGATATCCAAATAAGAACAGATTTCTTTACTGCGCTTATTGTGGTCACCATCATTTATAAATATGCACGGACAGTAAACAAATGGTTAGCATACATATTTAGATACAAGGGTGTATTAACCATAGCTCATAGCCAGTTGCACTCACTGATCGGTAAACAATCGCCAAGGTTAAGCAACGTTTGGCGAGGTCAGTCTATGGATGGGTGACCGCATAGTGGTATTTGAACTGAGCATCTTAGTGCTTCAAAGGGCACGTAAACTCGTCGGTCTCGGTTGTTCTCGTTAGGCGGCAGTCATTAAGCCAAGTTGGAGGACTTTGGTCGGCTTGAACTGATACAAGGTTCACCACTAACTACACGAAAAAGTAAGAAGCAGTGTTTATGAATGTTTGATTCTGTGTTTGTTGTATACATTACTATAGCCTTCCTCCGATTAAGTTGAAACTTGGAAACTTGTACAGTCTGTAGTTGTTGGTGCTTGAGAGAGAGGAGAATGCCTGAAATGAACAGAAACTACCAATAGTCCCAAATTATATTTAGAATAAAATACAAATAATTAATTATTCTCAAGTTCAAATATTATCTTAGTATTTAATTCGATTGTCGTGTAATATTATCAAGGATCTAGAATGATTGGTTTATAATAAATAATTCATATTTGACTTCCTGGTCTCGATTTAGTTAATTTCATAGCCAATAATATTATTTTTAGAAGCTACAAAAGTAAATTATATCTTAGGCTGTATAAATCACATGTCCTTCGCTTTACTGACCGTTTGGCATTACCGTATTTAATTTTTTCATTCGTTTCGATTTAATTACCCTATACTTGGCATTGTGAACATAAATGCACATTCAATTCAGAAGTTTTTTCTGGCAAATATTTTTATCGAATCTTTTAATGTTTCATGCAAACATAGTTTCCGAACGTTCTTGAACCCTAGAAAAAGAAAAGTATATCTAGCTCACTTACGTTCTGTCAGTGGTGATCAAAATGGCGAACCGTCTGTCTGCTCCGACGTACTTCAAGGTAAATATTCGTTTTTATCTACATTTATATAACTTATTCAACAATAATTGTCCCATTTTTACTTTCTGCAACCCCTGAGCTATTGGTATGTAGTAATATTTTTGCAAAATTTTTTTTTAATGTCTCATAATTTACGACTTTTGTATCGTGTGCATTAGAATTCACACCGCCCGCTGCTTTGTGATTGTCATAATTTTTGATACGTGCATTTAAATTCACGCTGCCCGCCGCTATGTTATTGACATAATATTTGTCACGTGCATTTAAATTCACACTGCTTGGTCTGCAAAGTTCCAATAATGTGTCTTATAATGCACATCGCCAGTATCCCTTGTAATCAGTATCAGATCAGTAATCCCTTGATTGTCAAAATTAACTAACATTAATTATTTTACAATGCATAATACCGCAACGCAAATAACACCTTTAACCAAACTCACACTTCTTAGCTTACACTGCTTTGGTTTCAGAGTACTAGGTCACAAAAAATCCTTGCTTTGGTGCCTAAATCCCGAGCTAAATCTGATGAAGAATCCAGCAAATCTTCGGAAGATGAAGTCAAAATGTGCAGGTCATGCCCCGATGGCTCCGACGATAGTTCCCCTGTGCGATCACTGGCGTCTTCTGTTGAAAACATAAACATCTCCGATAGTGATGACGCTGAATATCGAGAAGTTTATACCATTGCTGCCGTCCATGAAGAATCAGTATCACAACATTCACAACCTATTTTACGTTCAAAAAACATTATTGATTCCACCCCAGACTCGCCCTCAATTCTTCAAAATAATCCTGACATAATACCACCTTCACCATCAGTTTATATCCCACCGTCACCGTCTGTAGACTCGAACTGCAGCCCTGCACCTGCAGCAGCAACTACTACACCTCTTCGTGTTGGTCGATCTAGGAAAACCCGGGTGATCATAAAGAAAACTATTTTGAAACCGGCCAAATTGCTCCCCAAATGGACAAAAGTGAAGTTACTAGGAACAGCAGAAATAGAAGATACATTATTAGAATCTATTTATCTTGAGAAGTCACCGCTTGATTACTTCAAACTATTTATTTCGGATGATGTTGTAGATTGGATAGTACATCATACCAACCTTTATTCAGTGCAGAAAAAGGCTTCATCAATCAATGTGACCAAAGACGAAATAAGAGATTTCCTGGCGATCAATATTCTTATGGGCGTAGTAGATATGCCAGCGTACACTGACTACTGGTCCAATGACTTCAAGTACAGTAAAATTGCTGATGTGATGACTCTAAAAAGATTTCAGGCTATTCGCCGCTGCATACACTTCAATGATAACATGACAGATGATGGTGATAGGTACTATAAAATAAGGCCACTACTGGAAAAACTCCGTCGAAACTGCGCATCCAATATTCCGGAAGGGAAACGTTTTAGCATCGACGAAATGATGGTGCCTTACAAGGGCACCAGAGCCGGCAGTCGAAAACAATATGTACGAAATAAACCCAAGAAATGGGGTTTCAAGTTATTCGTTCGTGCTTCGCCATCTGGTCTAGTCCATGATTTTATAATTTACGGAGGGGACGACACTTTCCGACACCATACTTTCACTGAAAAAGAAAAAGGTATGGGCCTTGGGGCCAAAGTAGTAATAGCTCTGAAAAGCAAAAACCATGCTCCGTACTATACTTCGACAATTTTTTTACATCAGTGGAATTGATGCATCATTTAAGGAATGAATATGGAATATTCTCTTTGGGAACTGTCAGATCAAATCGACTTCGAGGGGCAGAAAAGAAACTACCAAGTGACAAAGAATTGAAGAAAAAAGGAAGGGGAGCTTTTGCTCAAGTTGTGTCCAATGAACACAACATCGCTGTTGTGAAGTGGTTTGACAATAAATGTGTCTTGGCTGCAAGTACTTACGTGGACGCCCACCCAGTACAGAATATATTGCGGTACAAGAAAGAAGAAAAGAAGAAGGGACCGGTCACATGCCCAAATCTAATAAAGCACTACAATGCAAATATGGGTGGTGTGGATTTGGCCGACATGTTAGTTGCCTTGTACCGAACGGATTTGAAAGGCCATCGTTGGTATTTACCACTATTTTCGCAGATCCTGGACATCAGCGTAAACAATGCCTGGTTGCTATACCGTCACCAGAACAGTGGTAAACAAAAACTGATGCCTCTCAAAAAGTTTCGCGTTGCGCTTTTTAGACAACTGTGTTGTTTTGAGAGGAGTTCTCTTGATTTGCAGTCTGATGCTCTCTCTAAATCTGTAAAGAAGGTAAAGAAACCGGTTGCAGAAAGGCCTGATGAAGCTACTCGTTACGATCTGGTGGGACATCTGCCTACTTTCACAACAAAAGGCAGGTGTAGGAACTGTACCCAAAACCAAACAAAGTATTTTTGTCAAAAATGTAACGCACGGCTATGTATAGTTGAAGGACGAAATTGCTTTTTGGATTTCCACACTAAATAGTACTAAGCTAATTTTGTGAAACTGTTGATATCGGAACTCTGCGACTGAATTATTTGATAATTATAAAAATCTTAGATAAAAGTTTATTATACTTAGTTCCTAAGAATTTGTGAGGTATTAGAATACTTACACACATACTCATTGATAAATGTTCCTAAAAGATCTCAAAACTTGTTGTTATGTTTAATATTTTTAATGATAAGTTAAATCTTTTGTATTAGATGATTTTGTAGCTACTTGTTCATTTAATGTAACTTATTTAGTTTGCCTACGACAGGGCAGTGTCCATATAAAGACACATGTTCTTTTTATTGTTTCATTCTTGTAACTCTGGCAGTGTGAACTTAAATACACATATTATATCCTGAAAACCGAATTTCAGAGATTTTTTATTTAATTTTTCCTGACGTCCAAATAGTCCAATTAATATGAAAAAAAGCAAAAACATATTTTTTTTTAGGTTTAAGATCTCTGCCAAGTATAGGGTTAATTGTTTTGTGTTTGGAACTTGAATTACGTACTGCCTTTGCAATATTTTTTTGTTTTATTATTGCTTAATAGTCCCTAACTATGATAGTACTACTATATATTCTGTGCCCTGACCTTGACATAGCCTATCTTTCACAAAATGATTTAAACTGGCTTCTTCTTAGACTACTGAGTAGTGGGTGTTCGTAGATTACAATTCGGTGTATATTTATTTTTAGTCATCTCAGGATTTTTTTGTTAGATGGGCATACCCCTTTCTGACATCGAAAAAGAAACCTGAATAAAAAGAGCCATTGCTACGCATAGACGGGCATTAGCAAGTTTGTATAGGTACCGTATTATAGTATATTCGTACCGTATTATAGGTTTTCGCGATTACTCATTATAGTAAAACACTTTTAAACGGATTAAATCGCGTATATTATAGATTTTAGTTTTTCCTGACGTTTTGAACAGTACAGCATTCGTGGTCGGTACAGGCGTCGTTACAGATTTTAAAAAGTTTTTAGTTTATTTACCATATAATTTTATTTAAAAATGACTTAATGATCATAAACAAAAATCTATAATAAATGCGATGTAATCCATTTAAAACTGTTTTATTATATATTTGCCGTGTGGTGCCGGCTAAGAATACCACCACTCTATCTCATCCCGTAGGTGTCGTAAAATGCGACTGGGATTATCCGGAGGATAGGCAGCAGCATCCTTCAAGTACATTTATAACTCAACTGCGATCGCTAACCCGTCTGCCAAGCGTGGCGATTATGGCAATACCCCGCAATGGGCCCACAACACCACACCATATCGGTTGTTGTGGCAATCTTTTGGGGAGGCTTCTGTCCAGCAGTGGACGTTTTTCGGGCGAAATGATGATGATGATGATATATTTGTACAATAGTTTAAATGGACATCAATTTATGGTAATCATCGCTGATGCAGGATCTAGTAAAATTTAGTATGTGTTTGTATTTTATTATACCAAAGCTAAAATATTGAATGTAATTTTATACTTCTAAAAAATAAGGGTTAATTCCGTTGGCTTATTTGCTAGCTAGCGCTTTAGTCTGCATGTTAGTTGACATAAACGTTTCCCTATTTTTGAATTAGAAAAGCATAGAATTATGGATCGTCGTGGAGCCTCAATAAACGAAAAGAACATTGTACATTTGGCATTTCAAAGTCGAAAACCCAAAATTGTATAATTAGGTTCGACCATAACACGTTTGGGCGCTATGCCATCGATTTAATGTTACCTATTACCTATAACAATACATTTGTTTGTGACAAATTTGAAGATTTTCTTTTTGTTTAACACATTGACATGTCAATTCTTATTGACGCAGGTAGATACGTAAGGTTTTTCTAGAAAATCCAGTCAATTACGTCATAGTAGCCATAATTATCATAAACATCAATCGTAATGTACCAAGATGGTGCACGGTACAGTGCACACAGCCAAGGGACAGATTAAAAATCCGTACATGGCGGGAATAAGGTTACCAAGTTGCAGGCAAACGCAGTAAGCATCTAGAATGCCTAATTTCATCATCAACATTTCAGCCAAAAGACTTTCATGCTGAAGAAAGGCTTTCCTCATCAACAATCGGTTACATGCCGTGTGCCATCATTTTGGGGAAGTTTACCAGTACTCACCACGCTTGGTAGGCGGGTTGGTGAACGCAGAATGGCTGCTTTTCCACAGAAATATTGATATATTTCTGTGCTGCTGCCCATGTCTCTGATTTAGTACCTTAGATGTCTTTTACGACATCCACGAAAGGAGATGGAGTGGTGCTATATTCTTAAAGGGTGGAATAAAGAACTTACTCCATAAGATGGTGCGGTATACCAAAATAAGTAGACTTATTGAATTCAGTAACTTATTTACGCTATAAGGCCGTGTGGTTCCGGCTACGAATAGCACTAATCCTTCTCATCCCGTGGGTGTAAAATGCCACTATGGGATTACCCGGAGGATGGGCAGCGTCCTTCACGTAGGTTAACAACTCAACTGCGATCGCCAACCCGCCCGCCAAACGTGACGATTATGGCAAAACCCCCGATACCCAACACGACACACCCAGATCGGTCGTTGTGGCAATTTTTGGGGGGAGGCCTATGTCCAGCAGTAGGCTTTATTCGGCTAAAATGATGATGGCAAATCTTAGCAAACTCACTTCTAAGAGATTTCACTACGGATTTAGAATCCGCAGTGAAATCTCCAATATTGTATTTTTTACTCATTTTCACTGCGGATTCATAAGTGAGTTTACTTCAACAGAAAATTTATTTCTGAATCCGCAGTGAAATCTCTAATGTTCTCATTTTTTACTAATTTTCACTGCGGATTCATAAGTGAGTTTACTTCACCAGCAAATTTACTTCTGAATCCGCAGTAAAATCTCTAATATTGTATTTTTGTACTAATTTTCACTGCGGATTCATAACTGAGCCTGCAAATTTACTTCTGAATCCGCAGTAAAATCTCTAATATTGTATTTTTGTACTAATTTTCACTGCGGATTCATAAGTGAGTTTACTTCACTAGCAAATTTATTTCTGAATCCGCAGTGAAATGCCTAATATTGTATTTTTTTACTAAATTTCACTGCTGATTCATGAGTGAGTTTACTTCACTAGCAAATTTACTTCTGAATCCGCAGTGAAATCTCTAATATTGTATTTGTTTACTTATTTTCACCGCGGACTCAGAAGTGACTTACCTTGTGAGTTCTTACATATAGCTCTGCTGTTTGTGACTAAGTATAAATGTAATGGACCTGCAATTAAATTTTTAACCACTTCTAGATATCCGATTGAAATCAGACGTATCAAGAATCGATGACATTACAATAATCTGACGTGTCTATGACCTGGTGCTGTCAGACGTATTTGCATGTGTTTATCACGTTAGGAAAGCGATGACGCGATGGAAGCGAGTGAAGTAGCGGGCCCTATGTGGAACATGCTTATTCCAAGCTGTTTGTACATACTTACAAGCACTGGCTTGAAACCTTTTTTATTTTTTAATGGTGCCCAGTAGAAATTCTACATGAACTTAGTATCCGAACTTCTTTTTTTTATTGCATCCCAGTGGAAATTCTTCATGTACTTCCTTCGCCCCGGGAAAGGGCGAAGGGGTATGCCGGACTCTTACCGGTTAAAACCACCGGAGCGGCCCATTATTATGCCCCTTATTTACGGTTGTTCGATGGATTAATTGCTATTCATTTGTAGTATTACCGACTTACCAGAAATAAGATTCAATTCAAATCATTGATTAAGCGCATTTTAATTTCGAAAGCCTACTATAATATAAATCATTACATCGACGATAGCGATGTCTCGCAAACGTTTCCCTCCTGCACACTGCGACCCTCTGGCGCTTTATAATATATTGTATAATTTTCGCATGATTGACGTGTTGTTATTCCCAATCAATGCTTTACCGTCTACACAGAAATTGTAGTTAATTTTTTGTTGACATCCTGACATTTACTTGACTTATTTTTTATCTTTTTATTGACATCTTGACATTTCTCATTTCGGCCGAATGAAGTCCACTGCTGGACACAGGCCTCCCCCAAAGATGTCCACAACGACCGATATGGATGTGTTGTGGGCTCATTGGGGGGTTTTGCCATAATCGCCACGCTTGGCAGACGGGTTGGCGATCGCAGTTGAGTTGTTAATGTACTCGAAGGACGCTGCTGCCCATCCTCCGGCTAATCCCTTAGTCGACTTTTACGACACCCATGGGAGGAGATGGGGTGGTGGCATTCTGAGCCGGCACCACACGGCACATTTAATTTGACTTATTTAAAATTTAATTCTATATTTATGATATAAATTATTTGCCTATGTTTAATTTAATGACTGCAATTTACATTCTAATAATATTTTGACATTATTAATTAATCATAAAATTGTAAATGTGCGAGCATCATGTAGCCGTTAATGTTATATATTTAGTACCCTTTGCATTTTGCCTGGTAGTATCGGTCTGTCATGCTCACTAAAATGTCTTGCTGGCGGTGGCGTTGTGTATCGGGTCGTTCGGTTCCCTACAATATGGTTGAGCTGAGCGATGCTGATGCATGCGTCATGCTCGTGAACGGGTGCCATCTGTTAGGACTGGTCAGCCATTAACTGCCATGGCGAATAATGATTATATTACATTAGTATGTCTTTTTTTTATACATTTGCCTAAATCATGCTCGTTATATGTTTTACCATAATTTGTATCAATCAACATTGTAATCTCAATTATTTTAAAAGAGTATCTATGGAGTTTCTTGCCGGCTCTTCTCCATAGATCAACTATTTGGAACCGTGCAACTTAGATTCTGACGTTTCATAAGTGCCAATATTTGGTTTATTTGAAATAAAAATATTTGACTTTGACTTTGACATCATTTCAGCCGAGAACTGCTAGACAGATGCTTCCCCCAAAGATTGCCTCAACCACCAATATGGGGTTGTGTTTTATACTCATTGGGGCTTTTGCCTTAACCGCAACGCTTAGCAGACGGGTTGGCGATCAAACTTGAGTTATAAAAGTACTCGAAGAACACTGCTGTACATACCCCGGCTAGTACCCTTTTCTTTTTTATTGATGTCCAGTGGAAATTCTACATGGAACTTCCTTCACCCCGTGGAAGGGCGAACGGGTATACCAGACTCCTACCGGCTAAAACCACTGGAGCGGTCATCTTCGGCACCGAAGGGGGGCTCCAGGTCCTCGTAAGATCACACCAGTGTCGCCCATTGGTGCCACGCCTTTAGGCACATTTCGGAAGGGATGACTGTAAAGCGGTCATCCCCTCTAGCGGAGGGAAGGCAACTGTAAAAAGGTCGCCCCCCAGGCACTTCTCGGAAACTCTATCTCTTCTTTCTTCTTGTAAAGTTCCACTATTCTTGAGTTGGAAAGAGCACAGGGAGCCATTCTGAAGGTGTCCCTGTTCCTACCCTTTCGCTATCCAACATCACTTTTACATAAAGAGGCAAAAGTATTGACAGTGCGCCAGCTGTTTATTCAGCTAATTATTTTAAAGCAGCATGCACTCCTAACATATAATCCCTCTCTATCTCGTGGTAAGAGGCGATTCAACCCTGTAGACATTTATCTCGCTCAGTTTTCGACTGCGTTTTCCCAGCGGTTCTTTTGCCACCTCAGACGTTACCTCTACAATAATGTTAACAGATTCCTCTGCATCTATGATCTTAACAAGATTAAGTGCAAAATGAAATTATATAGTTGGCTTCAAGAACTAAATTATCTTGATACCGAAAACTACTTGTTATCCCGGTGTAGATCATATATTATATATTATAATTATACACTTAAAAAAATCCAAGTAACAGTAATCTCACTCACTACACAATCACGCCCTCACCACATTAACACACACACACTTCACATACACACACTCCTCACATACACTAGACTACTAATCATACTAACACTATTTAGAAACAAAATTCAATTAAATTTCAAGCTTTCCAACCACTGTTTGTTAGAACAAGAACACATAATAAAATAAACATGTAACACCATCAAAAGGGTGGGGCCCTGGTGTCCTGAAATACAGGCCTCGAGCCTAGTTTAGGCACCAGTCTCCCACAATATATCTGTACAAATTGTGTAACTTGTCAAATGCAATTCTATGCATAATATTGTGGCGAGAAAATAAACATTATCTTATCTTATCCCCTAAGCCTCGCTTTGCGCTGTGCTGCGCACACGGCGGCACGTAACCACGTGCGCACCACCGTCTTCCCGGGGGTCGCTCGGTGTGAACACGCAGACTCCCCAATCTGCACACCCGCGACCCTCGAAGCCCCCCACCATGAAGTGACGGCGGGCTCAGGCGTGTTGGACTTGGGAGCCGGGACGGTTGTTACCCCACCCCGGCTTTTACGACACCCGCAAGATGAGAAGGGGTAGTGGTATTGTTAGCCGGCACCATACGACCCCATAGCGTGAATAAGTTGCTGAATTCAAAAGGTCTACTTATTTTGGTATACCGCACCTTCTTATGGAGTAAGTTCTTTATTCCCCCTATAAAGAATACAGCACCACTACAGCAAATGGTATTGTGATTCTAGTATTTTAACTAACTGTTATGAGTTCTAAATTTTATGCGCCTGACATAGTTCGAAGAATATCGAATCGCATCAAAGCGAAAACTTTAACTTAGCTTTAGGCATAATGTTAACTAAAATAATTCAAGTTGTATTACACTTCAGCCCGGAAACGTCTACAAAACATAGGCTTCTCAATGATCTGATTAGTTTTTTGTAAGTTGTTGATCGGTCATAGGACCTTAATCCCTATACTTCTATCTTTCTTTGTTTCTACTTGGCAGGCGGACTGGTGATCGCAGTATGTTGTTATTAGCACACCGGAGAATACTGCTGCCCATCTTCTTGATATCAATCCTCAGTCGCCTTTTACGTCACCCATGAATCCAAATTTGAAGGCACGGTTGGTGCAGTGGCTGATACAGTCGGCTGCTGCGCTCCGGGTCGTGGGCTCGATTCCCGCACGGAACGAATGTTTGTATGATCAGCAGGTATTTGTTCCGGGTCTGGGTGTATTGTATGTGGAATTCATGTCTGTAAACGCACCCATGACACAGGAGAAATCCTAGTGTGGGGCAACAGTTAAAACAAAAAAAAAGTAGAACTACACGGAAGTTCAATGTCATCTCCGCGCAATAAAGTCACAACCACCAGTCTGGGTGTATTGTATGCTCATTGGGGGGTTTTGCCATAATCGCCACGCTTGGCAGGCGGGTTGGCGATCGCAGTTGAGTTGTTAATGTACTCGAAGGACGTTGCTGCCCATCCTCCGACTAATCCCTTAGTCGACTTTTACGACACCCATGGGAGGAGATGGGGTGGTAATGTAATGTCTTAGGTTTTCGCGATTATTATTAGTATTATTTATTTCAAGTTGTATATTTATTTCATTGTTTTATTTTTACACATTAATATTCTGCATTATTTGCTAACGTTAAGAGGCAGTGGGCGGGGCACATTGCTCGTAGAACGGATGGCCAATGTGGCTGAAAAGTTCTCGAGTGGCGACCGCGTACCGGAAGACGCAGCGTGAGCAGACCCCCCACGAGATGGACGGACGACCTGGTGAAGGTTGCGGGAATCCGCTGGATGCCAAGGGCAGGCTTTGGGGGAGACCTATCTATCGGCTGAAATTTGATGATGATGACAAATTAAAGACAATATGAAACTAATTTATGGTGTAATTGAGGTATAGTACTAATAAAATAACTATAATAATTACACACTGTAGAAAAAAGCACAAGATGAAAACCTCAATTATACAGTAGAGAAAAAAAAATACGACACAATTTATAAAAACCTTAATTACGATGATTTCGCGTTCTATATTTTGATGGATTTATCAATAAAAACAAAATAAATATTTTTTGAAGTAAATATCGTTAAATACGATAGCGACACATATTTAATATAACTGAAAAAAAAATTGCATTTTCCGTGGAAGAAATCGGGGAATCGAGTAGTAAACACCATTTTTCTGAGAATATTTAAACTTTGAATATACAGATCGATAGAGCGTAAAAAACTAAACAGACTTGCTTCCTACCCTGAATAGTATTATCTCTTTATTATTATTAAAGTAGGTACGAGTGGTGCCGGCTCAGAATGTCACCACCCCATCTCCTCCCGTGGGTGTCGTAAAAGTCGACTAAGGGATTAGCCGGAGGATGGGCAACAGCGTCCTTCGAGTACATTAACAAATCAACTGCGATCGCCAACCCGTCTGCCAAGCGTGGCGATTATGACAAAACCCCCCAATAAGCCTACAACACAGCCATATCGATCGTTGTGGTGATCTTTGGGGGAGGCCTGTGTCCAGCAGTGGACTTCATTCGGCCGAAATTATGAGGTACGAGTAAGTTGTTTTTTATCAACAGTTAAGAATTCCGTGTGATGTCCGGATTAAGAATATAGCACCACTCCACCTCCTCCCGTGGATGTCGTAAAAGGCGACTAAGGGACTCTAAGCCAAAGGGATGGGCAGCAGCGTCCCTTCTGTTTAACAACATGATTCTGCGCCCACCAACCCGCCTGCCAAGCGTGGTGAGTATTGGAAAATCCCCCCTAAAATAATGACACAATTTTTGAATTCTTTGGGGGAGGCCTTTGTTCAGCAGTGGACGTCCTTTAACTGATATGATGATAATCCGTGGGGATGAAACTGGTGTCCTGGAAGGCTAACTTGAGACAATAGATTCAAAATATAAATGCCCTTGTAAACAAATTATTAAAGAAAACCTTGATCAACACTCAGAGTCGGGCTCAATCTTGAACAGAAAGAAAGAAAGAAAAGAACAGGAGTTTATTACTAATGAGTGTCGTTGGTGTACGGATTCATCGTTGTTATGTTTTGTCAAATATGCCCTTGGAAGGATAAATTGTGTTTAATAACACTTAAATTTAATTAGCGCCTTAAAGAGCTCTAAGTGTATATTATTTACATTGCGGATCATCAGTTTAACCGTTTCCTTGGTAGGAATTATACATTCGACAATGAGTATTTTCGCGTAGGTAATAAGGAATTAAAAGATTAAAACAAAAAGCGTAAATTTTAAATATTGAAATCTTTAAATATAATGTATTTTTTTATAATAGAATAAATTTCTTCCGGAGTGTATATTTAGGGCATAACGTATTAATTGATCGAATAGCTCGTTTCTGCAGCATAAAAATAGTTTGGATATCGGCAGCATCTTCCCAAAACAGAATACCATACGACATTACACGATTAAAATAACCAAAATATACTAGTCGAGCCGTTTCTACATCTGTTAAATAATTTTAACAGATGTAGAAACAGCGCAAAGTAAAACAAACATGAAAAATTAAAATGTGTTTTATAAATCGTCATTTATTAGAACAGCGAGTTTATAGTTACATCAAGATGTTGTCTGCAGTGAAAGTGCGCATTCATGGGATGCAAGATGATAACTGGAACATATAGGACAAAATCAACCAGTATCGGGGCCCGATAAAGCTATATCAAAGTATTGGAGAGTATTCATCAAGAGCACTTTAACAAGAGGAAGCAACTTGATAGCAGATACACGACGAAGAAGAAAATGGAAAATTTTCGCTTGGCATAGTTTATGAAAGGGCAAAATTGGATTTCTGGGGTGGAGGCCTGGTGACACACAGGCTTCAGCCTAGCTTAGGCACCTGACTCCTACAGTAAATTTGAATAATACTATAACTAGGCAATATTGTATTTTGTTGCGAAAAACTTTTTAACAAAAACAATACCGACTTCAAAAACCCTATACCGTATCAAAATATTAAAACCACTAAAAGAAAAAAAACTTTATTTATGCAGTCGGTCCAGATATAAAATATAACTTCTAGTTGGTCAGCTACTATTAAGACATCATCTAGACAAGCGCAGTCAAATTAAACCTGTTAATTGAAGCTGTCTCTGTGGTGCCCGGATTAAGAATATAGCACCACTCCGCCTCCTCCCGCGGATGACGTGAAAGGCGACTAAGGGACTCTAAACCTAGTAGCCTTTCTGCGCTCACCAACCCGCCTGCCAAGCGTGGTGAGTACTGGAAAATTCCCCCTAATATGATGAACAGAATTGTGGAAATCTATGGGGGAGGCCTTTGTTCAGCAGTGGACGTTGCATGGCCGATATGAAAAAGCTGAAAAAATTACAAAAAAGAATTGCTCGAATCGGTCAACAAATCTCGGAGTAATAGGTGTACATACATAAAAAAAATACGCATCGAATTGAGAACGTCCTCCTTTTTGAAGTCGGTTAAAAAGAAATTAATTAATTTTAAACGAAATTACAAAATAAAATCAATGTAATTTAGCTATTGTATAGATAAATATTTGCTGGCAATTATATTATAAAAATATCTTAGCTTTGCTGCGGAGTTTGTTGCGCCGTTTCATCTTCGCAGTTCATGGATATATGGATCACAAAAATAAATTGGAGATGGGCACGACAACTACCAAGGTAGGATGACGGAAAGTGGACCAGGGCAGTATCCGTTTAGTAGCCAAGGCAGGGATCACGACTGCCAGGAAGGCCCTAACACTGGTTAGACGACATCGTGAAAATCGTGGGACGATATTGGATGGGATTAGCTTAGCAGCGGCAAAACAGACGTAAAATAAGCCATACTCAGCAGTGGGTAGATGTGGGCTGAATAGATCAGGAATAGAAAAGGAATAGATTAGAAAGGGTGGGCGTATTTGGGGGCCACCTTAAGTATGTTATGTTGACGTTTAAAAATAACTATTTTTAGTCTTATTAACCGATTTAAAAAAAAGGAGCAGGAACATGTGAATATGAAGTCGGGCGGGGCGAGGTATAAAATATAATTTATCGTCCTGGGCCTGCAGTCTCGACATAGATAACGATACCATCGCAAACTTACCGATCGCTAAATATTAATGAATAAATTCGGTTGCCGCAACGTATTTACGTAGAATGCAAGTCTCTGCTAGAGAATTATGTTAATACAAGTGACTAAAATCGAAGACCAAACACTAACAGTGTGGACAATCGACGAATCTTATAACCAATAACAATATGGAGTGATTTAAATCAGTGCCTTTATAGTACCCATAACTTTAAATAGCATCTAACTTTTACAAAAACAAACATTTATCAATGACAAACCCATAAAAATGGTGTGAACAGTGCACAAATCATGAAACAAACGTAAGTGTATGAGTGTAAACTTTTAAATTACAAAGTGAAAAATTACCGTCGACAATATTATGCTGTTAGTAGACAATAAAATGTCTTTTGGACCCCACGCAAACTCAAACCAATCTGTGCCCACGCTAAATATGCTTTCCCCATAATTTTTTGATGATAATTGTCTGCTGTCTCAAAACATTAATACTTAACTATCCTATCGAATGCTTTGCGGGCTGCCAAAAATGATCGCAAAGTTATTCGCTAACATACCGAGAAATCGGAAAGTTAGCGAGAACGTTCGTTAAGATACCGATAACATCTAAGTAGAGCCTACCGATTATCGTTAATTTCGGATGGTTAGGACTTTGTAACCGATTTTCGTCGTAAAACGGTCTTGTTTGTGGTTTTAATATTTTTATATAGTGTAGGGTTTTTGAAATCAGTATTTTTTTGTTTAAAAGTTTTTTACCAACTGGTTTTGAATTCGGTTTGGCGTTGTTTGGCGCTTGTGCGTGCTAATTATAACAGCCGTAAGAGCCGAGCGGCATAGCATATCATACACACGCAGATTTGTCCAATCCGGAGCCAAATCAAGGGGCCAAGATTAAAAAAAACAGTAATGAAAGAAAAATATTTATTTTGGTCCCGCACAACAAATAAGGTACTTTACAATAAATACAATAGGCATACTGAAAAGAAAAACATTAACAAACAAAGGAAGAAAAAGCTTTTTTTTTTTTGGAGTTTTGCTGCGCGTGTGAATATTCTAGGTGCACGGTAGTGGAAAACCATGTTCTAAACTGCACCAAAATATGCAGTGAGACGAAATTATGTTTTAAATTGGATACATTTTTAATAGTAAATTGTGATCAAATTTAAATACATGCATGGTGTTTATTAAACATCCAATCTAAATGTGCTACTTTAAAAAGTGGATAATGATTTCGGAAAAGGTTTTTTATTTAGACAATTTGCGTTGTGTAATTTGCAACTACGTAAGTACAAGTTTAACACGCTAATATATAACGAGTTCGTTGATTGGTACGTAATCGAACAGCTTGGCGGCCTCTTTCATGAGTTTGGAGACAATAGCCTTGAGTAGCCCCACCTCCCGGAACAGCTGCCAGTTCTCGTTCACGAACTGGTGCACTGCGTCAGCTGAGAAGTAAAGAAAATAAATTGTATGAATAACTAGCCGGGACTAGAGATGGGCGTCGGGTAAATACCCAGTTGGATAATATCCAGGTAAATTCCCATTCGGGTAAATATCGGGTATTTACCCGGGTAAATACCCAAACGATGGGTACATATATTTAATAACAGTAATGTTCAAACAATATCATAACTGCGTGTTCCAAACAAAAAACGGTCTCATATACCGATGAGATAAATGTACTCTGTGGTGTGGAGTACGCCTTTATGTGCTCCCGGCACGAGGGTCTCTGCAGGTGAGGTCGGCTGAGGGTGGCTGCCACACTAAATCTTGCGTATCATCATATTAGGAAGCTCCACCGTGACTCGTGACCGTAAACTATGCTTGGTCGATCTCATAGACCGATGCGCGGGTATAGAAAATTAAATATATATCTTTGTCTGTAATTGTAGGTAAATACACACATGTATTTATAACAAAAGTAATTCGTGGTTAAAGTAAAAATAACGGAAATGTAAAATACATACTAAATTATATTCTTGTTTCATGAATTGGTACAATTAACATATCAAATGTCATCGCGGTGCAACGTATAAATGGCCAACATTTAGAAAGCTGCCCGCTTTGCTGCTTCATCATCCTAAGAAGTTATTAATAGCGTGTTTAAGTAACTTCGTCCTCATAAAAATGAGTACCTGTCATTTGGGTATTTACCCGGGTAAATATCCGTTTTTTACTATTCTAGTTTGAATTTACCTGGGAATTTACCGGGTAGAATCCCATCTCTAGCTGGGACCAGTGGTTTCACCCGACGTTTAATTTAAAAGAAAGTGGATTATTTACATATAATTTAGAGTACTTCGGCATAGACACTTAACATAGAGTATGTGTATATATAATATACAGTATAATATACAGTATACATTATATACCTTGACATTTGACTTGACTCAGTTGAAATTACATAATTTTTTATGTTATTTACTTATATTCAATAACTTGACATTATCTTGAACAAATTCATTTAAAATTTCATTTCTATCAATGTTAGTTTCTTATATTTAATATTATGACATTGACTATTAGTTATTGTTCTTGTAACATTATATTATAATATTCATACGAAACTGTAAATGTGTGAGAATCATGTAGCCATTGATGTTATTTTTAGTACTTATATTGATTGTCTTTTGCCTGGCTGTATTGGTCTGTCATACTCACTAAAATGTCTTGCTGGCGGTGGTGTTGTGTATCGGGTCGTTCGGTTCCCTACAATATGGTTGAGCTAAGCGATGCTGATGCATGCGTCATGCTCGTGAACGAGTGCCGTTTGTTGGGACTGGTCAGCCGTTAACTGCCACGGCAAATAATTTATTATTATAATTTCATTGTGGTATGTTCCATCTTTACACATTGTCCTACATTTTTCTCGGTATATATATTACAATAAGGTGTATCAATCAACATTGTAATCTCAATTATTTTAAAAGAGTATCCATGGAGTTTCTTGCCGACTCTTCTCCATGAGATCAACTATTTGGAACCGTGCAACTTAGATTCTGACGTTTCATAAGTGCCAATATTTGGTTTATTTGAAATAAAAAATGTTGACTTTGACTTTGACTTTGATATTGGATTTTATGGGTTTTATGTTTCTAAAATAAAAGTAGCCTATGTTGTTCCTTATATCATTAGCTATCTTGCAGTGAAAGTCCCGTAGAAATCAGTCCAGCCGTTTCGGAAATTAGCGGGAATAAACAGACAGACAGACAAAAAGATTACAAATAGTGTTTTAGTTGTAGATACCGTATATACTTTCATATGCATTTAGTAAAAAGCGGTTATTTTGACATTACAAACAGACACTTCAATTTTATTTATTTGTATAGATAAGATAAAGATAAAAATATTTTTTATTCATGTAAAACCATTTATAGGCACTTGATGAATAGCCAAGACTTTAGTGGCCGCGTTCCAAGATGTTGATTTCCTATGAAGAAGAACGGGCAAGAAACTCCATGGTTACTCTTTTTAAATCATATTGATACAATGTTTTTTTAACTACAATTTTCTCGAATTTATGGTAATGTGAGAACAATGCAGGAGAAAATAGTAACTGTAAACTGTAAATTGATTTTAATATTTACCAGAGTTTTTGATTAAATTGTCATGACAGCATTAAGATGACCAATCCCAACAGACGGCACTCGTTCACGAGCATGACGCATGCTTCAGTGTCGCCCAGCTCAACTATACTGTCGGGAAACTTAGCGACCCGACACACAACGCCACCTTAAGCAGGACACTTGAGTGAGCATGACATAACTAAACTGCCAGACAAATATCACGTCAATAAAACAAAATAATTGAATAGCCCACATGGTACTCCCACTATTACAGTATCAAATCTAGAAGCATAAAATGAACATAAAAATAACATTTAAAAAAAGAAAAAAATGTCATATAGAATAATGAAATGAATAATATAATCCATTATAAGAAATTATTAAATTTAAACGCCAATCGGTTTTTAAATAGTTATGGTTTTAGATACATTGCTACCAAGAATGTCAGTATAAGCCTATGCACATCAGAGCACGTCAATCCCAAGCATTTTTGTCATCCATATAGTCTGTTACGTTATAGAAACCTTTTCTACACAGCTTCTGTCTTCAGTCCACTATGGACTTGAATTTACTAACGCTTAATTTTTTAATGTGATTGATTATTAATTTCGGCCGTAAGTGATTAACTTCCGGCGCTACGTGTCGTAAATAATTCTATGATCTACAGATAGTTGCTTTAGGTCTGGGTGTTTGTGCATGTGAAACGTATGTCTGTAAACTGTACCTACGACACACAACAAAATCTATAGCTTAATATTAAGATTTTTCAATAACAACGCGTATAGACTTTAAACTTTCCCTCAGTAAGATCTGTAATTGATTTGGGCAGCTTGTTATAAAAACGTATACAATTCCCTAAGAATGACTTATTCGTTTTAGCTAATCTAAATTTGGGTACTACTATTTCATGTTTTTGACGTGTACTTGTATCAAGAAAATCGCTATTTTTATAATGTTTGTGGAGATTTTTACGGACATATGAAATATTTTCAAAGATGTAGAGTGACGGCAGTGTACTTATACTTATGTTAATATCTTTAAACATGGTTTTAAGAGACTCGCGAGGGCCCATGTTATAGATCACGCGGATGGCCCTTTTTAGTAACATAAAAATAGAATCTACGTCGGCCGCTGATCCCCAAATAGAATGCCATAAGACATAATGCTGTGGAAATATGCAAAGTAAACTAATCGGGCTGTAGCTACGTCAGTCAGCTACTTAATTTTCCGAACTGCAAATACAGCAGAGCTTAGCCTACTCGATATATCTTTGATATGGGCACTCCATTGCAATTTAAGAGGCGATGGTTATTTCTAAAAACACAGTTTCAACAACAGTTTGAAGTTGATTGCATTCAAGAATTAATTTTAGTACTACTTGGGGTGTTTTGCAATGAAAACTTTAAACATTTGGTTTTATCAGCATTAAATAGCAGGTTTTTGCGGCAAACCATTTGCAGAGGACTGTTAGGCTTTAGGTTGTTAGGTGTTTACGTGTGGAATATTACTTTAATTTCTATTAATTTAAAAAAATTAGGGACGTGTCGTCAGCAAATGAAATGACATCTGAAAAATTTGTCATCATATATGGCATCATATATATAGATGATTTATATATGCTAGAAACAAGAAAGGGCCAAGAATTGAGCTATGGGGCACGCCCATTTTGACCCAAGACCCCGAGGACCGTAGCAACCGGTATCCCTTATATCTACTTTTTGCTGTCTAAAAGATAAATAAGAAAATACAAGATCTGCAGTTCGTCCACGAATTCCGTAATGGATAAGTGTATTGTGGTCAACGCAGTCAAATGCCTTGGGAAGGTCATAAAAAATGCCAATAGCATCTTGAGAACCTTCCCAGAATTCCAGAATTTGAGTAACTAGTTTCGCTCGCATCCGTAGTTGATCTACCCTTCGTGAATTCAAACTGACGACTATGACTATATATTCAATTTATTTTGATTTGTTACTGTACTGGCAGTGCGAGAACCATGTGGGTTGTTTTTTTATTTTGTTTTGTTGACGTGATAGTTGTCTGGCAGTTTAGGTATGTCATGCTCACTCAAGTGTTCTGCTGAAGGTGGCGTTGTGTATTGGGTCGCTAAGTTTCGCTACAATATGGTTGAGCTAAGCGACGCTAATGCATGCGTCATGCTCGTGAACGAGTGCCGTCTGTTGGGACAGGCCAGCCAAAAGCTGCGATGACAACTGAATCAAAACTTAAAAAATATACATTCAGGCTTGTTTAGTAGACTTTTTAAGAAGTTAAGACTCTTTTCTCCTAGATTGTTTTCACATAACCTTGATTTTTACAACAATGTGCTCATACAATATTGTAACATTTAATATGATTTAAAAACAGTAACTTCTCAATTCTTGCCCCTTCTTCTCCATAGGAAATCCACATCTTGGAACGCGGCAATTAAAGTCTCGACGACTCATAAGTGCCTGTATATGGTTTACATGAGTAAAAATATTTTTATCTTTTATCTTTATGTAAAACCCTGTTAATATTAAAATGTAACAACATCTGATCATGCTTGATTTTTTCAAAGATTTTGCTCCGTGCTGTGAGCACAGAAATAAGTCTTTAATTTGACGGATATTATTCTTACATCCCAATTTAAAATTGGTATTATCTTACTATGTTTCATGAAATCGGGAAAAATTCCGCTATTTAAACATTGATTAAAAATACCTACAAGTGCAGGGGCAATGTTATCAATTATAGCTTCATTGACTTTGACGGACATACCCCATAAGTCTTCAGTGGATTTTATGTTAAGAATTTTAAATGCGTTTCGTAATATCCATTGTGATATTTCTTCACTTTTCTCACTCGAGAAACTCTTTGCTCCAATGGCCATTAGTTCTACGAGCTATATGCCCCACCAATTGCCACTATAGTTTACTAAGCCTTTCAGCTATGTCGGCAACTATAGTTCTTCTACGGATCTCCTCATTTCTGATTAATGTTTTAAGGCACTGTGCATTAAAACTTATTACTGAGTTTCATATTCTCAAACTAAGAAACTCCAAAACTGCAGAGCTTATTTTACTTTTGTAGAAGAGTAACTACATGTACACTTACAACGCTGCTTGTCCCCGTTGAACAGGTTCATGAACTGGCAGTCCAGCCTCTTCTGCAACTGACAGGTGTGCTTCCATTTCTTCACCACCCGGTAGTTATCACCGTTCCTCATCTCCTCGTCCGTGTAGAACACAATCTTGATGACGATGTCATCTGCGAAATAGATCAAGAAGGTTCCTTTAGCTATGTGCTGCACTGATGCCTATTTCTTTTTAGCACAGAATGAGAATCTTACTCGAAAATATACATCCTATTTGCACTGAAACATGCAACCCCAAGAAGTTTTGAAAATGTATCCCTTACGTTTTTTAATTAAATGCGACATATTCCCTAATCGCACACACACACACATCCACCCACGAAAGTCCAATGCTAAACATGGGCCTTCCAATGATCACTACGATGAGCGGTCATCAAGCTTGGCGTGGGACCAATGATCGATTAGCACACATGAGGAAGGGCAACCTCTTGATTCACATTTAAGACACCAAAGGGTGGAGAGGGGTGGTCTATATTTTGCCAGGAATTACACGGAACCCGGGAACTATGCGTTGACGTACACATGGCTACACGTCAAGCTCGACACCCTATATAACCATAACAGGGAGGGAGGCACTCCGCGACAAAGTTATAATAATATGTTTTTACATATCTAGTTTTTACAAAGAACACTATGGAAATACTCACTGATTTTAATGGTATATTTTCCGTGGCCTTCGACGGGAATGATAAGTAGCTCGCCTTCGACGGTGTAGTCTCCAGCCAGCGTCATTGCGCACTGGAGATCCAGGTACGTCTTATATCCTTGCCGTCTGAACATAAACATACGGTAACGTTACTTGGATTGTATGATCGACTTAAGTGGCCATTGTATTGTGGCGACACCTACATCACCAGCAATACAACTACAACTTACAACGACATCTACTTGACTATTAAATGCAACTCTCCGATGACGTCAAAGAATCCTGAATCACGCTATTAAAGTATTCGTGCAACGCAGCATATATACAGTCGCCCAACATCAACCGTTGGGCTTCGGCCCGCCAGGCATACCAACCGCCTGGCTGGAGGATCCTCCCTTTTCTATGGAGGAACATCACACCTTGTTCCCCCATAGTATCAAGAGGATAGAACACAATCTTCTAGTTCTAATTATTCATATACTTATATAATTATTCATACTGCATATGACCCGAGACTCACTCAGATTTTAGTGTACCAGTGTAATCATAAAGTGCCGTTATATAGGCAGGCGTTAAGGGTGAGATTCACCTGGCTGGAGGCCTCTTTTGGCTTCGCCAGCAAATGACCGGTTAAGCAACCACATTTCCCAGAAATGTATGCGAGAAGCCCAACAAAAAAAAAAAAAAAAAAAAAAAGGTGAGATTCAGAAACGAATCTAAGCTAAGTTCACGCTTCCATCTGTCAAAATTAGGGGCGTAAGAAGTGCATTTTGACATATGGAAGCGTAAGTTCACGCTTAGACTCGTTTCTGAATCTCATCCTAAGGCAGTGCCGCACTACTATGTATGAAAGCGCTCGAACTAGGCACCGCAATCGCGCAAAGTTGATGCAGATACATGTCAAATAAATGTTAACCTTAAAATACCAAATTGGTTTTACACCGTTATTTCGATTCTATATTCAAGGATGTATGGATGTTTGAGCTTAAGAAATTGCACCCCTGGCTTTAGACTTATTAAAACTAGCAAGTCGTTTATCGGAAACAGTGTTAGGTTCTTCAACAAAATTCCTTCTAGTATTACCGATTTGCCAGAATTACAGTTCAAATCTTTGATTAAACGTGTTTTAATTTCGAAGGCCTACTATAGCATAAATCATTACATCGATGATAAAGATGTCTGGCATACAATTCCCTTCTGCACACTGCGACCCTCTGGCGCTGTATAATTTATTTGAATACATCTTATATTTAATAATAATATTAATAATAAGCCCCCTAATACAACCACACGTCCTGATTGACCACCTAATCACGTGGGGGGCGGACACACGAACTATATAGTACTGGCGTGGCTAACGTGGCTCTGGGAACCCATTTAACATGGAGACGCGTTCTAAAAAGAAACGAATAGGACCGCTGCCCGGGGGTGATCGCCGGGGCACACCTGGAGCTGACGCTGGGTGTCTCAGCATGCGAACCGTCAGCGGTGAGGAGTTGAACAGGCGGGCTCTCACCGACAAAGATGCTACAGCCGAAACCACTGACGATGGTGACAGACTGACAGACAGGACATACAGCCCAATAGAGCCATTTAGCCCAAGCACCTCTTCGTACACACCTTCCATACCAACTTCCCCTTCCATTACTAGTATAAATAATGACTCACCCATACCAACTTTGGATGTTGCCCGGGAGGCAAATGCCTTTTTACCCGCGTCCACCAAAGCTGGTAAACCAAGAGTGCGCATGAGATGGAGTAAAGATGTTAATATATTTATCATGCGCACCTACTACGTTATTACTAAGCTAGAAACTGACATGACCATTTACCGCCAAGAACTGCATAAACTTTTCTCACAACGTTACCCGGAAATTAAAGTTTATGCAAATAGATGAAAATGTAATAGCCCCTCAGCACAACGCATCTTCAACATAACACGCCACACACTGCATTTACTTGGTTTCGGCCCGTAAATGTGGTTTAAACCAGCCAAAGAGCTGAGAAAAAGTAACGATAGAAATGATATTAATAATAATAATAATATAATAATCTGGCAACACCCTAGTCAGCTGCTAAAGATTTTCCGAACAATATTTATTTTAAAACGTAATATTTATAATACCGCTTACCATACATATATTATATATAATAACAAAATTTAATAAATAAAATTCGATATGGAAAAGTATATACAACCAATAGAATCAAGAACTACAATAAAATTAATACCAAAGATAAATACATTTAAAATGACAAATGTCTTATAATGACAGAACAGAAATTTTACATATTTTAGGAATTGGACGGAAAATGGATAATGCTGACAAGAAATAAGACCAGATTGTTGCTAAATGCACACCCACCACCTTCGGCCTCGTCGCTCAGCTCCGCCTCGCAGCCACCGGAACCCGCCTCAACCGTGAGTGCTGTGGTGTCGACCGCTGCAGTAGCGTCGAGCTCGAGCGACGAGTACTTTTCACCGCCGACGTCACCAACACCTGCGCGTCGGCGAGGAAGAGGCCGGCCACCGACATGCTTAGGACCTCGAGGCCAACCGGCCGCGAACAGGGTCCCCGCTGCCGATGGAAATGTGCCGCGCATGAAATGGACACAGTCCATAAATGAAAACGTAATGCGCGCGTACTATGGGGCTACAGAGGGGGGAACTAACCTCACAGCGTACCGAGGTCGGATGCTCTCTCTGTTTCAGGTGCTTGAACCAGCAGTCAACGTTTCAGCGCAACGGCTATCAGATCAAGTGCGAGTCATTCAACGTAGCCATAGGTTGGATGACATCGTGCTTGACAGGCTTCGCTCAGAAACACAGTGTAGCCGTGTTATCCCAGCCTCGTCAGTGACTCCAATACATAGAGAAGTCCTTGTTGCGGACCCACCACAGCACAACCGCACTGATGAGGAAGATGATGACAGGGCTACAAATGTAAGTACCCAGTCTAATGAACAATTGAGGAGTGCGTTGGAGGATGCGATTCGGGAGTATCGATCCATAGCGCCAGAACAGAGACCGCGTTTACCACGTTTGCCGATGCACAAACGGAATAGGGCGTTAGTGTGTGCCCTAGATACGCTGTTATCAGGATATTTTGATAACAGCAAGGATCTTACCGATACACATTCGATTTTGTATTGCGCTGCCGTAGCGGCCTGTCGTGTAGCTCACGTTAAATTTGATAAACCAGACGGAGCTACACGACCTAAATTGTCCGTACCGGCATGGCAATGCAGAATCGAACGTCGTATTGGTGAGGCTAGGGTACTCATCGGCAAGCTCATCTGCTTCAGGGAGGGCAATAATCGTCCAAGGGTAATGCGCTTTGTGAAACGGGCATTCTTGGGGACGGATACGTGTCCCCAAGAATATGCTGCACGGGTCACAGAGCGCATTGACTTCCTGAAGCAGAAAGTTTGTGCATGGGCAAACCGTATCAGGCGGTACAAGAAGCGCGTGGACCGATTTACCCAGAATCGCATGTTCCAAAGTGACCAAAGGTGGGTATTTAGAGCCTGGGAGCGACCCCAGCAAGGTGTGAGTGACGGGACACCACCAGATGATAACACCACGATTCAATTCTGGCGCAACATTTGGTCGGTGCCCGTCAGTCACACTGAGGAAGGTTGGATAAGGGATGTGGAGCGAGCGTGCGAACCAATAGAGGAAATGGGAGCCATTAGTATAGACGCTCAAGACGTGGCCAGTGCAGTCCGTCCAATGCCAAACTGGAAATCTCCGGGGCCGGACGGACTGCACAATTTCTGGATAAAATGGCTCCGTAGTTCGCATGTTCGCTTGGCATCCCAATTTCAACAAGCCATAGAACACGGGTCGCTACCACAGTTCTTAACGACAGGTATTACCCACCTGCTCCATAAAGCAGGTAGCACTACGGAACCCAAGAATTATAGGCCGATCACCTGCCTACCGACGGTCTATAAACTTCTTACATCCATTTTGAGAATAAAAATTAACCAACATGTAGATAATAATTCTATAATGTCTGCTTCTCAGAATGGATGTAGGAATGGGTCCCGCGGTACTAAGGAGCTACTTCTCATTGATATGACTATCTGTCAACAAGTTCGCCGCAACCGAAAGAATCTGTCGACATGTTGGATAGATTACAAGAAGGCCTACGACTCTGTGCCACATACATGGCTCATGAGGGTGCTAGAGTTGTACAAAATAAATACAACCCTATGCACCTTCCTGATGTCATGTATGGGGCAATGGAGGACAGTCCTTCGCTATCCGGGGTGTCGCCAGATTCTGGAAAACGGTGAGCCGATTTTGATCAAGAGGGGTATATTTCAGGGTGACAGCCTCAGTCCATTGTGGTTTTGTTTAGCTTTGAACCCTCTTAGCAACCTGCTAGAGGGGTCAAGGCTGGGCTATCGGTTGCGGAGAGACGGTCAGGTTATTTCCCACTTGCTTTACATGGATGACTTAAAATTGTTTTCTCCCACCAAGTTGCAACTGATAGAGTTACTGAAGGTAACTGAAACATTCAGTAACTCTATCAAGATGGAATTTGGTGTGGAAAAATGTGCAGTCATGCATGTAAACCAAGGGGAAATTATGGAATCCGAGGGAATTGAACTCTCGGATTCTGTAAACCTTCGATCTCTCTCCTCAACCGAGACCTACAAATACTTAGGAATGTCGGAGGCGTTGGGTATCAATGGGGCTGACATGAGGCAGGCGTTGAAGGAGCGCTTCTTTGGCCGTCTGAAAAAAGTACTAAAATGTCTTTTATCAGGCGGTAACAAGGTGCGTGCCTTCAATGGCTGGGTCATGCCAGTTCTCATTTACTCCTTCGGCATACTCAAGTGGACTCAGGCTGAACTGGATGCCTTGGACAGGCGAGCCCGTACATTGCTAACTGCAAATCGGATGCATCACCCACGATCCTCGGTAATGAGGCTGTACATCCCACGGAAATGTGGGGGTCGCGGCTTTTTAAATGCCAAGACCCTTCACAACCGTGTGGTGTACAGCCTTAGGGAGTATTTTTTCCATACTCACGTGGGGATGCATCGAGATGTAGTGGCAGTGGACAACGGGCTTACCCCGCTTGGTCTGGCGAAAGAGAACTGGCGAAAACCTGTAGTACTCAGTACCAATGACCGCAAGGAAATATGGCAGAGCAAGGAGCTGCATGGACGTTTTTATCGGGCCCTCCATGGACCCGATGTAGATTTTCAATCATCAGTATCCTGGCTACGTTTCGGCGACCTGTTCGGGGAAACCGAAGGTTTTATCTGTGCGATTATGGATGAGGTTATCATGACGAACAATTACCGGAAATATATTGTTAAGGATGGTACGGTTGACATTTGTCGGGCATGCCACCGTCCGGGTGAATCCATCAGACATATTATTTCTGGTTGTTCTCGTCTTGCTAACGGCGAATACTTGCACAGACACAACCAAGTGGCCAGGGTTATACACCAGCAACTTGCACTGAAATATAAACTTGTGACCTTTGAAGTACCATACTACAGGTATGTGCCCGACCCAGTTCTCGAAAATAGTCATATCACATTATACTGGGACCGGTCTATCATCACTGACAGGACTATTATTGCTAATAAGCCTGATATAGTGATGATAGATCGGAAAGAGCGCCGCACAATGATTATTGATGTTACCATCCCGCATGACGAGAATCTCGTGAAAGCCGAGAAAGATAAACAAATAAAGTATCTTGACTTGGCACACGAGATTGTCGACATGTGGGATGTTGACTCGGCAATCATTGTGCCGATAGTCGTTACGGCCAACGGCCTAATGACGAAGAGCCTCGACCGACATCTTAAGAGGCTCTCGTTAGGCAGCTGGGTCAAGGGCCTGATACAGAAAGTGGTTCTCCTTGACACGGCACGTATTGTCAGGAGGTTCCTCACTCTGGAGCCCTAACCACCGGCAGCTTGGACCATGTTCCCGATGCCGGTGCGTCACTATTTTTTATATTTTTAAATATATTTTATTTTTATATTGTGTATTTAAAAATGTAATATAATATGTTTATAAGTAAAATAAAGAGAATAATAATAATACTGGCAGCACTACTAACAAATGTCAACATTTTCATAGTTCCATATAAAATATATTCCGAAAAATTCCGTATCAGTACCAATTGGTGATTAAACGAATCATTTAATAAAAATCTGTTTGGAACCTCCATTAAAACTAAAAATGAAGAATAAAACATGGCACAAAATGTTATGAAACTGGAAAATACAAATAACCTAAGATGACAGTACTGTCATGCATGAAATGTCATCCCGCTGTGACAACACAAATGGAAAAATGGTTTATTTATTTTCAGTATACTGAATATTTATCTATGTAAATGCTGACAAGGGCCAGAAAAAAAGCACACCCACCACCTCCGGACTTGTCGCCCAGTTCCGCCTCGCAACCGCCGGATCCCGGACCACCTGCAACGCCGGCGGTTGTAACTGCGTCGAGCTCAGGCGACGAGTTTTTCTCTCCGCCGACGTCGCCACCACCTGTACGTCGGCAGGGGAGAACTCGGCCACCGATCTGCTTGGGACCTAGGGGCCAACCGGCCCCGAGCCGGGTTCCCGCTGCCGGTGGTTATGTGCAGCGCATGAAATGGACTCGAGAAATAAATGAGAACGTCATGCGCGCATACTACGGGTCTACAGAGGGGGGAACTAACCTCACTGCGTATCGTGGTAGGATGCTTGCTCTGTTTCAGGTACTTGAACCAGCTGTCAACGTCTCGGCTCAACGATTGTCGGATCAGGTGCGGGTAATTCAACGCAATCATAGGTTGGACAATACCGTACTTGATCGGCTACGCTCCGAAGCGCAGAGTAATCATATCATTCCTCCGCTACCGCAGACAGTGGTACAATCCCAGGTACCTTTGGTGACTACACCGCTGTCTCAACGTACTGATCACGAAGATGATGAAGGTAATGAATGGGTTAACTCTGCCTTTGACCAGTACAATGATAATTATTTGAGGAGCGCTTTGAAAGATGCGATTCAGGAGTATCGATTCACACCACTTGAACATAGGCCACGTTTACCACGTTTGCCTATGCATAATAAAAATAGAGCGCTGGTGTGTGCCTTGGATTCGCTGCTTTCTAGCTATTTAGAAAGCAGCGAAGATCTTGGCGATACACATTCAATCCTATATTGTGCGGCTGTTGCGGCATGTCGTGTAGCTCATGTCAAATTTCCAAACACTGACAGAGCTACACGACCAAAACCCACCATACCAGCTTGGCAGAATAGGATTGGACGTCGTATCGACGAGGCCAGGGTACTCATTGGTAAGCTGACCTGCTTCAGGGAGGGCAATATTCGCCCTAGAGTGATGCGCTTTGTAAGACGAGCATTCCTGGGGACTGATGTCAGTCCTCGAGACTATATATCTCGTGTTACAGAGCGCATCGACTTTCTGAAGCAGAAAGTTTATGCATGGGCAAACCGTATTCGTAGGTATAAGCGCCGTGTGGATCGATTTACCCAGAACCGTGTCTTTCAAAGTGACCAAAGATGGGACTACAGAACATGGGAACGACCGGATCAAGATGTGACTGACGTGCACCTACCAGATCATAAGGCAACGAGTGCATTTTGGTACAATATCTGGTCAGTGCCCGTTGCTCATATCGAAGGTGATTGGATGAAGGAGATCAAACGAGTATGTGAATCGATTAAAGAGATGGGAGAAATAACTATCGGTCCTGAAGACGTAGCTAGTGCAGTCCATCCAATATCAAATTGGAAATCCCCTGGCCCGGATGGACTGCACAATTTCTGGTTAAAATGGTTACGAAGTTCGCATGCTCGTTTGGCCTCTCAGTTTCAATCATCTTTAGAATCTGGGTCGTTACCAGCGTTCTTGACAACAGGAGTCACCCATTTGCTCCATAAATCGGGTAGTACCGCGGAACCCAAAAATTATAGACCGATAACATGTTTACCAACGGTCTATAAACTTCTTACATCTATTCTGAGAACTAAAATTACTGATCATATTGATAATAACTCAATTATGTCCACCTCTCAGAATGGATGTAGGAATGGGTCCCGAGGTACTAAAGAGCTACTCCTCATTGATATGGCCATTAGCCAACAGGTTCGTCGTTCCCGAAAGGATCTGTCTACATGTTGGATAGATTATAAGAAGGCCTATGACTCAGTACCACATACATGGCTCATGAGAGTACTAGAATTGTATAAAATAAATCCAACTCTACGTGCTTTCTTGATGTCATGTATGAAGCAATGGAGGACAGTCCTTCACTATCCAGGATGTAGGCAAATTCAAGGGAATAATGAACCAATCCGGATTGAGCGTGGAATATTCCAGGGCGATAGTCTGAGTCCGTTGTGGTTTTGTTTGGCCTTGAACCCTCTGAGTACAATATTGGAAGGTTCAGGGCTAGGCTATCGGTTGAGAAGAGATGGTCAGGTAATATCCCACCTCTTTTACATGGATGATCTGAAACTGTTTGCCCCCAGCAATTTGCAGCTGCTGGAGTTACTGAAGGTAACAGAAACTTTCAGTAACTCTATCAGGATGGAATTTGGTGTGGACAAATGTGCGGTCATGCATGTAAAACGAGGAGGGATTATGGAATCCGCGGGAATACAACTCACGGATTCTGTATACCTTAGATCTCTCTCCTCAACTGAGACATACAAATACCTGGGTATGTCAGAGGCGTTAGGTATCAGTGAGGCTGACATGAAACAATCATTGAAGGAACGCTACTTTGGCCGTCTGAAAAAAGTTCTAAAAAGTTTTTTGTCAGGCGGAAACAAAGTGCGGGCTTTTAATGCTTGGGTCATGCCAGTCTTGATATACTCCTTTGGTATACTCAGATGGACTCAGACCGAATTAGACGCCCTGGATAGAAAAGTTCGCTTACTGCTGACCGCAAACCGTATGCATCATCCACGATCATCGGTAATGAGGCTGTACATCCCACGAAAGTGTGGGGGTCGTGGATTTTTGAACGCTAAGACCCTGCATAATCGTGAGGTGTGCAGCCTCAGAGAATACTTCCTCCGTGCCGAAATGGGGATGCATCGGGATGTGGTCGCAGTGGACAAAGGACTCACCCCGCTCTCGTTGGCTAAACAGAACTGGCGCATACCTATTGTACTTGGAACCAACGACCGCAGGGAAGTATGGCAGAGCAAGGAGCTACATGGACGCTATTATCGGGCACTTCATGGGCCCGATGTAGACTTCCTAGCGTCCGTAGCCTGGCTACGTTTTGGTGACCTTTTTGGGGAAACCGAAGGTTTTGTTTGTGCAATTATGGACGAAGTTATTATGACGAACAACTACCGCAAATATATTGTCAAGGATGGTACGGTTGATATATGTCGGGCATGTCACCGTCCAGGAGAATCCATTAGACATATTATTTCTGGTTGTTCTCGTCTTGCTAACGGCGAGTACTTGCACAGACATAATCAAGTAGCCAGGATCATCCACCAGCAACTTGCTTTGAAATACAACCTTGTGGAATCTGAGGTGCCATACTATAGGTATATGCCCGACCCAGTTCTTGAAAATGGTCATATCACTTTGTACTGGGATCGTTCTATCATCACTGACAGGACTATTGTTGCCAATAAGCCTGATATAGTGGTGATAGATCGATTAGAGCGCCGCGCAATGATTGTCGATGTCACTGTTCCACATGATGAGAATCTCGTGAAAGCTGAAAAAGATAAAGAAATTAAATATCTTGACTTAGCACACGAGATTGTTGACATGTGGAACGTAGACACGGCAATCATTGTGCCGATAGTTGTTTCTGCCCATGGCCTAATGGCAAAGAGCCTCGACTATCATCTCAAGAGGCTCTCGTTAGGCGGCTGGGTCAAGGGCTTGATACAGAAAGCGGTACTTCTTGACACGGCACGTATTGTGAGGAGGTTCCTCTCTCTGGGGTCCTAACCACCGGTATCTTGGACCCTGTGCCCGATGCTGGTTGGTCACTATTTTTTATATTTTTAAAACATGTATTTTGATATATATTTTAAAAATGTAATTGATATGTTTATAGTTTGAATAAAGGGAATAATAATAATAATAATAAAAAACTGGCAACACACTTATCGAGCAGTCAAATTTTTTCCTATCAATATATATTTTATTTACAAAATTTATAAAAACTACTTACATATACATTATAACAATAGATAAATGAAATAAAAACCGATATGAACGATATAAAAGAAATAAGGTAACCGAAATCTGGAACAAAATAAATTAATTAGAAATGACAGCGAAATACATAATGACAGAAGACATATTGGAGATGAAAATTTTATAAAAATGATAATAACGGAATTGGATTGGAAATGCTGACTCGCAAAAAAGCCAGAGAATTACAAAATGCACGCCCACCACCCTCGGCCTCGTCGCTCAGCTCCGCCTCGCAGCCACCGGAACCCGCCTCAACAGTGAGTGCTGTGGTATTGGCCGCTGCAGTTGCGTCGAGCTCGAGCGACGAGTACTTTTCGCCGCCGACGTCACCAACACCTACGCGTCGGCGAGGAAGAGGCCGACCGCCGGCCAGCTTGGGACCTCGAGGCCAACCGGCCCCGAATAGGGTCCCCGCTGCCGATGGAAATGTGCCGCGCATGAGATGGACACAGTCCATTAACGAAAATGTGATGCGCGCGTACTATGGGGCAACAGAGGGGGGAACTAACCTCACAGCGTACCGAGATAGGATGCTCTCTCTGTTTCAGGTGCTTGAGCCAGCAATCAACGTTTCGGCCCAACGAGTGTCGGATCAAGTACGAGTCATTCAACGAAACCATAGGTTGGATGACATCGTGCTTGACAGGCTTCGTTCAGAAATACAATGTAGCCGTATTATACCAACCTCGTCGGAGACTGCAGTTCATTCGGAAGTCCTTATAGTGAACCCTCTGCAGCACAATAGGACCGATGAGGAAGATGATGATAGGGCTACAAATGTAAGTACCCAGTGCAATGAACAATTGAGGAACGCGTTGGAGGATGCGATTGGGAAGTATCGATCCATGACGCCAGAGCAAAGACCGCGTTTACCGCGTTTGCCTATGCACAAACGAAATAGAGCGCTAGTGTGTGCCCTGGATACGCTGTTACCTAGGTATTTAGATAACAGCGAAGACTTGTACGATACACATTCGATTTTGTATTGCGCTGCCGTAGCGGCATGTCGTGTAGCTCACGTTAAATTTGATATACCTGACGGAGCTGCACGACCTAAATTATCTGTACCGGCATGGCAATACAGAATCGAACGTCGTATTGACGAGGCCAGGGCACTCATTGGCAAGCTCATCTGCTTCAGGGGGGGCAATAATCACCCAAGGGTAATGCGCTTTGTGAAGCGAGCATTCTTGGGGACGGGTATAAGTCCTCAAGAATATGCATCACGAGTCACAGAGCGCATTGACTTCCTGAAGCAGAAAGTCTATGCATGGGCAAACCGTATCCGACGGTATAAGAAACGCGTGGAGCGATATACCCAGAATCGCATGTTCCAAAGTGACCAAAGGTGGGTATTTAGAGCCTGGGAGCGACCCGTTCAAAGTGTGAATGACGGGCCACCACCAGATGATGACGCCACGATTAAATTCTGGCGCAACATTTGGTCGGTGCCCGTCAATCACACTGAGGGCGATTGGATGCGGGAGGTTGAGCGAGTGTGCGAGCCAATACAGGACATGGGGGCCATAACTATAGACGCTCAAGATGTGGCCAGTGCAGTCCGTCCAATGCCAAACTGGAAATCTCCGGGGCCGGACGGACTGCACAATTTCTGGTTAAAATGGCTCCGAAGCTCGCACGCTTGCTTGGCGTCTCAATTCCAACAGTCCGTAGAACGTGGGTCGCTACCACAGTTCCTAACGACTGGTGTTACCCACCTGCTCCATAAATCAGGTAGCACCGCGGAACCCAAGAATTATAGGCCTATCACCTGTCTACCGACAGTCTATAAACTTCTTACATCCATTTTGAGAATAAAAATTAGTCAACACATTGATAATAACGCTATCATGTCTACTTCTCAAAATGGATGTAGGAATGGGTCCCGCGGTACTAAGGAGCTACTCCTCATTGATATGACTATCTGTCAACAAGTCCGCCGTAACCGAAAGAATCTGTCGACATGTTGGATAGATTATAAGAAGGCCTACGACTCCGTGCCACATACATGGCTCATGAGGGTGCTGAAGTTGTACAAAATAAATACAACCCTGTGCACCTTCTTGATGTCATGTATGGGGCAATGGAAGACAGTTCTTCGCTATCCGGGATGTCGCCAGATTCTGGGAGATGGTGAGGCAATTTTTATCAAGCGTGGTATATTTCAGGGTGACAGCCTCAGTCCATTGTGGTTTTGTTTAGCTTTGAACCCTCTTAGTAATCTACTAGAGGGGTCAGGGCTAGGCTATCGATTGCGGAGAGACGGTCAGGTTATTTCCCACTTGCTTTACATGGATGACTTAAAATTATTTTCTCGCACCAAGTTGCAACTGATGGAGTTACTGAAAGTGACTGAAACATTTAGTAACTCTATCAGGATGGAATTTGGTGTGGAAAAATGTGCAGTCATGCATGTGAACCAAGGGGAAATTATAGAATCCGAGGCAATTGAACTCTCGGATTCTGTGAGCCTTCGATCTCTGTCCTCAATCGAGACCTATAAATACTTGGGTATGTCGGAGGCGTTGGGCATCAATGAGGCTGACATGAGGCAGACGTTGAAGGAGCGCTTCTTCGGCCGCCTGAAAAAAGTATTAAAAAGTCTTTTATCAGGCGGTAACAAGGTGCGCGCCTTTAATGGCTGGGTCATGCCAGTTCTCATGTACTCCTTCGGCATACTCAAATGGACTCAAACAGAACTGGATGCCCTGGATAGGAGAGCCCGCACATTGCTGACTGCAAATCGGATGCATCACCCACGATCTTCAATAATGAGACTGTACATCCCGCGGAGATGTGGGGGTCGCGGCTTATTAAATACAAAGACCCTCCATAACCGTGAGGTGTGCAGTCTTAGGGAGTATTTTTTCCATACTCACGTGGGGATGCATCGAGATGTAGTGGCAGTGGACAGCGGGCTCACCCCGCTTGGTCTGGCAAAAGAGAACTGGCGCAAACCTGTAGTCATCAGTACCAATGACCGCAAGGAAATATGGCAGAGCAAGGAGCTGCATGGACGTTTTTATCGGGCCCTCCATGGTCCCGATGTAGATTTTCCAGCATCAGTATCCTGGTTACGTTTTGGAGACCTCTTTGGAGAAACCGAAGGTTTTGTCTGTGCGATTATGGACGAAGTTATCATGACGAACAATTACCGGAAATATATTGTTAAGGATGGTACGGTTGACATTTGTCGGGCATGCCACCGTCCGGGTGAATCCATCAGACATATTATTTCTGGTTGTTCTCGTCTTGCTAACGGCGAGTACTTGCACAGGCACAACCAAGTAGCCAGGGTTATACACCAGCAACTTGCGCTGAAATATAAACTTGTGGCCTTTGAGGTACCATACTACAAGTATATGCCCGACCCAGTTCTCGAAAATAGTCATATCACATTGTACTGGGACCGGTCTATCATCACTGATAGGACTATTGTCGCTAATAAGCCTGATATAGTGATGATAGACCGAGTAGAGCGCCGCGCAATGATTATTGATGTTACCATCCCGCATGATGAGAATCTCGTGAAAGCCGAGAAAGAGAAACAAATAAAGTATCTTGACTTGGCACACGAGATTGTCGACATGTGGGATGTTGACTCAGCAATCATTGTGCCGATAGTCGTTACGGTCAACGGCTTGATCGCCAAGAGCCTCGACCAACATCTTAAGAGGCTCTTGTTAGGCGGCTGGATCAAGGGCCTGATACAGAAAGTGGTTCTCCTTGACACGGCACGTATTGTCAGGAGGTTCCTCTCTCTGGAGCCCTAACCACCGGCAGCTTGGACCCTGTTCCCGATGCCGGTTGGTCACTATTTTTATATTTTTAAATATATGTTTTTATTTTTGTTTTATATATATATTTAAAAATGTAATAATATGTATACTAAGAAAATAAAGGAAATAATAATAAGTTTTTTATTTGATCAAAAGAAAAGTAACAGTATACCTTATAATCTATACAAACATTGTACACTGTAAATTTATATAAAGACAATAAAGACAATAAGGTTAACGATGACAACCGTACTAGTGTAAACTGTATCACGGCTGTCAGCGTCTTCCGGAAACGTTGTACAATTTGCATATTAACAGGCAATTTGACAGGTATACTTAAATAGGGATCGAATACTGTGTGCGCGCGTATATTGGAGTGGTGTACTGGTCTAATTGTAATAAATGTGCGGATGTGTAATGTTATGAACTGGTGTGATTGATAATATATCTGTGGATGTGTGATGTTATTGATTGTATATTTAATATGTGGGTATATTGGATGTGTGATGTTATTGTGTTGTAGTGTGTGTGCTTGTGTGTGTGTGTGTGTGTGTGTGCCATTATTTTATAAGGTCTTCCGTTTCCTGATACGTTAAATTTTGGAGCCACGCTGTAAGGTTTTTTTTACATTTATATGAAGACAGCGGATATATGGCGGTCAGTTTATTTATCCTGTTGTAAAGTCGAGCACTGCTAATATTTGATATGATTGCATGTGTTTTAACTTGCAACAATCAAGGGTTTAATATTTAAACATTGGAATTGATTATATTATTAATGTAAAATAAGTTGACATGACTCATTTAAAATTGCATTTTTTATGTTATTTACTTAAATATTTACACCTTGACATTTGACTTGACTCAGTTGAAATGACATATTTTTTTATGTTATTTACTTATATTTAATAACTTGAAATGATCTTGAACTAATTCATTTAAAATTTCATATTTTTTATGGTATTTTCTTATATTTAATATTATAAATATAAAGATAAAAACATTTTTATTCATGTAAAACCATATGCAGGCACTATAGTCAAGACAACACAATAGTCAGTTGACTTGACAATAGACTTTAGTTGCCGCGTTCTAAAATATTGATTCCTATGGAGAAGAACGGGCAAGAAACTCCATGGTTCATCATCATTTCGGCCGAATAAAATCCACTGCTGGACACAGGCCTCCCCTAAAGATCACCACAACGATCGATATGGATGTGTTGTGGGCTCATTGGGGGGTTTTGCCATAATCGCCACGCTTGGCAGGCGGGTTGGCGATCGCAGTTGAGTTGTTAATTAATCGAAGGACGCTGCTGCCCATCCTCCAGCTAATCCCTTAGTCGACTTTTACGACACCCACGGGAGGAGATGGGGTGGTGGTATTCTGAGCCGGCACCACACGGCAAGGAGGAAGAAATACACAGCTGCTTTAATCTGCCCTCCAGGTTTACCTTATCCCATGGTGAGATAACGACTACCCAAAGGGGTTTTAATTATTATTAAACTAAAACTCCGAACATTACTGTGTTTCAGCTGAAAATACTGGGCATAAGAGGCTCTATAACTATGGCCTGGTGTGACGACTACGAACTTGTTTTTTAATTTTTTATTTTTTTGGTGCCCAGTGGAAATTCTTCATAAACTTCCTTCGACCCGGGGGTATACGGGTATAAGGGTATGCCGGAGTCCTACCGGCTAAAACCACTGAGCGGTCATCTTCGGCACCTTTTTTTTTTATTGATCCGGTGGAAATACCTCATGTACTTCCTTCGCCCCGGGAAAGGGCGAAGGGGCATGCCGGACTCCTACCGGCTAAAACCACCGGAGTGATCATCGTCGGCACCGAAGGGAGGCTCCAGGAACTCGAAAGATCTCCATCTAGAGCCACCCATTGGCGCCACGCCTTTAGGCTATCTCGGAGGGGATGACTGTAAAGTGGTCATCCCCTCTAGTGGAGGGAAGGCGACTGTAAAGAGGCCACCCCCCCAGGCATCTCTCGAGGGGACATCTTCGGCACCTAAGGGAGGCTCCAGGTCCTCGTATGATCACACTAGAGCCGCCCACTGGTGCCACGCCTATAGGCACATCTCGGAGAGGGTGACTGTAAAGCGCAACCCCCGGGGGGATTGTAAAGGATCCCCCAAAGCGTTCCACGGCAGCGCGTGACCACATGCGTGCTACCGTGACGACTACGACCTAGCGTATGAAACGCTCGTCTTGCCACTAGGTGTTTAAAAAAAGGTACCTAGTAGAAGTGATTTATGAGTCCATGACAAAATATTGCACACTCACTTCAAATTCAAAACCTTGCAACGCTTCAAACCCGTCACAGTTGTATTTCTTAAGTCCATATCAAGTCCAGGCTCTCTAATCCTGATCTGGTCCACCAGCAAGGGATCCAGGATCTCAATGCCCATACTAGGTATGCCGGCAGCTAGCACCTGGACTGCCTTTTCCGTGGAAGATTTAAGGCACGCCTCGTCTGTTTCCCGGCATGGTGTTATGAAGGGCGCTGGAACATATTGAAAACGTAACGAAATTGATATATTAACACTTAAATTTTTTGGCATTGCCACACACAGGAATTCGAAGTGAACTTAAAGTCTTAAACTAACGGGCAACCTATGTCTGACGTACTTATTTACTTAGACGACCACGAACCCTGCGAAGTGTTCGAAAGTCAGGGATAAAAAACTAAAATATACACGACACGAATCCGCTTAAAAATGTTGTATTATAATAAACTTAGTTTGGTTTATAAATCCATATTAAACTTTCACCAAGTTTTAAAATTTCTGTACCGGAAGTATGTACCATACTGCGGTCTGCTTTCGTCTAATACTGAATGTTAAACGGTTTCTTAGAACTTTTTTTATTTCTTTATTCCGGTGGATATACATCATATAATTTCTCCGTCCAGGGGATGGGCGGAGGAGCTTTCAGCAGCCGGCCTTCTACCGGAGAGATATCTTGCCTGATAAGATCGACCACCACAGTCCACGCAGGGCACGCCTGGAGCATGTGCTGTGCGGTATCCTGGTCGCTATCATAGTGGTGCCACTGTGCCGTGACCTCGCATACTATCCTGTACAAATACGCATCGAAACAACCGGGACCGGTGAATAACTTTTTTTTTGCGAGTCACTCACTGTCTGCAACCGAATTTCACTTTAAAGGTTGAAAGGCAGACGCCGTTCTTTCCGTTTTTCTTTGTATTAAATCCATTTAGCACCCATTGCGATAGACCTTATACTTGTAGTTTCCATTTCATACAATAGTTTTATCATCATCATCATCATATCAGCCACAGGACGTCCACTGGTGAACAAAGGCCTCCCCCTTAGATTTCCACAACGAGCGGTTACTTGCCGCTCTCATCCAACGACTCCCAGCGACCTTCACCAAATCGTCTGTCCACCTCGTTGGAGGTCGTCCCACGCTGCGTTTTCCGGTGCGCGGTCTCCATTCGACAACCTTTGTGCCCCAACGCCCATCAGTTCTACGATCAATGTGCCCTGCCCATTGCCACTTCAGTTTACTAATCCTTTCAGCTATGTCGACAACTTTAGTTCTTCTACGGATCACCTCATTTCTGATTCGATCTCGTAGAGAAATACCAAGCATAGCTCTCTCCATAGCTCGCTGAGTGACCTTGTGCTTTCTTATGAGGCCCATTGTGAGTGACCACGTCTCTGTTCCATATATCATCACTTAAACTTAAAGACTTTCGTCTTGAGGCATTGCGGTATTGTTGACGAAAAGAAAATGTAACAAATCCAAACTTCTTTTTATGCTCTAATAGTAAGACGTCTCATTAATTAGCATTGATTTTCTTAAATAAATGATTGTAAAATTAATTTCAAATCTTTTTCACTAATCTGAAAAGGATATCACGGTATTACCTTAGATATCACAACGTAACTTTATCAATATTACAATCTAATTTATGAAAATCACGAACCTGCTAAAACGTGTCTAATAAACAATTACCGATAACACAATTTATTGACTTTCTATTTAATACTTCGATCTATGTTAGGGTTCCGTACGTCCGAATAAAAAAACGTCGGAACACTTATAGGACCACTCGTGTGTCTATATGTCCGCCTGTCACAGCCAATTTGTTCTGAATCTACTGGACTGATTTATTTAAAATTTGGTACACATGAATTTCTGCGGCCAAAACACGGAAGTGTAACGTAAATTAATTAATTTTAAATATGGCGATAGCTATTGGCGGCAAATTAGAAAATTTTAAAATCTATTTTGCAAACCTTACCGTGTAATATATCAAATGGTGGAGCTTATTATGAAGTTCTTAATTTATTTTTATTATTTTAGAATAAATGTTCTTGAAGTTATTAAAAAAAACACACTTCTTTCCGAAACTACTGAAACTAAAAAAAATCTATTTATTTTATTTATTTTTATTTTCTCTCCACAATAATAAAAAAGTTGCAACACAATACAATATATAGTACTATTCAAATTTATTGTGGGAAACTGGTTCCTAAGCTAGGCCGAAGCCTGTGTTTCAGGTCACCAGGCCTTCCATAAGTCCAGAAGTCCAATTTTGCTGTTTCATAAACTGTGCCATTTATTGTTTTTCCATTTTCTTCTTCTTCGTGTATGTGACTCTATCAAGTTGTTTCCTATTGTTAAAGTTCTCTTGATGAATACTCTCCAATACGTAGATATAACTTTATCAGGCCCCAATACTGGTTGATTTTGTCCTTTATAACCCAGTTATCATCTTGCACCCCATGAATGCCCACTTTCGCTGCAGACAACATCCTGATATAACAATAAACTCTCTGATCTAATAAAATGTGTATACTATGGCTTTGATACACCCAATATTTAGCATTTTGATAAATCGCCAATTTATCAAAATGCATTTTCATATCTTTGTTTTGCTTTATTATTATTTCATATCTTTATTAGTTCTTTGTTTATAGATTCCAGGAAAATCTATAAGAAGTCTATGGTGTTAAAATAGCAGGGTAAATCTCTATATATTATGCGTACAAACTTACATTTTCAGCTGGAATGTATGGGAGAACATGTTTTGCAACTATTATGTTAAGCTTGTTCTTTGGAGAAAATATTGGTACAAGACGGAATTCAACAAAAGACAATATATATAAGCAGTAAGTTCCCTCCATAATCTGGTATACCATACATACTTTAGTTAGCACAAACAAATTTAGATCAAATAAATGATTTTACAATAACAGTTTAAGTTTCAATTTAAAAAACATGGTTGATCGTACGGAACCCTCTACACGTGAGTTGAACTCCCACTTGTCTGGTTTTTTAATAAGTCTGAATATTTTTAACTTCTTAATACAGGGCCGGTTCTGATTATAATAACCACAATGATCTGTAGGTACGTACAAAAACCGCGTAAGTCAGTAAGGGCTCATTTAAAGGACCACTGACGACTGTTCACAATGAATGCCTCATCTTCTAGAATGTGTATTTTTTTAATACATAAATGAAACAATGTTTTTATGTTCAGCACTGTTTAGACACCATTCTAAATTTGACGTCACTCGCGATTGCATATAGAGTCCGTTCCACGAAAACAGTAGCTATCGAAACAAAATTTGACACTTGACAGGGCCATATTCAGGTGGTCAAGTGCTGTTTTTGTATTCGCATGCTAGAGAAATTGTTTATTAATTTGCTGTAGATACTTATAGTGTAGTTTACAATGCATAAGTTTGTAAAAAGTGCTAACCAGGATATTGTAGGCACGACTACAGCGCCGTGTCTAGGAGACTTCTTTCGTGAAACGGACTCTACTTAGTGGCTAGGTTATAAAATACAAAGCACCTATACACACGCTGCCAGAATTGTACCTTGTACCTTCCAACTTTCTTTCTGGCGATTACTCGCTGATGTTGGTCTCTTCCATGTATCAACAGGCACATCACTTATGTAGTCCTTTTTAGTTTGAAACACAAGAAGCACTAACTCATCATATCAGCCGGAAGGCGTCCACTGTTTAACAAAACCCTAGGGAAATTGTCAGTACTCACTTCTCTTGGCAGCGGGGTTGGTGAGTGCAAAACCACTGCTGTTCTACAAAAAGGAGCCTTTTACAACATCCACGGGAGGAGACGGAGTGGACACTACACGGACAATTCTAAATTTGATTATTTTAGGTGTGGTATATCTAGCAATGCAGTAAAATGTAAAGGCGCACTGAAGCTTGTGGTCAGGTTATGACCACAAGCTTCATTGCGCCTTCGTATTTGTGATTTTCATTAATACTTGGGTTCGGATAATTTTTAATCACCCTACAAAATCGGAACCTAGTAAAGTTTAAAGTTTAACCACTACTACTCGGCGATAGAATATCTGGCACTACGGTGGTACCTACTTGGCCAGAATCTTGCAATAAGAGACCTTAGTACTACAGTAGAGACTCCGATAGAATGCCACCATGAGTGCAGATTAAGTAAACATTAAAGACAATACGTCTAGCTCTGAGTTTCTTTCGGCATTTCTTCTCAGAGATTGTCGTAGAATCCATTGGCAGCTTGGTTGGCACACTGGCTTAGCGGTTGGCTTTCTAAGCTACGTGTCGCTTGTTCGATACCCGCACGGACAAGTATTTTTACGGTCTATAGATAGTTGTTTCGGGTATGTTTGTGTGTGCATATTAGATTTATATCTGTAAACTGTAGGCGTGATACGGAAGACATTCTGAATGAGGTAAAATAAACAATAGTTTAAAAAAACACGCTTTTATAGATGATAGAACTACATTTTTTAAAATAGTTTTCAATAAGTTTAAAATAACATTAGTGATTAACAAAAAAAAATTGTAAGATAGCGTGGGGTGCTTGATGTCAATAGTTATAAATATTTTTGTGAATATCTGTAAAAGTAGAAAGAAACAATTTATTCTTGCAGCAAATCGACGCACACACACACAGGGTAAAAATACAACAAAGGCATGACTAATTAAATGCTTAAATATGTACTTATTAACCAGACACTTAAATCTATATATAATAATTTAATCTATACATAAACAACAAAATTATACACGTGCTAGTAACACTGATTAGTATTAATTTATCATTTCGGCCGAATGAAATCCACTGCTGGACACAGGCCTCCCCCAAAGATCACCAACGACCGATATGGTGTATTGTGTGCTCATTGGGGGGTCTTGCCATAATCGCCACGCTTGGTAGACGGGTTGGCGATCGCAGTTGAGTTGTTAATGTACTCGAAGGACGCTGCTGCCCATCCTCCAGTTAATCCCTTAGTCGACTTTTACGAAACCCACGGGATGAAATGGGGTGGTGGCATTCTGAGCCGGCATTAATTTACTTCTTGCCAAAAGACTTAATTTTATTTTTTATGGTTGACATTGTTGACGACTAGAAATTACCAATACCGAAAGAGTATGGTTTTATCAAAGATTTAAATCTTTGGGTTTTGTTGTGACTAGAAAAGTGGGAATTGTGCGTCGTATTTGCGCAAGACATAGGTCGTTGCTCAGCGTAATGATGTGGCATTAGAACGAGCCAACAGCGCTGATTTTCAGGAACAGCCTCGGTGAGTGATGTAATGGCGTTAAGTAGTACGGTGTGTAATAGTGTTTGGTGGCGTTCTTCCGAGTCTACTACCAACGTCCCTCGGTGGAATAAACCAAGCCATATCACCATTTCGGCCGAATGAAGTCCACTGCTGGACACAGGCCTCCCCCAAAGATCACCACAACCACCGATATGGATGTGTTGTGGGCTCATTGGGGGGTTTTGCCATAATCGCCACGCTTGGCAGGCGGGTTGGCGATCGCAGTTGAGTTGTTAATGTACTCGAAGGACGCTGCTGCCCATCCTCCGGCTAATCCCTTAGTCGACTTTTACGACACCCATGGGAGGAGATGGGGTGGTGGCATTCTGAGCCGCCAGCACACGGCGTATATTTATATATATATATATATATATATATATATATATATATATATAATATAGTAATATGATTGTATGTTAAATGTATGGGATAAAAAATATTGTAAACACTGTGAAGCATATATATACCTATACATCAATCTCTGTCCTGCACATTATGACAAGTTGACAGACGAAAACATAAACAATGTCGCCAGTTGAGGCGGCCAATATATAAAATGCTGTGAATTGATGCATATATGTTACTATCGACTCTGTGGGTCAATTAAGCGACGGGTATTTGATGCCACATATTCTTGCACAGCCTCTTAACTCTGGGTCGTGCAGAAAAAAACAAAATATCAATAATATATTGTAAAGTAATTGTTTACAATAAATTTTGTATTTCTCTACGTCAATGGCTGGTGCAAGAGAGTTTTTACTCTATTGGCGAATTCCTTAAAAAATACTCTTCTCAATCATATCACTTTAGAAATGCATCACAAGTGTTGCTGATTGTTTTTCACAAAGACATTTATATGATTACAAATTGAAGTTTCTGCACTATGAGTTATAATAATATATGTGCTTACCTAACTATTAAGCTTGCTCCTACTGCAAATGTCATACATGGACACACACTAATTTTAATATTTCTCTTTTAATGCTTGTAACGATTTTATTATTGATAATGTTATTGACATGTGCTCTGATTTTAATTGTTTTAACTATTATTATGATTGTCATATTTTAAATTTAATTTCAGTACCTGTATTAATATGGTTATACTTACATTTCAATTTGCATGCTATTTTATCATGGCAAAATGTGTTTGCTCTACACTAGAATGTACCATCTTATTACCACATTTTATGCAAAGAATAAATGAATTGAATTGAATATGAAACTGACAATGTGATAATTAGTTGGTTTCTCAATACTATGTTATTTTAGGGATTGTAGAGCAATATATTGTGGAATGACAGGACTATTCAACACAGGAAACACAACCATCAACTTGTAAACGAAATGTAGCGTCATTATGAAAATACCAATGTAATAATAGGTACATAATAATATAATCACAATAAAATGATAAAGCACCCCATGCTTTTCTACAATATTTGTTTTTGTTTATCACTCTATTGTTATTTTAAACTTAATGAAAATTATTTTAATTTTTTTAGTTCGGTTATCTATAAAAGCGAGTTTTTTTTTTGTTTTTTTTTAACTATTATTTATTTTCTATTTTTTAGTGCGGCTAACTACAAAAGCGTTTTTTTTTGTTTTGCGCATGGCTGAATGTCTATGTTGCCTGTCCATAGTCTCAATAACTCCGGGTGGTAATTATTTAACCAAGCAACTTCTTTTCTACCTTTAAGTAAACTAATTCTCCCCCCATCACTGATACAATCATCTATAGAATGAGACACTATTCGAATATTATCGCACTCTTACCGCGGAAAATTGAATCGACATTTTATGGAGGTATCATTTTTTGTGCAAGTTTGTGTATGTCGATGAATTTATAATTGTTTCTGGGTATCAGAGATGAAAAAATCGCTAATCTTGAGGATCCTGGCAAGGATAATGGGACAAACTATTTAAATTATTGCATTGTCATCGTCGTTGATAATTGTGCGAAGTTTCAAATCAATCCGACGTTTTAAAGGGGATGAATATCGAGTTCTAAAATTCTGATACATAGACACATACCAAGCTAATAAAAGCGTGTTAATAATCAACGGCCGTCCATTTTCCATTTAATACTTACCTAAACAACATCCAGCCAGCCCAAAGAGCACCGCACTCGCTATCACCACAAACCCCTTCATTATAATGTTTAAAGTTACTGCAATAAAGATAGCACGACAAACGCGCGGACGCAGCGCTACACTTACAATATATACTGCTGATAACTGATAATAAATGAACCTTAATGTTTACAACCCTCACGTCTGCCTATAAAAAATGTAATGCTACACAGAACTAGTTGTGGCGCCACATTGCGCTCGTCAGCTCGAGACATTAGTTGTTTTTATACCCAGTAATTTCACTATATTTATCCGTGTGGTGTCCGGATTAAGAATATAGCACCATTCCATCTCCTCCCGTGGATGTCGTAAAAGGCGACTAAGGGAATCGTAAAACAGAGGGATGGGCAGCAGCGTCCCTTCTGTGAAACTGTAGCCATACTGCGCTCACCAACCCGCCTGCCAAGCGTGGTGAGTATTGGCAAATACCCCCCCACAATGATGACACTGTTGTGAAAATCTATGGGGGAGTTCAGCAGTGGACGTATAAATGGCCGATATTATTATATTTATTATTATTATAATTTCACTAGCTTCAGCCCTTCATACCGCAACACAGTAATGTCCAAAATTTCAATACTACTGCTTGGCGGCAAATATTTAGTACTGGGGTGGTACCTTTTTTATTTTTTATTGGTGCCCAGTGGAAATTCTTTATCAACTTCCTTCGCCCCGTGGAAGAGCAAAGGGGTACGCCGGACTCTTACTGGCTAAAACCACTGGAGCGGTCATCTTCGGCACCCAAGGGAGGCTCCAGGTCCTCGTATGATCACACTAGAGACCGCCCACTGGTGCCCAGAGGGTGACTGTAAAGTGGTCACCCCCTCGGGGGGATTGTAAGGGATCCCCCAAAGGGTTCCACGGCAGCGCGTGACCACATGCGCGCTACCATCTTCTCTTGGGTCGCTCGGTGTAGGCACGCAGATTCCCCAATATACGCACCCGCGAACCCAGTGGTCCCCCGCCTTATAGTAACAGCAGGGGGTTTCAGCCCCAATGAGTCAACAACCCACCCATATCGGTCGTTGTGGTGATCTTTGGGGGTGCCTGTGACAGTGGACTTAATTCGGCTGAAATGATGATGATGATAAATAATCTGCATGAACTAAGATAATTTCTAGGCTTGACTGGGTGTTTCATAATTAAAAACTACGCCATATTAACAAGGTAATTGACCGAACTATTAAAAAAGAATGTGACTTGGACTTGCGGTAGTATTTCAGACCAAGCTTTCAATCACATAAAAACTTTACTGACGCAACGTGCCTAAAGGTGTTAATCAGTGGCTCTAGTGCGATCTTGCGAGGACCCGGAGTGCTCCTTGAACGCTAAAGATGACCGCTAACTTATAAAAAAAAAGACGTTGACACATAGAGATTAGGCTCACGTGCTGGGTTAACAAGAATGGTGCGGCCCATTGCCTAGCGGACACCGCACCCCTGACAGTAAGTAAGCGGAAGAAACATCTTGAGGTTTTTGCAGGTTAGAGTCCGGAATGACCTCTTCGTCCTTCCCAATAGGAAAGTCCGTGTGAATTTCATCATAACAAAAGGGGAGGAGGGGGGTTAGGGTATTAGGACCAACTAACCAAGACCGTGTAACTCACATGACTAGTAAGTGTTACACAGCTAGCAGTTAAGTCTCCAGTCCACTAACTGTTTGTTCTATCTTGTAGCTATCACAGATTGTATTTTTCCAAAGTTAATTTTACATTTACCTAGTGTCGCTTAAATAAATTTCGCTTTAATAAACCTCTAATGTGCGTGTCGTAAAAGGCGACTATGGGATTAGCCGGAGGATGGGCAGCATCGTCCTTCGAGTATATTTATAACTCAACTGCGATCGCAAAATCGCCTTCCCCCAATGAGCACACAACATAAACCCATACATATGGCATACATTGTGGCAATCTTTTGGGGAGGCTTCTGTCCAGCAGTGGACGTTTTACGGCTGAAATGGTGATGTATCAACACAAAATGATCATTCTGTTTTTGTCTGTGTGTATTGTTTATAATACCTATCCATTTTCATTTCCTTATCTTGCTTTACACACACTTATGTAAATGTAAATTCATACATTCATGGTGCGTGAAATCTTCTCGGAATTACATATTGAGAAACATATCAATATAAGGAAACTATTTTCTTCCAACCTAAAAAAATAATACCAGAATATGTGACTGCGCGTGAGCTGATCATCTCTTTATCCTGTATCTTAGATTAAAAGTACTGTTTGTACATGTTTCAATAAATTAAAATGTGCATCTATCTGCATATATTGCCGTGTGGTGCCGGCTCAGGATACCACCACCCCATCTCCTCTCGTGGGTGTCGTAAAAGTCGACTAAGAGATTAGCCGGAGGATGGGCAGCAGCGTCCTTCGAGTAAATTAACAACTCAACTGTGATCGCCAACCCGTCCGCCAAGCGTGGCGTTTATCGCAAAACCCCCCAATGAGCCCACAACACACCCATATCGGTCATTATGGTGATTTTTGGGGGAGGCCTGTGTCCAGCAGTGGACTTCATTCTGCCCTGAGAAGATAAATAGATAGCGCGATCTAAGTGAGCAGGGCCTCCTGCTCTGATCGACGAGGTAACTAATATTGAAAGCCTTTTATAGACACACACGTGACACACGGCACCCGTGAACGGTTCCTTGACGGTTCTCGTTCAGATTGCAGACGCGTGAATGACCACACTATCCACCACCACAGTCTCCTTGGTCGATCCTCGTCGCTTTGCATCTGCAAATGTGATATTACTGATATTACATCTATACAAATGAAATAAAAATCAGTGTCTGTTTGTAATGACGAAATAACAGCTTTTTACTAAATGCATATGAAAGTATATAAGGTACATATAACATAAAACCTTTTTTTTTATCTGTCTGTCTGTTTATTCCAGCTAATCTCCGAAACGGCGGGACTGATTTTGACGGGATTTTCACTGGTAGATAGCTGATGTTATAAGGAGTAACTAAGTCTACTTTTATTTCAGAAAAAGTAGTTCTTTTTCCTGATTTGATTTATTCCGCGCACAAAATTAAAATCCATTAAATCCAGTTATTTTGTCATTACAAACAGATAATCAATTTTATTTATTTGTATGTATACACAATCCAATTTATTTTATATTAAACGGCGGGTGAAACCCCGGGGCATGGCTTGTCTAATACATGCAATCAATCATCAAATCAAACTCTAAGTCAACAATTAAGGTGCTCGGTTCAGAAAAGTCGATTCCATTGAGAAGAACCGGCAAGAATATCCATGGACAACTCTTGAAAAAGTGCAGTTACAATTTTTATTATTACTATATTAACTGTCGATTTAGGTATTTGACAACAAAGTAGACTTGTGTTGCGAAATAACAATACAATTATATAAAACACACGATTGTCCCTATAATAAACAAAGGGAAATTGGAGTGGTGTCTCTTACGTCGGGGGTGCGGGACTCACATTCACTGCAACCCTGGTAGGTCTTGACGCACCGCTCTTTCAGGCGGACGTCTCCATGTGCAGCCTCGCCAGTTGCACAATTCTCTAGAGTAGGTTTATGAGATTACAGGGGCCGCAGCTGCGCAGATTTGGGAATGTGTGAGCTGAGTGCTCATACCAAGCGACCTCCGAGAAGACGTGTGCGCAGCATAGTGCACATCGAGGCTTGGGGAGATTCTTTACAATCCTCCCCTCTAGTATGATCTTACGAGGAACTGGACCGCTCCAGTGGTTTTAGCCGGTAGGAGTCCAACATGCCCCTACCCCGGAGCAAAGAAAGTTCATGATAAAATGACAGGAGACCAATAAAATAAAAAAGGTATATGAGCTTATCATATCAGCCACAGGACGTCCACTGCTGAACAAAGGCCTCCCCCTTAGATTTCCACAACGAGCGGTCACATGCCGCTCTCATCCAACGACTCCCAGCGACCTTCACCAGGTCGTCTGTCCACCTCGTTGGAGGTCGTCCCACGCTAGGTTTTCCGGCGCGCGGCCTCCATTCGAGAACCTTTGTGCCCCAACGGCCATCGGTTCTACGAGCAATGTGCCCTGCCCTTTGCCACTTCAGTTTACTAATCCTTTCAGCTATGTCGACAATATAAGCTTTGCTTTGATGTAACTAGATTCCTATCGCACTTATTTCGGAACCCGCTTTCCAGAACTATGCTTTAACGTGTTGCAAATTGATTAACTCATATCAGCCAAAGGACGTTCACTGATGAACAAAGGCCTCCCCCACATATGACACGGCTTCATACCGAGGGTCATGTGTGTGTTGGCAGGTGGGTTAGTACCCCGAGGGGGTGACCGCTTTACAGTCACCCTCTCAGGGATGTGCCTATAGGCGTGGCACCAGTGGGCGACTCTAGTGTGATCATACGAGGACCTGGAGCCTCCCTTAGGTGCCGAAGATGACCGCCCCAGTGGTTTTAGCCGGTATGAGTCCGGCATACCCCTTCGCCCTTCCTGGGGCGAAGAAAGTTCCATAAAGAATTTGACTGAAACCAACAAAAAAAAAATAGTTGCGTTAGTAAGCGCAGTGTCGCTGCTGTTCCTCAGAAGGGACGCTGCTACCCATCCCTCTGCCTTAGAGTCCCTTAGTCACCGTTTAAGACATCCACGGGAGAAGATGGAGTGGTCTATATCAATCTAGACACCCCATAGAAATACGGATACCGCAATAAAATAAATTTATCAATTAATATGATCAAGCCAACAAAAAAAAGATTCCTTAATGTCAAGATCCCAGGTCATAAGGTAACGTTGACCCAGGAAGCCATTTGTACCCTATAACATGATAATTCCGTGTATCGTGCATCGACGCCAACGAAATATAAACCTTTTTATGGTAATAAGATTCGGCATTTCCTGTAGAGGCAAAACTGTCATCACTCGAGCTTTATGAAGCCCTTTGTTTGCCTTCTAGTTATTTATTTATTTATTTTCTTCTCGTTATTATAATGCGGGTGGCACGTGGTACATCAGGGTGATGAAGAAAAAGTACTACAATATACATTTCAGGTACTAATAAACTTTTTTACATAAGTTTGGTCAGTGATATGTACGTTTATACTTGTAAACGTGAAATTTGAACTTGATTTCTCAATGTTGTTTCAATGCAAGGAGAAAGGTGTGTGTTTAATTCAAATATGAAAAAGAACTGTATAATTATATTATATGTATCAAATTTTTTACTGATTTACTCTAGTTAATCAGTTAAATATTTGAATATGTAACTGAGAAAATTCTTTTTTTTTTTTTTTTTTAAAAACGTTGCCCCACACTATATTAGTTAGTATAGTATTATTTAAGTTTAAGGATATTTATTTGTGTGCACCATAGACTACCCCATATCTTGGCTAGTATTTTTTTTTTCCATCCTAAGGTTGCCTGGAAGAAATCGCCGTGTGCGATAAGGCCGCCCATTGTACTCTATATTCAAAGTGTTACTTTTTATTTTACTTTTTAATAACTGGTGTACAATAAAGAATATAATAAATAAATAAATAGAATTTCTCCTGTGTCGTGGGTGCGTTTACAGACATGAATTCCACATACAATACACCCAGACCCGGAACAACTACCTGCAGATCATACAAATATTTGTTCCGTGCGGGAATCGAACCCACGACCCGGAGCGCAGCAGCCGACTGTACGTTACTTGCAAAAAAATATCAGCCCTTGCATAAATAGTGGAACTATTATTGATTTCATGTTGATGAACATGTTAAAGTTATTATTGGAACTGGAAACGGGATATTTACCATGTGATTTATTTCTTTTGAGTTCCCGATATTTCGGCGCTGTTGCAAGCGCCATGTTCACGGATAAACAGTTTATACGTGATAAAAACATGGTAAATATCCCGTTTCCAGTTCTAATAATAGTGTCAATGACCATGTCAGTTTAAACACTTAAATGTTAATGTTATTCCAATTGTGTATCAAGCTGCAAGCATAATGTCTGTAATTTAAGACATTTCTGTTCTTCTAGCATTAGGTAGAGTGTTTACAGATATGATTTTACACAATCGGCAGAGTCGCCTCACGATGTCGGTCGACTACACGCGGGTGTAAAACTAATCACCGATATATTAGAAACCTGGGAGAACTCACTGATTGCTATTGGTATCTTCTGTGATGTTTCAAGGCTTTTAATTGCGTTGTTCGTAATACGGTTAAGTATAAACTACATACACTTGTATACGGCGTTACTCTCGTGCATATTTCCGGTATTCCTAACTAGTATTTTACTCAACTGGAGTCCTCGTGAGTTCTTCGCTGATAGAACAAGTGTTCTCTTCGTGATAGCTGATGGAACAAGATACAACTAAACGCTTCCTTGCAGGATATGGAATTAACACGTTAATATTGTTTGCGTTAACCTCGGGTCCGTCCTAATGTTATGCCCGCTCCACATTCACCGAACCGGCTTGAAAGTAGGATTACCATAACAAAAATGAAATTAAATACACATATTGTTACGTGGGTACTACAATTGTGTTGGTTGTTGAAATTAAACTAACCCAGCAACCCTACTTGAAGGTGAATTTAAACGGTTTGTTTGGGAGTTTGGGAGTAATCGTCCGGCATGCTCATCCATCTTCCCCAGGGCTAAGGATGTCCCCACTAAAAAAGGTCCAACCTGATATACTCTTACCATCGCCTGTTAGGAGAAATCCACAAACCAAAAAGCAAATTAAATTTTCCTGTAGGTAACAAATCTACAGGAAAATTGAATATACTTTTCGCTTTAAACAATAAGCAATATTGTATATTTAATAAGTTAAGGAAACGTTTAAATGTCATCACTATCCCGCACACTAGGCATATCAAAGTCTTATAATATTATAAATAAATATGCATAACACAAAAATACAAATGTGGTCGTCAGTAAAAAAAGACACGCATATTAGACTAAATACATAAATATACACGTTCAAACGAAAGTTTGTTTTGCGGTCATTTTCGATAATTTGTTGATATGAAAACTACATTTAACGTATGTCCATATAATAACTGATTGACAATTAATAATCATACTACAATGTGACGTCATTCCATCTCACCACTTTTATATACCTTCCAATAAGCAAGAGTCAAAGAGAGTTAACTGAAAAGGCTCCGTACCTTTCTTTATTATTGGTCGCGCGGTGAAATTACATCATGTACGTCATCTTTGGCACCGAAGGGAGCCCCCCAGCTCCTCGTACGATAATACTAGAGCCGCCTACCGCTGCCACGGCCTTAGGCACATCTCGGAGGAGATAACTGTGAAGCAGTCACTCCCTCTAGCGGGGAGGGGACTGCAAAAAGTCGCATATATTAGGGCGAGAAAGGATGCTCTGTAGCAACAGTGTAGCAGCAGCTCTGTAGCAGCAGTGATAGCACACTGCAGAGACTGCCCGTAGGTTGCTGCCCCAGTTACTATATGGACATACGTTAAATGTAGTTAGCACACGTTGGAGGAGTGCCCAGCTTGGGCAACGCAGTGCCGTGACCTCATTGCGGCGGCCGAAGGGGGTGACCTTTCGCATCCGGCCGTGGTTCAGTCCATCGTCTGGAGCGAGAGCGAGTAGAATAGGCAGCAGACCGGGGACGGGAGGAGTCCACCTCTGATCCCCACTGCAGGAACGACGCCGGGCATGGGTGCCATGGGAAGGCGCTGCTAAATAATCTCCGGCCACCATAAGGAGCGACCTGTCGGCGACGAACTAGGGGTGGCCCGTCACCCGAACAGAAACAGGCCCGAGATGGCAGCGCGTGTGTTTCGCGCACGTCTCTTTGTACGATAGGTACGGCCAGCAAGATCGCTCAGAGCGATACCTGCCGGGGGCGCGGTTTAATGCAGGTAAAGCGTACACCTCACCCCCGGCTGGAGGCAAGAGGAAGGACACCGTGGGGTTTGAGTCCAGTATGCCCCTCCGTCCTTCCCAAGGCGGAGGAAGTCCATGAGGATTTCCCCACGATAAAAAAGGCATATATTAAGGGGGATTGTAAAGGATTCTCCCGAAGCTGCGCTGTGCACTGTGCTGCGCTCAGTATCTTCCCGGGTGCATTCGGTATGAGCACGCAGATTCCCCAATCTGCGCAGTCCCAACCCTCGAAGCCCTCCACCATTTAATAACGACAGGGGCTCAGGCGTGTTGACACAGGTGCTTGCCCCGGCGGCGTATCCTCCTTCTCCGAGCGGGATCGGCCCTCTCCCGATTCCACTCTGTGTTCTCCTTCGACGCTCATGGACCACATCGTAGGTGAGGTTCCATAAGAGGCGACCAAAAACCCACCTCAACGGAACCCCGCACGTTATCTTCCTGCGCTTTACGCTACCATCCCTGCCTACGTAGCGTGCCTATCGCGTCAATATGCTCTGTAGGTAAGAGAGGCACCGATGATGGGCTAGCGCCTCCCCAATCGCGCCCTGTGTTCTTTATATCTGCCTGTAATCTATCATATCTATGATAAACTCAAGAGAGCTTCATCTGAAAAATACTTTTTCCTGGTGGTACTGGCTAAGTAAGTACCACCACAGTGCCAGACATTCTGCCGCCAAGCAGTATTGTTCAAACTTTGAACATTACTAACCTGTATTCCGGTTTGAACGGCACTGTAGCTAGTGAAATATAATATAGCTTAAGAGACTAAAACTAATGTCGGGAGGTGCCTACCGCAGTGTGGTGCCACGCTGGACTAGCCCCGAGTACCATTACTGTTGCTGTGGGCAGACGTGACCCTTACCACCAGGCGAATAACATGCTAGTCGAGTCATCATAATTTCGGCCCAATAAAGTCCACTGCTAGACACAGGCCTCCCCCAAAGATCACAACGACTGATATGGGTGGGTTGTGTGCTCCTTGGAGGGTCTGCCATAATCGACACGCTTGGCAGGCGGGTTGGCGATTGCAGTTGAGATGTACCCGAAGGATGCTGCTGCCCATCCTCCGGCTAATCCCATTGTCGCCTTTTACGACACCCACGGGATGAGATGGGTTGCGAAGCGAAAGGCCCCTCCCCGATCTGAGCATGAAAATGTATAACCAACGAAGCAACAGTTGCTGAGGCAGCATCTCGGTGGTGCTCCGGTATCGGTTTAAGCGTATATTAGGGCTATTATATATTGCTGGAAAACGAGCTAGGAAGCAGGATCTGACATGTGATAGGACACGTAGAAAGCCAAATGCTTAGCCACTGCGCAAACCGTACCGTCAATTACGACACAATTGTGGAAATCTAAGGGGAGACTTTTGTTCAGCAGTGGACATACCTTGGCTGATATGATGACGGTGACATTTTGTATGACGACACTACACCCCGGTGTTTGGAGAACCAAATTATGTGCTTATTTTGAGCATGTGATAGCTCACTGCTTCCAAGAAATATCGAAACAAACAAATCGTTTTGCAATTAACTACGGACCTCTGAAATTACGGATCTTTCCCCAACCCATTTCCTCCGCATTCTGAACAAGGTTAAGGTTCAATTATTACCAGTTGTCAGCAGTATATATTGCATGTGCAGCGCTGTGTCTGCACAGTGTCGTGCTATCTCTGGTTGAGTGAGTTTAATAAACATTAAAATGAAGGGGTTTGTGGTGTTCGTTTGTGCGGTGCTCTGCGGGCTGGCTGAATGTAATTTAGGTAAGTTTTTTTAGTAGATCAGATGGAAGATGTTTTTTTTCTTAACATATATTCAATTATTTATTTAGTAAATAGGTCATAACTAGGGAATTCGATCCCGGCCCTTATCTATAGTTTTGAGATTTCGGGATCATGCTCAGTTAATCCCGGAATTATTTCAGTATAGAGGGTTAGAAATAAAAAATAAGAAAATCTTACAGAAATAATCTCTTTTTAATTCGACGAAATTCAACGTATTTTACGGTGTATACCTTTTTTTATTGGTGCCCAGTGGTAATTCTTCATGAACTTCCTTCGCCCCGGGGAAGGGCGAAGGGGTATGCCGGACTCCTACCGGCTAAAACCACTGGAGCGGTCATATTGGGCACATAAGGGAGGCTACAGGTCCTCGTATGATCACACTAGAGCCACCTACTGGTGCCACGCCTATAGGCACATCTCGGAGAGGGTGACTAAAGCGGTCACCTCCCCAGCGGGATTGTAAAGATTCCCCCAAAACGTCCCATGGCAGCGCGTGATCACATGCACCGTCTTCTCTTGGGCCGCTCGGTGTAGGCATGCAGATCCCCAATCTACGCACCCACGAACGCAGAGGTCGCCCGCCTTATAGCAATGGCAGGGGGTTTCAGGCGTATGAGAATTAGGCGCCAGGGCGATTGTTAACCCGGCGACGTCTCCTCCTTCTTCGAGCGGGGTCGGCCCTCCCGATCCCGCTCTGCGGTCTCCTTCTTGAGCATGACGCTCTCACAGAAGCAGACCACTGCATTCCTGTTTTCGTGCTCTGCCAACATAGCCGACACTACTGCTGGCAGAGAGAGATCTTGCCCGATCCGATCGACCAGGACCCGCCACTCGGCGGCCCTCACATGGCACGCCTCGAGCGTGTGCTGTGCGGTGTCCTGGTCGCTATCACAATGGTGGCATTGTGCCGTGGCCTCGCGTCCTATCCTGTGCAGGTACGCGCCGAAACAACCGTGCCCGGTGAGCACCTGCGTCAGGCGGTAGGTGACGCGCTCGCTCCTCCTGAGCCAGGCTCCAAAGAACGGCAGGACGGCCTCCACGACGCGCTTTGCGACCGAGCTACTGCTTTCTTTCTGATTGCACTGGCACTGAGTTTTTTCATCACGCAGTCTAATTTCCAACGGCATTTAAATTAAGTCTACTCTGACGATTGAAAAAAAAAACTAGATAACTACATCAGTTGGCTTTAACCTCTTAAAATTGTTAAAATCTATAAAATACTTTGAATTACTGTGCTAAATTGTGACTGTGCAAAACTTTTATTGCTACTATAAGGATTTTATTCCCTTTTCAACATGTTCCAGCGCCCTTCATAACACCATGCCGGGAAACAGACACCGCGTGCCTTATATCATCCGCGCAGATGGCAGTGCCGGTGCTAGCTGCCGGCGTACCAAGTATGGGCATCGCGATCCTGGATCCCATGCATGTGGACCGCGTCAGGACCAGCCAGGCTGGACTCGATATGGACTTCAGAAACACGACTGTGACGGGTTTGAAGAATTGCAAGATTTTGAATCTGAAGTGAGTGTGCGATATTTTGTCTTATACAATCTCATCTCTCCAAGAGTAATGTTTCCAGGCTGCATGACTAGGGGTTTCCACGAACGCGCGGTTGCTACATCATCATCATCGTATCCGCCAAAGGACGTCCACTGTTTACCAAAGTCCTCTCGCATAGACTTCCAGAATTGTGTTAACATTTGGAGGAAATTTACCAGTACTCACCACGCTTGGCAGACCGTTTGGTGAGCGCAATAGGGCTACCGTTCCACAGAGGACACTGCAGCCCAGCTCTCTGGCTTAGAGTCCCAGTTAGTCGTGCCAAAATGACGAATCGACAATTGCCGAAATCTACGGAGGAGGCCTTTATTCAGCAGTGGACTACTTATGGCAGATATGATGAGGATGATGAAGCAGAGTAGTGTACGACCCATAGAGCTATCAGGCTGTCAGGCGTACAGCGCTGCAGAACCAAACTTCACGGTCTGCAGTGCAGAGTGGCTATACGGATCGCATGGGCATACATGACAATACCCTACGTGGCGGCTACATTCCTGACGCGCTTTTCGCCTTTCAACATCGTGGCGGAGACGGATGCGTGAATTTATGGTCAGCAACACTCCTTCCGTCAAAGCGGCGAAAGCGTGCCTCTAGGGCCGGTCGACAGGCTGATGCGCCTGGCTCTACGGCGCACTTGAGATGTGGTGAAATCGCCTAAGGTTGCAGTTCGCAACCAACCGCGTCGCCAAGGCCATCCTGCTGCTCTTCGCGACGCAATAAGTAATTGCGTCGCGTCATACACATACCACCTATTACTTGCTGAAGGCCTGTTTGCCCCTCGTTAGACCCGGGTCGACGTCGCCCACTCGCGGGCCACGCGTTTACCTCGGTCGGGCGGTTTTGCATACAAACTAGTGCGACATTAAATCTGCCTTTACGGAGCGCGATGCCATGTATAAAGGACCTTTATGATGACCACTGACCTGAGACGTCAAATCTAAGTTATTGACAGGCCATAAGCATATACAATAGCATACTAGAAGATGCTGTTGGACATCCTCTTGATACACGGGTCACACAGATCAAACTTACAGTTCTAATAACATTATCTCATGCTCAATTCCAGACGGCAAGGGCATCAGACGTACCTGGACCTCAAGTGTTCGGTGACGATGGTCGGAGACTACACCCTCGGAGGCCAGCTACTCATCATGCCCATCGAAGGCAACGGCAAATATACCATAAAAATCCGTGAGTATTCCCATAGAGCTATTTATACAAATAATGTAAAAACGTTATTTATAAGGTAAGGCGAGGGTTACCTGACGCTCGGGATTCGTCTGGATTCTCCCAAAATGTCATATGATAGCCAGACTCCCGAAAAATAGTTCCTTGCAAAGAATAGACCACCCGTGGGTGTTGAAAAAGGCGACTAAGACTTGATATCGAGAGGATGGGCAGCCGCATCCTTCCATGCGCTACTAACAACATATTGCGGTTACCAACCCGCCTGCCAAACGTTGTTATACATGACCGCTCATTGTACTGATCATTGAGAGGTCGATTCTACAGTGACGTGGGGCAGACGTGTGTGCCTTTGTGTGTGTTTGTTTGTCTTTGCGTGCCTGTGTGTGCGTGTACGTTAACGCCAGGAATGACAGAACATGACATCGTTCATTTGAAAAGTGCGCTAATACACTTTCAAAACTCCTCCTGGTTGCACATATTAACACTAAAGTGCTTACAATTGTGGCAGTCAAAATAGTTATTTATTTTATTTCGGGTACGATGTTCATTCTGTGCTACAAAGAAATAGGCAGCAGTGCAGCACATAACTAAAAGAAGTATCTTGATCTATTTCCCAGGTGACATCGTCGTCAAGATTGTGTTCCACGTGGGCGAGGAGACGAGGGCCGGTGATAAGTACTTGACAGTGAAGAAATGGAAGCACACCGCTGAGGTGCAGACGGGGGCGCACTTCCAGTTTGAGAACCTGTTCAACGGGAACAAGCAGCTTTGTAAGTGTACATTTAGTTCTTCTATATATATAAAACAGGTTCTGTGGTTTTTAGAGTTTCTTGGTTTGGGATTAGAAACATTATACAGTTTCGTAAACTCAGTATTCATATTTTCTCTCTCATATCTAAAACCCAAAATTGACAAAATACACGCACTTATCGTCTCACTATATATTTTGGTGTGGTGTAGAACTTGGCTTTTCACTACCGTGCTTAATTTTACGAAACTACACATTACGCAAACAAATTAATTTTCTTTACTTTCCAGCTGACGCGGTGCTCCAGTTCGCGAACGAGAACTGGCGGGACATCTTCCAGGAGGTGGCGCCCCCCATAGTCAAGGCCATTGTCTCCAAGATCGTGGATGAGTCCACCAAGCTGTTCGACAAAGTGCCAATCAAAGACCTTGTTATAGAATAGTGTGTTAAAGTTGAATGTAGTTGTCAATTATATGGATTGTTATGTTATTGATTGAAGTTTTTTCTCAGAGATTGGTGCTGATTTGTTCTGGGATATTATAAGTTCGGATCAACTCTCTTTAGCGGTCGGAAACCCTATCTTACGCAGCTCTAAACTCGGCTGGCTCGTTGCAGGCTCTATGTCTATACAACCATTTATTTATTCTTTATTGTAGACAAGTATTTTAATTTAAACAATAAATAGAAACTTTTATGTACAAAGGCGAGCCTAACTCAGAATTGAGTTTTCTACCAGCAAAACCTTTGAGTGTTAGAGAGATTGTGTCATATAAGAGGGCGAGGGGGCATTCGACGATTGACCTTTCTTGAAGTAACTAACTGGACAGTTTGTCCCAGGTAAACATAATCGTCAACAACTTAGAGTGAAGTCTCCGATCTACACTGAAGTTGGTAATGTATCTTAATAAGTTAAAGTGTAAGTAAAAATGTTTAATGAACAATGTAATGTAATCAACACAATGTTTAAAGTTTCAACACTACTGCTTGGTGGCAGAATATTTGGCACTACGGGGGCTACTTATTTCTGACCACTTGTGCTAATCGTTATCGATTCAGACTATAGAAGAAATAATAATAATTATTATTATCTACATGTCTTTCTATTCACGGATTAATAGCCTCTGCAAAGAGGAAATCTTTTGAAAGGCTTACGCTTGTCCTAAGCCTATCAAAAGATTTCCTCTTTGCAAAGGCTATTAACTGCTACGTTGGTCCAACGCGCAGAGGTCTTTTAGAGAATTTTAATCTAAAATGCAATTGGACACTAACCAAAGACTTTCCATCATCATTATGTCAGCCAATAATAGTTCGTCCACTGCTGTAAACAAGGCCTCTCATGGGAGAGGAGGAAGAGAAACCTATGGAGGTTTCTACAACCGGTTATGCCATGTATAGTCATTTTGGGGGGATTTTTCAGTACTTACTAAGCTACTACGCGTGGCAGGCGGGTTGTTGAGCGCAGAATGACTATTGTTGAGACGAAGAGACGCTGCTGCCCATTTCTCGGGTTTAGAGTACCGTAGTTGCGTTTTACGACATCCATGGGAGGAGATGGAGCGGTGCTGTATTCTTAAATCATACACCACACGGAATGGCTGCACTATAAAACGAATTCATGGATTATCCCCGGTGGTATAGAACTATTGTATGAGATGAAAATTATAACTATGAGGTCTTTTGCAATGGGAATGGAGTGAAAACATAAAGAAAAACGGGAACCACGGCGTCTGCCTTTCAACCTATAAAGTGGAATTCTGTTGAAGACGGTAACTCGCCGCTCACCAGATAGGCCCACTAAATGACCACCACAACAGGTGACAGGAAGCAACACCAGAGCGGTACCAGTGTCATCATCGCGCCTCTCTAAGACTCGGAGCGGGTTTGCCCGTTATTACACCTATAGACACCTCCACACCCGAGCATATAAGTCTCGCGGCCCCCCTCTGATTGGCTAACTAAGGGAAGCTAGAGTAGCGTCCCGTGGGCACTCATGGGGTGGTCCCTCCAGCCAGTCAATAACAGCAATTCCGAAACGAGGCCCAGACTGACTCTCTCGAGCATTTGGGTAAGCAGTGTCGCCACTCTCATACAGCTCGCCACAAGCTGCCTTGCGTTTTGTGAACTTCTATGATGTACTTTTTTTTTATCAAAAGGGTGAAGATTCTGCTTCAATCCGCCCTCCGGGACTGCGTTACTCTCTGGTGAGATAACGACAGCCCCAGAGGGTGTTATTATTAAAGATGAAGAAAACAGGCTGAGGTGCGACCTAAGCTATATTTTGCGATCCGCAGTCAACGACTCGTCTACTCAAGCTGCCTTCAGTCCTTATAAGGACATTCACTTTCAGCTTGCTGATAAATAATATTTCTATGATTATGGATATTTGTGATTATTTGCAGGACCCATTGTCATGAATGCTTGGAAAACATCAGAAAAAACTTCAATCAATAACATAAGAATCCATATAATTGACAACTACATACAACTTTAACACACTACTCTATAACAAGGTCTTTGATTGGCACGTTGTCGAACAGCTTGGTGGACTCTTCCACGAGCTTGGAGACGATGGCTTCGACTATGGGGGGCGCCACCTCCTGGAAGATGTCCCGCCAGTTCTCGTTCGCGAACTGGAGCACCGCGTCAGCTGGAAAGTAAAGAAAATTAATTTGTTTGCATATTGTGACGTAGTTTCGTAAAATTCTGCGTGCACGGCAGTGGAAAGCTAAGTTCTACACCACACCAAAATATACAGGGCGTCCCACGGCGATGCCACACGGAGGGAAAGTACCTTAAATATTAAAGATAGGATATTTTACTGAAAGAAGACATCGTTTAATTTTTAATAATAAGTAGAACTGCATTCACAGATTTTTTTAAAATCGCCTACCTCAACCGGGAATCGAACCCGCCAAATGTGATAGTAAAATTACATGTATTTTGTAATAGCGTTTGAAAGGGCTACTCATAAGCATTATTTTTTCCTAAATAACCTAGCATATTAAATGAAACTAAGATCATAAATAAATTAATTTATCAAATGCTCAAAATGTGATCCGTTCTGTTGTATACAAATTCTCCCGGCCGTAATTTTTGCACTAATCGCCCTTCAACATAACTTTTAAACTTGTATTTTTTCAGCACGCGATGTATTCTACTCTTTGAAATTCCAATTTCTTCTTCACCTTCCCTCACTGAACTCTTCGGGTACGCTTCAAAGTAAATCAGAATGTTGAGTTCATCATCGCTGACGTTTATTATCTGCTGCTGTGGTTGCTGTAAGCGATGATCAAAACGTCCTAAATTTGTTAAATTATCCACCAATCTTTTCAACACAAATCGAGATGGTGTGTGTCTATCGGGATATCTTTCGCGGTACCATCGCAAAGCTAATGAAATGTCTTTGTGATTTAAAAAGTATGCTTCTATTAAATCCAAATTATTTGGGTACGCCATGGTAAGTAAATCACAAAAATTGCTAATAAACGAAAATGAAACTCACAATAAACAAAAGAACAGACGCTTGAAAATTTACGTGTTCCATTTTCGAATTATTTATTTTTACTAATATCAGCCAGTTGCATGGTAATTGTGAGCTCATGAAGAAATGCATACAAGTACCTACTACACTTTATGTATCGCTTTATTATTATCATGTACTTATACCACGGAAATCTCGTATCTCAAGTGGGCAGGTCTTTGAAATGATAATGTTTCATTTAATAGGAAAAAATAATGCTTATGAGTAGCCCTTTCAAACGCTATTATAAAATACATGTAATTTTACTATCACATTTGGCGGGTTCGATGCCCGGTTGAGGTAGGCGATTTTTAAAAAATCTGTGAATGCAGTTCTACTTATTATTAAAAATTAAACGATGTCTTCTTTCAGTAAAATATCCTATCTTTAATATTTAAGGTACTTTCCCTCCGTGTGGCATCGCCGTGGGACGCCCGGTATAGTGAGACGACATGTGCGTGTATTTTGTCAATTTTGGGTTTTAGATATGAGTGAGAAAACAGTATCTGTATAGTGTTTTTAATCCCTAAACAAGAAACTTCAAAAACCATAGAACCTGTTTTAATTTTGTAGAAGAAATAATGTACACTTACAAAGCTGCTTGTTCCCATTGAATAGATTCTTAAACTGGAAGTGCGCCCCCGTTTGCACCTCGGCGGTGTGCTTCCAGTTCTTCACTATCCAGTACTTATCACCGTCCCTCGTCTCCTCGCCTACATGGAACATAATCTTGACGAGGATGTCACCTGGGAAATAGATCAAGATAATTCATTTAGTTACCTGCTGCCTATTTCTTTGTAGCACAGAATGATCGTCGTACCCGAACCAAAATGAATAAATATTTTGACTGCCACATTTGTAAGTACTTTAGTGTTAATAAGTGCAACCACGAGGAGTTTTGAAAGTGTATTAGCGCACTTTTTAAATTAATGGTGTCAGAGTACACACAAACTCTCTCTCTCTCACACACACACGCGCACACAAACAGACACACACCAAGAGAGACAAACACTCGTACATATACAGCAACACACGTCAGCCTCATGTCACTGCGGAACATGGCCTCCCAATGATCAGTACAATGACCGGTCATGTATAACCACGTTTGGCAGGCGGGTTGGTGATCGCAATATGTTGTTAGTAGCACGCAGAAAGATGCTGCTGCCCGTCCTCTCGATATCAACTCTTAGTCGCCTTTTACGAGACCACGGAACCCGGAAACCATGCGTCGATGTACACACAGTTGTTTGGAGAGGAGGAGCAATAACTTGGTACCACGTGATCTATTAGCTTCTTCACATGCACAATGAAAAAAGTAGAAGCACACGCTTTATAAATATAGGTGGAGCATCCGACATATAACATTGGTGCAATGCCGTTCATCTGGTTTTCCGATGCTGGATTAGGCTTGGGCGAATAAGCTGGTATTTGGCGGGACCGTCCCAAAGATGAGAGCAGTATTCCACGACTGAACATGTAGTTGGTATGAGATGAGCAGCTGTTCCAGTGGGAAATACTGTCTTACCTTGAATAGGATGCCAAGTGATTTTGCAATCAGTTGAGGCTTTGACTCGAAGTAAGAACCAAAGTTGAGGGTAGACGTGAGAGTAACGCCAAGACGCTTGAGGTGGTCAGTAATCAGTACGGATACATCTCGGAAAGTCTGGGTCAGTTGAATCCATTTGTTGACAAAAAGGACACGCCTGGGTCTTGGCGGCATTGAATCTGACCATATTATCATTACCCCATTCGGACACTGCATTCAGGGACAAGTTCAAGCGCTCGACTATATACTCTCTTAGAGACTGGGTCTGGAACCCACTGGTTCGTGCATAGGATATGTATCTCTCGACGGCACGGTTGGTGCAGTGGTTGATACAGTCGGTTGCTGCGCTCCTGGTCGTGGGTTCGATTCCCTCACGGAACAAATATTTGTATGATCCGCAGGTAGTTGTTCCGGGTCTGGGTGTATTGTGTGCGGAATTAGTGTTTGTAAACGCACCCACGACACAGGAGATAGCCTAGTGTGGGACAACGTTTTAAAAAAAAACAGTAACAACGGTGCTTTCGTCTGCTTACCCAAAGATACAGAGCTTTAGCAGATCGTTTATATGCAGATAAAAATAGGGTTACAGAGAGAACAGCGCCTTGGAGGACCCGAGCATGCAATTTAGTTGGACGAGCATCCATCAATGACCATGAATGAAGCGATTCCCCAGGAAGTCCATACCCAGTTGCATAGTCCAGATTGGAAAACCGAAAAATCTGGACAACTACAAAAATTACAGCATTTTGGCGTATTTGTGTGGAGAAATGGACATTACGAATTATAATGTTACTTCTTAGTTTAAAATTGACTTCAATATTAACTTTACTTTCAAAAGACTAAACAATTTTTAATAATGAACAATTTTGAGATCGATTAAACTCACAAAATTGTTGTTAAATATATTCGATTTTATTATTTATTTTTTGCGCTTTGTGTAGTTCTTATTTGTATATATATTTGTTGATTTATTAGAAGGTATAATATGCAATATTTATGTTATATACTGTTTTTACACCCGTGAATCACCGAAGGGTCCAGTTGAAAACCAGCGCCAGGCTCTTGTCTGGCAAATGCTGAACTGGTTACCTGTTTGGCGCAACTGTGGGGCACACAACAAACTCTAGCCTAATATTGTTTTTTTTTTCTGTCTTGTTTATAACCCTATCCAAATTTTTATCGTGTTTTTTTTTAGTTTTATATTAAGTTTTATTACCGTTTGTGATGTCTCACTTTGCTGTCAAATAAAAAAATTCTTTCAAAAAATTCTTTCTTCCACTACTACATTTTGCTGATAAACTTTACGATAAGCTGTTTATTGGGACATTTTGTATTTTTCTGAATGTGGCTTTCATATGAAATGTCGAGAGAATCCAGACAAATCCCGAGCATCTGGTAACCCTCACCTTACCTTCTAATAATATTTTACATTATTTGTATAAATAGCTCTATGGGAATACTCACGGATTTTTATGGTATATCTGCCGTCACCTTCGATGGGCATGACAAGTAGCTTGCCTCCGAGGGTGTAGTCTCCGACCATCGTCACCGAACACATGAGGTCCAGGTTCGTCCGATGTCCTTGCCGTCTGAAGATGAGCATGATATAATGTTATCAGAACTGTAAATTTGACCCTTGTATCAAGAGGATGTTCAACAGCATCTTCTAGCACTATTCAATATATCTATACAAATCTTCTATACAAAGTCTGTGGGGCAGGCCTTTCTTCAGCAGTGATCATCCAGAGGATCATATGGTCTATACAAATAAATAAAATTGAAGTGTCTGTTTGTAATGTCAAAGTATCAGCTTTTTACTAAATGCATATGAAAGTATATACGGTAGGTACATATAATAAAAAAAATAAAAAAAATTGTTTGTCTGTCTGTCTGGCTGTCTGTTTGTTCCGGGTAATCTCTGAAACGGCTGGACCGATTTTGACGGGACTTTCACTGGCAGATAGCTGATGTTAAAACCCTTGAAATCCAATATATAGTATTCTATGTCAAGTGTCTATGTCGAAGTACTCTAAATTTCCTTAAATTGAACGCGGGTGAAACCGCGGGTCCCAGCTAGTAATCTATAATCACTAAGATTTAAAATCTTAGGTCGGTGTCATCATAAAGGTCCTTAGCACACGTCGTGGCGCGACGCAACGACCGGCGTGAAGGCGGATTTAATGCCCATGAAGCAAATACAAAGATAGCAAACGCAAAAGCAGATAAAAACGTTCCCCACACTAGCATTTCTCCTGTGTCGTGGGTGCGTTTACAGACACAAATTCCACACACAATACACCCAGACCCAGAACAACTACCTGCGGATCGTACAAATATTTGTTCCGTGCAGGAATCGAACCCACGACCCGGTGCGCAGCAGCCGACTGTATCAGCCACTGCACCAACCGTGGACGTCCTTTGGCTGATATGATGATGATGATGCGATCGCGCGTTCTTGGAAACCCCTAGTCAAGTCATTACTCCTGGTGAGATGAGAATGTATAAGACAAAATATTGCACACTCACTTCAGATTCAAAACCTTGCAATTCTTCAAACCCGTCACAGCTGTGTTTCTGAAGTCCATATCAAGTCCAGCCTGGCTCGACCTGACGCGGTCCACGTGCATGGGATCCAGGATCGCGATGCCCATACTTGGTACGCCGGCAGCTAGCACCGGCACTGCCATCTGCGCGGATGATTTAAGGCACGCGGTGTCTGTTTCCCGGCATGGTGTTATGAAGGGCGCTGGAACATGTTGAAAATGTAATGAGATCGTTATAGTAGCAGTTTTGCAATGTCACAATTTTGCAAAGTAATTCAAAGTATCATAAAGTTTTTAACTATTTGAAGAGGAAAAACCAACGGATGTAGGTATCAACTATATTATTTTTCCAGAGAATATAGAATGAAGAAAGAGAAGCTGTTTATCACTGATAATTTTACATACCAACATAGAAATATTATTGTAATGCCTAGCCTACGAATATCGACGTGATAAGTCATATTGTTTTGTCATTTAGACTATAGGGCCTGTCCTTCGCCTGTTTTTGACGAATTTATAACATATGACTGAAAAAGTGGAAATTGCGCGTCATATCTGCGCAAAAGGTCGCTGCTCAGCGTCATGCTGTGGCACCAGCACAAGCCAACAGCGCTGATTTTCACCAACAACCTTGTAATGATACCAGTGGTCTTACAATTTCTTCTCAAAGTTTTAATCCACAATAAAATTATTTGTAAGTCCATATTATACCTCGTCCACGTTCAAGCATTTCAAAGCTATACATAAGAACGTAGATACATGTATAGGAAAGGGGTCTTAGGTGCAAACTATGTTCAAAGTGAGGCTTGGGGGGATCCTTTACAATCCTCCCCGAGAAGTGCCGGGGGGGGGGGAGATGTAATTACACAATATAATACTGTAATTTACACGTAAATATATTTATTTATCCCTGTAATAAGTATAAAAAATCTCATGCTTAGAAGATTATTTCTCTGGAAGAGACTAACTTATTTAAATGAAAAAAAATATCTCGATTCATTTATTTTACTCGCATACAAGTCTAATTGCTTTTTTAGTCATGCACAAACGTTTAAGCGACGTTTTAATTATATAAAAGTAACGTTAAGATTTTGCACACGATAACCGTTGTATTATTTAACCGAAACGTTTATACGACCAATATGTTGCCTGATAAATGTCATGGCTTAAACAATTTTACGACGTCGTATAAATCAGTCGTGAAAACGTTCATTCAACATATCTACTGACACCATTGTAATAAGTCGTATAAATTAGTCGTGAAAACGTTTATTCGACGTATCTACTAACATCTTTTTTACGACGTCGTATAAATTAGGCGTGAAAACGTTTACTCAACCGTTATAATAAGACAATACAGTCACCCGACTGAAATGACGAACGTCAATATAGCGTAATAGTTAGCTAAATTCCACTATATAATTTTTATATAACGTGAAGTCGTATAAGACTGGAATTATACGATAGTGCTGCGTATGCAAAATCGTGATCGAGCCTGTTGAGCAGACTATGTGGTGACTCATCACAATTGTGAACTTGCTGATAAATAAAAAGTATGTTTTGATAAATATTAATCTAGCACACACTTTTACATGTCACTACGTACGTACAATGCAGATGCCTTTCCCAAAAAAAGGCTACCGAGTGCTTAAATATGAAGAAAAACGTAGGTACGGAACAATTTTAAGGTTTAATATTTGTGTTAATCAGATGTTATGATTGTTATTAAATGATTATATTACCAGCTTATTTTCATATTAGTCAGAAACTATGGACGACCTAGATCTGCTAATGAGTCTATCAATTAACTCCTAATAAACAGCGTCTTCTTAGTCAGAAATCGATAAGCTTTGATCGATATATAATTGCCGTGAACCTCTTGATGAACTCAATATGTCTTCACCCTTTTTCCTCATGAAAATTACGAATCGATGAGGCTAGTAATTGGGGTAACGACGCAGGTCGATTCTGATACATGAATAAAATATACAGACGAATTTCTTTTTTCATACTATTATGTACAGCTGCAACGCTCCGGCAAGATGTTCGGCAAACCATCTAGGAACGGACCGCACGGTTGGTGCAGTGGCTGATACAGTCGGCTGCTGCGCTCCGGGTCGTGGGTTCGATTCCCGCACGGAACAAATATTTGTACGACCTGCAGGTATTTGCTCCGGGTCTGGGTGTATAGTGTGTGGAATTTATGTCTGTAAACGCACCCACGACACAGGAGAAATGGTAGTGTGGGGCAACGTTTTTAAAAATAAAAAAAAGCTTATCCGCCACCTGATGATTTATGCATGGTGTGATTGCGAAGTAACTTCTTTTTTTATTGGTGTCCAGTGGAAATTTTACATGAAATTCCTTTGCCCCGGGGAAGGGCTAAGGGGTATGCCGGACTCCTACCGGCTAAAACCACTGGAGCGGTCATCTTCGGCACCGAAGGGAGGCTCCAGGTCCTCGTAAGATCACACTAGAGCCGCCCATTGGTGCCATAAGCACATAACTGAAGGAATAACTGTAAAGCGTTCACCCTTTCTAGCGGAGGGACGGTAACTAAAAAGGTCACTCCCAAGCACTTCTCGGGGAGGATTGTAAAGGATCCCCCAAACCTCGCGGTGCGCTGCGATGCGCACTCGGCGGCACGTGATCATGTGCGCATCGCCGTCTTCCTGGGGGTCGCTCGGGAATTCTTGATTTACCACTGGAGGAGTAGTGCCTTGGGCAGCACAATGGACCCAATTGGGTTAAAGTGCGTTTGGCTGATACTCAGCCCTGAAAGCCACATCGTACATTGTGCTCGTCACCTCGTGACATTATTACCAAAACAAAAATCTATAATCTACGCGATCTAATCCGTTTAAAATTGTTTCATTATGATTATTACCTAGTTATTTAGTCCGTTATGGCCAGTAATTTCCTTAGCTACAGTGCTCTTCAAACCGGAATCCAGCAATGTACAAATTTTGAACAGTACTGCTTGGTAGCAGAATACCTGGCGGGATACCTACTTAGCCGGATTCTTGTAATAATAGACCAGCATTAGACAGTGTGAGAGAATGCCATCATGAGTGCGGATTAATTAAACATTAATGCCAAAGAGGGGAAGAAACACGCCAAGTGAATAAAACTTTTTAACGGACCCACTACAAAAAGATTGTGCCAAAAGCGATTCTGGCACTTTTTATATTTTTAAAAAACGTTGCCCCACACTAGGATTTCTCCTGTGTCGTGGGTGCGTTTACAGACATGAATTCCACATACAATACACCCAGACCCGGAACAACTACCTGCAGATCATACAAATATTTGTTCCGTGTGGGAATCGAACCCACGACCCTCGGCGCAGCAGTCGACTGTATCAGCTACTGCACTCCGCCTATAAGTCACCTTACGACTGAAAACTTGGTTTTATATAAATACTGTTTTCGGGGTATTACTTTTGATTAGAAGTTACGATTAGCTGTTATTTTGACATTACAAACAGACACTTCAATTTTATTTATTTAATTTATCTAAACAAATTATGGATTTTACTGTTGGGAAATTTAGAATACGCTTTTAATCAATTCTAATTTTAAAAGCCATAAATAATATCATTTCATAAAACCAAACAACGATATGGACATCTGGTGTTATTTCTTTTCTGTACATGTGGCTGGAAACAAATTGTATTTGCATTGTTTATATTGAAATGCTGTAAAATGCTTTTCAATGTACAAGGAGCTACTTTAAATCATTTGTAAAGCCAAATTCGTGTAAAAATACGTCGTATACAAAAAATCATCAAAAAAGCCCTGTATTTTTGTCGCCATTTCTTCTCAGAGGTAGTCATGTATAAGCAAAATGATCTCCGTTTTTTATGTAAGCAATGCCCTCACTAGCATATCTCCTGTGTCGTGGGTACAGTTCACAGACATATATCTCACATACACATACACTCAGACCTGAAACTATCTGTAGATAATAACATGTATTTATTCATCATCATCATCATCATCATTTCGGCCAAATGAAGACCACTGCTGGATACAAGCCTCCTTCAAAGATCACCACAACGACCGATATGGATGTATTTTGGGCTCAATGGGGGGTTTTGTCATAATCGCCACGCTTGGCGATCGCAGTTGAGTTGTTAATGTACTCGAAGGACGCTGCTGCCCATCCTCCGGCTAATCCCTTAGTCGACTTTTACGACACGCATGGGAGGAGATGGGGTGGTGGCATTCTGAGCCGGCACCACACGGCATAGTGTATTTATTCCGTGCGGTATATCCGACCGATCGCAAACCGTGCCTTGAATAATATGATAATATTACGTGTAAAAGTGTCTGTTACCTAGAGGATTCGAGTTTCGGGATCCCGACCGCTTTCATTCATATTTTTTTCAATTGTCGTAAGTGACTTAAATTATAAACGTTGCAAATTAGACTGCGCGATGTGAAAATCTCAGTTCAGTGCAATTAGAATATTCGTATTACATTCGTTTTCTTTCTATTTAAGAGAAATGTATCTGATTCATACTTGCCGTGTGGTGCCGGCTCAGAATGCCACCACCCCATTTCCTCCCATGGGTGTCGTAAAAGTCGACTAAGGGATTAGCTGGAGGATGGGCAGCAGCGTCCTTCGAGTACATTAACAACTCAACTGCGATCGCCAACCCGCCTGCCAAGCGTGGCGATTATGGCAAAACCCCCCAATGTGCTCACAACACATCCATATCGGTGGTTGTGGTGATCTTTGGGGGAGGCCTGTGTCCAGCAGTGGACTTCATTCGGCCGAAATGATGATCTGATTCATATATATTTTTAACTTTTTGCTAAGAATCTTACTACCTACTTACTAGGTTGGATTTCTGCGACCCAAACACGTACGCGTAAATTAATGAAATTTGAATATGGGGATCACTTTTGGGGGGCAATATAGAAAATTAAAGAATAAAGTTTTGCAAACTGTACCGTGTAACATATGAAATGGACGGGCTTATTATAAGGGTCTTAAGTGAATTTATTCATAATTTAAAAATATTAAATTTTTTAAGTTATTTAAGAAAATATACGAAATTTGACCATTCCCCCTTATCTCGGAATCTAAAAAGCCAAACATTTTGAAAAAAATATATGTCCTATCTCTTTACCGATAGATTACAGGAAAATTACAACATGAAGTCTATGGTTTTAAAATAACATGGTATCTTTAGATATTGTGGATTCAAACTTACGTTTGCGGTTGGAATGTATGGGAAAACAGTTTTTCAACTACGATGTTAAGTTTGTTCTTGGGATAAGTTATTGGTACAAGACCGAATTCAACAATAGACAATATATTCAACGATTTTGGAATCCTCTCCACGCGAGTCCAACTCGCACTTGTCCGGTTTTTTTTATTTCTAGCCCTCTCTGCTGAAATAATCCCAGAATTAATATGCATAATCCCGAAATCCCAAGACTACAAATAAGGGCCGGGATCGAATTCCTTAGTTATGACCTATTTATCAAATAAATAATTGAATGTATGTTAAGAAAAATCCATCTTCCATCTGATCTACTACAAAACCTTACCTAAATTACATTCAGCCAGCCCACAGAGCACCATACAAACGAACACCACAAACCCCTTCATTATAATGTTTATTAAACTCACTAAACCAGAGATAGCACGACAATGCGCAGACGCAGCGCTGCACAGGCAATATATACTGCTGACAACTGGTAATAAATTAACCTTAATCTTGTTGAGAATACGGAGGATATGAGTTGGGGAAGATCATTAATTGTAGAGGTCCGTAGTTAATTGTAAAACGATTTGTTTGTTTCAATTTTGGAAGCTTGGAAGCAGTGAGCCGCCATATGCCAACAACAAGCATATAAGTTGGGTCTCCAAACACAGAGACGAGGCTCGTCAAACAGTAACGGGCCAATATCGGGTGCGGTGTAATTCTGATCCAGCCAAACCCAGCCAAAGGTAAGTGGAAAGATACCGTGGCGTTTTAAACAATGCTCCTCCGTGCCTCCCAAGGCGGAGGATGTTCCATGAGGATTTCCCCATGACAAAAAGGGTCTCCAAACACCAGAGAGAAATCTCCGGTGAGTAGTAGCGGGAGTGTCAGTAGCGGGCCAAAAAAAATTAATCATCATCATATCAGCCAAGGCACGTCAACGGCTGAACAAAAGCCTCCCCCTAAATTTCCACAATTGTGTTGTAATTGACGGCGCAACTACGCAGGGACTAAGCGTATGGCTTTCTACGTTTAACGTATCGCGGGTATTAGCAGTCCCTCCAGCGGTGCCAATTCGACTACCGGTACATCGAATTGCTGAAGTGTTTGTACGAAAACGCCACTATGTCAGTACGACTCACAGAAATAGGAAATAAAGAGAAGTGGTACGAGGGCGTAACCGCGCTACCGCGACATGCACAATCCGTCGATTCGGAAAAAATGGCCGATTTATAGCATCAGTTGAGATACGATCGCGTAAGTGAAACTTTGTTAAAGTGTCGTGTTGTTCGGGGATAATACATTCAGTCAAAAAAGTATCGGGAATTAATGATTTTTTTATGGTTCCAAATTCAATTTTTTGTTTTTATTGTTGTTGTTAGATTGGCACAACTGTTTTCCATTTTGGCGCGGAGTTTGAGTTCCATCTGGTATTTATATTAAATACAGTGCTGTTTTTAATTATATCATATCTAGTGTGTAAGGCGAATTTCATTATGGACAAAAACACCGAACAAAGAGTTTGTCTTAAATTTTGCATCGCCGATGGAATTTCGTGTTCGGAGTCACTGAAAATGTGACAGAAGGCTTACGGTGAATCGACTTTATCAAAAACACGTGCTTATGAGTGGTACAAAGCGTTCAAAAGCGGTCGAGATGTGATGGAAGATTTGCCTCGCTCTGGTAGGCCATCAACGTTTGCAACTGAAGTTAACATCGCAAAAGTGAAGGAAATAGTGACTGAAAATCCTCATTCAACTTAGAGAGAGATAGCCGCCGAACTTTCTGTATCTCACGAGTGGATCCGTACCATTTTAAGTCATCATTTGAGTATGAAACATGTTACTGCTCGGCTAGTCCCAAAAGACCGGAATTTTCTTCAAAAACTCAATCGCATGAGAGTCGCTGAGGACATGCTATAACGAGTCAATTCCGACCCAACATTAATGAAACGCATTGTTACTGGTGACGAGACGTGGGTTTACGAGTTCGACATGCATACTAGTCAACAAGCTTCGGAGTGGCGCCTTCCAACTGAACAGAAACCGAAAAACCACGCCAAAATCGATCAAAAGTGAAAGTGTTGACTGTTTTCATTGACTATCGCGGTGTTGTGCACTCGGAATTCTTGCCAGAAGGTCAAACAGTAAATAAAAAATATTATTTGAGCGTTATGCGGCATTTAAGAGAGCAAATTCGACGAAAAAGGCCAGATTTGTGGAAAGAAAATTCTTGGATTTTGCACCACAATAATGCGCCTACACACACGGCCATCATTGTGAAAGAATTTTTGACCAAACACTCAACAAATACCATCGAGCAAGCACCATATTCACCAGATATGGCCACAGCCGACTTCTTTTTTTTTCCTAGACTCAAATTACCACTTCGTGGTACCCGTTTTCAATCGGTAGAAAACATAAAGGAGAATTCGCGGCGAGAAATGAACTCAATTCCGGAAACAGCGTTTAAAAAATATTTTGGTGATTAGATTATTCGTTGGCGTAAGTGTATCGTTTCTGAAGGAGCATACTTTGAAGGTGATAAAATAAATTTGGATGAATAACAAACATTTTGTGTATTATTGATCTTTTCCCGTTACTTTCTTGACAGAGTAGTCTGCAAAATCCGAACCGAAAATAATAAATAACTTTATCAAGGAAGAAATCATATACCATATGCAAGTGAAAGATTTTTCTTGTATTTGTCTATAAAAATATTGTTTTCTTTAATATGTTACATTTGGATTGATGGAGCAGATCGATATTATTATTTTTGTACAAAATACAATGCTTCTTATCTACCAGTTTTAACTAGCAATCGGTGAATAACAAACGCAGTGAATAGAACAGCCGATGGCACTCCCAATAAACTTACGCGTTGCGTGGTACGGCTGCTGTTGCAGTCCCTACGCTCAGCATGGTTGGTTTACAAAGTCGTGATGTGTTTTAGTATGAGTAGAGTAGATTGTGTATCTGTACTAGTGTATTATAATATCTGTGCTTCAGTAGAGTCTCCGAAAAAGTTGGTCTTAAATTGAACATGGACAAGACGAAGATCATGTCGAATGTCCACGTATTACCAACTTCCGTTAAGATCGGAGAGTCTATGCTCGAAGTTGTTGCCGATTAGGTATATATCTGGGACAAACTGTCCAGATAGGTAAGTCCATCTTCGAGAAAGAGGTCAACTGTCGAATCCAACTCGGCTGGACAGCGTTCGGGAATCTGCGGAATATCTTCTCGTCCAAAACACCGTAGTGTCTCAAGACGAAGGTCTTTGACCAGTATGTGTTGCCGGTTGAGTTGCGAGATCGAATAAAAAATGAGGAGATCCGCAAAAGGACCAAGGTAACCGACATAGCCCGAAGAATTGCTAACCTTAAGTGGCAGTGAGTGGGGCACATTTCTCGTAGAATGGTTGGCCGATGGGGCCGAAAAAACTTCGAGTGGCGACTACGTACCGGAAGACGCAGCGTGGGCAGACCCCCCACAAGATGGACCAACGACCTGGTGAAGGTCACGGGAATCCGCTCGATGCGAGTAGCGCAGAACCGGTCGTTGTAACAATACGAACGATAAAACGCAGGAAGATAACATGCGGAGTTGTGCTAAGGTCGGTTCTTGGTCTCTTCTTAAGGAACCTCGCCTACGAGGCTGTCCATGCGTGCTGAAGGAGATCGCAGAGCGGAATCGAAAGAGGGCCGATTCCGCTCCGAGAAGGAGAATACCGCGGCGGGGGAAACATCGCCCGTGTTCACCCGTATCTAACACGCCTGAGCCCCGACAACGGGCTACATGGCGATTGGCCTCGAGGGTTGGGATTGCGCAGATTGGGGAATCCGCGTGCTCATACCGAGCGCACCCGCGACGACACAGTGAGCGCAGCACACGGCTTTGGGGGAGTCTTTAAAATCCCCCCTAATGTATGACTCGGAGGTGGCCTTTTTGCAGTTGCCTCCCCGTCGCTAGAGGGGGTGACCGCCCCGTCATCCCCTCCGAGATGTGCCTAAGGGCGTGGTACCAGAAGGCGACTCTGTTGTGATCGTACGAGGAGCTGGAGCCCCCCTGCGATGCCAATGATGACGTATCGGGCGACCAATAATAAAGAAAGGTACGGAACTTTTTCAGTTAACTCTCTATGACTCTTGCTTATCGGAAGGTATATAAAAGCGGTGAGATGGAATGACGTCAGTTTGCGGCAATGATTATTAATTGACAATCAGTTATTATACGTACATACTTTAAATGTAGTTTTTATATCGACACATCATCAAAAATGCATTAATGTGTATAAACAAACAAACTTTCGTTTGAACGAGCATATTTATGTGTTTAGTGTAAAATGCGTATCTCTTTTTACTGACGGCCTCATTTTTTTTTTGTGTTGTTCATATTTATTTATAATAACATAAGACTTCGATATGCCTAGTGTGTGGGATGGTCATAACATTTAAATGTTTCCTTAACTTATTAAATACAATTAGCAAGTTAAAACCAAGAAGCAAACTTAAAATTTAATTTGAGATGTGGCAACATCGCCTACGGGGGCAGTTTGCCACCAAGCACGTCGGCGATGCTATCCTGCCACTCTTCGGAGCCTGGCTCAGAAGGAACGAGCGCGTCACCTACCTTCTGTCGCAGGTATTCACCGGTCACGGTTGTTTCGAAGGACGAGCCGGTGCCGGCACCCAGGTCCAACATGCCTGGGCCCCCTGCCGTCTCTACGTGGTGGGGGGCCTCGGGGGTCACGAGCGCGCTGATCGGGGAGTCTGCGTGCTCACACCGAGCGACCCCCGGGAAGACGGTGGCGCGCACGTGGTCACGTGCCGCCGTGTGCGCCGCACAGCGCAAAGCGAGGCTTGGGGGGATCCTTTACAATCCTCCCCGAGAAGTGCCTCGAGGGCGACCTTTTCACAGTCACCTTACCTCCGCTAGAGGGGGTGAATGCTTTACAGTCTTCCCCTCCGTGATGTGCCTAAAGGCGTGGCACCTATGGATGGCTCTAGTGTGATCTATACAAGGACCTAGAGACCCCCTTCGGTGCCGAAGATGAACGCTCCGGTGGTTTTAGCCGGTAGGAGTCCGGCGTACCCCTTCGGCCTTAACCACCCACTACGAACACCAATCCGATTGTTGTTTTTTTCCTGCCGAGCGTGGTGATCACGGTAATATCCCCCTATGACCGCTCGTTGTAGTGATTATTGGGAAGCCCATGTTGTCATTTTTTGTGTGTATCATCCTCTTCATTTCGGCCGAATGAAGTCCACTGCTGGACACAGGCCTCCCCCAAAGATCACCACAACGACCGATATGGTGTGTTGTGTGCTCATTGGGGGGTCTTGCCATTATCGCCACGCTTGGCAGACGGGTTGGCGATCGCAGTTGAGTTGTTAATGTACTCGAAGGACGCTGCTGCCTATCCTCCGGTTAATCCCTTAGTCGACTTTTACGACACCCACGGGATGAAATGGGTGGTGGCATTCTGAGCCGGCACCACACGGCAAGTTTTGTGTGTATAAGCCTTGACTAAAAGCCATGAAGCGTAGCAGTTCATCTCGATTTATTGAGCTCGAACTAGATGTAACACGTAAATGAAGCTCTACATTCTCCGGAAACTTCGCAGACAGAACATAGCGAGGAGTTGAAGCTCGTAACTCGTCGTCAAAACCGTCCAAATTCATGTTTAAGAAGGGTTACCAATGTCCGACATTTTTCCGACGTGTCCAGAAAATTGTCTCTTTGTTTGAAATGCGGGAGAATTCTAAGATGGCCGGAATTTTTACAAATGAAGAGAGAAAGGTTCAATGAAATGAGTAATGTAAATTGTTTAAATAAAATTCAATGTCAAAAATCAACATAATTATAGTACCTATCTATATTTATTATTTGCCGTGTGGTGCCGGCTCAGAATACCACCACCCCATCTCCTCCCGTGGGTGTCGTAAAAGTCGACTAAGGGATTAGCCGGAGGATGGGCAGCAGCGTCCTTCGAGTACATTAACAAATCAACTGCGATCGCCAACCCGTCTGCCAAGCGTGGCGATTATGGCAAAACCCCCCAATGAGCCCACAACACACCCATATCGGTCGTTGTGATGATCTTTGGGGGAGGCCTGTGTCCAGCAGTGGACTTCATTCGGCCGAAATGATGAAAAAAAAAAATGATGATATTTATTCAAATATTTAACTGATTTACTCTGTAGATATGTATACAGTTTTTCTTTCATATTTTAATTAAAAAACTTTTTGTTCTAATGTCAATACTTTCCGCAGCCTATGCGATGAAACACTATTTTATGGCAACATTTTTACAACTTGGGTTACATTATTGAAGTTTTAGTAGGAATCCCAATTTCTTTCTAGTAATAAATATAGCTTGTGTTACTCAAGAATAAAATAGCATTCTAATGGGGAAAGAACTTTTGAAATCGGATCGGAGCCAGGCTCCAAAGAGCGGCAGGACGGCCTCGACGACGCGCATGGTCGCTTACTGCATCCGCAGGTGGTGACGCAATTTTCCAAGCGCAAGCCGCTGAGCTAGCCACCTCAGCCTTTCGAACGCCTCTGGAGGCGCACCCACGCCGCTCTGGCACTGGGAGCGTGTCTGATCGTAGACCAACACCTCCATCTCCGCCAGGATGTCAAAATGCGGAAAACGCGCCAGGAGCGTTGTCGCCTCGTAGGACACTGTTCGGTATCCTCGTGCGATCCGAATAGCCACTCTGCGCTGCAGACTGTGAAGTTTGGTTCTGCAGCGCTGGGCACCTGACAGTCGAGCTGACCATACAGACGCCACGAACCACATGAACCCCCGGTGGAGACAGCTGAGGGATGACGTAGACTATATTTACCGATCCACAGTCAACGACTCGTCTACTTAAGCTGCCTTCGGTCCCTATAAGGACATTCACTTTTAGCTTACAGATAAATAATATTTCTATGATGATGAATATATAGATATTTGTGATTATTTGCAGGACCCATTGTCATGAATGTTTGGAAAACATCAGAAAAAACTTCAATCAATAACATAAGAAGCCATATAATTGACAACTACATACAATATAAACACACTAAACACACTATTCTATAACGAGGTCTTTGATTGGCACTTTGTCGAACAGCTTGGTGGACTCATCAACGATCTTGGAGACGATGGCCTTGACTATGGGGGGCGCCACCTCTTGGAAGATGTCCCGCCAGTTCTTGTTCGCGAACTGGAGCACCACGTCAGCTGGAAAGTAAAGAAAATTAATTTGTTTGCATAATGTGAAGTATTTTCGTAAAATTCTAGGTGCACGGTAGTGGAAAGCCAAGTTCTACACCACACCAAAATATATAGTGAGACGATATGTGCGTGTATTTTGTCAACTTTGGGTTTTAGATATGAGAGAGAAATTATTAATACTGAGTTTACGAAACTGTAAAATGTTTCTAATCCCAAACCAATGAACTTCGAAAACCATAGAACCTGTTTTATTTATATAGAAGAACTAAATATACACTTACAAAGCTGCTTGTTCCCGTTGAATAGGTTCTCAAACTGGAAGTGCGCCCCCGTCTGCACCTCAGCGGTGTGCTTCCAGTTCTTCACTATCAAGTACTTATTGCCGTCCCTTGTCTCCTCGCCTACGTGGAACACAATCTTGACGACGATGTCACCTGGGAAATAGATCAAGATGATTCTTTTAGTTATGTGCGGGACTGCTGCCTATTTCCTTTTAGCACAGACTGATCATCGTACCCGAAACAAAATAAAAAATATTTTGAATGCCACAATTGTAAGCACTTTAGAGTTAAAAATGTGCAGACACAAGAAAGTTTTGAAAGTGTATTAGCGCACATTTTAAATGAACAGTGTCATGTTCTGTCATTACTGGCGTTAATGTACATACACTAACACACCCAAAGTCATACACAAACACACACTCAGAGACTCACACAGTAACACACACACACTGCAACACATATCAGTCCCACGTCACTGTAGAATCTCGGCCTCCCAATGATCAGTACAATGACCGGTCATATATAACCACGTTTGGCAGGCGGGTTGGTGATCGCAATATGTGGTTAGTAGCACATGGAAGGATGCTGCTGCCCATCCTCTCAATATCAACTCTTAGTGGCCTTTTTCAACACCCACGCGTGGAGACTGGTGGTCTATTCTTTGCAAGGAACTATTTTTCGCGAGTCTGGATATCATATGAAGTTTCGAGAAAATCCAGACGAATCGACGAGCTTCTGGTAAACCTAACCTTACCTTATAGTAATGTATTTGCATTATTTTGTATAAATAGCTCTATAGGAATACTCACGGATTTTTATGGTATATTTGCCGTTGCCTTCGATGGGCATGATGAGTAGCTGGCCTCCGAGGGTGTAGTCTCCGACCATCGTCACCGAACACTTGAGGTCCAGGTACGTCCGATGTCCTTGCCGTCTGAAGATGAGCACGAGATAATATTATTAGAACTGTAAGTTTGATCTGAGTGATCCTTGTATCAAGAGGATGTCCAACAGCATCTTATAATGCGCTATTGCGTATGCGTATGGCCCGTCAATGACTTAAATTTCAAGTCTCAGGTCAGTGGTCATCATAAAGGTCCTTTATACACGGCATCGCGCTCCGCAAAGGCGGAATTAGTGTCGCACTAGTTTTTATGCAAAACCGCCCGACCGAGGTAAACGCGTGGCCCGCGAGTGGGCGAATTCGACCCGGGTCTAACGAGGGGCAAACAGGCCTTCAGCAAGTAATAGGCAGTCTGAAGTATATGACGCGGCGCAATTACTTATTGCGTCGCGAAGAGCAGCAGGATGGCCTCAGCGATGCGCTTGGTTACGAACTGCAACCTTAGGCGATTTCACCACATCTCAAGTGCACCGTCGAGCCAGGTGCATCAGCCTGTCGAGGGGCCCTAGAGGCACGCTTTCGCCGTTTTGACTGGGGGAGTGTTGCTGACCATAAATTCACGCATCCGTCTCCGCCAGGAGGTTGAAAGGCAAAAAAGCCCGCCAGAAAAGTAGGCGCCACGTAGGGTACTGTCATGTATATTTACACGGATCCGTATAGTCAGTCTGCGCTGCAGACCGTGAAGTTTGGTTCTGCAGCTAGATAGCTCTACGGGTCACACACTACTCTGCTTCATCATCCTCATCATATCTGCCATAAGTAGTCCACTGTTGAATAAAGGCCTCCTCCGTGGATTTCGGCAATTGTGTCCTCATTTTGGCACAACTTACTGGGACTCTAAGCCGGGGGGCTTTATGGGCTGCGGCGTCCTCTGTGAAACGGTAGATATTGCGCTCACCAACCGTTCCGCCAAGCGTGGTGAGTATCGGCAAATTTCTCCCAAATGACAACACAATTATGGAGTCTATGGGGGAGGACTTTGTTCAGCAGTGGATGTCCTTTGGCTGATATGATGATGATAATGCGGAGACCGTGCGTTCTTGGAAACCCCTAGACACTCTTGGAGAGATGAGATTGTATACATAGGCTGCACTAAAAGTATCGGGAATGGAATATTTCCACTGTTCCTGTCATATTAAAATCTTTTTAATTGAAAACTCCTTGGTTTTACAAATCGAATACCATTTATTTATTTTTAAAAAGATTCACGGTCTTGTCACAAGGTTTTGTCAAACTTGTTTAGTCGTTGAGAAAATGGAATTGACTCGAGAAAATTCAAGAGCGATGATTTATTATGACTTTCGAAGTGGTTTAACACAAAAACAGTGTATTGACCGGATGATTTCTGCATGTGGTGATGAAGCCCCATCCAAAACCACAATTTATCGCTGGTTTGCTGAATTTCAACGTGGACGTGTCAAGCTCAGTGATGATCCTCGTCAAGGTCGTCCAAAAACTGCAGTCACCCAAGAAAACGTTGATGCTGTGCGTAAGCTGATTGAGGAAGATCGACATGTGACATACCGCGAAATTCAGGCAACTTTAGACATTGGCATGAGTCAAATACAAATAATCTTGCATGAACAATTAGGTGTAAAAAAGTTGTTTTCCCGATGGATACCGCATTTGCTATGTGAAGAGCAAAAAGCGGCTCGCGTTACTTGGTGCGTCAGAACTCTCGAAAGATTCCACGCAGGATCCTCAAATGCTGTATACAACATCGTATCAGGTGACGAATCCTGGATATATATGCGTACGAACCCGAAACAAAAAACCAGTCACGAGTTTGGGTGTTCGAAAATGAGTTAAAGCCAACAAAAATTGTTCGTTCACGGAGTGTTGCAAAAAAAATGGTGGCCACGTTTGTCTTCAAAACCGGCCATGTTACGACTATTCCTCTTGAGGGACAAAGAACGGTTAATGCAGAATGGTATGCTAGCATTTGTTTGCCACAGGTCGTTTCTGAACTCCGTAGAGAGAACTGCAACCGCCGCATCATCCTCCATCACGAACATTGCGAGTTCTCACACCGCGCACAGAACAAAAGAGTTTTTAGAGCAAGAAAACATAGAATTATTAGAACATCCGCCGTACAGCCCCGACCTAAGCCCTAATAATTTCTATACTTTCCCTAAAATAAAGAATAAATTGCGTGGACAGAGATTTTCATCACCTAAAGAAGCTGTGGACGCCTACAAAACGGCCATTTTGGAGACCCCAATTTCCGAATGGAATGGTTGCTTCAATGAGTGGTTCCATCGTATGGAAAAATGTGTCAAATTTCGCGGAGAATACTTCGAAAAGCAATAAATACATTTTTAAATAGTAATGTTGTGTCACTTGCTTGATTCCCGAAAAAGACATAATATTGCACGCTCACTTCAGATTCATAATCTTGCAATTCTTCAAACCCGTCACAGTCGTGTTTCTGAAGTCCATATCGAGTCCAGCCTGGCTGGTCCTGACGCGGTCCACGTGCATGGGATCTAGGATCGCAATGCCCATACTTGGTACGCCGGCAGCTAGCACCGGCACTGCCATCTGCGCGGATGATATAAGGCACGCAGTGTCTGTTTCCCGGCATGGTGTTATGAAGGGCGCTGGAACATGTTGAAAAGGGAAGTAGATCGCTATCATATATCATACATCATCATTTCGGCTGAATAAAGTCCACTGTCTCACCGGCCTCCCTCAGAGATCACCAGAACGACTGATATCGGTGTGTTGTGTGCTCATCCCCAATGAGCACACAACATACCCACACACATTTTGCCATAATCACCACGCTTGACGGGTTGGCGATCGCAGTTACCTCAACTGTTAATATATTCGAAGGACGCTGCTGCCCATCCTCCGTCGTCCCTTAGTCGGCTTTTACGACACCCACGGGAGGAGATTGAGTGGTGCTATATTCTTAATCCGGATACCACACGGACTGATGTAACTTGATTCTCAGACTTCTTCTCAGAGGTAGTCATGTATAAGCAAAATGATCTGCGTTTGTTATGTAAGCGATGCCCTCACTAGCATATCTCCTGTGTCGTGGGTACATTTCACAGACTTATATCTCACATGCACATACACTCAGACCTGAAACTATCTGTAGATAATAACATGTATTTATTCCGTGCGGTATGTCCGACCGATCGCAAACCGTGCCTTCAACAATATGATAATATTACGTGGAAAAGTGTCTGCTATCTGGGGTCGATTTTCGGGATCCCGAGACCCCGACCTTTTTCGGTTCCCGAAATTTTCGAGATATATATTTTTCAATCGTCGGAGTTGACTTAAGATAAACGCCGTTGCAAATTAGACTGCGTGATGAGAAAAGCTTAGTGCCAGTGCAATCAGAATGTTCATATCAGATTAGATTTATTAAAAAAAAAAAAAACTTTTTGCAAAGAATCTTACTACCGACGTACTAGGTTACTACATGAAAGTTGTCTATTTAGTCTCGATGTTAAGAGAGGATTTTGTTAATTTTCAAAGTTTATTTGTATATTTTGTAACATAATAGTATTTTTAATTTATGTAAATTTAAAAGAGATCTTACTGATTCTTGAAAAGGCTTTAGCATAGAAACATTGATTTTAAGTCTGGTTAGTCTGACTCTAAGCGTGAGATTCCGAAACGAGTCTAAGCGTGAACTTACGCTTCCATCTGTCAAAATTATGAGCGTAAGTAGTGCACTTTGACAGATGGAAGTGTAAGTTCATGCTTAGACTCGTTTCCGAATCTCACCCTAAGTCTGATTAGATTAGCTATGTATATACCGTAAAATACGTTAAATTTAGTCGAAATATTGATTTGTTGGTTCAAGAACTGATTTCTATAACATTTTCTTATTTTTATTTCTAACCCTGTATACTGAAAATAATCCCGGCTTCCCGGGATTTACTACACATAATCCCGAGACTATGAATAAGGGCCGGGATCGAATTCCCTAGTTATGACCTATTAATTGAACTGAATATATGTTGAGAAAAACTCCATCTTCCGTCTCATCTACTAAAAAAAATTTACCTAAATTACATTCAGCCAGCCCACAGAGCACCGCACAAACGAACACCACAAACCCCTTCATTTTAATGTTTATTAAACTTACTAAACCAGAGATAGCACGACAGTGTGCAGACGCAGCGCTGCACATGCAATATATACTGCTGACAACTGGTAATAAATGAACCTTAACCTTGTTCAGAATGCGGAGGAAATGGGTTGGGGAAATATTATTAATTGTAGAGGTCCGTAGTTAATTGTAAAACGATTTATTTTTTTCGATTTTTCTTTGGGAGCAGTCGCCGAACACCGGGGAGTAGTGTCGGCAGGAGCCGTAAAAATATCATCGTCATCATATGAGCCAAGGTACGTCCACTGTTGAACAAAGGTCTCCCCAAAGATTTCCACAATTGTGTCGTAATTGTCGGTATAGTTTGCGCTGTGGCTAAGCGACTGGCTTTCTGCACTACTGTCGCGGGTTCGATCCCCGCACGGAATACGATCTACAGATAGTTGTTTCGGGTACACATGAAACAGGAGAAATCCTAGGGTTCTTTCCTTGGGATCATCGTATTTATTCAGAAAAAAAAGCACGCTTAGCAACGTTTGGCTACTGTTCAACAGAACGGACGCTGCTGCCCATCCCTCTGGTTTAGTATCCCTTAGTCGACTTTTACGACCTCCACGGGAGGAGATGGAGTGGTGCTATATTCTTAAACTGGACACCACACGGTCAAAGAAGGTATAAAGGTAGGTAAAGTAAGCTTTATGTTGCCCTGCCCCCTACCACGCCGGCTTGTGCTTAAACATACATAATCAGCTCATGACTGTCCCAAGGGCCTTTTCTCACGATGAGAAAGGTTAGGCCTTAGTGGTGGACTACACACCGTGCGGGTTGGGGGACTACACACGCCATTGAGAACATACTGGAGCTCTCTCAGGTGTGTTGTTGTCTGTGCAGGTTGCCTCACGATGTTTTCCTTCACCGTTAACGCAAGTGATAATCAAATTCTGTTCCGCACATGAAGATCTGCAAATCTCAGAGATGAGGGCTGGCATTTTGATTATTTTTTTTTGTTTATGAAGGGCTTCTCGCACTCTTCCCAAGAGGGATGTAGATGTTTAAGCGGGCAATGGGGCTGGGATCGAACTCACTCCCTTTTATATGGAAGGCAAGCGTTCAACCACTAGGCTATCACAGTTAAACATGGCCCTAGTCAATCTTAACGCCAGATCCCACTTCCTAGCCCATTCTCCAGCAATTCATAACAACCCTAATATACGCTTAAACCGATACCTTGAGCACCACCGACACGCTGCCTGGACGACGAGATCACGGCACTGAGTTACCCAAGCTGGGCACTCCTCCAACGTGTGCTGTGCCGTGTCCTCCGAGCAGTCTTCGCAGTGATGACAACTAGGCGTCCTTTCTCGCCCTAATATATGCCTGGGAGGCGGCCTTTTCGCCCTCTAGCGATCGACCGAGATGTGCCTAAGGGCGTGGCACCGGTGCCCCCCTTCGGTGCCAAAGATGACGTACATGATGTAACTTCGCCGGGCGACCAATAATAAAGAAAGGTAAGGAACCTTTACAGTTAACTCTCTTTGACTCTTGCTTATCGGAAGGTATCTGAAAGTGGTGAGATGTAATGACGTCACACTGTAGGATTATTATTAATTGTTAACCAGTTATCATACGTACTTACGTTAAATGTAATTTTCATATCGACACATCACCGAAAATGCATTAATAAGTACAAACAAACTTTCGTTTGAACGTGTAAATTTCTATATCGTCTAAAATGCGTCTCTTTTTTACTGACGACTTCGTTTGTACTTTTGTGTGGTTCATATTTATCATATTAGAAGACTTTGATATGCCTAGTGTGCGGGACAGTCATAACATTTAAATGTTTCCTTAACTTATTAAATACAGTAAGCAAGTTAAAACCGCAAGGAAGATTCAATTTTCCTGTAGGTTTACAACTTAAATTTGCGTTCTGGTTTGTGGATTTCTCCTAACAGGCGACGGTAACAGTTTATCAGGTCGGACCTTTTTTAGTGGGGACATCCTTAAGGACATATTTAGCCCTGGGGAAGATGGATGGGCATGCTGGACGATTACCGGCTAAAGCCACTAAGGTGTTTCTTCAACCTGCCTTGTGTCGGGGGTAGCTTAAACACTAGGTAGGAGACCGGCCCCTCCGAGTTGTGCCTAAAGGCGTGGCACCAATGGCACCAATGGGCGGCTCTAGTGTGATCTTACGAGGAGCCTGGAGCTCCCCTTCGGTGCCGAACATGACCGCTCAGTGGTTTTAGCCAGTAGGAGTCCGGCATACCCCTTCGCCCTTCCCCGGGGCGAAGGAAGTTCCATGTAGAATATCCACTGGACACCAAAAAAAAAAAGTATGGTAGGAGACCGGCATGCCCCTTCGTCCTTCCCCGGGGCGGAGGAAGTTCATGACAAATTTCTAATACCAATAAAAATAAAATTAAAAGGCTCCATGTGGCTTCCGCCGCATTGCCGTGTGATGTTGCATTGCCGGCACCAGCACCACAGTGCTGGCTAACAATACCACCACCCCATTTGGTCCCTTGGATGTCGTAAATAGCGACGATGGGAATAGCCGGAAGATGGGCAGCAGCGTCCTTCGAGTACAGCAGGGGGTGCTATAGTTAATCCCGGGCAGAGAACCGGCTACACCGGCCACAACCGATGACGCCTGGACCTGGTAACATATAACACGCATACACTGTGAACTGATGAGAACATCGCGGAACTTGAAGAAGAATTGAGCAGTTGCGGTGGGATATTGTGGGATTGTCTGAAGTCCGTAGGGGGGGAAAAGACACGACAATTGTCAAGTGTGGCAAATTGTTCTATTTCCGTCAAGGCAAGCAACAATCCCAGGGAGGTGTCGAGTTTATCGTCCACAAGTCCCTCGTGAACAACGTGGTAAAGATAGAGAGTGTGTCGGCTAGGGTAGCGTAGCTTATACTGAGAATAACCAAGCGGTATTCGTTGAAAGTCATACAGGTATACGCTCCGACTTCGGCACAATCCGACATCGAGGGTGCGACTATGTATTAGGATATATCCAGAACCATGCATAGTTCCAGAACCCACTTTACTGTTGTCATGGGGGACTTCAACGCGAAACTGGACAAACAAGACGGTGAAGAGCTGCGAGTGAGGCGATTTGGAGTAGAATGTCGAAACCATTGGATTGACTTCATCATGTCGACGAAGAAGCAAATATTCAATGGTGTCTCTGTGATCAACGTCTTAAATCGGAAGCGATCACCGTATGGTAAGAGACACATTGAATGTTCATATCAAGTTCGAAAGATCTCGACTGATGAGGTCCACGCTCCGTCCAGTACGGTAGTACCAATTTATACTTAATAGTATTACGATCAACGCAATCAAAAGCCTTGGAAACATCACAGAAGATACCAATAGCAATCAGTGAGCCCTCCTAGGTTTCTAATATATCGGTGATTAGTTTCACCCCCGCATCTCTAGTCGACCTATCTTTCGTGCAGCGAAACTACCGATCGTGTAAAATCTTATTTGTTTTAAAATACCATCGTCTGTTGAAGCATAAACTTTTCAAACACTTAATGCTAGAAGGACAGAAATAGGTCTATAACTAAAGACATTATGCTTGCCGTTAGATAAAAATTTGGAGTAACTTTAACATGTTCATCAACATCAAATCAGTAAAAGTTCCACTATTTATGCAAGGACTGTTTTTTTTTTTGTGCAAGTAACGGCGCAATATTCTCAGTTATAGATTGAAATATTTAACTGATTTACTCTATACATATGATACAATTATTTTCACTATATTTGAATTAAACACATACTTTTCCCCTTGCATTGAAACAACAGTGAGAAATCAAGTACGAATTTCACGTTTATAACTTTAAACGTAAATATCACTGACCAAACTTATATAAAAAAGTTTATCAGTATCAAAGACTACCTCAGTAAACAAAATGTTTTTTTTTAAACCCTAATTGTATATTGTAGTACTTTATCTTCATGAAAGAAAAAAAGAACACTTTATTTATTACTTATTTAAACAAAGTTTTATGAAACAAAAATCTAATACAATGCAAAAGTGTGTGTCCCGTCCATACAAACAGAAATAGGTATATCGCTCAGCTTAATGCAGTGGCGTCATCATCATCATCATCATTTCGGCCGAATGAAGTCCACTGCTGGACACAGGCCTCCCCCAAAGATCCCCACAACGACCGATATGAATGTGTTGTGGGCTCATTGGGGGGATTTGCCATAATCGCCACGCTTGGCAGACGGGTTGGCGATCGCAGTTGAGTTGTTAATGTACTCGAAGGACGCTGCTGCCCATCCTCCGGCTAATCCCTTAGGCGACTTTTACGACACCCATGGGAGGAAATGGGGTGGTGGCATTCTGAGCCACATAGATGTGAAACCACTGCGCTGATATTCTGCGACATCCTTATTCGTCCGACATATTGACGTCGTCTAGTGTTACCTAAAACCATAAAGTATCCTAAATAAGTAAGTTTAAGTATAAAAACATTTAAATTGATGCTAATCTTAACAGTTATAAAGTGAATAAAAATGCGTAATTTATGTTAATTGTAATAAATAATATACACTGTTATTGTTTAAGTGTAAATATAATGGAACGCTGTCAACTCGTACGCAAACGCATTATTCACCCTGAAGTACCACGTGCCACTCGTATCATAACAAGAAGGCTTCATAAAGTTCGAGTGACGTCAGTGTTGCCTCTGCAGGAAATAGCGAACTTATCACCATAAAAAGTTCACATTTCGTCGGCGTCGATGCACGTTACACGGAATTGTGTTAAAGGGTACAAATGGCTTCCTGGGTCAACGTTACTTTATGACCTGCGATCTTGGCAATAAGGTTTTGGTTTTGGTTGGCTTGATTATATTAATTGATATACAGGATGTCCAGTAAATACCACGACATACTGCAGGGGGTGAGAGCTTGAGTCAACATCTACCAAAAAAAAAAACACAATATATGTTCAGCAAAATCTTGACCCAATCTCTCGCCCCCTGCAGTATGTCGTTCTATTTACTGGACACTTTGTATTTATCAATTAATATAAATATTACATAATTATTTACTATAAAATATGTATGTATGTGTGTATTTCGTATACATAAATATGTTTTTATACATGTAATGTACGTCTATGTATTTGTATAATATGTCTTCGCATCTATACCTTTCTTTCATATTTTGTTGGTGCATCTACCTTATTGTTCTCTGCATCACCCAAAGGTCTTCTGGCAGAAAATGCCTACGGCATCAAGACCGCCTTTGTACACTAGTGTTCATTAAGTATAAATAAATAAATATACACAGGATGGCATTATGTTTTCGCAATATGTTGCTGAATTAGCTTATGATTCACGTCGAGCCGCGACACTGATTGGTGCGTGCTAAGTGAACTCCGGGCAATTACCTTGCTTTCATGTGGCCATCGTAGAGCGCGGGAAACGCATCTACACTTTTAAAACATCTTAGCAAACAGCACCTTTCATCGAAGATACAGAATATGGCGAATATTTTTTTTCCTTGTATTGTTGTTTCTCAGTATGTAATTCCGAGAAGATTTCACGCATCATGCATTGATGAATATATGTCTACATTTACATATATATGTCTATGTAAGACAAGATAAGGAAGTGAAAATTGATAGTTATTATGGACAATACACCCACAAACAAAATTTGAAAGACAATTTTGCGTTATGTATTGGAGGTTCCATCGTCATATCAGCCAAAGGACGTCCACTGCTGAACAAAGGCCTCCCCCAAAGATTTCCACAATTGTATCGTCATTTTGGGAGGTACTTGCCGATACTCACCACGCTTGGCAGGCGGGTTGGTGAGCGCAGTATGGCTACCGTTTCACAGAATCCCTTGCTGCACATCCCTCTGGTTTAGACTCCCTTAGTAGCCTCTTACGACATCCACGGGAGGAGATGGAGTGGTGCTCTATTCTTAATCCGGACACCACACGGAAAAATGGAGGTTTATTAAGCGAAATTTATTTAGGCGATTCTAGGTAAACCAAAAATTATGCTTGGAAAAAGACAATAGCTGCAAACAGCGGATTTTAAACTTAACTGAACTGTGTAACACTTTCCTAGTCTTCGTTGGTTTTTTTTTTAATGGGACAAGCCCGCCACACATTCCCAACCACTGCAACTCCTGTAAGCCAGGATCTACAATGGCGACCACCGATCAATGAAGCTTGGTGTGTCCCAGAGAAATGAATAACTGTCTTGGAACCCGCACCGAAATTAATCAGAAAAGAAAAAGGAGGAGTAGGAAAGAATATACGTTCCACTTCCCTCCGTAGCAAGCAGGAGACAGAGAAAAACGATAGGCCATAGGCACAATAAACGGGAGTTTACAACAGGGTTAAGCCCAGTTGCCAAGCACCACGGGTACAATTTTTTTATTTACGGGTCCTATGTTGTGAGCTATTGTAACTGAAATTATTGTAACGGAAATTCGTCCTAGTCGCAACAAGGTCTGTATAGTAAACAACCCCGGATGTAACTTGCATGCTGTCAAACATAATATTGCGTTCATATTCACAGTCCGGTGTTGAACATTTGCAGAATGGTGAGGTGACAAGCTTGAAGCTAAATAATTTACTCTTAAAGTTACCATGACCGGTGAGAAATTGAGCCACGCAATGATCAACTTCCAACCATGCACTTGCCAACCGCTCACGAATGGATGGAAAGTACCGGTATAGGTGACGGCCCTTAATAGACGTGTCCCACCAGCATTGCCATTCGGCCAAGAGTTCCTCCCAAACACCAGTCTGTGGTTTAAACAATCTGCAGATCCTAACACGATCGCGTTGTAGCAGAAATTCCGCGTCCATGTTTTCTCTAGTTGAGTAGTACATTGCAGCACGTCGCTGTATCTCAAGATCGACTGGCAAAACACCTGCTAGCACAGGCAGAGCTTCAGTACTTACTGTCCTATATGCCTTGCACAAGAATATCAACGCTAAGCGCTGGCTTTGGAGCAGTTTACGTCTTGCCGCGCCGATAGTAGCCCTATCGGCCCATACAGGTGAACCATAGCAAATACAACCTAAGTAGGTAGCGCCGTAAATAGTTTTCAAAGTATAAAATGAAAGACCCCATGTAGCTGTTGATCTTTTAGTCTTTGTTAGTTGTTGTAACTCCCCCGTGATGATATTCACACAGACTTTGCTGTTGGGAAAGGCGGAGGGTCACGCCGGACTCTTACCGGCAAAAACCCCACGCTGTTCCTTCTACTTACCCGCTGCTGGGGGTGCGGTGTCCGCTAGGCATTGGGCCGCGCCATTCTTGTCAATCCCTGCACGTGAGCCTAACCTCTATCTGTCAATGTAATTTTTAGGTCCTTAGGCACTTCTCGGGGAGGATTTTAAAGGATCCCCCCAAGCGTCGCTTTGCGCTGTGCTGCGCACAAGGTGGCACGTAGCCACGTGCGCACCGCCGTCTTCCCGGGGGTAAATCGGTGTGAGCACGCGGACTCCCCAATCTGCGCGTACGAGTTTGACACGCAAACTACTCAACAAGCTTCGGAGTGGCGCCTTCCAACTGAACCGAAACCGAAAAAACCACGCCAAAGTCGATCAAAAGTGAAAGTCATGTTGACTGTTTCCTTTGACTATCGCGGTGTTGTGTACTCGGAATTCTTGCCAGAAGGTAAAACGGTAAATAAAGAATATTATTTGAGCGTTATACGGCATTTAAGAAAGCAAATTCGAAGAAAAAGGCCAGATTTGTGGAAAGAAAACTCTTGGATTTTGCACCACGATAATGCGCCTTCACAAACGGCCATCATTATGAACGAATTTTTGACCAAAGACAACAAATACCATCGAGCAACCACCATATTCATTTTTTGCAGTTTTCCTCAAGATGTTTTCGTTCACCGTTCAAAGGCTAGCGTTCAGCCACTAAGCCTAGTCACTATACATAACAAAAACATTTTTAGTAACCTACTTATGTACTATTTTGGATTGCATCCTATGTTATTAAACTTGAATTGAACGCATCTGGACAGTTTCGGTCGTATAGTAGTGTTCTTACGACTGAAACTGTCCAGTTTTTCGGCTGTCCCACAAATTCAATATTATTTATTATGAATATTTTTTTTTCTTAACAGGCGTGCCTCCTCTGCTGTTTCTCCTGTATCGCGGGTATAGTTTACATCTCACATGCACAAACACCCAGAGCTGAAACAACTATCTGCAGATAATACAAATAATTGTACCGTGCGGGGATCGAACCCGCGACAGGTAGCGCAGAAAGCCAAGCGATTGTACCGCCTCTGTGCAAACGTGGCAAGTCACAGACATGACAACCTTATTGAGATTATCCTCGATAGTATATTTGTTAGCTAAGGTCGTGATGTAGCTCAGGCCTTTAATCAGTTCTTTGCCAACGTTAGCAACCTATATGAATTTAACCATGACTCGTTCCTTGAAGTCATCTTCATCTGCCATTGAAAAACTTTAGCAAAACAGCGTGTCTGAATGTAAAAAAATGACTCAAAAATGACGGCACGATTGGTGCAGTGACTGATACAGTCGGCTGCTGCACTCCGGGTCGTGGGTTCGATTCCCGCACGGAACAAATATTTCTATGATCTGCAGGTAGTTGTTACGGGTCTGGGTGTATTGTATGTGGAATTAATGTCTGTAAACGCACCCACAACACAGGAGAAATCCTAGTGTGGGCAATGTTAATAAAAAATAAAAAGTATTAAATTTTTGGGGAATTCCTATTAGACTTGTAAATTATATAATTGATACTGTTGCCCCTCATCTTGCTGTTACTTAAATATGTTGATTTCGCTATTCTGATCTTACGAAGTATAGTAAAGTCATGACTTATGTATTAAAATCTGGTTCCAAAAGTAACACGGAATTTTAGGCCGATTAATATCTTATCAACATTCAGTAAAAAATTTGAAAAGTTAATCCTCAAGCAGCTACTTTCAAATGTTTATCTAAATAGCCTACTTCATAATGAACAGTATGGCTTTACGCAAGGTCGTTCAACGACAGATGCAGGAGTAGCTCTAATCAAACGTATTTATAATTATATATAAAGTATGTATATATTATAAATATTGATAATGCATGGGGGGGGGGGGACTCGAAGAAAGCAATTGGAGTGTTCTGTGATCTTTCGAAAGCATTCAGTTTCGTTCACCATAACACTCTTACGCGAAAAATTTCGTCATCTCGGTGTCCACAATGTAGCACTTCACGTAATTAAATCTTATCTGGATCAAAGGATTCAGTGTGTCGATATTAATGGAGAAAAATCTTCCAGACTACCTGTTAAATTAAGCGTACCTCAAGGCTCGATACTAGGGACGTTCTTGTTCTTGGTATTTGTTAACGATTTGCCTAACTTCAAAGGGACATTTGACGTTATACTTTTTGCAGTTGATACCTCCCTTATTTTCAAGGTAGAGAGAAATAGACAACATTTTGGAGAAGTCAACAGTGCTCTGTCTCAGGTTACGCATAGGTTTACGGTAATTAACGTAGAAAAAAACCATGCAGGCGGCATGTGACCGCTCATTGTGGAGATCTATAAAGAAAGCCTTTGTTCAGCGGTGGACATCTTTTGGCTGATATGACAATGATATAACCATAACCTAGTACTAAACGCCAAGAAAATGAAGTGATTTAATTCGCAATGCCAAATGTAAAAAATCTAGGACCCATTATTATTCTCACTAATGAGGTGATCGGAAATGTAGATACTACAATGTTTCTGGTTATTCCACGTGTCTTGCCTCGCAGGAAAGTTGGGCTCTGCAGCTCAGTTGGTGTATTTTCATGGTAGGAGGCGCAAAGCAAATCTGGCACTTGAGTGGCACCTACCTTTTTTTTATTGATCTCCAGTGTAAATTCTACATGAACTTCCTTCGCCCCTGGGAACGGCGGAGGAAGTTTTTCTTCTTCATTCATTAATCTAAACCGGTAAGCCGTTTAGGAGGCGTTCAGTGATGTATACACGTACAGAAGAATTATATATGTAAGATATTTGGTAAAAAAATGGGATAGATAATAAAATAATATGAAATTATGGCCATAGACACAGTATTGTCTACTTACAATTAATTATTGCAAGTTAAAAGTTTCATCACATAGACATATTTATGTTTCGTTGTCAGAAAGCGTGCAGTGCTAAGAAGAGTCCCTTAGACTACCAACATAATCAGCCCATTACACTCCCAACGCTGGGGACAGGCCTTTTCTCACGATGTGAAAGGTTACTTTAAGACTAGCCCATCTGACATAAACCCATGTGATCCATATACAGTGGCGTTCATAAGTCCAGTAGCAATCTCAAAACGCAATAGATTGGCGCTTTGGTTTGACTTATGGCCTTCTTTTATTTTTAATTTACGTTAGTTTCGGAAGTGATGGCCGAATACTCAAACGTCATTTAACATTGAGTCCCCGCTTAAACTATTCGAGAAACCGGTTTTTGGTACAAAACCGGGCGGCTCAAATTGTTTAAGCGGGGACTTAACGTTAAATGGCGTTTGAGTATTCGGCCGTGAGAGTCTTATATGTGACTGCCTTCTTACTAAACCTCAAAATTTTAAATAGGAGAGGAGAAACCCCGCCATATTTAAAAAAAACACAACCCATTAGTCACTTTACCTTTCTACTGAAAAGTACACATTGGTGACAAAAAAACTGCAAACAATGACGCTGTGACACACACAGCGTCATCTATAAAGATCTCTACGTACTTGTAACCACTTACTTAGGCAAGATCATTACTATCGACTGGCTAGTATTTATTAGGGAACATAGATGGCGCCACATACATTATTATATATTTTTATTTATTACTATTGTAAATGTGAGTGTATGTATCTTTTTGAGTAAAATATAGCCCTTATGTTATAGATTGTTATCTACCGCACTCTCACATGTGGATTGCCAGAAAAACAATATATTCATTAAGATTATTAAAATAACTACAAATTTTAAAAAAGATCCCTGATGTTTTGTGGCGTTTCTTCTCAGAGGTGGTCATGTTGTGAAATGCCTTCCGTTGTTTCAATATGTGTAAAAGTGTCTATTATTACCTAATTACTGATTATACTATTCTATTCTTCTGATTGAGGCAAGCAGTGCATACATCATGCTCGGGAACGGGTGTCGAAAGTCGAGACTGATCAGCCGTTAAACTGCCATGGAAAATTAATTACCCACTAATATATTATTTTAGTATGAAATTCTTTACACATTTACCTACATTATTCTCGTTACATAAAAAATGAAAGAAAGAGATACATAGTGATAGCACAGACAATAATGTGGTAAAATTATAAAAAAGAAACAAAATATCTTGTACTAAATATTTAAACGTTGTGCTAGGCTAGGCTGTCATGAGCCCCCCTTCGGTGCCGAAGATGACCGCTCTAGTGGTTTTAGCCGGTAGGAGTCCCTTCGCTCTTCCCCGGGGTGAAAGAAGTTTCATGTAGAACTTCCACTGGACATCAATACAAAAGAGAAAAAAAAGGCTAGGCTGTCAGCTCTAGTGTGGATCATACGAGGACCTGTAGCCTCCCTTAGGTGAGAAGATAATTATGTATGACACAAAAAACACAATGAATGTGAAAAAGAACAATGCAATTTTATGTTTCAAGCCGGTATTTCTAACTTATTAGCTAGTTTCATGACAAACGTTACGTCTTATATTACATACTTGCAATGGTTTCGTGTTTTATTAGAGTGTCATCGTCTTAACGAATGCCTTATGATATATTAAGTAGCTAGATAATTGATTCGTGAATGGTTCCATTCTTGACCTTAACTCGCCTAATAGAAAGAAATGGACGAGGCCTACGATGGAACGAACTCACCCAGAAGGTGCTTATTCACTCTGACTTTAGGTTAACCCATTATAGGTAGCGAAGAAAATAAAAAATAGGTAAAGCTACATTCAACAAAGACCGGAAAAAACTACATATGTAGGTAGTAAAAAGCGGAATATACTTTATACCCGGTAATTAGGTACGCCGAATGACCAGTCAGCCTGTATACAACATATTTGTATAAATTAACGGCATTTTTGCTGTCTATTAATGTTTTGGTAATACTATGAGTCATGGTGGATACGATCCGTCACGTACGCCTTAGTCTATGAACACAAACATAATAACATGTTAGTCAAAGTCAAATATTTTGATTTCAAACTAGCTGGGACCCGCGGTTTCCGCGGCGTGGTGCCGGCTCAGAATACCACCACCTATTATTATTATTTATTACAATTAACATAAATTACGCATTTTTATTCACTTTATAACTGTTAAGATTAGCATCAATTTAAATGTTTTTATACTTAAACTTACTTATTTAGGATACTTTATGGTTTTAGGTAACACTAGACGACGTCAATATGTCGGACGAATAAGGATGTCGCAGAATATCAGCGCAGTGGTTTTACATCTATGTGGCTCAGAATGCCACCACCCCATTTCCTCCCGTGGGTGTCGTAAAAGTCGACTAAGGGATTAGCAGGAGGATGGGCAGCAGTGTCCTTCGAGTACATTAACAACTCAACTGCGATCGCCAACCCGCCTGCCAAGCGTGCCGATTATGGCAAAACCCCCCAATGAGTCCACAACACACCCATATCGGTCGTTGTGGTGATCTTTGAGGGAGGCCTATGTCCAGCAGTGGACTTCATTCGGCCGAAATGATTGATGATGAATTATGTACTTGCGCGTTTTAATAAATACAAAAAAAAAATCAGATGTATTGGAATTCTAGGATTTTTAATAAGACAATAAAGCTTTTTGTGCAAAATACAGTGTAGGTAATATGATTATGTAATTATAACGAGTATTTATTTTCATCCCATTATAATTAACAATGTGGTATATTCATTAAAATTGTTTACAATCCGTTTGAAGTCTTTAAAGTTTATGACCCATAAGATAATAAGTAAAAAGATAACTAGTTAAAACACCGGAATTGCTGTTCTATACTTTGTGTCCTTGAAGACGATTTTTTTCCAAAGAACTGAACTTTTTTTTTCGTTATTTAACAGCTATTGTTTTAATACTGTACCTTTTTTTTAAATTGGTGCTCAGTGGAAATTATTCATGAACTTCTTTCGCCCCGGGGAAGGGCGAAGGGGTATGCCGGACTCCTACCGGCTAAAACCACTGAAGCGGTCATCTGCGGCACCTAAGGGAGGTGCCAGGTCCTCGTATGATCACACTAGAGCCACCCACTGGTGCCACGCCTATAGGCACATCTCGGAGGGGAACCCCCCCCTAAGAATAGCACCACCCCATCTCATCCTGTAGGCGTCGTAAAAGGCGACTTCGGTATTAGCCCCGCCGGGCAGCAGCGTCTTCCGAGTACATTAATACAACTCAACTGCGATCGCCAACCCGCATGTCAAGCGCGGCGATTATGGCAAAACCCCCCAATGAGCTCACAACTTGACCCAGAATGGTGGTTGGAGCAATCTTTAGGGGAGGCTGTGTCCAGCAATCTTTAGGGGAGGCTGTATCCAGCAATGGATTTATTTGGCTGAAATCATGAAGTGGTGCCAAAACACTGGGTCCTTCACCTTCCGTACCCAGTCCACCCAAACTACCTATTTTCTTCAAATGAATTTAGTGGGCTTCTGGGTATAGCTGAGCGTCGCGAAGGCACGCGTGCAATGAGTTCCATCTGCCGGACTGAGTTAGCCTAATGGTGCCTAAGCTTTAGTAAATATTACAGCCAGGCTTGCTTAGTGTAGACTCTTTTCTCCTACATTGGTCGTCGTTTCGACCAAATAAAGTCCACTGCTGGACACAAGCCTCCCCAAAGATCGCCACTACGACCGGTCTGGGTGAGTTGTGCGCTCATTGGGATTTGCCATCATCGCCACACTTGGCAGAAGGGTTGGCGATCGCAGTAGAGTTGTTAATATACTCGAAGGACGTTGCTGCCCATTTTCCGGTTAATCTCGTAGTCGCCTTTTACGACACCCACGGGAAGAGATAGTCTCCTATAATCCTAGTCCTCGCATAACTTTCTTTCGAGAACAATGTGGTCATAAATGTTGTAACTTATTATGGTTTAAAAAGAGTAAACTATAAAGTTACCAAATCTACTTCTTGGAACGCGGCAACTAAAGTCTGATTGACTATTCATAAGTGTTTCTAAATGGTTTACATGAATGAAAAAAAATCGGATCTTATTAAATCATTGGGCCTTTTTTATCCAGGGGAAATCCTCATGGACTTCCTCCGCCTTGGGAATGGTGGAGCGGCATGCCAAACTCAAACCGGCTAAAACCCCACGGTGTCCTTCCTCTTACCTCTAGCCGGGGGTGAGCTTTGCCTGCATTAGACCGCGCCCCCAGCAGATATCGGCCCGTCACTGTTTCAGGGACCCCTTCTCTGTGCGACCTTGCTGGCCACCTCTCCTGCTGAGAGACATCTCAGGCCTGTTTTTGTTCGGGCGATGGTCCGCACCTAGTTCGTCGCCCGCAGGTCGCTCCTCATGGTGGCCGGAAATCGTTCAGCGCCCTCCTCCGGCGCCCGCGACCTCACTCATTGCTGTCATCACGTCCTCACAAAAGGAGGCAACGGCACGCGCTCTCGCTCCGGACGATGGACTGAACCACGGCTGGACGTGAGAGGTCAGAAATCACGGCGCTGCGTTGCCCAAGCTGGGCACTCCTCCAACGTGTGCTGCGCCATGTCCTCCGGGCAGTCTCCGCAGTGATGACAACATTTATCGACCTATTCGACGCAGATACTTCCCGAAACACCCATGGTTCGAGAGTACCTGCGTCATTCGGAAGGTGGGAGGGTGCCATGCCACCTCTCCAGTTATTCCTCCATAACGGGTCTTACTACCACTATCGCGGCGTGCCCTGCAGTGGGCTACTCCAGTCACTCCGCCACCGGGACCCGACGAAGCTTGGACCGTCTCACGATCTCACGAGGCAGTGGCGGTTCGCCCCGACTTAGCGCCTCCCCGCGCCACTGATAAAGCGGCGCGAGGGCTCTCGCTTCTAGATCCCAGGGCGGTAACCCGGCAAAGAGGCTCCTCGCCTCGTAAGAGACCGTGAAGTATCCTCTAATCGCCCTGAGGGCCATCGCTTGATGTGGCCTTCGCGGCACGCTGGCGCTGGCTGTCCTCAGGAAGTTCGCCAACACTGGGGCCCCGTAAATGGCCATAGTTCTAACTAGGGGCCTACGCTACTTTAGCTGATTGTCTGCTCCAAAAGCAATCGGACACGCAACAGACAGATTTTCATGTCCACTGTATTGATCGAAATTCGGTCATTGTCCGAATTTGTCCTCCACAGCACTCTATAAGGTCCCTATTTAACAATGACATTCACCGACTTCATGCTTCGCGTTGATTATTCCAAACCAGATTGGTAATTTTCTGTTATACCAAAGCGATAGAAGCATTCACCTTGGTTTAGCTTATTCATGGTGACTCAATTACCATAATCAATTCCATTCACTGGAGACGAGACGTCGTTACTCTCGTCACGTAGGCATTAATTCTCACGCATCAGACATACCTTGACTGCCGATAACTTTAATATATTGTTGTATCACTATCCAATAAAAATAATCCCAAACAACCAAGTTACATGGTTGTAGTTTTGGGAGGATCCCAGAGCGAATGGTTAAACGAAATGAAGGAAAGCCTTCGGTGAACGAAGAATTGTAAATGTCATCATTTCGGCCGAATGAAGTCCACTGCTGGACACATGCCTCCCCCAAAGATCACCACAACCACCGATATGGATGTGTTGTGGGCTCATTGGGGGGTTTTGCCATAATCGCCACGCTTGGCAGGCGGGTTGGCGATCGCAGTTGAGTTGTTAATGTACTCGAAGGACGCTGCTGCCCATCCTCTGGCTAATCCCTTAGTCGACTAAATACTAATCGACTAAAAAACACAGAATTCCCAATCTCCTGCTCGGGGGTAGTTATATAGTTATAATAATATAATAAATCTTTATTTCAGACATTCATATAGTCCATAACAGTCATAGATAAGTTAACTATAGTAAAATAATCACTAATAAGCATAATCATCGTACCAAATTAATAAGCAGTCAATAAGAATTACGAATTACATTAGACATAAAAGATTTAGAAACAATGAGTTTATTTATTTATTAATTAAGTGACGGAACCTATAGCTCTAGTGATTTCTTATTCGTTATAGTGAGTGCGACGCCTTTATAAAATTTGGACACCAGAACATTGAAAATCAATAACCCACAAAATGGCGTCCACCTATAGAATATAATATATAGTTTATTCAGGGAAAAAAGGTTCTAACAGATTTTTTACACTTCATATTGAAACGACACAGAGGAGCAATTAAATTAGATACCACTAGGCGTGTTTAAACAGATACAAAATTGAATTTGTAATAAACAAATTAGTAAACAAAAAACTTAATATACATATAGGCATAAATAAAAGATATACCCACCTTATTCAACATAACCATACAACGTACCACCTGTCTGTCACGTAGGCTCAATAAAGAACTACTGCTGACGTCACTTATACACACGCTATGACGAAGATCCTGTCATCTGCAGTCACCTCATAAACATTATATAATATTTATTAGCTTACTTTTTATTTACTCGTAGTATTATTACTACCATTAGCTACCACGTAGGCCAAATTGCAATCACCCACAGTATCCGTTAGAACAAAGGAGAAGTCGTTAAAAACGAGAATTCTTAGCTTCTCTAGAACTAAGACAGATAGAAGATATGCCATCGTATCAAAAGAACTCAAAGTTAAAACTTTGTGTTATTTTGATACACCTTATCTTTGTTCTAGAGAAGGTAAGACTCCTTTTTTTTACCGACTTCAAAAAGGAGCAAAGGAGCTGAATTCAGCTGTTTTTTTTTTATGTATGGTCAGGCTTAACTGCCGTCATATATGCACCGATTTGGATGATTCTATTTTTATTTGCCGTGTGGTGCCGGCTCAGAATACCACCACCCCATCTCCTCCCGTGGGTGTCGTACAAGTCGACTAAGGGATTAGTCGGAGGAAGGGCAGCAGTGTCCTTCGAGTATATTAATAACTCAACTGCGATCGCCAACCCGTCTGCCAAGCGTGGCGATTATGGCAAAAACCCCCCAGTGAGCCCATAATACACCCATATCGGTCGTTGTTGTGAGCTTTGGGGGAGGCCTGTGTCCAGCAGTGGACTTAATTTGGCCGAAATGATGATGATGATGATTTTTTGTTAAAAATACATTTCACCTGAAGTGGTCCCATTACAATTTTGTGAAGTTCCAATTAATATTTTCGGGGATAAAAAGAAAACCCTTCAATGGATGATAGCAAAAAACCCGGGATGGCATCAATCACTTGTCTACGTATTGTTTATGTCGTTCAAAATATAAAAATAAAAAAGTACAAACCGCCTTCAAAATCAATTATATAATTTGTGTCAAACAGTTTAGGAAGTCTTCTCGTGACCACGGTCGATAAAACCTGGCCGAAAGTTGAGATTAGTCAAAATATTGTTTTGATTTACCTGTGCGGGAAAAGTCCCGAAATCATAGTCTTGTATGAGTTTTTTTTTTTAAACGTTGCCCCACACTAGTATTTCTCCTGTGTCGTGGGTGCGTTTACAGACATGAATTCCACACACGATACACCCAGACCCGGAACAACTATTTGCAGATCATACAAATATTTGTTCCGTGCGGGAATCGAACCCACGACCCGGTGCGCAGCAGCCGACTGTATCAGCCACTGCACCAACCGTGCCGTCGTTTAGAAAGCCGGTCCCAGTTTTTTCATATACTAAAATCAATTATCAATTGTGGTGCCGGCTCAGAATGCCACCACCCCGTCACCTCCCATGTGTGTCGTAAAAGTCGACTAAGGGATTAGCCGGAGGATAGGCAGCAGCGTCGTTCGAGTATAATAACAACTCAACTGCGATCGCCAACCCGTCTGCCAAGCGTGGCGATTATGGCAAAACCCCCCAATGAGCCCACAACACATCCATATCGGTCGTTGTGGACATCTTTGGGGGAGGCCTGTGTCCAGCAGTAGACTTCATTCGGCCGAAATGATGAAAATCAATTATAGCCACCTACTTAACTTTACATAACTTTGTGTAAGGCTGGTGTATGCGAACGTGGGGACCAGTGAACGTGAATGCACGTGTGGCTGCTGACATGTATCCTTGTTGCGTGTGCTGGTAGAATGCGTTTACTATGGATACAACTTATCAATTATGAACGATGACATGCGAAACACGAGGCGACAGTGTTACAGTTGTTTTTTTTATAATTATTACACTAAATTTGAATTGAATTGTCTTTATACAAACTATATAATATCTATTCATCTATACAAATAAATAAAATTGAAGTTTCTGTTTGTAATGTTAAAATAACAGCTTGTTACTAAATGCATATAAAAGTGTATACGGCACATATAATTAAAAAAACCGTTTTTAAATTTTTTGTCTGTCTGTCTGTTTGTTCCGGGTAATCTCCGACCGATTTCAACGGGACTTTAGATGGACAGATAGCTGATGTTATAAGGAATAACTTAGGCTACTTTCATTATTTTAGAAAAATAATTAGGGATCCGCGCACAAAAAATAAAACCCTTGAAATCCAATATTTATTCTATGTCAAGCGTCTATGTCGAAGTACTCTAAATTTCTTTTAAATTAAGCGCGGGTGAATCCGTAGGTCCCAGCTGTTTATTATAATATTACTGATATTATTGCACACTTACCTACTATATACCTATTAATATTAATCCGTTTTGTTATTTTTATTATGTTTCTTCAATATGTAAATAAACCCTACGTATATAAATAAAGAAAGAAAGAGACAGAAAGAAATAATTTTATTCTGATCGCACACAACAAGAAAATAATTGTAAATAACAACACAGAAGAAATTAGAAGAAATTATATAGAAATAAAAGTTACAAATATACAAACGTAACGGAAGAAGGAATATCAAATCTGATCATAAATAAAATGATCAATATAATCGACTACCAATCGATTTAGTACTTCACTAGGCAGGTGGCCTCTACTTAATTTGTCTATAACAAAAACAAAATAATCAAAAATAGTTCGTGAAAAACTTTAGATAACATTCATAACATTATTATATATATGTCATGTGTCAAGCCCTTAGCAACGTAGCCGTTATTGACTTTTATGCATTTTGGTGATTTATAATAAATTCTTGTGTGACCTTTATAAGTGTTTGATTTTAAAAATCTTACATAATGCATCAAGTTACACGCACCCCACCTCAAGCATCGGTTCCTGCTGTTAGCGACGATCGAATACCTCAAGATTCTTCGGGCTCTGTGCAGACCACAGTTTCCCAACGCAGCAAGCCAAGCAGTAAGCAATCACTCGATGTAAACAATTTATTTATTTATTTATTTATTTATATACTCTTTATTGTACACCACATAATACATACATAGAGATAAAAATTTAAAAAGATACATGTACAATGGGCGGTCTTATCGCACAGGGCGATCTCTTCCAGACAACCTTTGGATGGACAGGAAGAAAGGAGAGAGATATTGGGCTGTCAAGTGTACAATATATCATACACAATATTACTTAGACATAAAAATATAAAATACATAACAATATATACAATAAATATTATATATATAAAACGATGATAAAATATACTAATAAACATCAAATATAACTAGGATAGGAGAAGAAAAATTAGAGAGAAAGGTAATGCTCCTTCACCATTTTCTTAAAAATAGGTAGTGTTTGAGCACGTCTTACTTCAATAGGTAATGCATTCCACAAGCGAGCCGCTTGAATAGTAAATGAATTATCGAAGAAGGAAGTGGAATGCATACGTATACTTAATTTTAGATTTTCTGATGATCTCAAGAAACTAGAATGTGTCTCACAAATAAACTGAAAGCGTTCTTTAAGATAAAAAGGGGTAGAAGGTTTAAAGAGCACATTATAAAGCAAAGAAAGAATATGAGCGTTCCGGCGAAAGCGGATGGGAAGCCATTTGAGCTTAGTTCGAAATTCAGAAACGTGATCATATTTGCGTAGGCCAAATATAAATCTGATACAAAGATTTTGAAGTCGCTCAAGCTTGTCAAATTGGTCTTGCGTGAGATCGAGATAGCTGGCATCAGCATAGTCAAGGATCGAGAGTAGAAGAGATTGTGCTAACGCAATTTTGGTATTAATAGGGAGAAAATTACGAAGACGTCTCAAGGAGCCTGCTGCAGCAAATAATTTACGACTGACTTCCTGAAGTTGTTTAGTCCAGGAAAGAGTACTGTCGATATAAATCCTCAAGTTCTTAACGTTGTTGGATATAGGAATAACAGAGTTACCAAGAGAAACTTGGGGAAAACAATGTGACGTCACGGAAAAAGAAGACTAGTAACCTGGTGTCAAGTTCAGGAAACAATGACCATTGTGTTACAGAAGGTTCACTGAGAGAGATCATAAAGCAAGAACTTTCCTCATCTTTACAGAATTCGATTAAAGAGTTAGTCACTGACCAGTTAAAACATATTCAAACCGATATATCAGAATTTAAAACTTCATTTGGATTTTTTAATAAAGTTTTTGAAGTATTTAAGACACGCTTTGAACAAAAAGAAGCTATAATAAATCAATTACATTCCGAAAATTTGATCCTCAAAAAGAATATTAGTGATCTTACAACACGATTGACTATAGTTGAGCAAAACATGCGTGAAAGTAATGTCGAAATTAACGGCTTACCCGAGGATAAGTCTGAAAATCTAGTAAACACGGTGCTTAAAATTGCTAAGATAACCGAGAGCCACATTAGCGATAGCGACATATTACAAGTCACACGTGTAGCTAAGCTAAACAAGGAGAGTGAGCGACCGCGAGCTGTAATCGCGAAGCTTCGCAGCCCTCGTCAGCGCGACATCCTATTAGCATCAGTTTCAGCCTTCAATAAAAAACAGCCTCAGGACAAACTGAACTCAGTTCAGCTGAATATAAGAGGCAGCCGAGTACCTATTTTTGTAAGTGAGCACTTATCCCCATCGAGCAAACAGCTTCATGCGTCAACACGTGCACTGGCTAAGGAGTTGTCATATCAGTTTGTGTGGATCCGCAACGGCCGTATTTTTGTCCGCAAAGATATACACTCCAAATCTATCTACATTCGAGATCAAGATAGCTTGAAGCGAATGAAGACATATGATGAAAAAGTCGTGGATTAAAGATCGTATTTTTATTTCTTAAACGAGTGTTCTTGGTCTTATTCTTATTTACAATGCTTGATATTTACTATCAAAATGTACGTGGAATAAGAACAAAAACCGATGACATTTATAAAAATATTTTGCTCTCAAATTATAATGTAATAGTGTTTACTGAAACTTGGTTGCACCATAAAGTTACAAATGGAGAGTTCATTGACCCAAGGTACGTGGTATATCGTAGAGACAGCTCAAGTTCTAAGGTATCCAAAAAAGACGGTGGAGGGGTAATGATTGCTGTTACAAACGACATTAAATCAACTAGGATTCAAAATTGGGAGAGTGACTTTGAAGATCTGTGGGTCACCATAGAATTAACCATAAATAAGATTATTAAGAAAATTGCTATATGTGTCGTTTACATGCCTCCGCCTGTGAATTTGGATGCCTTATCGTGTTTTTTAAATCGTGTTAACAATGTTATAAATAATGTAGATGAAGTTGTACTACTTGGGGACTTCAGCCTAGGGTTCATCTCCTGGCTGGCGATGTTCTATATGCAATACCGTCAAACTATGAAAGCTCACTTGGTTACTCGCTGGTTGATTTCATTTTTATTAATGGACTGTATCAATTTAATACTGTTCTTAATGATGACTGCAGGATCTTGGATCTTGTCATAAGCAACATACATAATGTGTCGATTACAGAACCTAGAGATTTATTAAGTAAAGTAGACTATCATCATCCCTGCTTGCTTGTAACAATACCATTAAGTAATACTCGTATAGACCACTTGAGATCAAAATGCCGAACTGGCCACAATTTTTTTAAAGCCGACTTTGTTAACATCACTGCTCACTTAAAATGCATAGACTGGAATGACCATTTTAAAACATGCCATGATGTCAACGATAGGGACCTTTTATGAGCTCTTACATAAAACTGTTGATAAATTTATTCCAAAGTATAAGCACAATAAATCAAAATTCCCTCCTTGGTTTACCAGCGCGCTTATTGGAGTCTTATCTGAGAAAGAAAAGCATTGAAAAAACTACCGTAAACATAAAAACCCCCGTAACAAACTCTCTTATGAACTACTCCGTAGTCGATGCCATAAAATAATAAATAATTGTTATACCGATTATAAGCGGAAACTTGAAAATGAATTAACCAAAAACCCTAAAGCTTTCTGGCGGTTCATCAAAGATAAACGTCGAGGTGAGTCTAGCATGCCTGCAAAGATGTTCTTAAAAGATCGGGTGGCTGAAAATGGCACAGAAATTGCAAATCTTTTTGCTAATCAATTTTTATCTGTTTACAGCCGTGAATCCGCTATACAAATGTCACATAGTTTCTCGGGATGTAATAATGCCATTAGCAATATTCAGTTTACAACAATAGAAATCCTTAATAAACTGAAACAGCTAGACTCCACTAAGTGCCCTGGACCGGACTCAATACCGCCTTCATTTATTAAACGTTGTAGTCATGTCCTCTGTTTACCAGTACAAATAATTTTTAATTCTTCTCTCAATGAAGGAATATTTCCGGAAGTCTGTAAAAATGCTAGAATCACACCTGTCTATAAAAAAGGGGATCCCGCAAATGTAGAAAACTATCGACCGATTTCCATTTTATCATGCTTGCTCAAAATTTTTGAATCTCTCGTTTGTCCAATCATCACTCGCCACATAGATAAAATTATTTCACCATCTCAACATGGCTTTAAAACTGGCCGCAGTGTAGAGACTAATCTTGTACAGTATGTATCTGATGTGACGCTAGATCTTGACAACAGGTTGGAGGTTGATACGGTGTATACAGATTTTAGCAGCGCTTTTGACAAAGTTGATCATTCTATACTGTTATGGAAGCTAGATTACAATGGAGTACATGGCTCACTATTTAACTGGTTCTCATCTTACTTGTCTCGTAGATCTCAAGCTATTGCAGTTAACGGGTATGAATCCTTCCCATATTATGCAGTCTCAGGAGTTCCACAAGGTTCACATCTTGCTCCAATTCTTCTTTCCCTTTTTATTAATGACATTACAAGTCAGATTCAAAACTGTAAATATTTAATGTTTGCTGATGATCTCAAAATTTACAAAACTATCACCTCAGATAATGATACCACCCTGATCCAACAAGATCTAGATAAGATTGAGCGCTGGTGCACACAAAACCGTATGAAACTAAACGTGCAAAAATGTTGTCAAATACGATTTACAAGAAAAAAGCAAACTCACGTGTGTTCATATAACATTAATGGCACCCTACTAAATAAAGTTAATGAGGTGCGAGATCTTGGTGTTATCATAGATAGTATAGTTAACTTCAAAATATTGACAATATTATCAAAAAATCTGCACAAATGCTAGGCTTTCTTAAAAGAAGCACAAAAGAATTCATGTTGGCGCGGTCTAAAATTATATTATATAACACACTGGTTCGTAGTAACTTAGAATTTGCCAGCATAGTGTGGAGTCCACATTATTCGGCTCACTCCCAAAGGGTTGAAAGTATACAGAGAGCTTTCAATAAACACCTCGCGTATAGTACAAATAAAATATCTCCCAGAAGTCCATATGACCAACGTATTGATTGCTTCAACATGATCTCTCTACGAGAACGTCGGCGATTACAAGACCTAATGTTCCTTTACAAATTAATCAACAATAGATTTGACAGTGATGAACTCGTTATACGTATTCTATTATATGTACCTTTTAAATTACCCAGTTAACCTATAACCAAACCATACCATGTTCAGTCTTGTAAAACTAATATAGGGCTAAATTCACCGCTTAACAGAATGTGTAGAGAGATGAATTCATTCGTGAAGTCAGTACCAGATGCCGACATACACCACGATTCGATAAATTCATTTAGATCCAAAATCCTGAATTCCATGAAAATACTATTGAAAACTAACTTGATTTTATACTTTTTTGAGCCTTTAGTCTAGAATTGTTAAAAATGTCTACTCAATAATTTTAATCTCAAGCTTAAGCTGCCTCACCCCTCTGTTAGTTTTAGTTATACTATCTATGTTCTCAATATGGCAAATGTTGGTTATCCCGTAATTGGCTAGTGTGTAGGCCTGTTACCATATATATATTAATTAAATATTATATTGTATGCACGAGCTGTGGGAAGACCTGAATAAATAAATAAAATAAATTATTGTAAAAAATTAATTACTTAACATGTGAATTGTGTGCCTCATAATTATTTATTTGATTTATATGAATTGAATTAATTTGTGGTACATTGGTTGCATTTTATTATTCAGTACGTAAAAAATAAATCTGTTTATGTGCATTGTGTAAATATGGAACATCGGAATTACCCTTGTTTGCATTGTAAAGTAATAATTTGCCGCTCGTTCAGCTCTTCTGGCTAAAAGAAACCATGCACTGGTTCACATCCGTGAATCACAAACGGTTTGGTTGAAAACCAGCGTCAGGCAGTCGTCTGACATATAATGAACCAAATCCTTTTTGGCGAACCCTGAAGCACAAACCAACTTTCTTAGTTTTTTGTGTTTTGTAATTGTGTAATTAATAGTATGTGTGTCTCATTTTCGACAAAATAAATAATTTCTTTCTTTCTTTCTTTCTTTACTTCCTAAGCTGTTTCACACAAATTATTTTATTCCTTTAAGAGGCGGTCTCATTTAAATTTAAATTTATTTTGCATAGATAAATCCTTATATGGACTTGGACGGAAAAAGAACTGATAGAGATGCGTTTTTTTTTTTATCTTCTGCAAGCAAAGTCATAAGCGGTGCTTAATCACGTGGGTTCAGTAAAGAACGGGATTGACGTCATAATATGACTAAGATCATGTCAAATGTAGCAATCAATAGTCACCTGGGCGCCAAGTCTGCTAATTTAAATAAAATTACACACAATTGCCATTCCAGCGACACTCTATTGAGAGGCCATTATAATAGTGACAGATTTGGTATTCTGCTAAAACTTCATTGTCGTTTCAATAGCATGTCGACTGAATGACAATGGTAGATCAATGGAATCATAATGATTATGACAATCTGTGTTGCCTATTAAAATCTACCAAAAGCCTTATTGTATCCATGCGTTCTGAATGGTCATAAATTAATTAATTAAAATTCTGTAAAATATCCGGATTTTTATTCTTATGAATTTAGCTATAATGAACTTATTGAATTTAGTTTCTATACGTTTTATCGTCATAAGTAATGCTTAAAACATAAAAATATAGTTTCCATTGATTTAAAACAATTTATCAGCAAAATGTAGAAATTTTGAAATTACAATTACTACAAGTGACAGGTTTGGAACGTACTTTGTGGTTCTGTGGTAGTCACATTTACTTTACTACTATATTATTATACTCTTTGGATTCCATTTTAATTAATAGACCCAACCTTAAAAACAAAACAAGAGGTTTGCGAAATGTTTTCCAGTAATTGGTCAACATATCAAATGATTTACACGGATGCATCAAAATGTGAAAAAGGTTTAGCAGCTGCATTTTATCATCAAAATAAAAAATATGGAAGAGGATTTCGCTTACCCATAAACTGCACTATATTTTCGGCTGAAGCTATAGCTATCCTACTGGCATTAAAGCATATTTCAAATGATATATTATGTACTGGTGAATCGCGATTTGTAATCGTGTCAGATAACATGTTTGTTCTCAAGGCTTTGCAATGTCCTGGATATAACAGTACAAATTATCTTGTTTATGAAATCAAGAAAATCTTTACCCGATTGCTATCATCTCATAAAGAAATTCTATTGGTTTGGTCTCACATGTGGGCGTGACAGGTAATGAAAACGCTGATTACCTCGCCAAAACAACAAATACTCTCGGTGGTAGTATTCACAATATTTCTACACCGTGGCAGGATCTGTTGCCAGTCTATTGTACTAATTTGAGAAAAGAATGGTTGGAAGATAGAAATGTAACTATACAGAATAAAGGAGCATGGTATGCCGCAATAAATAAAGAAATGGGCTTGAATCCCTGGTTCAATAATTTTAATGGAAATAGTTATTTACAGAGAAAGTTTTATACCCAAATCATTAGACTCAGATTCGGCCATTGCAGATTTAATGCTCATCTTCACCACTTTAATATCATAGCATCCCCTTTGTGTGATAAATGTACAATGCAAGAAAACCAAACTTTGGAACATATTTTTTTCAAATGTCCAGCATTCAATATACAGCGCCTTTTACTGATTGATAAGCTTCTGGAAAAATATCAGAATGTCCCGCCCTCAGTACAGGATCTTTTAGGCAGCCCTGATCATTTTATCCCTATTTTTCAATTTATTCTTTCTATCCTGGGAGAACTATGAACAAACTTATTAAGTTATTATAAAACTCGGATATTTATTTATTTGTTTAGGTTAGCCTACAATCGTTTACACAATACATTTACATAAATTAGTTCATAGTACATTCATAAGTGCAACAATTACTTACAGGCTAACACCACATGCGCCATTTATGGTTATACATATTACGTTATAAAGGATTTACCATTATTTAAAATTTGATAATAACACAAAAAAACAAATTCATTAAAAATAATCAATCATAAATAAATTAGTAACAATACGATTATAAAGTTAACAAGATAAAAATAAAATATCTTATTATTTAGCTCAATTGCTTATAAAATTAAATAGCATTCAAATTTTCTGTGGGCAATAATGATCATTGGGTTTGAGAATAGTGTTTAATTATTATGTTATAAAATTTTCCAATGTCGTCATGGTGTACGTCGATCAGGTCACTGCAGCTGTTAAGTACCTTACATAGTCTTGGAATTGGTGAGTTTGCACCCAGAACTGTTCTGCGTGGGGGTGGGTATAACGGAGTGATGGGATTTCGAGGATATCGGGCTGGGGCACGAAACTTTAGGAGACTCAGCAAGTTTGGGCAGTCAATTTTATTTCTAAGCAGTTTATATAGAAACAAGGCATCCGTTACATCTCTTCGAGTCGATAAGGAGTGCATCCTGAAATATTGCAGACTGGTATTATTAGAGGACAGCTGTTTACTTTTTCCTTTAGAAAAAGAAAGGTGCCACAGAAACCGTTTTTGTACGCGTTCTAAGAGTAGCTTATGTGTTGCGTAGTGCGGTCTCCATACAACACTGCAATACTCCAGGGCTATTGTACAGCATTATTTTAGTGTTAGCAAGTTTGAAACCCTTGGTGTTTCGTATCACAAAACCTAACATTTTGGATGCTTTTTTAATTATATTTTCGATATGGGGGACAAAAGTTGCTTTCTTATCGAAACTGACGTTGATGTTATAATTATTGGAAGACTCGGAAGGAGAAAAAAGCTGGAAACAATAACCTCAAAGACAGAAACAATAAAGAATTGTTTACTCTTTCTACCCTGGGAGAACTATGAACAAACTTAATATGTTAATAAAAAACTCGGATATTACGTTGATTTTATTATTATTGGAAGACTCGGAAGGAGAAAAAAGCTGGGAACAATAACCTCAAAGACAGAAACAATAAAGAATTGATATTTCGCCAGATCTAACATTTGTAGACTTGGCAAAAAAAAAAGTGGTTATTAAAGAAAAACGACATAAAGAATTGGCAGTATGGTATTAACACCTTCGCCTATCCGTATGGACGAATAAACTACTACTACTATACTCTTTGGTCATTATCTACTATCTAGTTCATCTAGTTGTCTTTAGTTATTTCCTAAATTTTATTTTTGTTGATTTGCATATCTTGTAAAAGAAGAGAAAATGGCAATCGTAGTAAACACGAAGACGAGTACGAAGCTAGCGTCAGCTAGGTACGCATATAGCTCGAAGAACAATAACAGGGAAGCATGGGATCCCTTATTCTTAGACCCTATATTATTCAATTCACTAAGCAATAACGGGTCACAAAGGAACTTTCTGTTTTTATGTGGTGTTCTTTCGGATAAGCTTACTGCTCCTCAAAGGTGTAGCGTGTATTCCGGTTCATCTGAAGGTGGGTAATATATCTCATAGTTAACTATTAATGTATACTACACCACAAATGTTTACTATTAAAACAAAATGACCGTAAGCTGTGTATGAGGATGCCTATTTAATGGGTGAACAGCGTAAACTTGTACTAAAATTCTTTCTATTATATTTCCTTTTATAACTAGTTACCATAATCTTGCACATTTATTTAACTAATATTTATTTTTAGATCTCAACAATTATAAGCTTTGAAACATCAGGGAATATCAGAAACCTAGTGGCATGGACTAGCTAGTGCTGCATGGTCAAACAATTGTTAGTTTGTGTATAAATGATGCTGTGTTAGCAGATTTGAACCAACCCACAGCCTCTTACATATAATTTCCCCCGACACAAGAAAGAAACTAGTAATAAAAAAGGGTAATGTTTTAATACATATCTTTTGTATACTTACAGTCATATATGCACTTCCTTCATTAGTTATCACAGCCATAATTAAATGTTGCTTAACATCTGTGTATCGGTTAGTAGGTACACAAAGATATATACAATTTAATCAATAGACAATATGCATGCAATTAATTGGTTTTTATATTTCAAACTAGATTGTGATAAATGTTTTTTAAATTATGTAAATATGTAGCTGGAATTAAATAAGTAATAAATAACCATGCCGTGTGGTGCCGGCTCAGAATGCCACCACCCCATCTCCTCCCATGGGTGTCGTAAAAGTCGACTAAGGGATTAGCCGGAGGATGGGCAGCAGCGCCCTTCGAGTACATTAACAACTCAACTGCGATCGCCAACCCGCCTGCCAAGCGTGGCGATTATGGCAAAACCCCCCAATGAGCCCACAACACATCCATATCGGTGGTTGTGGTGATCTTTGGGGGAGGCCTGTGTCCAGCAGTGGACTTCATTCGGCCGAAATGATGAACCAAAACCTAAGGTTTAATATTGTGTTTCTTAAAGGAATACAATAATATAAACTATATATTCTTCATATCAAATGTATAATTCTCTTTTTGGATTATAAAATCTGTTTAACTCATTTTATATGAATATTGTTTTAACAAATATCAACAAAACTAAATATTGACTAATCTCACTACTAACTTAACTAGTCTCATATCTCATTTCTTATTGACTCCACTCACTGATTGTCTGATCATAAGGACCTAGGTTTTGAAGATCAACAGCAGGTTAGCAAGATGCCTACTAAGTCTGAAATAGTACAAATATTCATTAAAGTTTATTTTTATGTTGAAAACTATTGACCGATTTCCATTTTATCATGCTTTCCCAAAATTTTTGAATCTCTCGTTTGTCCAATCATCACTCGCCACATAGATAAAATTATTTCACCATCCCAACATGGCTTTAAAACTGGCCGCAGTGTAGAGACTAATCTTGTACAGTATGTATCTGATGTGACGCTAGATCTTGACAATAGGTTGGGGGTTGATACGGTGTATACAGATTTTAGCAGCGCTTTTGACAAAGTTGATCATTCTATACTGTTATCGAAGCTAGATTACAATGGAGTACATGGCTCACTATTTAACTGGTTCTCATCTTACTTGTCTCGTAGATCTCAAATTATTGCAGTTAACGCGTATGAATCCTTCCCATATTATGCAGTCTCAGGAGTTCCACAAGGTTCACATCTTGCTCCAGTTCTTTTTTCCCTTTTTATCAATGACATTACAAGTCAGGTTCAAAACTAAATATTTAATGTTTGCTGATGATCTCAAAATTTACAAAACTATCACCTCAGATAATGATACCACCCTGATCTAACAAGATCTAGATAGGATTGAGCACTGGTGCACACAAAACCGTATGAAACTAAACGTGCAAAAATGTTGTCAAATACGATTTACAAGAAAAACGCAAACTCACGTGTGTTCATATAACATTAATGGCACCCTACTAAATAAAGTTAATGAGGTGCGAGATCTTGGTGTTATCATAGATAGTAAAGTTAACTTCAATAGTCATATTGACAATATTATCAAAAAATCTACACAAATGCTAGGCTTTCTTAAAAGAAGCACAAAAGAATTCAAGTTGGCGCGGACTAAAATTATATTATATAACACACTGGTTCGTAGTAACTTAGAATTTGCCAGCATAGTGTGGAGTCCACATTATGCGGCTCACTCGCAAAGGGTTGAAAGTATACACAGAGCTTTCACTAAACACCTCGCGTATAGTACAAATAAAATATCTCCCAGAAGTCCATATAACCAACGTATTGATTGCTTCAACATGATCTCTCTACGAGAACGTCGGCGATTACAAGACCTAATGTTCCTTTACAAATTAATCAACAATAGATTTGACAGTGATGAACTCGTTACACGTATTCTATTATATGTACCTTTTAAATTACCCAGATATCCTATAACCAAACCATACCATGTTCAGTCTTGTAAAACTAATATAGGACTAAATTCATCGCTTAACAGAATGTGTAGAGAAATGAATTCATTCGTGAAGTCAGTACCAGATGCCGACATACACCACGATTCGATAAATTCATTTAGATCCAAAATCCTGAATTCCATGAAAATACTATAGAAAACTAACTCGATTTTATACTTTCTTGAGCCTCTAGTCTAGAATTGTTAAAAATGTAATACCTACTCAATAATTTTAATCTCAAGCTTAAGCTGCCTCACCCTTCTGTTAGTTTTAGTTATATTATCTATGTTCTCATTATTGAAAATGTTGGTTATCCCGTAATTGGCTAGTGTGTAGGCCTGTTACCATATATATATTAACTAATATTATATTGTATACACGAGCTGTGGGAAGACCTGAATAACTAAATAAATAAATAAATTTTTACAGATTCTATGAAAAATATCATATGTGCCAGGTCATTGGTGGCATACATTGATTGCATTAATAGCAATACTGGAACCCCAGTATACATCAACTGGAGTTTTCAAATATTTGGTGGAGCAGGCACAATAGCCACATGTGGAGGTTTTGGGCAATCACCTCTTGTTTATAATAACTGATAATTATCCTACTGAGGTATTATCATTTAGGGAAACAATCACTGGCAGCACAGATAGGCAGCGATTAATTAATGCTTTGTAGCAAAACTGCCCACAGTAATTTTAAAGTTTGTTTTGTATACAAATTCTAAGTTATCCATTTGTATTTTTCCTATGAAATATGATGATTGCTTATCTAACTGTATTATTTTGTAAATCTCTGTGTATGATTATAAATATAATTACTAAGTTAAAGGTTAAATGTTTTTATTACCTATTTCCACATAAATCCACATTATTATATAATATATTGCCATTCACCATCCCATTTAAATTCCCTCTAAAAGTTATTGGTTTAAGACTTTGTTATATGGCTGTTTAAGATCTTGCCATGTCTAGAGAGTATATATACTTTTAATGTTTTGGTAAGAAAAATACTACTGATTAATGTCATTTAGTCTAGCTTGGTATCAAGAATGATAAAGTAAGCACAATCTGTGTATATAAACCTAATTGATAAATATTGATACCTTTAAGGAATATTCTTACCGACTAGTATACCTAGTAACCTAACTATCACAAACACTAATTGTTCTCCAGCATTTGACAACTCGGTCAAATGGCAACTGACATTGCCATACCCTTGAAGTATGGGATGAACTGGGGCTGCTTGCATCAACACTTAAAATGTTAAGGTCTGCATTGCAAATCTATAGTGAAGTTATAATATAGTAGGTTTAGTAAGAATGTTGTTTGTTAAACCTAATATTATTAAAATAGCTGAATATACCTAATCATTAACTAAATAGAATTCCTTTCGGTTATAATACCGCCCTTCATGGGTGGTGGGCCTAAATATAACCACATGAGTGGCATTGATGCAGACTAGTATGCACACCTAGAATCACCTAAAATATATAACATCATTCGATTTCTAACTTAGAATACTATTTATTTAGGTTTGTATGTACTTAAGATTGCTATTTATTTACAAACAAATGGGTTGGTTTAATAATATTTATTTTTATATACACTTTATTGTAACACTACATAACAAAAATAATAAATAGGTCACAATAGTCAATGCACAATGGGCACATTTATCGCACACAGCTCTCTCTTCTAGACAAGCTTTGGATGGATTTGCGAAATCGGGTTCCTTTTCTCTTAGATTATGGCTTCTGTAGATATTTTCCACAATTTCGCCAATAAGGCAACGTTGTACGGTATTCAGATTTAATCAATCATAGGTATTCATAAAACATTCCTCCGACATGGGGTTGTGCTGGAACAACCACAATTTTTCCAATGTTATGTAGAATAGTAGTTGCATCAGAGCAACAAAAGCAGTGTTTGTTCAATGACCACTCAATGATAGTTCAATGGCAAAAAGTCATTGAGAGACGATTGTCAGAAATGTCAATAACGAGTAGAATACCGTAGCTATAACCATTGTCATTATGTTGATAAACTATTGAAGTACAGAATACCAAATATTTCAATTGCAACTGAATGACAGTTCATTGAAAAGTCAGTGGAAAGCCACTGGTCTTATTTAACTAGCAGAATACCAAATGTGTAAAACCATTCCGACGACATGCTAACACACGCCATTGAAGCGTTTGTAAATTAGCAGACTTGGGGTTGGGACGTTACAGTTTTACTAAGAATTAGAAATTATTTTGAGGATAATATCATTGTAATTAATATTTGCGAAGGGTACCTACCTACGCCACTCCTATCTTATTTAATAAAAAAATATTTGTGTTTTTGTTTGATCAAAGATTGAAGTTTCAATTATTCAATCAATCACAACGAAATGGGTGTGAAAGCTATATTTAATGAGTAGGAATAATGATGTTAATGTGTGGTGCTGGCTCAGAATGCCACCACCCCATCTCCTCCCGTGGGTGTCGTAAAAGTCGACTAAGGGATTGGCCAATGGCCGGAGGATGGGCAGCAGCGTCCTTCGAGTACATTAACAACTCAACTGCGATCGCCAATCCGTCTACCAAGCGTGGCGATTATGGCAAAATCCCCAATGAGCACACAACACACCCATATTGGTCGTTGTTGTGATCTTTGGGGGAGGCCTGTGTCCAGCAGTGGACTTCATTCGGCCGAAATAATGATGAATACCACCAATGTGTATGTACAGACATTTTACGGTTTAGACGTGCGGCCGTCGCTAAGCCGAGGCAGGCATTTTCGCGGTATCACGCAAGCCCGCCAGCCCTGATTATAGAATATACGCGTCATTCATTTTGTAATAGACAGGCATTTTTCTGAAAAAATTAGGCATTTTGTTCATCCTAGACGGGGAAACTGTCCGTGTGGTGTCCGGATTAAGAATGTAGCACCACTCCAACTCCTCCCGTGGATGTCGTAAAAGCCGACTAAGGGATAAAGTCTCCTTCCTTTGGAACAGTAGCCATACTGCGCTCACCAACCCGCCTACCAAGCGTGGTGAGTATTGGCAAATACCCCCCAAAATTATGACACAATTGTGAAAATCTGTGGAGGAGGCCTTTGTTCAGTAGTGGACGTTCTATGGCCGATACGATGAGACGGGGAATATAAACAATTACACACAATACATGGTTGACAAAAGAATGAACAGAATAGAAATTGATATGCATATCGATGATTATCGCCTGACTCGCTACGCTATATGAAACCTGAGGATTAGATTTAGACCATAAGTTCAATAGCGACCGCGCAGAACGATACATCTGCAAGTTAAGCTGAGCTTGCCGCGGTCATACCTTGGATGGGGGACCACTCTTTCCCCATCACGATTTCTCCATACATCGGAGAGTATGATAATCAGTCGGTCCCAATTGGTTTACCTATGACAGTTAGTTAGTCGCCTTCCCTCCGCTAGAGGGGGTGACCGCTTTACAGTCATCCCCTCCGTGATGTGCCTGAAGACGTGGCACCACGCCCGGCGGCTCTAGTGTGATCTTACGAGGACCTGAAGCCCACCTTCGGTGCCAAAGTTGACCACTCCAGTAGTTTTAGCCAGTAGGAGTCCGATACCCCTTCGCCCTTCCCAGGGGCGAAGGAAGTTCCATGTAGAATTTACACTGGGCACCAATAAAAACAAAGGTACTGTGGCAGTGTAAACCGTTCACGCCAATCGAGTGCGCGCCGCCAAGCTTGCCGTCGGAACCTATCGAACGCCTCTGAGGGCCCGTTTTTGCTTCCCTGTAGAAAGAAGCAGATTTCTTCATAGAACCACGCATGCGGAGATGTCGCCAGGATATCGATGGGCGAAAAGCACGCCAAGCGAGTTGCTGCCTCAAAGGATAATTTTCTTAATCCTCGTCCGTTCCCTACAGCCACTACGCTGCAGACTTTAATTTTAATTCTGCAGCACCATTTGAAATTGATAGACCATGACAGAAAGAAAGAAATAACATTTATTCCAGGCATTTAAGTATGAAAATAGTGAAATGCAAATCTTAACAAAAAAATATTTTATTATGAATATATTTACTACATAGGCTGCACTAAAAGTATCGGGAATGGAATATTTCCACTGTTCCTGTCATATTAAAATCTTTTTAATTGAAAACTCCTTGGTTTTACAAATCGAATACCAATGATTTATTTAAAAAAAGATTCACGGTCTTGTCTTTCCAATATTAGTGTATAATCTATGGTTTTGTCACAAGGTTTTGTCAAACTTGTTTAGTCGTTGAGAAAATGGAATTGACTCGAGAAAATTCAAGAGCGATGATTTATTATGACTTTCGAAGTGGTTTAACACAAAAACAGTGTGTTGACCGGATGATTTCTGCATTTGGTGATGAAGCCCCATCCAAAACCACAATTTATCGCTGGTTTGCTGAATTTCAACGTGGACGTGTCAAGCTCAGTGATGATCCTCGTCAAGGTCGTCCAAAAACTGCAGTCACCCAAGAAAACGTTGATGCTGTGCGTAAGCTGATTGAGGAAGATCGACATGTGACATACCGCGAAATTCAGGCAACTTTAGACATTGGCATGAGTCAAATACAAATAATCTTGCATGAACAATTAGGTGTAAAAAAGTTGTTTTCCCGATGGATACCGCATTTGCTATGTGGAGAGCAAAAAGCGGCTCGCGTTACTTGGTGCGTCAGAACTCTCGAAAGATTCCACGCAGGATCCTCAAATGCTGTATACAACATCGTATCAGGTGACGAATCCTGGATATATGCGTACGAACCCGAAACAAAAAACCAGTCACGAGTTTGGGTGTTCGAAAATGAGTTAAAGCCAACAAAAATTGTTCGTTCACGGAGTGTTGCAAACAAAATGGTGGCCACGTTTGTCTCCAAAACCGGCCATGTTACGACTATTCCTCTTGAGGGACAAAGAACGGTTAATGCAGAATGGTATGCTAGCATTTGTTTGCCACAGGTCGTTTCTGAACTCCGTAGAGAGAACTGCAACCGCCGCATCATCCTCCATCACGACAATGCGAGTTCTCACACCGCGCACAGAACAAAAGAGTTTTTAGAGCAAGAAAACATAGAATTATTAGACCATCCGCCGTACAGCCCCGACCTAAGCCCTAATGATTTCTATACTTTCCCTAAAATAAAGAATAAATTGCGTGGACAGAGATTTTCATCACCTAAAGAAGCTGTGGACGCCTACAAAACGGCCATTTTGGAGACCCCAACTTCCGAATGGAATGGTTGCTTCAATGATTGGTTCCATCGTATGGAAAAATGTGTCAAATTTCGCGGAGAATACATCGAAAAGCAATAAATACATTTTTAAATAGTAATATTGTGTCACTTCCTTGATTCCCGAAATTTTTAGTGCCGCCCTCGTATAGTATAAATATTAGGTCCTATACACCTATGGAATTGCCGTTTTTAACCGATTTCAAAAAGGAGGAGGTTCTCAATTTGATGCGTATTTTTTTATGTATGTACACAGATTACTCCGAGATTTGTTGACCGATTTGAGTAATTATTTTTTTAACTGGTGCAAAATGCTTTCGAGTTAGTCCCATATAAACTTCATTACATTTTATTAAGTAGTTTTTTAACCAGCTTCAATAAACAGGTTAGTTGACCGGTTAGATGATGCCTTAATAGTTTCGATTCCTCTCAGATCAGAGAACCGATTTGAGTCATTATTATTTTTAGTGTTAAATACTGATACCAAATTGGAAACATTTCTTACATATATTTACACGAACAAGAAACAAATGAAACTATTTAACAAAAAAAAACCGACTTCAAAAAGGGCTAGGTATGCCCCAACCATGGTTCAGCTTAGACCTACGAGAAGTAATATTTTATACCGAGCCCGGCCCGGGCCCGACTTCATAAAAAGGTTTTTTTTTCCTTTTCAGTGGTTTTAATATTTTTATGTCGTGTCGGGTTTTTGAGTCGGTATTTTTTTGTCAAAAAGTTTTATGTACGATATACTTATTTATTTTAATCAAAGTAATCACCCAAGCAACTGATGCAACTTTGCCAACGACAGTTTATCAATGCCCTTCTAGAAGAAACCAGATTGACGGGAGGTGACAAATTCTCCAAAGGCATTTTGTACTGCCCCTCGGGTATTGAAATTTTGTTAGACTAACTAGAAGTCTGCAACCACAAGGTCCGGTGAGTACTACGGCGGATGGAGAACTTCCACCCCAGTCTTTGGTAGCTTGGAGACCGTCTAGTGTGCAGTATGGGATCGCGCATTGTCGTGCGGGAGCAGCGGGGATGAGCGATTGATCAAAGCGGGTTGCAGATGTGCGAGCTTCTCCATCGTAGTGTTAAATTCTTCACAGTACACATCTGTAGTAACGCTCATTCCGTTTCGTATGAAGCTTTGATGAATCACACCGACACTAGATCACTAAACAGTGACCATCACTTTGCTAGGGGTAATTTTTCGTTTAGGGCATTGGTTAGGTGTTGAACCAGGATCTAACCAGCTTGCTGAGCGCTTGCGGTTGTCAAACAGAATATATTTTTCGTCGCAGGTAACAATATTGTTCAAAATTCCTTCGTTTCTGTGCCTGTTGAGTGTGCGCTTGTAAGGCAGGCCTCGACGCGCACGTTGCGTTGATGATCGTTAAGTTCGTGGGACGCCATGTGTCAAGCTTTTTTACCTTGCAAGTTTGACGCAAATGGACCAATTTTATTTTGATGCTAATTTCGAAAGGTGCTGCTAATTCAGCCGTAGATTGAGTATCATCGGCTTCCATAATCGCCTTTAATTCTTCGACCAAAGTTTTCGGATGAACACGGGATTAATTTTTTTGTGAAATTTCCAGAACGGCGCGGGCAAACCAATGACGGGTTGTGCGTTCGTTTGTAGTGTTCGCTCCGTATGTTGCATGCCGCTTGTGCCGCGTTGCTGCCACGACGGTAGGTACTCATATTCCATAATTAGTCGAATTTTCAACCTAACCATGACGACGAAAAAAATTCAAACGTGATAAAAACAGAACACTTAAGACTGATTTTGTATAATGAAAACCATGTATATAAAATAAAATAAATTTGCAATTAGAGTTCATAGCCAAACAAAAAATATTTTAATTTGAAATGGCCAGTACTGCAGAACGGTTATTTCATAGGTAAAGACCTATTATTTAATAACAAAATATATAATTTAAGTGTATAACGCAATATAGAATGAACAACAACTGACGACACGGTTGGTGCAGTGGCGCTCCGGGTCGCGGGTTCGATTCCCGCATGGAACAAATATTCCTAGAGAAATCCTAGTGTGGGGCAACGTTTTGTTTAAGAAAAAAAAAAAAACATGGACAAGACAAAAGTCATGTCAAATGCCCATGTCGTGCCCATCCCAATATCCCTTGGGAGCTCTGTTCTCGAAGTTGTTGACGAGTATGTCTACCTGGGACAAAATTTCCAGTTAGGTAGGTCCAACTTCGAGAAAGAGGTCAATCGTCGAATCCGACTCGGCTGGGCAGCGTTTGGGAAACTTCGCAACATTTAACCAGTGTGTGTTACCAGTGATGACATATGAAACAGAGACGTGGTCACTCACAATGGGCCTCATAAGAAAGCTCAAGGTCACTCAGCAAGCTATGGAGAGAGCTATGCTTGGCATTTGTCTACGAGATCGAATCAGAAATGAGGAGATCCGTAGAAGAACTAAAGTTGTTGATATAGCTGAAAGGATTAGTAAAGTAAAGTGGCAATGGGCAGGGCACATTGCTCGTAGAACTGGTGGCCGTTGGGGCACAAAGGTTCTCGAATAGAGACCGCGCACCGGAAAACGCAGCGTGGGACGACCTCCAACGAGGTGGACAGACGACCTGGTGAAGGTAGCTGGGAGTCGTTGGATGAGAGCGGCATGTGACCGCTCGTTGTGGAAATCTAAGGGGGAGGCCTTTGTTCAGCAGTGGACGTCCTGTGGCTGATATGATGATGATGATGATGAAATACACATTAGGTACTATAAACTCAATAAAAATATCTCAATAGAAATGGTTTTTCCTTGCCATAATTATAAATAAATACTAAGAAGTAATACAAAAAATCAAAGTCAAAGGTTAATACTAATTGTAAACATCCAAAAGTGTCAATTATTCATGTATTTTTGGAAAAACAAACATAACGGTTGCCCTACAATAGAAATCCATTGTCTCAATACAATGTCAAGATGAGAATCAATGTCAACGTACTCATACAGGACACTGCTTTAACCTCAGCTATATGTTCAATTTATATATACGATGATATTTCACTTGGTTATGAGTATGATATGCAGTTCTAGAGAGAGCTATGCTTGGTATTTCTCTACGAGATCGAATCAGAAATGAGGAGATCTGTAGAAACACTAAAGTTGTCGACATAGCTGAAAGGATTAGTAAGCTGAAGTGGCAATGGGCAGGGCACATTGCTCGTAGAACTGATGGCCGTTGGGGCACAAAGGTTCTCGAATGGAGACCGCGCACCGGAAAACGCAGCGTGGGACGACCTCCAACGAGGTGGACAGACGACCTGGTGAAGGTCGGTGGGAGTCGTTGGATGAGAGCGGCATGTGACCGCTCGTTGTGGAAATCTAAGGGGGAGGCCTTTGTTCAGCAGTGTGGCTGATATGATGATGCAGTTCTCTCCATAGACTAATTTAAAATATTGACGAGTACCTGTGCCAATTACAGTAAGTATTGGTTGGTCAAAACCTTGGAACAGCACAATGTCGAGTCTAATTAAATTACCGAATAATAAAACGTAGTAAAAACTATTGCAGAAAATGTGCTTAAGTTTGCTAGTCTTTTTTCTATAAATATATATCATTCAAAACTGTAAAAAAACGATTTGTTATTGATGACGTTTTCTTCACAATTTTTATTAACATGTCAAACAATTTTGAGCTTCTGAGTAGTCAGAATTTAACTACTTTGGCACATGTCCAAGTTGTAGGTCTTTTACTCGGGGGGGGGGTGACCGCTTTACTGTCGCCCTTTCCGAGATGTGCCTATAGGCGTGACACCAGTGGGTGGCTCTAGTGGGATCATACGAGGACCTGGAGCCTCCCTTAGGTGCCGAAGATGACCGCCCCAGTGGTTTTAGCCGGTAGAAGTCCGGCATACCCCTTCGCCCTTCCCCGGGGCGAAGGAAGTTCATGAAGAATTGCCACTGGGCACCAATAAAAAAAAAGGAGTCCGGCATACCCCTTCGCCCTTCCCCGGGGCGAATCTCACTTTGAGAAATCCTCAAGAAATCTTTCCAGCGCGGGTTAGGCGAAGGAGCACCGAGATCTTGTTTGGAACACACCGGTGCTGAAACTTCTTAAACTTCTTAAAAAAAAAAAAAAAAAAAAAAAAAAAAAAAAATATATATATATATATATAAAACCGCGCAGATTGGGGAGTCTGCGTACTCACACCGAGCGACCCCCGTAAAGACGGCGGTGCGCACGTGGTCACATGCCACAGTGTGCGCAGCACAGCGCAAAGCGAGGCTTGGGGGGATCCTTTACAATCCTCTACGAGAAGTTGTTCCACTCGTCTCTTGTGGGAATTATGTGTACATTTTTTTTTTTTATTATAAAAACTTTCCCCACCGTATGATTTCTCCTGTGTCGTGGGTGCGTTTACAGATATTAATTCCACACACAATACACCCAGAGCCGGAACAACTACCTGCAGATTACACAAATATTTGTCCTGTGCGGGAATCGATGCCACGACCCGGAGCGCAGCAACCGACCACTGCACCAACCATGCCGTCAAAATTTGTAGTTTTTTTAAATGTAGTTATGGTACTCATTCGTTCGCCCTTGAATGGTCTAACAAACTCCCCAGAAACATAGTTTTAATTCTGTGTAAACATTTCCATAGTTTGGTAAACATAAAACATGTAGGAATGTTAATCAATTTAATAATATGTTAAATATTAAAAATAATTTAATCAAATATCTTAGGCGTTTCAAAGTCACGGCCAATTGTATTCGTGTCGTATTTGAATACATTAACTATTTCCTGGTCATCAGACTAGTTTCGAAATAGACCATATACCATACCAATAGTGCTTACAATCCGTAATACATAATAATTTTTTTTAATAATGTAAAATAGAACTGGTTACCCTATCAATGTGAAAATCAACTCAGACACAGTGACAGAACACGAAGATGTAGTCTGTTAGTATGAAAATTAATTGAAAGTGAGCATATTGATACAATACAATGGTTGATCATCATTTCGGCCGAATGAAGTCCACTGCTGGACACAGGCCTCCCACAAAGAGCACCACAACGACCTATATGATGTTGTGGGCTTATTGGGGGGTTTTGCCATAATCGCCACGCTTGGCAGACGGGTTGGCGATCGCAGTTGAGTTGTTAATGTACTCGAAGGACGCTGCTGCCCATCCTCCGACTAATCCCTTAGTCGACTTTTACGACACCCACGGGAGGAGATGGGGTGGTGGTATTCTGAGCCGGCACCACACGGCTATGGTTGATGCATCGGATTAACGTTTGCAGTCCAGTGATGGACAAAAGTCTCTCACATCACATCTAGTTTAGATATCGTAAACATCACGGGTAGACTCCATTATTTTAAAAGAGTGCCCATGGAGTTTCTTGCTGGCTCTTCTCCATAGGATCAACCAATTGGAACCGTGCAACTTAAATTCTGACGTTTCATAAGTTTCAGTAATTGGTTTATTTGAAACTAGCTGAAACACTTAACTCGATAACGCAATAAAATGTGTCCTGTGTGTGGGATCATCTTTCCCGGTTCACTGTGGATCTGGAAGCGAAAGCCCTCGCGGCTCTGAATTGGAGACGTGGGGAGGCGTTAAGTAGTGGCGAATGGCCAGCGCCTCGAGTGATCGAGGGGCAACGATGCGAACCTTTGCGGATCCTAGCTATAGAGTTGAAGGAATGACTTAATTAAAGGTACGAACGGTGCCATAGACTGCACAAATAAAAACACGTGTGTATGTTACCGTTAATGCAAGTAAAATTAAGTAATCATACAGATTTGTCTACATAAAACACTAACCCATTTTGATCGGGTTTATGGCTGTATGAGCTAAAATTCCTTTGCCACCTTTGCACGGGCAAATATTGTGTACAAATAAAAGATATGCAAACAAATTCATAGCGTTGTTTCCATTTCTGTCTAATAGAATTATAACTTATTTTTATTTGACGGCATGGTTGGTGCATTGGATAATACAGTCGGCTGCTGCACTCCGGGCCGTGGGTTCGATGCCCGCACGGAACAAATATTTGTATGATCTGCAGGTAGTTGTTCCGGGTCTGGGTGTATTGTGTGTGGAATTTATGTCTGTAACACACCCAGCCCTGGGCTACCCACGTGGGAACCCACGACACTGGAGTAGTCCTAGAGTAGGACAAAGTTTATTGTACCGTTTAATAGTTGAAACCAACCCGTCTGCCAAGCGTGGTGAGTACTGACAAGCTCTCCCAAAAATGACGACACAATTGTGGGAATCTATGGGGGAGGTCTTTGTTCAGCAGTGAACATCTTATGGTTGATATGATGATGATAAACATAATTCATCGAATTTTGACCACAGACGACACTAGTTTTAAAGACTCGGAGCTTTACTCACAGCATAGATATGTACATATGCCCGTCTTCATCGTAAACACCAATTCGTAGAAGTATTTATATATATGCTAGTATATATATAAATATTTTATTTTTTTAACTTGGGGAAATCCTCTTGGACTTCCTCCGCCTTGGGGAGGGCGGAGGGGCATGCCGGGATCAAACTGGCTAAAACCCCACGGTGTCCTTCTTCTTACCTCTAGCCGGGGGTGAGTTGTACGCTTTTCTGCATTAGACCGCTCCCCCGGCAGGTGTGCGGCCCGGGCCCCTTCCGTGTGCGGCCTTTACTAGCTGGGAACCGCGGTTTCACCCGCGTTTAATTTAAAAGAAATTTAGAGTATTTCGACATAGACACTTGACATAGAATAAATATATTGGATTTCAAGGGTTTAATTTTATTTTGCGCGGAATCTTAATTATTTTTCTTAAATAAAAGTAGCCTAAGTTATTCCTTATAGCATCTGCCGGTGAAAGTCCCGTCAAAATCAGTCCAGCCGTTTCGGAGATTACCTGGAACAAACAGACAGACAGACAGACTGACAGACAGACAAAAAATTTAAAAATTGTTTTTTTGTTATATGTACCGTATATACTTGAATATGCATTTAGTAAAAAGCTGTTATTTTGACATTACAAACAGTCACTTGAATTTTATTTATTTGTATAGATATATTTATTGCATGGTCGGGAAATTGACCATAAAAAGCAGAACACGCATTTTTGATGCGCCGGCGCCAGTTCAAAGTGACCTCGACGATACAATGACAATGACTTTGGCGATGACTGCAAGCTCTTAGAAACATGACACCGCATACTAATTATATTAATTATTTGTATTTATTTACACATCAAATTCTTTATACTCAACAATAATGTATGGTCTAAACCGCAAGGGAGAATGAACTTTTTAAAATGCACTTTTGTTTCGGAGGTTTGATCTTTATTTGCTTTTGAATGTCATCATTTATTTACATGGGACCGTTTATTATTGCCTGCTTATTCTTAGAAGTTTTATACTCGTATAAATGATAAAATGATCTTTCTTTAACAAGTACGTTTCAAGCAACAATTTGGTTCGTACAGATGTTTCATTTTCGGCCATAAGTTGTACGGTAATCGAAAAAAAGGAAAGAATCCCACGAACTGACGAAAAATATTCTGTCGTGAATTTAATCTTAATACTTAGCGCAAATAAGTAATAGTTATTCGGTTATTCATGTACAAATATATATATACAGTCAACATGGCGTCTTCTATTTTGCATAGCCTGATTTCGTTCTGAAATCATGTCAGATTAAAACAGAATAACGCGCAGACATTAATTATATAAATATGAGTGATGTATTCCTGTACTACTTATAGCTCTCTTAGACATCTTTTTCGACCAATTATAAGCATTTTATTGCACTTGCTTATAATTAGTAGATTTCTCTACCCTGGGGAAGGGTGAAGGAAAACCACTGGGCGGTCATCTTCGACACTTAAGGGGGGCTCCAGGACCTCGTATGATCACACTAGAGCAGTTATCCCCAACCTATTGAGCTGAAATTTTGCATACACGTTTAGTTTGGATGACAATGTATGTTAGCTAAGTGACGTCATTCTTAATCCAACATGGCGGACTCCCAAAGATGGTGGGCCAGTTATTTTTTATGCACCCCCATGATATGGTTTATCAAATGAAAGGGTTTGCTAAGAATACGAAAATAATGAATGAAACCTTTTTTTAATTAATTATTTTAATTTATATCAAGGGTAAGCGCGTTCCATGGTTTGATTGCTGAGACCGCAAAGGATTCTTTAGGCTCTGATTAACCGGCAGCCGTGTGGTGTCCGGATTAAGAATACAGCACCACTCCATCTCCTCTCGTGGATGTCGTAAAAGGCGACTAAGGGAATCTAAACCAGAGGGATGGGCAGCAGCGTCCCTTCTGTGAAACGGTAGCTATACTGCGCTCACCAACCCGCCTGCCAAGCGTGGTGAGTATTGGCAAATACCCCCCAGAATGATGACACAGTTGTGAAAATCTATGGAGGAGGCCTTTGTTCAGCAGTGGACTTCTTCTTCTTTGAAGGATTCCCTACCCCTAGGTAGGATAACCCTTCGCCCTTCCCGGGGCGAAGGCAGTTCATCAAGAATTTCCACTGGACTACAATAATAAAAGAATTAAAAAAGTGTGGATGTATTGCGCTATAAACAAAGACCCAACTCATATCTGGTGTTGCGTGTTCTGACAAGTGACGTAAGTGCTGTTCGTGTCGCAAGGCACGGGACTAAAATAATTTAAAACGTGCCATCAATACGAAAAAGCGTAAGAACTGCTTCATGCTTCATCAATGTTGCAACACGTTTACAAAATATAATTCTAAGTAGGTCCATAATCAGCCCTTATGGCACTAGAACCTAGAGTTTTCTAGAACAAAACACAAGCCATGCATATTTCTAAACTCACAAACGCTTGAAATTCAAGTAAGATTGGTCGAATACAGAAAATAATAGTTTATCCACCTATACAAATCTATACAAATAAATAAAATTGAAGTGTCTGTTTGTAATGTCAAAATAACAGCTTTTTACTAAATGCATATGAAAGTATATACGGTACCTATAACAAAAAAAAAACATTTTTATTTTTTTTGTCTGTCTGTCTGTCTGTTTGTTCCGGGTAATCTCCGAAACGGCTGGACAGATTTTGACGGGACTTTTACTGGCAGATAGCTGATGTTATAAGGAATAACTTAGGCTACTTTTATTTTAGAAAAATCATTAGGATTCCGCGCAAAAAATAAAAAACCCTTGAAATCCAATATATATATATATATGTATATTCTATGTCAAGTGTCTATGTCGAAGTACTCTAAGTTTATTTTAAATAAAACGCGGGTGAAACCGCGGGTCTCAGCTAGTAATAAATAAAATTGAAGAGTCTGTTTTTAATGTTAAAATAACAGCTTTTTACTAAATGCATATAAAAGTATACACGCTACTCATAACAAAATAAAAAAAAAATCGTCTATCTGTCTGTTCGTCTGTCTGTTTCACCCGCCGTTTAATTTAAAACTAATTAGGAGATATATATTGGAATTAAATTTTTTTCGCGGCATCTTAATTCTTTTTTTCTAAAATAAAAGTAGCCTAAGTTACTCCTTGTAACGTCAGCTAACTGACCGTGAAAATCCCGTGAAAATCTATCGAGTAGCGAAAGGTTTTTTTTTTCTAAACTTTGCCCTACACTAGGAGTTCTCCTGTGTCGTGGGTGCGTTTACAGACATGAACTCCACATACAATACACCCAGACCCGGAACAACTACCTGCAGATCATACAAATATCTGTTTCATGCGGGGATCGAACCCGCGACACGTAGCGCAGAAAGCCAATTGCTGTACTGCACTAACCGTGCTGTCCTTGACAGTTACGCATTGCGTGTGCCGCCGATCTATTTATGTATTAATATTCTAACATGGATGGAGTCGAGTAGAACTACAAAGTTAAAGTCCTACATCCTCCAGATTCCCGCAACGTACAAGTCCGCCTTTCTCAGCGTCGACTTTTGGTCATCAGGAGTGGTGTTCAGACGGTACAAGGAAGCACGACCGAAACATCCAAGTCCAAGTGTCCTAGTGTAGTTTATATAGTGTTTAATGTTGTATTATATTGGGGCAAACGTATTCTTGAGTGGAGACCGCGGCTCGACAAACGTAGTGTAGGGCGCCCTCAGGCTCGGTGGAGTGACGATCTTCGCAAGGTGGCTGGCAAGAGCTGGATGAGAAAAGCTGTGGATCGTGCTCAGTGGCGTCACTTTGGAGAGATCTATGTCCAGCAGCTATGGGCTGTTGATGAATATTATATTACGTATGTTAGTCTAAAAGGTGGGGTGACTTGATAACCTGAAATAAATATAATAATAGGTTCTAATTAGTTTCCTTAAACTATACATTTTCGCTGATTTGTTTTACGGAAATTAAAGTCACTATACTCGTCCTCAAGGGCCATAACCACGTAAGTACTCTTCTACTACAATTCCTATAACTTCCAAAGTTAAGAGTTCAAGACGTATATTTGCTTCCGCAGTATTTTGCTTGCAAGGACAAGGACGCCACAAGCAGTGCCACGAAGGTAAACAAAAGGTTTCCACTTTGAACTGTTTTCGAAATCAACGAGTTTGTTGCCGAACTGAAATTTAAGTAGTATATAGAAGACAAGTGGTGCAGAAGTTTCAGAATGTATTGCACTACAACAAGAGTACCTCAATAATTTCGGACGAATGAAGTCCACTGCTAGACACAGGCCTCCCCCAAAGATCACAACAATGACCGATATTGGTGTGTTGTGGGCTCATTGGGGGGTTTTGCCATAATCGCCACGCTTGGCAGACGGGTTGGCGATCGCAGTTAAGTTGTTAATGTACTCGAAGGACGCTGCTGCCCATCCTCCGGCTAATCCCTTAGTCGACTTTTACGACACCCACGGGAGGAGATGGGGTGGTGGTGTTCTGAGCCGGCACCACACGGCATAGACATAGGCAAGAGTACCTGCTCAGGTTCAATATTAAACTGCGACATCTTTTACAAGCGCATAAAATACATAAAAAATGCAAAAAAAAATATCTGCCTAGCATGCGCAGATTACATCCTCCTTCTTACCAAAGAGTATCTAATGACCAGCAGGTGGCGGTATAACCATTCGACTAGACAGTCCTCATGCTACAAGCCGGTAAAGGCCAAGACACATGTGCAGGGAAGCTTACCAACCTGGATTCCTGCTGCGGTGACTATGGGCAATCCTGGGACATCATCATTTCAGCCGAAAAACGTCCACTGCTGGACAGAAGCCTCTCCTAAAGACTATGTGCTCATTGGGGGGTTTTGCCATAATCGCCACGTTTGGCAGACGGGTTGGCGATCGCAGTTGTTATAATTGTACTCGAAGGACGCTGCTGCCCATCCTTCGGCTAATCCCATAGTCGCCTTTTACGACACCCACGGGATGAGATGGGGAGGTGGCATTCTTAACCGGCACCATACTGGGACACGGGACAGACATATGGCCTATGTTGCTTGATTAATAGTTCGACAGCATCAATGTGTGCGAGGTGCGTTGTACAGAATGGTTCTTTTGTACTACTTTATATCGTGGACGAAACTTATTCGACCACCGAGTGTTTACTCATGTGAAGAGTTTTAGTAATATTCATGTAAGTATTTACTTACGCATTTTTTATTCACTTCTCTCAAGTTTATATCCTTCTGAGGGTTCATAATGAAACCAAATGCTGGTTCCCATGCAAGTGATAATATTTAAGCAAAATAGAATTCGTTTTTTTATACCACTAAGGCAAACAAGCGTACAGCCCGCCTGATGAAATGAAATGAAATAATCATTTATTCAAAATAAACTAGATTATTAGTTATTTTTGAACGTCAACATTAGACAGCATCCATCCCAACCTTCAACGCTTCCTAATGTTTAAGCTGGGGAGAAGCAACGGCGCAACAAACTCTCCAGCAACACATTAGTCCGTCATATACAATGTTTATACATACATGTATACAATTTTTTTTTATTACTACAATACTAAAATGTACTGATATGTATGCAAATTAAATGTCACAAATATAAATAAAATGTAAAAATAGTAATATAAATCTCATGTCAAAAGATGGTAAGCGGTTAACGTAACTTATGAAGGCTTGCAACACCAGAGGCATAGTTCGCGCGTTGCCAACCAACTAAAAACCTTTCACGCCCTTTTTGAAGAGCCCCGTTCCGTAGTCTCTTGGGAAAACCTCGTTACGGAGCTGATTCCACAACCTGAGCGTGCGCGGGAGGAAGTTCCTCTGAAACCGTACCGCAATGATAGATTTAACTTGGAACAGACGTTGGACACGAATTTAACTATAGAAAAATTGCCAATGATTATTAAAAGTACAGATAGAAATATATTATTAAAATTTTGTAGGAAAATAGTGATAAGAACAAACAATAGAAATAAATTAGATTAAGGAAAGTATGATAGCCGTGTGGTGCCGGTTCAGAATACCGCCACCCCATTTCCTCCCGTGGGTGTCGTAAAAGTCGACTATGGGATTAGCCGGAGGATGGGCAGCAGCTTCCTTCGATTACATTAACAAATCAACTGCGATCGCCAACCCGTCTGCCAAGCGTGGCGATTATGGCAAAACCCCCCAATGAGCCCACAACACACCCATATCGGTCGTTGTGGTGATCTTTGGGGGAGGCCTGTGTCCAGCAGTGAGCTTCATTCGGCCGAACTGATGATGATAGCAACATATAAGATGTATGTGTGAAATCATACCCACAAAATGTAATTAGTAGATAAGTATAATTAAGGAAATAGACTAAGATTCTAATTGTATAATAAAAAGTTGTAAAATGTATAAACAAAAAATAAATGTATCATTAAAAAGAACATGCTGCCCTGTTCGCAACCCTAATTTAAATAAAGAAAAAATATTTACCTGTCTTATAGATATATCAGCGATAAAGAAGATGACGAATGATAGAAGGAATTGTATGCAGAATAAAAGTACGAGAGGCATAAATGCGAGAACTAGTATGAAAGGATAGCAGCTAGCACAGGCTCCAATCATGTTGAAGGGGTAGGGGTATTAAAAAAAAACCGTACGGCACGGGACTAGTTTGGCTTTAGGGTATGTGGATGAACTCCCCACCGATAGCGAGGGGGCGATGGTAGAAAGAAGCCGTTGGCATCATATCGAACAATTCCTTAGAACAATGTCCGTTGTACAAGCGGTAGAACATACACGGGGAGGAAAAGTCTCTCCTCAGACTTAGGGGTTCTAGATCGAGCTGCACGTTTCTGCACCGAATCAAAGAGCCCAAGCTGGTACCCAGTTGCTCCCGTCCATAAATGGCTGCAGTACTCCATATGAGGCCAGACTTGCGACTTATAAAGCAGCAGTCTTTGCCCCGATGTGAAGTACCGCCTTATCCTGTTGAGCACACCGAGTTATTTGGACGCCAGCTCGACCTTATCAGCTAAGTGCGTGCGAAACTGGACGCTACTGGAAATGTCGACACCAAAGATCCCAATACCTGACGTATGTGATGTGAATGCGTTTACAGACATGAATTCCACACACAATACACCCAGACCCGGAACAACTACCTGCATACCGCCTACCATCGACAATTTGTGGTGAATTTGCCAGTACTCACTACTTCTACAGTAGGGACGTTGCTGCCCGTCCCTCTGGTTTAGATTCCCTTAGTCGCCTTTTACGACATCCACGGGAGGAGATGGAGTGGTGCTGTATTCTTATCCGGACACCATACGGAGATTGAATCTAACCTACATTAAACGTTACCTCCGTTGTTTCAATGCGACGTGTTAAAGTGTCTGTTTGGAATTATTAGAATTAATGAATCATCATTTCGGCCGAATTAAGTCCACTGCTGGACACAGGCCTCCCCCAAAGATCACCACAACGACCAATATGGCTATGTTGTGGGCTCATTGGGGGGGTTTTGCCATAATCACCACGCTTGGCAGACGGGTTGGCGATCGCAGTTGAGTTGTTAATGTATTCGAAGGACGCTGCTGCCCATCCTCCGGATAATCCCTTAGTCGACTTTTACGACACCCCCGGGAGGAGATGGGGTGGTGGTATTCTAAGCCGGCATTCACAATTAATGAATAAATGATTGAATTTAATTAAGTATATTTTTTGAACCTATATCTACACAGTACTCTAGAATATCATAGCCTGGTCGTGGTGGTGTCGACATATCCGTAGTGAGGGTGGAGTCTTGGGTGGAGTGCTGGTACTTTCCAGATTCTCGCCCACCCCCAAATTATATTAAATCACACACAATAATCTACCATCATTTTTCTTAGAAAGTATATCACCTAATCTCAGTGTGCAGCACTGGCTTCAGGATGGCAATGTTAAAAGGAGAATAAGATTTTACGGCACAACACAAAACTTTAATGTTTTTTAACTATGGCTCACTTTCTGTTTCTCCTTCATCGCGGGTACAGTTAAGTAGGTACATAAAAATCATCCAAAAAAAAAAAAAAAAAAAAAAAACTTTATTTAAAACTTATTACAAAAGGAATACAGATAGTCGCAGTAATAATGGTTAAACCTTATATAAAGGTTTTATTAGTTACTAAATTAAAACTAGTGTATAACTAAAATATATTGATTACGGTTACAAAAATATTACTTACTTGGAATTATAATTACATGAAGCGACTTGCCCGAACTAGGTTATTGAAACCTGTGTTTCAGGCCATCACTTTACAACGCGGTATGAGACGTTAAATTAAATTAAAGTAAAAATAATATATTTATATATTTATAACTACTATTAGAATAAGCATTTAGGTACATAAACATAAACTAGAATATAAAAGTTAACGAAAATAAGTAATTATATTTTTACGAATATTACGAAGTTATATTATATTCATTCCAAAATTTCTAACATCTTTTCTGTGTCTGTGTAATTGAGTTTGGTTAAATATTCTGACAACATTGTACTACACTTTTTATAACTTATACAATATATATTTAATAACTTGTTGAGCTTATTATACAAAAAAGGTCCTAAGAACACATAAAATCTATTAGCAAAAGCATGTCTAGTGTGAGGCTTTATGCAGACCAAATCTTTCCGTCTTTTGTCTGAAGGTACTGGGTCAAAAGGAAGTTCAGTGTGCTGATGTAGTACGATGTTCAGAATAAATAATTGACGTACTGTTAGAACCTCACATGTCATATAAAGCTGGTGCGTGGGAAATCTAAACGGGCGAAAGGTAGCAACCTTTAGAATTGCTCTTTGAGCACGTTCTAGAGGGAGTAAGGTTGATTTTGCCGCCCCACCCCAGGAAGTTATGCAATAAGTAAGAATGGATTGACACAAAGCTAAATAAACCTGTTTAATTAATTTGTAGTCGGCTATGTTACGTAAATTCTTAAATATATAAATTAATTTACGGACTCTAGTGCAAAGTAAATCGATATGTTTACGGAAATTTAGATTCGTGTCAATTGTGACTCCTAGATATTTTATATGCTCAGCTTTAACTAAACTGGGGCAAGTACATGCAATGTCAGCGTACGTACTACAATTATGTGCGTAAATATTTAGGTTAGTAAGCGGTATGTTAGTGTTTCTAATTGTGAACAAAATGTATTTTGTTTTATCTGTATTTAATGTTAAAAGATTTTTACGAAGCCAATTAGACACTATATTAAAGCCATTCTGAGCGTATTCATAGACCTCTACTCGCGATTTAGCTGAGAACAACAGAGCTGTGTCATCCGCATATGACATTACGACACCATTTTGGAGTGTCAAGCTGCACAGATCATTTATATAGATTAAGAACAAAGTAGGACCCAAAATACTTCCTTGTGGAATGCCATAACAGCTATTTTTAAGTTCAGAACTTGTGTTATAGTGACCTATTTTCACACATTGATGTCGATCGCAAAGATAATCACAAAAAAGTTGAAGTTGTACTCCTCTTATGCCAAGTGTTTCAAGTCCAGACCCGAAACAACTATCTGTAGATCATACAAATATTTGTTCCGTGCGGGGACCGAACCCGCGACACGTAGCGTAGAGCATAGCCAAAATCTTAGTTACCGCGCCAACCAAAGATAAAAAGATCTACTTATTTTAATTTAAAAAATATCAAACAATCACGTTTTTTTTTCGTTTTTTTTTTATTTAAACTTTAGCGCACATTATCCTCCTTTGTCATGGGTGCGTTTACAGACATTAATTCCACATACAATACACCCAGACCCGAAACAACTACCTGCAGATCATACAAATGTTTGTTCCGTGCACAGCAGCTGACTGTATCAGCCACTGCACCAACCATGCCGTATTCAATCATGAATACAAATCGGACTAAATTAAGATTATATTTCGACAAAAGTCTGACTATTAAATTATAAGCGCGGACGGGCTGCGGCAGTTTCTTTATGCGTAGCGAACCTTAACTTCACAATTGAAGGAATTACTTATGGAGAAAACCCAAAAAACTGTCATAGTACATCGACTTGCGCAGTCACATAAAAATAAAAAAGATTGCCTTTGCTTTATGGATGTGCCCCTACATTGTCTCTAAGACAAACAAAGCACCCGTGACAAATAACTTAAAGTTCTGAACAACCCACTTTTTGTTGATCTTGTTCTCGTAAGATATGCGCTTGCGCGTGGCTCATGAAAACACTGCAACAGTGGTATGTTTAGATTTGAATATGGCAAGGCAATTTTTACAAGCTTTGCAACGAATAAGATGGTTAGAAAAATGTACCTACCTACGTTGGCGTAAACGTTTTTAATTTCTTTTTGCGTTTTTTGTGCTCGAGTCTTATATGCTTAAATTTGCAGAACATGGTATACAGGTTGTCCATTAAATAGCACGACATACTGCAGGGGGTGCGAGCTTGGGTCAATACCTACAAAAAATCTGTGTCAAGGTAGAGATTTTTCGATATTTCGGAAAATTTTGTATTACTGTAAATCCGTAAGATTTTGCGGAACATATATTGTTTTTTTGGTAGGTATCCCAAGCTCTCACCCCCTGCAGTATGTCGTGCTATTTATTGGACACCCTGTATATAGCATATCGCAACTGCTGTGACTAAGCCTTTCCAGAATTGCGTCACACGAAATAGAAATGCGTTTGCTAAATAAAAATTGACCACTTCTTCATAGCTACTTAATCAACTGTTGTGAACTTGTAATCCGAAACGGGACTTTAAAAAATGGGAAACCAGTTAGTAAAAAATATCTGTATACCATCTTACGTTTCGGTGTTTTTACCACTGAGACGCATAATACGGCTGAGAGAAAAATCGTGTTGTTTTAAATAATAAGCAGGCAAGCTTACACCATGTGTGCACGAAATGCATAATTATATTATAGTAGCGTAATAGAACTCGTGCTCGTGAACTTGCCGTGTGGTGCTGGCTTAGAATACCACCACCCATTTCCTCCCGTGGGTGTCGTAAAAGTCGACTAAGTGATTAGCCAGAGGATGGGCGGCAGTGTCCTTCGAGTACATTAACAACTCAACTACGATCGCCAACCTGTCTGCCAAGCGTGGTGATTATGGCAAAACACCCCAATGAGCCCACAACACACCCATATAGAACGTTGTGGTGATCTTTGGGGGAGGCCTGTGTCCAGCAGTGGACTTCACTCGGCCGAAATGATGATGATGAGTCGCCTCTTACGACATCCACGGGATGAGATGGAGTGGTGCTATATTCTTAATCCAGACACCACACGTTTATCGTAATGATTGCATGCAACTCGAAGGGCTCTACAGTTAGTGAAATTACTGGGCATAAGAGACTAAACAAAAGATGTCTCGAATCACGAGATTATGACCTCACTGCGGAGCCACGCAGGTCTAGTCCTGGGTAACAATACAATTGTTATGGGCAGGCGTCACCTTACCACCAGGCCAATGACTGGCCCTCCCTGTCGCTGGGTAGTATAAAGAGGATTAAGTTCAAAACTTTTATTTCACGTCAACGACTATTGCTCGTAGAACTGATAGCCGATGGGGTCGAAAAGTTCTCGAAGGCGACCGCGTACCGGAAGACGCCGCGTGAGCAGACCCTTCACGAGATGGACGGACGACCTGGTGAAGGTTGCGGGAATCCGCTGGATGCGAGTAGCGCAGGACGTTGTGGCGATCTTTGGGGAGGCCTATGTTCAGGAGTGGACGTTTTTCGGCTGAAATGATGATGACGAACGACTTTCAGGTATTATTCTTTTTCTTTTGTGCGATTACTGGCCAACCTTGTGTCAGAATTGTTCAAGCCAGCCAAAGACCTGCGACTTGGCTTAACGACTGCCGTCTAATGACAAGAACCGGGAGTGACGATTTACATGCCCTCCGAACCACGGCGACCCTCCATTCAAATACCACTATGCGGTCGCCCATCCATAGACTGACCGCGCCAAGCGTTGCTTAACCTCAGCTACCTATAAGCTCCTCTTAGAAGGTAGCAAGCAGCCTTATAAATAAAGTATTCATGTAGAGCCATGACTAATTAATTCCGATAGAGATTAATTGCCGTGTGGTGCCGGCTAAGAATAGCCCATCTCATCCCGTGGGTGTCGTAGAAGGCGACTATGGGATTAGCCGAAGAGCGGGCAGCAGCGCCTTTCTAGTAAATTTACAACTTAACTGCGATCGCCACCTACCTGCCAAGCCTGGCTATTATGGCAAAACCCCCCAATGAGCACACAAAACACCCAAAACGGTCATTGTGGTGATCTTTGGGGGAGGCCTGTGTCCAGCAGTGGTCTATATTCAGCCAAAATGAAGAAAAATATTAGAGATTTATTCATTTCTGTAGAGAAGAACCGATACTCCTTGTTTACTATACTAGGTACACGACTCTCTTCTGGGTTCGCGGGTGCGTAGATTGGGGAATCTGCGTGCCCACACCGAGCGACCCAAGAGAAGACGGTAGCACGCATGTGGTCACGCGCTGTCGTAGGACGCTTTGGGGGCTCCTTTACAATCCCCCCGGGGGGATGACTGCTTTACAGTCACCCTCTCCGGGATGTGCCTATAGGCGTGGCACCAGTGGGCGGCTCTAGTGTGATCATACGAGGGCCTGGAGCCTCCCTTAGGTGCCGAAGATGACCGCCCCAGTGGTTTTAGCCGGTAGGAGTCCAGCATACCCCTTCGCCCTTCCCCGGGGCGAAGGAAGTTCATGAAGAAATTCCACTGGCCACCAATAAAAATTTAAAAAAAGGTACGACTCTCTTTTATGTCATCATAACGGCCAGTTGGACCAGACCTACTCAAATGGCAGCTATGATCGCAGGTAAGAGCATATTGCCACGATCACCACGCTTGGCAAAGATTGGTGATCACAGTACAAGTTTTCTAGGATAGTAACTGACACATATGAAACTGCTTATTACCTATTATTATAATTTTAATATCACCATATCGGCCATAAAAGGTCCACTGCTGAACAAAGGCCTCCCCCACAGATTTCCACAATTGTGTCATCATTTTGGGGGGTATTTGCCAATACTCACCACGCTTGGCAGGCGGGTTGGTGAGCGCAGTATGGCTACGGTGGCTATGGTATCCCTCTGGTTTAGAGTCCCTTAGTCGGGTTTTACGACATCCACTGGAGAAGATGGAGTGGTGCTACATTCTTAATCCGGACACCACACGGATTTTAATATCCCGTTAACAATATACTTAACTTTTACACTGTTAACGTCCAATATAACGTGAACTTCCTCGCTCCCTTTTGCGCTGACAAGTCTCATCTCAATGTAAGAACAGATGTTAAAGACAGGAAAAGCGTAGAGTTGCAACAGATCACAAAAAAATGGTTTAATTAGTCGTGAATCAGTGATCAAAGCGGCGCGTAGGTAGTCGCCTGCGCAACGTATATAAGGTTATTGTGTCCAAACATGCGCACAGTCGGTAACAAGGCCTCTTGTGGACTACACATATTTAACCATTATTTAAAATTCAAATTAATATAAACATGAATGTGCAGTTGTGTCTCTTGGTTCTAATTTACGCCGCTTGCGCATCGGCTGGGACGCTGCGTAAGTTTTGTAATTTATACTTTAAGAGGACAGGGATGTATTTATGGAAAAAGGCTAACACTACATTATTTTTTCTTATAATAAATTTACTTCTGTTTATTACAATGTCTATTTAGATTAACATAAAATGTAATATAGTTTATTAAGTTTTTTTTTTGTTAATAAAAACGACAGGGTATCTGTCTGTGTGGTGCCGGCTCAGAATTGAACCACCCCATCTCCTCCCGTGGGTGTCGACTAAGGGACTAGCCGGAGGATAGGTAGCAGCGTCCTTCGAGTACATTAATAACTCAACTGCGATCGCCAACCCGCCTGCCAAGCGTGGCGATGATGGCAAAACCCCCCAATGAGCCCACAACACACCCATATCGGTAGATGTGGTGGTCTTTGGGGCCTGTGTCCAGCAGTGGACTTCATTCGGCCGAAATTATGAAAAAAAAAGATCTAAAAATGGGCTTGTTGTAAATAACCAATAATTTCAGTACATTATTTATGAAATCTTGGCATTATATTTACTATTTTAGATAATTATAATTATTTCTTTCTTATATTATCACTTCTAATTACTACTTTTATACCAACTACAAAAAAAATGTGGTATCAGTTTAAATAATCTCCGAACAACATTTGGCAAAAACAGCTTCGGTTATTTAAGTGAAAAACTTCTTTTAGCGCGGTACGCATATTTTTAGATGTGATAAAATCTCTGGAGTCGCGACACCGTTACGAGACGCAGCTATAGTGTGTGCATGTATGCATGTACATATAGCAGAGCGCGAACGCGTCTAGTTAAATAAAAAAAAAACATTTATGGCTCTAAAATTTTCACTTCTGTCGGCACTCCCGGAGTGCAACCCGTATTTTTATATTCCCTAAACAGTCGTTTAAATTACTGGGATATTATTTGAGTCACCTTATCTCTACAAATAAATAACATATCATTACAAATAACCATAATGTAATATTGATATTATTGAATCTCATAGTAAATATAATAAGGTCTTAGGTTTTCGCGAGTATTACACATTATAATAAAACACTTTTAAACGGATTCTATCGCGTATGTTTTAGATTTTTGTTTTTCCTGACGTTTCTGAGCATTCGTGGTCGCAGGATGAATGCTGCAAAGCGTTCGAAACGTCAGAAAAAACCAAAAACCTTAAATATACGCGATAGAATCCGTTTAAAAGTGTTTTATTATCATAGTAAATAGTTTAATATTCATTATTCAGTTATTCAATAAACGTGTGAGTAAGATTTAAATGTACTGATTTAAGTTAGACCGGTCCGTAGCGTAATGAGGTGCAGAATTGATTATTATTGCGAAAGGAAAATAATCTCATTATCATAGCATCATCATCATCATTTCGACCGAATAAAGTCCACTGCTGGACACAGGCCTCCCCAAAGATCACCACAACGGCCGATATGGGTGTGTTGTGTGCTCATTGAGGGGTTTTGCCATAATCGCCACAGGCGGTTGGCGATCGCAGTTGAGTTGTTAATGTATTCGAAGGACGCTGCTGCCCATCCTCCGACTAATGCCTTAGTCGGCTTTTACGACACCCACGGGAGGAGATGGATTGGTGCTATTCGTAGCCGGCACCATACGGCATCATTATCATATTGGTGTAGAATCTATACAAATAAATAAAATGTAAGTGTCTGTTTATAATATCGAAATAACAGCTTTTTACTAAATTCATATGAAAGTATATACGGTACCTACATCAAGAAACTATATTTTTTTGTCTGTCTGTCGGTATGTTGGTCTGTTTGTTCACGGTAATCTCTGAAACGGCTGGACCGATTTCTACGGGTCTTTCACTGGCTGATGCTGAGCTGATGTTATAAGAAATAACGTAGGATTAGAAAAATAAAAAGGTTACCGAGTAAAAAAATACATATGTCAAAATAGCGACACACGGCATGCAACCGTTTGTTTAGTTTCTTTCGAATGTAACTTTCATTTCATTTACTTAACGCAGTCAATCTAAAACAAAGATATTAAGTAGCAGCCGAAGCCGAGTCTCTGGCCTACAAAATATAAAATAAGAGCAAATAGGCAGCTTCTGGATACGCTCATTCCATCGTAGACCTCATAATTATATCGTTTTAGATCGGGTGAGATCGGGTGAGATCGGGTGAGATCGTGGTCAAGAGCGGAACCATTCATGAATATTTAAACAAAATATTCAAGCGATTCATTTAATCCCGCTCATTATGCACAAAGTAGATATATTACCAGAAAGACCGGTCAAACGAGAGACATATAAACATAAATATCTAATTGTAATAAAAGTTAGTAAAAAAACATCAATCGACTTTCCTATCACACTCTTATACTGACATTTTTTGATATTTGCATTAATCGCCACACTTGGCGGTTGGATTGGCGATCGCTATTAAGTTGTACTCGAACGAAGCTGCTGCCCATCCTCCGGCTTATCCCATATTACGACATCCACAGGAAAGGGTTTTTTCTAAGTTTTGAATCCATTTAGCACCCATTGCAATAGACGTTATTATTGTAGCTTCCATCCATACAATAGTTTATCACCTCCGGGGACAATACGAGACTGCTGTTTTTTATAGTGTAGCTATGGAAAGTCTCGGATATGGTAGATAAATCTAACCGGACACTAATCCCATTACATTTTAAATTAAAATTATGTAAAGGCGTGTTGGACCCAAGTCCCAGCGTAAGCATAAAAAGCCCTAGTTCCCCCTTAGGGGATATAGAAACCGGGAAGGGAGACAATTAATAAAACTATAACTAATATTATACTTAGGGTGAGATTCAGAAACGAGTCTAAGCTAAGTTCACGCTTCCATCTGTCAAAATTAGGGGCGTAAGTAGTGCATATTGACGGATGGAAGCGTAAGTTCACGCTTAGACTCGTTTCTGGATCTCACCCTAATACACCATAGTCAAAACATACATTGACGTCCACTGCCGAACAAAGGCCTTCCCCATAGACAACCATAATTGTGTCGTCATTTTGGAGGGAATTAAATTATATATATCAATGGTTGAAAGTAATGAAATGCACCATAACATTATTACGCACCAAAAATCGTTTCGAATAAATTCAGTTTTTGAATGGGCAACATCCTTTTTCTAAAAATAATCACGATTTCTCTTTTGATTAATAAAAACAAAGAGTCTTACGTGCGACTTTCACATAATTTAACGGAAACATACTGCGTCTGTTTAACTACAACATTAAAAAGGTTGAGCTGTAACACAAATTAACTAATTAGTTAAATACGGTAACTTTTTATGCGTTACTAATTATGGCAAGTGACTGAGGGTGAGATTCAGAAACGAGTCTTAGCGTGAACTTACGCTTCTTCTTCTCTTCTTTATCTGTCAAAATTAGGCGCGTAAAGTAGTCCATTTTGACAGACGGAAGCGTAAGTTCACGCTCGTTTCTGAATCACACCCTTAGTGCCGAAAAGACTGTGGTCTTGCCATACGACTAACGGCTTACCCACAGTACAGACATTGTTCTGTGGGGTTACCCATGCAAAAATGATTGGCAAGTAGTATCCTCTTTTAGGCTAAGATCTGTGGGCTTTCGATTTTCAAACGTGGTGGTGGCAATCATTCCTTACGACCGTGTATCGTAAGTCTTCGGCGACGCATGCGCAGTAGTACACGTTTAAGGGTTCATATAATAAGCAGCGTTGCCAGAAGGGTACGAATAGTACGAATGTGTGTACTAATTTCAAACGCAGCCAACATAGACTGTATTTAACAGTGTAACATATACATACGGGTACACTACTAACACTAAACGAAATACATATACTTGCGTTGAAAATCACTTTTCTGGTGACCTATTTACGTACGTATGTATGTATGTCCATGGTATGTACCTTCTATACTAAATTAGGAAGATAAATACTTTTGTGTATCCTGCTATAGTCTTGTGAGACTTCTTCTTCGGAGACTTGTTTACGTACCAAGACATAGTACCATCTGGCGACGCTGATAATAAGCAGATGACGTTTCGGCACTTCCGCAAACAAATATGGTAAACCAGACATCCGTACCAGGATACATGTCATCCATTTCAATGGTCAGATGTATCGTACATATAAAATGTGGAGGTTATCCTGTACTTGTCAACCCATGCGGGCATGACAGTTCATCAGATTCATTAGCAATTATCATATATTCATGAATAAAATTAAAAACATGAATTCTATAATACTATAGTACTTTGACGTCTAACTGCGCACCCTTTCTTGTAGTTTTATTTATATATATTTTATGGTCGTGAGTATACTCACGCGCGTAATAAATACTTCTTGCCTATTGTGCTTATATAACACTGCATGCCGAAAATTCCCTGGCATAACACAGACACAGAATTTCTCCTGTTTCATGGGTACAGTTTACAGGCATAAATCTGGCAAGTACAAACACCCAGACCCGAAAACACCTATATGTAGATCATAAAACTGTTTGTAGCATGCGGGAATCCGCGACATGCCTCGTACTATCAAAATGCATAAAGTTATTTAGATGTACTGTACACTCTCGTGTGGTGGCTCAGAATACCACCACCCCATCTCCTCCCGTGGGTGTCGTAAAAGTCGACTAAGGGATTAGCGGGAGGATGGGCAGCAGCGTCCTTCGAGTAGATTAACAACTCAACTGCGATCGCCAACCCGTCAGCCAAGCGTGGCGATTATGGCAGAACCCCCCGATGAGCCCACAACAAACCCATATCGGTCGTTGTGGTGATCTTTGCGGGAGGCCTGTGTCCAGCAGTAGACTTCATTTGGCCGAAATGATGATGATGATGATGATGCACTCTGATTTAGTTACGTTCAGCACTCCGATACGGTAAAGCACTGATCCGATGAATAATAAAGACAAAATATATACATAGGGAGAGTAACCATGGAGTTTCTTGCCCGTTCTTCTCCATAGGAAATCAACATCTTGGAACGCGGCAACTAAAGTCTTGACTATACATATAAATCTGCATATCGTTTTACATGAATTTTTTTTTTTATCTTTTATCTTATCTTTAATATATAGGGTCTTACATTAATAATGGAAAATATTTTAAGGCTAGGCTCTATGAATGGTATAGAATTCCTTTCAAATATCAAATATCGGTTTTGCTTATCTATACAAATAAATAAAATTGAAGTGTCTGTTTGTAATGTCAAAATAACAGGTTTTTACTAAATGCATATGAAAATATGTACGATACATATAACAAAAACACTATTTTTAAATTTTTTGTCTGTCTGTCTGTCTGTTTGTTCCGGGTAATCTCCAAAACGGCTGTACCGATTTTGACGGGACCTATACTGGCAGATAGCTGATGTTATAAGGAATAACTTCGGCTACTTTTATTTTAGAAAAATAATTAGGGTTCCGCGTAAAAAATAAAACCCTTGAAATCCAATATATATATTCTATGTCAAGTGTCTATGTCGAAGTACTCTAAATTTCTTTTAAATTAAACGCGGGTGAAACCGCGGGTCTCAGCTAGTAATATATAAATCAATATTCAAACATTCGACTAGCGAAAGATTTACTAACTCTGTACTATTTGATAAAATAAAGGTTGATGTTATGTTTATTTATTTTGCTAAAATGCATCATTGCTACCTATAGATTTACCTCCTAAAATATTTTCCATTATTAAAGTAAGACCCTATATATAAAATAGATAGATTGTTACTGAGATGATTTTGCCAAATTATTGTGAAAGTACTTACGGATATTTCGTTTAAATACGTCTTTACTGGTAGCCATTCTGATCTCGACAGAAAGCGCATTCCAAAAGCAATGAAGACTGAATGTGGAAGGAGGAATGAACGAACTCAGTACTATAAGAAAGACAGTACCTATATGAGAAGAATGTTCGAAGAACGTAAACTCCTACCGTGAGTAGAGTATAGATATTGAAAGTGGGGAATGAGATAAGACGGGGGAGTGGGCCAGTTAAGTAGGGAGAAAAGCATAGCTTCGACTACTTTGACCCGTGAACGTTCACTGCCGAATGGGCATCCATTTGAGTTGAGACCTGTAAGTCGAAGCATCATGCGTTTGGAGATGGAATGGCGCTATATCCTAAGTCCAGACACCACACGGATAAATCTGTCCCATTATCGACAGTCGGGCAATGCATCGCAGGTTGTACACTGCATTTCAATACAACACCCAGCTTTATTGATGCTTGCTGTTCTTATAGTAATGTCTTAGGTTTATTATTACACATTACAATAAAACAATTTTAAACGGATTAAATCGCGTGTATTATTGATTTTTGCTTTTCCTGACGTTTTGAACACTTTGCAGGGTTCGTGGTCGCAGGGTGACTAAGGTTACAAGTGTCAAAAATCAATAATACACGCGATTTAATCCGTTTAAAATTGTTTTATTATAACTTGCTGTTCTTGATTTGTTTAAACACTACTTTCTTTTTCGCCAATCGGTTACTGTGATAGTTGCAGCTGAACTTAAGTCATGGTCAAATGTGACTGCAATTTACTGTTTTGTGAAGACATATTTTATTTCTCAATGTCTGTGAACTGAGCAACTCAATACTGTCTTTCCTGGATAACGACAAGTGCAAATACAGCGCTTACACCTACTGATAATGGATAATAGCAACAGTGGTGAGGGTCGTGTCTTGGCTCAGAGAAACATTCTGAAGCCAATAGGGCTATAGATTTTTGAAAAGGGATTGATTTTACAAGGAGTATAACAATCCGTGTGGCGTTCGGATTAAGAATATAGCAACACTCTATCTCCTCCCGTGGAGGTCGTGAAAGGCGACTAAGGCACTCCAAACCAGAGGGATGTGCACCAGCGTCCTTTCTGTGGAACAGTAGCCATTCTGCGCTCACCAACCCGCCTGCCAAGCGTGGTCAGTACTGGCAAATTCCCCCCAATATGATGACACAGTTGTGGAAACCTATGGAGGAGGCCTTTGTTCAGCAGTGGACGTTGTATGGCCGATATGATGATGATGATGATAACACTGCATTACTATGATATAAAGATACTTTGACGGCACAGTTGGTGCAGTGGCTGATACAGTCGGCTGCTGCGCCCCGGGTCGGGAGTTCGATTCCCGCACGGAACAAATATTTGTTTGATCTGCAGGTAGTTGTTCCGGGTCTGGGTGTGGTATTCATGTCTGTAAACGCACCCACGACGCAGGAGAAACCCTAGTGCCCCACACTTATTTAAAAAACAAAAAAAGAAACTTCTGCTAAATTTTTTGGGGTCTACAAATATTGGTATGGTCTACAGATCTAGATTTAATGTTATAATTATAAATCGGTTATTCCGACCAACAGTACAACATAAAAATTTATATTATAATACAACATACCCCACACTCCTACTTCATTTGTGTATTTCATCATTTGAAAGTGGATTCAATTGATTGGAATCTTGCTGTCCTTTACAAAATATGTAAACAATCGTTTAAAATATGCAAGTGAACAGTGTTTGTGAATTTCTACTAAGAAAATTAAAACATTAAGGATGCAATCAACTCATCAGCAGGGGACGTTACTCTGGAGACTGTTAACTTGAACACTTGACATTTAAGTATGTTTAATAAACCGTGTATTTCCGTGTCCGATACCGTGTGGTGTCTGGATTAAGAATATATAGCACCACTCCATCTCCTCCCGTAGATGTCTTAAGAGCCGAGTAAGGGACTCTAACCAAACAGATGGGCAGCAGCGTACTAAGCCATTCTATGGTCACCAACCCGCGGTGAGAACTGGCAGTATCCAAAATGACGACACAATTATGGAAATCTATGGGGTAGGCCTTTGTTAGGCCTTTGTTCGGACCGTATTTTCGGTTCCTGAATCCTGACCCGATCCAATAGCTTCGGCGATCATATAAGTAGGATGGCTGTCATATACTGTTAGCTTGAGAATGCTATTGAATACAGTTGCTTTCAACCGAGTCGTAGGTTACGATCCCATGATCGTAAACCCCATAGTATTACTAACATGTAGTCAGGTCTGATTCGCCAGTACACTTCACCTCTCGGCAAAAATTCCTTGTTCATTAGGGTTGATGGTTCGCCCGGGAAGACGGTGGCGCGCACGTGGTCACGTGCCGCCGTGTGCGCAGCACAGCGCAAAGCGAGGCTTGGAGGGATCCTTTACAATCCTCCCCGAGAATTGCCTGGGGGAGCGACCTTTTTAAAGTCGTCTTCCGTCCGCTAGAGGGGGCGACCGCTTTACATTCATCCCTTCCGAGATGTGCCTAAAGGCGTGGCATCAATGGGCGGCTCTAGTGTGATCTTACGAGGACCTGGAGCCCCCCTTCGGTGCCGAAGATGACCGCTCCAGTGGTTTTAGCCGGTAGGAGGCCGACATACCTCTTCGCCCTTCCCCGGGGTGAAGGAAGTTCCATGTAGAATTGACATCAATAAAAAAATAAAAAAGGGTTGATAGTTCGCAATCAACACTCACCATAAAGGAATTAAAATTCACATTGTGACGTGACTTCGATGTAGTCTACAATCTCCTGGACCTAATAAAGCTTACTACAGAGGAATGTCAACTAGTGCTTACGCAACCGGCATACTCGTAGCAGTTAAACCCTCAATATAGTTTGTCGAACGAAGGAGTGCGCGTGAAAAGAACCGGTTGGTTACGTTAGCGCAATGAAACGTGTACGACATTGACCCGGCTTTACCTCTATGTTCTGTGAACCATGACCTCGAAGACTGTCAAGAGTTGAGGGAGTTTGGGCGTATATGTAAATACTTCATTTAGATTAGGTCAGCTAACCGAATATTGTACAGATTGGTCGGTGTTTGGTCAATTGTCCTTCAACGACGGACGGCACGGTTGGTGTATCTGGGTATATTGTATGTGGAATTCATGTTTGTAAAAGCACCCACGACACAGGAGAAATCCTAGTGTGGGGCAAGATTTTTTTAAAGAGGAAAAAAAAAAACAGGGCCTTCAAAGCGGAACTGCATTTCGCCTCAACAGTAACTCGTATAATCGTCACTCTTTATAGATTTCAATAAAATACAATCATCATCATCATTTCCGCCTAATGAAGTCCACTGCTGGACACGGGCCTCCCCCAAAGTCACCACAATGACCGATATGGGTGTGTTGTGGGCTCATTGGGGGGTTTTGCCATAATCGCCACGCTTGGCAGACGGGTTGGCGATCGCAGTTGAGTTGTTAATGTACTCGAAGGACGCTGCTGCCCAACCTCCGGCTAATCCCTTAGTCGACTCTTACGACACCCACGGGAGGAAATAGGATGGTGCTATTCTGAACCGGGACCACACGGCAAATACAATACTGTATGCTATATAGAGGGATTTAAATATTATGTGGCGTTTCAGTATTCAGCCGTTAGCCTCTTATGTACCTACAGTAATTCTACTAGCTGAATTGTGAACGATTAGTACTTATAATCCAGATCAATCTTGACGTAGAGCTACTAGCGCACGCGCCAGCCTTGTACACGTTTACCTTCTTTTGATAGTTTTCTAATATTTTGTTACCTCATTAATATCTACCACTTACAAACCTAATTGCAGTCTTTATCTATGTACCTACACTTATTTAAGTGAGAGAAAACCAAGGACTATTTATTGAATACCTATAGTTAAAAAGTATAGGTCAGCCTATTACATATTTATTTACAGTTGGTACACTTATTGTAGATACATTTTAACTTTTCTGCGCTCCTCCTCCATATGAAGTTTAACTATGGCAAATCTCACACTCTTCCATGCGCGCAATGTGCTTAAATAATATAATAATATAGAATAAATTCTTTATTTTCAGGCTACTTTGGCCCATAGACCTTACAAACTAAAATATATATTGCACTGTAATACAGATTATGTTAGTGTAAAGAAACTTAAGTCTATGTTAGTAAAAACTTCACTCGCACTACGTCAGTGCGTTCTAGTGGCACTTGTCCGTGGAAGTGACGGAACACCACGCCTTGCGGCCAAAAGTCATCTTCCATGACAAGATGCATAAAACACGTTGGTACTCGCACCACGAACGCCTTAAAACGGGGTACAACATCTTTTCTTCAACTATAAGCTTACTAATGTAGATTGCTCAACAATGTAAACGTTTAGACGGATGATTACCTCAGAGGTTAGATTGATCCGGACCCGGAAACTATTTGTTGATTTACCAAATATAACAAAACCAATACTTATTTTCCACTTAAGTAAATCATGCTTATTAATAACTAGTCATGATCAGCGACGTAATCTCCGTAGTCTCAGTTGGCAATCGGTCGTGAGGCCCCATCCAGCGACGAGGTGGCGACCCTCCGAACTCCAAAACATATTTCGAGCTAGAGTCAATTTCTCGTCTTCTAGACTTTTTCTGTCTGTAGATAATAACAGGATGTGACAGCTGATCCATAGAAAATCATTGATGTTGCTCGATAAAATGTATGAATCAGCTGATTATATTCTAGCAATTTCAGGGTTGGTCCCATAGCGAAAGTTGTTCACAACGATGAGTACAATGACCCGGTTTCAGGTGTCATCGTATCAGTGAAGTCGGCCATTGCTGAACAAAGGGCTCTATCACTCTCCTATTAATTTCCACGATTGTGTCGTCATTTTGGAGGTACTTACCAATACACACCACTTAGCAGGCGGGTTGGTGAGCGCTTAATAGCTGCTGTTCCACAGCAGGGAGGCTTCTGCTCATCCATCTGTTTTCAGGGACTCTGCCTTAGTCGCCTTTTATGACCTCCACGGTAGGAGACGGAGTGGTGCTATATATATATATATATATATTCTTAATCCGGACACCACACGCACCTTTCGGATGTATATAGGCTATACACCCTTTCCGTTACACTTTGGCATTACAAAGTCAATACGATATGTCGACGTCATAGATGATTTCAAATCAAAAGCCCATTGTCAGGGTGTGTACCTGGATATTGTGTATAATTATCTAAAACTACTTATGAATTCTGCTCGAGAGTCGGTTTACTAAGTCGTTTATTATTTCATCCGAAAATCGTCCAAGTTGGACGTAGGCTTCCCCCACAGATCGTCACAACGGGTGGTCTGGGTTTGTGTAGTGTGGTCATTTGGGGTTTTGCATAATTGCCACACTTGGCCCGGCTTGGCTATCACAGTTGAATTGTAAACGTACTCCATTGAGTGCAGCCCATCCGCCGGCTAATCCTATAATCGCCTTTCACGACACCCACGGGATTAGATGGGGTGGTGCTATTCTTAGCCGGCACCACACGGCGCCACTGTTAAGGTCCTTTGTGTAATTATTTTAATAAATTCAAAGTTAAAGCTAACATACACACACACACACACTGTTTAATAAGTAGTAACTATACATTTCTGTGTTTATTTCTCACAAAAATTAGGCGAATTACATACAAACATTTGAATTGGGCATAATATTATTCTTGCACTCTTGTGATGGAATCTATGTTAAAGGTAGACTTAAATTGTAATGACCTATTATGTAATAAAGAACTTTCGAAACCGTTACACTAAATGTTTGCTTTTTCCTTCCAGCTTCGTTTATCACGCCATGCTCCCGATCGGATCCCCACCTAAACGAATGCGTGGAGAGGGTAATATCGGCAGCCGGCTCCAGTTTTACTGAAGGCATCCCTGAACTGGGCGTCGCACCCCTAGACCCTGTACAACTGGGCACCGTGGTTGTTGACAACCCTGCGTTAAAGCTGACCTTCACTGACACCATTGTCACTGGCTTGAAAGGATTCAGGGTTAACTCTTACAAGTAAGTTGAGAGTTTGGGACCTACTCTGCACTTCACTCATACCCGGGAGGTGATCTGGACCCCGGACACCACACAGAATTGTTTATAATACACGATATATTATTTTTAACTTCAGGATCAACCCAGACAAGGGTAAAGCCACGTTGGACTTCACCGCCAACGTCACACTCAAGGCCGACTATGACATGGACGGGCAAATTCTCATCTTACCCATCAAGGGCAACGGACAATGCAAAATCAAAATCAGTAAGTTACACTAACAGAGTCATATCTTTGTCTATTCGCTAAAGAAAAGCCTTAGGGAACGGTAAATTGTGCGCATAACACAGCACACAGGAACGCTTCGGGGGATCCTTTACAATCCCCCCCGGCGGGGGGGTGACCGCTTTACAGTCACCCTCTCAGAGATGTGCCTATAGGCGTGGCACCAGTGGGCGGCTCTAGTGTGATCATACGAGGACCTGGAGCCCGCCTTAGGTGCCGAGAATGACCGCCCCAGTGGTTTTAGCCGGTAGGAGTCCGGCATGCCCCTCCGTCCTTCCCGTAAAAAAAAGAACGGTAAATGAAATTACTAAAAATACGTGGATTGGTCCTCTTGAACAATGAGAACTAAAATAGGCATAGGTAGTCTTTATAAAACGTTTGACGGCACGGCAGTGGCTGATACAGTCGGCAGCTGCGTCCCGGGTGGCGGGTTCGATTCCCGCACGGAACGAATATTTGTACGATCTGTAGGTACTTGTTCCGGGTCTGGGTGTATTATGCGTGGAATTTGTGTCTGTAAGGTGTACCTACGAAATGGGAGAAATCCTGGTGAGTTTAATAAGTTCAAGTCAACTAAACGATGCTTTTACTGGTGGTCTCTTATTGTTTTTTAAACGTTATCCCACAATGGGGTCCACCCGTATCGTGGGTACAGATTACAGACATAAATCTCACATGCACAAACACCCAGACCCGAAACAACTATCTGTATACCATACAAATATGTTCCGTGCGAGGATCAAACACGCGACCCGTAGCGAAGCCAATCGCTTATCCACTACGCCAACCTGCCATTATTGACGGCACGGTTGGTGCAGTGGCTGATACAGTCGGCTGCTGCGCTCCGGGTCGTGGGTTCGATTCCCGCACGGAACAAATATTTGTATGATATGCAGGTAGTTGTTCCGGGTCTGGGTGTTTTGTATATGGAATTCATGTCTGTAAACGCACCCACGACACAGGGGACAACATAGTGTGGGGTACAGTTTAAAAAAAAAAAATTGCTCGAGGCTAGCTACCACGGTACCACCCCAGCGCCAGATGTTCGACGCTAACTAGCAGTAAACTTAAGACATTACCTTCTCCGTGCTGGTTAGAAGGGCACTGTAGCTAGTGAAATTACTACAAACTTGTGGATAACGTCAACTTAAGCAACAAGTATCTAATAATAATAATGTATATAAAAATTATAGTACCCAGAATAGGGCTCTGATGACAAGCAAACAATTCAACTCTAAAACACTTGTCTATCGTCCCTCGATTTCATTACATTCAAGAGTATGTCCTCCAAATTCTAGTACCAATACATTAATACATTATCGTTTGAATCACAATAGTACAACGGGTTTGTAAGACCGACACAGGATTAAACACTTGCACAACGCCTCACTTGACTGGCAAAGGAAACGACAGGAAATAATTATTAATGGCTGCGGTATTAAATGAAATACCCGGTAGGTGCTGCTAGGTGCGTTACATATCGGGCCAACTGCCCAATGCAGGGGCACACATGAGTTAATTGGAAACTCAGGTGATAGCCTTTTTTTGACCGCCCCGGGAAGGACGGAGGGGTATGCCGTGGGGACTCTTACCGACTAAACCTGCCTGGTCATCTTTGGCGCCGAAGCGGGGCTCCAGGTTATCGAGATAGAATATATTGTTTTATTCTATAAATAAATTGAATAGTATTTTTATTAAAATATTTTATATAGTTTGTTACTCACGTGTCGCGTCAAAGCCCTTGTTCTTTATTGATTTTTGCGCAATAGTTTGTGCATTTTCTATACGCACGACGTCATTGTTATTACTTAACAATACAGATTGTGACAGTGTGTGCTCGTTGTCCTGTCTTTGGGCGAACTGATTGCAAGGTGCTACAATTGGGGGAGTTTTGGTTGTTACTTTTGGCGCGCATGTAACATATCTACTTCTTTTAATATCTAATATCATTGGCCACATACTAATGTTTAAAACGTTTCTAGCACCAGTGTTACCAGAAAACACATAAAGCAAGTTCCAATAACTTTCTTAACTTCCAGCAAACCTAAACATCGTGATCAAGTACGACTTCGTCGAGAAAGATGGTCACTGGACCGTCCCCAGCTACAAGGACCACTACAAAATGGACAAAGCTCAGTTCAAATTCACCAACCTGTTTAATGGCAACAAGGAACTCGGTAAGAACAGTATATAGTTATATAACTAGGAGAAACTCGAAAACGTGGTATTAAAGCTTAATTGGCCTTAACCTTGTATTGAAGATGTGACAGGCGACGAAGTTTTGTAATCAAGTGATCTCATGTCATTGTCGTCTTTAACACGAATTCCGAATCTAATATTGTTGACAACACAGGCATATACTTACATACCTACCTAATGGTGCGTGTACATTTTAGATGAATCACTTTTTACTTTAGATGAATGGTTAGTATAAATCCATAGTGATGATAACGAGTGAAATATAGGTACTAATTGTATATATCACTCCTTTTCGATGAACATCTTTGATGGATTATGGCATCCGTACGATATGTAAAACCTATGCTTAATTTATGATTTTATAAAGCGCCATAAGCTCCAACTTTTATTTATTTTACCAAATATAACATTACATAATAAGTAGCTTTATACAAGCAAGCGATTAAACCATGCTTAAACATAATGTTGTTTGCACTTATAGCGCTCTATCTGGGCGATTTGAGTATTGGATGTTTGCAGAAGTTAGGTCAAACTCTGCTTTTACACCCACAGCAAAACATAATTATCGTCTTCTACGATCTCAACTATTATTAGACCCTAAACTAAATAACCAGAACACGAGAAAATTCATTTCATTTCACAAAGATCAACACGTAGGTACACTTCCTAATAATCAAATTATTTACAGCACAAACAACAGAAAAGTTCACAAATGACAGCTGGGAGATTATAATGAACGAGATCGCCCCGCCAGCCATCAAACAGATCATCAAGAAATGCGTGGACCAAGTCAAGAAATTCTTCGCGGCTATCCCCGCTAATGAATTACTACCCTGAATGGTTCGAGACTCCGAATTTGCTATCATTTTCTGCCAAAAATCTTAACAAAACATGCTTTAAGTATATCTTGAACCTTTTCTTTCATACTGTCATACAGGTCCAGACAAGTCTTTGGTCACATACTCCAAAGCTCATTGCCTGATAATCTTATCAAATCTATCAACTGGTTCGACAACTTCGACTTTATAGCATCTCGAAATGCGAATTCCACCTAACCTAACCTAACCAAGTCATTTGCATAATGTCTTCCATAAATAACAGCTTTTCATCTTAATAAAATTAGACAAGATCGCAGCAAAATAATATCATTAGCTAGAGCATCATTCTTATTTAACTCAACAAACTAACTCGAAACCGTATCCAATACCTACTGACATTATTTGTTCAGCAAACAAGACCATCTTATCTAACACCTTTATCATTACTACATAATATTCAGCATGAGGGCCAGTTCACAATAATGTAAAAATGTTATAAACTCCTACCTAGTCTCAATGTCAATTTAATTTAATAAAAATTGTATGCTCCTCTAAACTAATAACAACATCCATGCGATGTCCGTATTAAGAATATAGCACCATTGCATCTCCTCAGCTGGATGTCGTAAAAGGCGACTAAGGGACCAGGGAAACCAGTGGGTTGGCCAGCAGTGCCCCTCCTGTGGAACAGCAGCCATACTGCGCTCACCAACCCGCCTGCCAAGCGAGTACTGGCAAACTCCCCAAATATAACGACACAATTAGTTGTGGAAATCTATGGGGGAGGCCTTTGTTCAGCAGTGGACGTTCTATATTTATCCGTGAAGAACTAGTTTAACGTGAACATATATAATCTCAGTTCAGTCACCTTTCAATTTTTAACAGAAATAGTTGAATATTGATGAAATTGGTTCATAGTTAAATTAATTACGAGAATTGTCCCTCAGAGCTGTCCCAACTGGGCTTCCGTGTTTCCACCGCTTTTACACGTATTTTTTATAGCTGATTAAATCTGGCATCTCTGAAAAGTAATGTCAAAACAAACTCGCGAGGTCAAGGTTGCTTCAAGGTCAAGTCCTGGGGTGCAATTCCTTAATCTCAAACATCAATACATCCTTGAATACAGAATCGAAATAACGGTGACAATCCAATTTGGTATTCCCTAAACTCGTCCCCATGGCTCACCGTCTGCAACGTGTCCTTGGATAGCTTCAATCATGTCTTAGCGTATACCAAATTGGTTTTTCACCGTCATTTTAATTCTGTATTGAAGGATGTATGGATGTTTGACCTTAAGGAATTGCACCCCAGACAGTAGGGCGATGGTCTCCATCCAGCACTTAATTGCCTACTACTATTATTCTTTTCTCATCGATTAGACTGGCGACGCCAATAAACATATAACGAACACTCCGTTAGTAACCAGTTACTGAGATATGACACGGTGTGTGTGACAGATGTTTGCGAGAGACCTCTGAATGTAATTTAAATGATCTCGCCAATATTACCAGTGTGAACTTCCAAAACTGCTAATCTTAATAAAAATCCCTCTATTCCAGGTGAAACCATAAACCAAGTAATAAACACAAACTGGGAGTCAGTGATGCGGAGCATAGGGCCGGTCGCCTTCCAACAAATCATCAAAGCGTGTGTCGACGAAGTTAAGAAATTGTTTGCGGCAGTGCCATTGAAGGAATTGCTGCGACCATGAACTTAACTTCCGACTTTTTGTATAGTAATACCCCGAATTAGTGATTGATAAAAGCAGTATAAAAAATATATGCTGAATCAGATTAATTAAAAACAAAATCTTCTTGTTGTTTCTGGTTTAATATGACTTCATCTATTACTCTGGACTTCAGTACAAAAAAAATACAGATAACTTTACAGATTGGAGACCCACAGCATAGTTAGCGGAGATAATCTAGTGCTTCAGGCCTAGATTAACAATCAAAGGCTAACTCTGTTTGTGTAATGTAATGGGTCATCAAGGATTTAATTATGAATGATATGATTCATTCCTTGTTAATTATAATCAACCACATGGGGATGGAATAAAAATGTAAGGAAAATGTACAATAATAAAACATTTGTTAGCGTAAATCGAGATATTACTATGCAAAAGTTTAATAGATTAGATATTTTGTTTGTTGGAGCATGTTTCACATAATTATGCACATAATAACTTCCATGCAAGACTGGGTCATTTGATCATTTGTTTGTAGGCATATTATATAAGTTGGTTTAAAGTAATTGTGATAATTAGTTTAAGTTTAAATAAGTTGGTATTCATGTAACTTATTCGAAATATAATTGGTGAAAACAAGCTTACTTTTCTTTTACTTCTTTGGCTGGGACTAAGGAGGCTAAACTAGCCATATAGTTCTAGCCTTTGGCAAACATCCCAATGAAAAATGTTTAAAAACATCACAGTGAAAATGTTTAGAAAGGTCCCAATGAAAAATGTTTAGGAACATCCCAATGAAACATGTTTAGAAACATCCCAATGAAACATGTTTAGAAACATCCCAATGAAAAATGTTTAGAAACATCCCAATGAAAAATATTGTTTAGACTGCAGTATAATTTGAAGAAACAAACTTCTGTCTCACACCATGATGAGGGCTAAGATATAATAAATTATATTTATAGAAAACAATTTATTAAAAATATAAAAATGAACCTATTATTCAAAATAACACCATATAATAAATGCATATTATACAAAAAATAAAAAAGATTACTCTTAAATCAGAAAAATAAGGCACATCAGTAAATCATTCGCTCAAAATAATTGTATCATATCTGATGGTTATTTTCATCGAGGGCACATAGCATGGCGTCCGCCATCTACTGGGAGGCTTGCACCAGTTATATTACTTGCCAAGTCACTAGCCAAAAATGCAATAGTCGCTGCAACTTCTTCGGCCTTCCCTGGACGACCCAGAGCATGAGTCTCTTTAGTCCTTGCCAAGAAGGCTGCATATTGTTCTTCATTCATACCACCCCTTTTATGCAGCTCTGTCACAGTAGCTCCAGGATTTACACAGTTCACTCTAACGCCTTTTGGTGCCAATTCTAAAGCTACACATCTTGTAAACTGATCCACAGCAGCTTTCGACACATTGTAGGCGAGGACTCCGGGAAAAGACCGGATACCATTGACACTGGATACATTTACAATGTTGCCTTTAGTTTTGAGCAAATGAGGAACGGCTAGCATAGTTAAGTAGTATATTGAACGCACATTGGTATTCATGAGGCGGTCGTACTGCGCTAAAGACGTGTTCTCAATAGTACCTGTCTCAATAATCCCAGCATTGTTGACCAAAATGTCGATTTTCCCGAAATGGTCTACCGTGCTTTTAACAATATTTTCAATGTCGGATTCTTTCGTCAAATCAGCGGAAACGAAGAAGGTGTTTGTGGATGATTCGCAGTCTTTACTCACTTTTTGCAAGTTCTCCACGTTTCTCCCGGTAAGGGAGAGTTTAGCACCCAATTTTGACAAGAATACCGCTGTTGCAGCGCCGATACCGGAACTGGCGCCCGTGACAATTACTACTTTACCGGCGAAATTCATCTTCGATTTGTTGTAACTATTAACTGTGAAGTTGTGATCTCCGAGTACGGGTAAAAAGAGCAAATCACAAATTGTCTTATCGTTATCACTGACCTTTGTTATATAAGATGAAATTACCAAAAATTTATGCAAGCATAGCAAGCTGCGTATAGTATTAGCAACTTGTTTACAATCTGGTTTTGTAAGTTCTCATTACCTTGTTTTAAATTTATTTATTGAGTGAATTGTGGAACGTGTAATAATTGGTAATTAGTAATTAATATGGTGGCGAGTGCCAATGAAAAGCAGGATCAATTTATTGCCATTCATAAAAATTAAGCTTGACAAAGAAAACAAACTACATCGAAGAGATAACACAAGTCGACGACCTTTAAAATGATAGTGAATTAGTGATATCATGTCAAGTAGGTAGAGTTGTGACTGTGAAGCTAAAACAACTTTAATGACGTTACGGTTTATTAAATTATGTAACGGTTCACATTATTGATAACTTGACCTTAATATATGGGAGATGGGAGCTTTCGCGTTAACGCCTAGCCTACCTAGTAAATGTGAAACATCGATTTTTTTTATTTATTGATAAAACTGAAGCTAAAGTAAATATTTATGAGTAGATATAATTATGGTAACTATAAACGTCGGAGGAAATAGTAAATTTCCAGAAGGGATGAGCGATATTCATCGATGATCAATAAACATCGATGTCATGTCGAGACAGTGAGATGGAGTGAGTTGACGAGTCACGAAGCCGGCCGAATGGGACGTTGATCACGGCGAACGTGTCATATGGAACTGCTGTTACCATTATCACATTAACCGGCCTACTCAAAGCCCTGCAGGGAGGGCTTTGAGTAGGCCCCTTTACCCCTGTGTAGAAGCACCATTAGATGTTTCAAATCAAAAAGGTTTTAATAAACCTCAACCAGGTAGACTATAGCATTTTATAACGCTTTTGTAGGAAACTGATATGAATGTCAAGCGTCTAAATTTGACGTTTTAGGAGTAAGTAAGTTTTTATAATTATCATGTAAAAAATGTTTAAATAGTATTTTCCTTTTTTAATCAAAATTATAAGTATTATTCACACTCAATGGCTAAAGTGAGTTTAGGCCTTTACTTGATTCGAAAATTAAACATACCTAAAACTTTGGGTTTGATTTAGTAGAAATGAGATTTATGTTATTTTAGAAAGAAGTTATCCACATTCACATTGGTCAGGCAGGAGTGCAAATAGCAAATGCTTGCTGGGAGCTTTATTGCCTTGAACATGGCATTCGACCAGACGGTGTTATGGCGTTTGCAGATCAGAATGATAACAGTTGTGGAGCTTTTTTTAGTCACACTGGCGCGGGAAACGTTGTTCCTCGAGTTGTCATGATTGATTTGGAACCAACACCAATCGGTAAGTTAGTATATCATCATAGAAAAAAGGACAAACTTACAATGAAAAAAAATGTATTTTATCATTTTGGGTGCAATTCACCCCTGCAGACAACCACCAGACACCAGTTATGACGTTAGTACCCATAATACTGTACAATGGTAATGTACTAAACATGTAGATAAATTCTTACAGATGAAATAAGAACAGGTACATATCGACATCTATTTCACCCTTCTACTCTGCTAACTGGCAAAGAAGATGCTGCAAGCAATTTTGCTCGAGGCTACTTTGGTGTTGGACGCGAGATGATTGATCTGGCACTGAACCGTATTAGAATCGTTGCAGAAGATTGCAACTCCTTACAAGGTTTTATTATATTCCGTGCATTTGGAGGAGGCACTGGTTCTGGATTTACCGCGTTATTACTCGAAGGCTTGGTAAGGGATTATGGAAAGCTATCGAAAATTGAATATGCAATATATCCATCGCCAAGAATATCACCAATAATTGTAGAACCTTACAATGCTGTGTTAACCACTCATGCGACTATGGATACTGAAGACGTGTGCTTTATTTTTGATAATGAAGCTTTGTATGATGTTTTGGCAAGATTATTAGATACACCACGACCAACATACACAAATTTAAATCGACTTATCGCTCAGGTATATTTTTAGAAACCATTTTATTTGCTGTAAGTACTTAAAATAAAGAAGTTATAATTGGCTTTATTTTTAGGTTGTTTCATGCATGACTGCCTCAATGAGGTTTGAAGGTTCATTAAATGTGGAACTAGTCGAATTTAGAACCAATTTAATTCCATATCCGAGAATTCATTTCCCATTAGTTACATATGCACCATTCGTTCCGGCTACGAGGGCGCTGCATGAGTCTAATACCACGCAACAGTTAATGATGCAATGTTTCGAGCCATCCAATCAGATGGTTAAATGTGACCCCACACAAGGAAGCTATATGTCCTGTTGTTTATTATTTAGAGGAGATGTGAATACAAATGACATAAACGCGGCAATTAATCAAATTAAAGGCATGCGGTCTATAAAATTTGTCTCTTGGTCTCCTACTGGATTTAAGGTAATTAAAGTAAAAATTTTGCATAATAAAATTATTATAATGTCCCTCTTCGTAGGTTAATGTTCCCTGCAACCAACCGATACCAGTCGATTGATAGATAGGCTTACGTGGGACATGGGCCCATAACGCACAGGAATTTAAAGCCACTAGATCCTGCAAATAATTTTAATCGGAAATTTAATGTATAATAATTATTAATTATAAACGACTTTGTCTTGCCCATGTTCATTTTAAGGCCCACCTGTTGGGAAACTCTGTTGAGATCATCGAGCATTGTGCTGAGCTCTTACAGCGATTCTGCCATGACTACGATGTCATCGGAAAATCGAAGGTGAGTGATATACTCGCCATTGATGTTAATGCCGAATCCTTTCCACTCCAGTAGCTTGAAGGCATCCTCCATTGCAGCGGTGAACAGTTTCGGGGAAATGACGTCCCCCTGTCTCACACCTCTCTGCAATGGAATTGCCCCCGTGCTCTGTTCATGTACTCGGACCGACATGGTGGCGTTTCTGTATAAGCACTTCAACACTTCAATGTACCGATAGTCAATCTGGCACCGCTGCAGAGATTGCAGCACTGCCCAGGTTTCGATCGAATCGAAGGCTTTCTCATAGTCCACAAACGCCAAGCATAGTGGCAGATTATACTCCTCGGTCTTCCGTATAACCTGCCGCAGCGTATGGATGTGGTCTATGGTACTGAAACCTTTTCGGAAACCGGCTTGTTCGGGAGGCTGGAAGTCATCAAACCTGCGCTCGAGGCGATTCGTGATGACCCTTACAAACAGCTTATAAACATGGCTCAGAAGTGAGATGGGTCTATAATTCTTCAATAGGGTGTTATCACCCTTTTTGAAGAAGAGCACCACCTCACCTCTGTTCCACGCTTCCGGCGTTGTGCCCTCGAGTAAGACGGAATTGAATAGCTTCTGAAGGACTTTAAGTACCGGTGTTCCACCCGCTTTCAGAAGCTCTGTCGTAATTCCGTCTCCACCCGGCGCCTTGTTATTTTTAAGCTGTTTCAAGGCCATCCTAATGTCCATGTCGTGCCCACCCCAATATCCGTTGGGAGCTCTGTTCTCGAAGTTGTTGACGAGTATGTCTACCTAGGACAAACTGTCCAGTTAGGTAGGTCCAACTTCGAGAAAGAGGTCAATCGTCGAATCCGACTCGGCTGGGCAGTGTTCGGGAAACTTCGCAACGTCTTTTCGTCAACAATACCGCAATGCCTCAAGACGCAAGTCTTTAACCAGTGTGTGTTACCAGTGATGACATATGGAACAGAGACGTGGTCACTCACAATGGGCCTCATAAGAAAGCTCAAGGTCACTCAGCGAGCTATGGAGAGAGCTATGCTTGGTATTTCTCTACGAGATCGAATCAGAAATGAGGAGATCCGTAGAAGAACTAAAGTTGTCGACATAGCTGAAAGGATTAGTAAACTGAAGTGGCAATGGGCAGGGCACATTGCTCGTAGAACTGATGGCCGTTGGGGCACAAAGGTTCTCGAATGGAGACCGCGCACCGGAAAACGCAGCGCGGGACGACCTCCAACGAGGTGGACAGACGATCTGGTGAAGGTCGCTGGGAGTCGTTGGATGAGAGCGGCATGTGACCGCTCGTTGTGGAAATCTAAGGGGGAGGCCTTTGTTCAGCAGTGGACGTCCTGTGGCTGATATGATGATGATGATAAACGACTACTTTTAATTCACTATAAAATAAATAGGCAATAATCAGTTACTTGAACAATACTAGCAAAGTTAAGTAGTTAATTCTTGCAAATATTTCCCTCAAACACATGTATTGGTAAGAAAGTCCGCCACTCTGCCCTCCTGGCCACCTGGCCCAGTGATGAAAAACCAAAGTTTTCCATGGTAGACTCGACAGTGGGCCAGTCTACCACGAAAATCAAATAATGTTGGGTATCGTGCGGTGCAAATGCATACTTCCGTTACCGAGTGTAAGCATGTTTATTACGAGTGACAATGGCGTATACAGTGTACTGCTGTAACGCTATATCGTTGTTAACCCTATCATATAGCGAAACTTTGCACAATTGGTTTTGCCCCTAGGCTTCTCCGGCTTCTCGCAGCCTATCCCCGTGTTCACCAGTAGTTTGTCGGACTTGGCCTATAAGAGTCTGAGCCCTATCACACGCGTTCCAAAGTGAGTCAAGGCTCTATACTAGGGCCTTTACTATTCTTGTTTATGGTTAACGACCTTCCTACCGTTCTTACGCACACTCGATCTTACTGTATGCTGACGACCTCAAACTTTTTGCGGAGGTGAGGTCTGACGCAGATTGTATAGCTCTGCAGCAAGACATTAATGCTGTATAGCAATGGAACCATGAGAACAGGATGGATTTCAACGACACTAAATGTCACGCAATGACTTTCGGTCGCATGCGGCACCCAATAGAATACGACTACAAGATAAATGGCAACAGCGTATCTCGTCCAACAACCATGAAGGACTTGGGTATCATATTCTATCGTAAATTTACATTTCATAACCATATAATATCGCTGGCGAAAGAGTCTTTTAGACGTTTGGGTTTCATCCTTAGAAATTCTAAAGATTTTCGTAACCACCACGTGATACGGTTAATATTTGGAGCCCAATGCTCCGTTGCAATACGTTGCAAGCTTAAAAGTGCTATATGTGTGTGGAATCCACACGAAAGTACTTATCCTCTTCTGCTTTAAAAAGTGCAAAAGGCCTTCCTCCGGTACCTATACAAGCGTGTCAACGGATACTATCCATACATGTATCCGATTAAATTTTCTTTTGGGTTGTCTGGGGTATTACTCATTGGAATTTAGACGAGAAAGGAAGCAACTTACAGTCATGTGCAAAGTTCTCCGGGAAAAAATTGATGCACCAGACTTGCATGATGAGTTGTGTCGACATTTTGTTCCTAACAACTATCGTCGCAACCAAAGGCACAAGTTGTTTGCTGTACCACCATGTCGCACCATTGCGCGCGCTATTTCACCCATTCCACGCACCTCTCTGCAACACGCTCTCCTGTGTGCCAACCCTGAATGTGACTTGATTGCGGATGAATGGCCGAAAATATTGTTAGAATGTTTGCATTTCTGCGAGAAGGATGTATGATTCTGTTTTAATTTAACAATTATGTTTCTTGAAATGTATGATTATTGTTTTCGTGTTTAAGTTTTATTATTTCTTTATAATTCTTTAGTTGTCCTTAATTATTGTAATTGGTGTAACACTGTCATAATTAAATTAAGCAAATAAATAAAGACGCATTTAATAAATTTCACATTTTAAAAATATTTTTATGATATGCACATTCACAATTACAAAACTAAAAATACGTGCATCTAAAAAACCCACATAGACTAGTAGGTAAAGGGATTAAGTTATGACGTAAACGGCAAATGTTATGGAAATTTCGTAAAGACCCCGCACCTCATTTAAAAAAGGTTTTCAAATAAAATCAAATCCTTTTATTAGCTAGAATGTAGGTACATGTTACATAAGGTGTTACGAATATTGTTGAGCCTATACATTCTGCCATGTTACGTTACAATGTCAGCGATTAAAAGTAGTTCATTATAAATAATAGAATTATATTGTATCAATCAAATAATCCGTTATGGAATAATAACATTTTTCTATCAGTAATTTTGCCATGTGGTGCCGGCTTGCCATGTGATGCCGGCTTGCCGTGTGGTGCCGGCTCAGAATGCCACCACCCCATCTCTTCCCATGGGTGTCGTAATAGTCGACGAAGGGATTAGCCGGAGGATGGGCAGCAGCGTCCTTCGAGTACTTTAACAACTCAACTGCGATCGCCAACCCGCCTGCCATTATAGCAATACCCCCCAATGAGCCCACAATACATTCATATCCGTGGTTGTGGTGATCTTTGGGGGAGGCCTGTGTCCAGCAGTGGACTTAATTCGGCCGAAATGATGACGATGAATGATGATCAGTAATTTCATAAAATTTCTCTTAAACAAAGGTAGAGTAAGTTCTTTTAGACTGTCTGGTACTTTATTATAAATAATAGGGCCCATGCATAAAATACTTTGCCTTAATAGGGCTGTTTTGAATCCACCTGTACATAATAAACTTTTGTATTGAGATCTTAGTTGTATGGTTCAATTTCTTGTATCAATTAATGAAGGAAACAATTTACTATTCGATTTGTAAAATATTCCTACTTCAAATATATACAGACATGGAAAGGTTAAGATTTTCAATGATATAAAAGCTGGTGCACAACTATCGGTAGTTTTTAGGCCCATCATAGACCGTATGCAGCGTTTTTGGGCTTTGAATAAGCTTTCTCTCTCGACACAATTTCCCCAGAATATAATGCCGAACCTCAGTACCAAGGAAACTATGCCATGATATGCTATCAATATTGTATGCGTGTTCACTTTTTTTGAGAGGTTGAAAAGAACATAAGCAGATTTACTTAGTTTTCTACATATATGTTCCGCTTGCGGTTTCCTGGTATGCTGGCTATCAACAAAAATCCCCAAAAAATTTGCTACGTTTACTTCTTCTATGCTTTGCCCACTATATATAAATATATTTAAATTTCGTGTAATTCTTTTCTGACTTCTGCTAATAAGGTGCTAATAAAATGTAAACCTTAAAGATGATTTGATCTTCTCCATAATATATCCATATGTGGACAGGGCGTACACGGCAGCCTCGCAGCCTCCTATCGATCTGAAACCAAGTTGAAGAGGCTGAAATTTGCTGGAAAGCGTTTCGCTGTAAACTTTGCAGCAACTTTTGGCTGCCGTACATCAGTACGTACACCCTACGGATATGGGACGAATTCCACCATCTCTCTTGCGCAGGGCACATAAATTGGCCCCGTACAAGATATCAATGATGGATTCGTGCACATCGCCGGAAAGCATCAAATTGGTCAGAGAAGTAAGCTCCTTCAAAGGTCACCACCAACCAGCCTCCCCGGCACGGTGAAAACGTCAGATATTTTAAGTGCTGTGGTGTCAAGCCGTCGAAGCCACCGGCTGAACCGCTCTCAAAGGAGCCTATGGCTGCGATCAATTGGTAGGCCGAAATTACAAGATTATTTGTATTTAGATCAGGAGGATCAGGGAAAGAGAAGTCAGCTGCTGGGGCCGGATGTTTATTCTCCAGAGCTGCACGTGTATCTGGAGAGTAACGTGCGACCACAGCACTACTTAAGAGAATCCTGGCCGCTCCCCTAGTATCACCCTCGCTTAGTTTCAATTTTACATGGTGAAAAAAACTTTTTATAACACATGACTTTATATCGTTAATTTAGATTCAGAACTTGTGGTCGAAACATTGCAGTTATATTTAATTTGGGCCGTTAAGGTTTTTTTAGTTGCCAAACTTTTTTGTACATTATAATAAAACACTTTTAAACGGATTCTATCGCGTATATTTTTGATTTTCCTGATGTTTCGAATACTTTGCAGCATTCGTGGTTGCAGGTTTTTTGTACATGTAGAGCCTTCCCTTATCGAAATAAGGGAAGGCGAGTAATTGTTCCCAAGCACCCTAGGAGTTCTCCCCGGTAACGAGATGTAAATATTTTCTAAGGCATTGAGCAACAGCTAGTCTTGTGCCCCGGGGAACTCGCTTTAAGATTGGGGTAGAACTTTTTAATTTTGATATTTTTTGCCAATCTGGATTTTGGTTGGAAGTAGATTTAGAAGAGGTTGCAGAGCATGAAGGCACATTTTGGTTTTTATGAACCTCCAAAATGCACCTTTGAACCCCGAGAACTTTTAAAAAAACGTACTTGAGAACAATGGAGACAACTCACCAGGTTATCAAGCGAAGGTGTGTGGTGACGGTGGCATCGGTGTCACGCTCTACGTCTCTAAACTAAACAATCACATGTTTGGAACCTTGGAACCAGCAACATATAATCTGGAGACGCTATTAACGATGTTTGTTTACTGTTTCGCCGACCACATAAATTTCGTATATTTCTGTGTCATTGACTTTGTATTCTTTTTATAATCCAAATACAACAACCGCTTTAAAGTATATTTTTATATTGTGTCTATATTACATTTCGGTCCGTTTTAATAATTAAAGAGCAATTGGAGAGACAGACAAAACAGATAATGCCGAATTTTATATGAATATTTTATTATTGTTCCTACTTAATTATGCTCCTATTTTTTCTCTGGTGATTCTGAACTAGTAGTGTATAATTTTAATTTATTTATTTATAGAGCAGATAAATATATTATTCTACTAGCTGTTGCCCGTGGTTTCACCCGCACCTTAATTTTTATCAATAACAATACAAATATAGCCTACATCACTCAGGGATAGTGAAGCTTATTATGAGTGAAAAAAAAATTAAGAATCGGTTCAATAGTTCCAGAGTTAACGCACTAGGTACAAGCAAAGAAAGAAAATCTCTTTATAATATTAGTATAGATGAGCAAATCCAATGATACGGCACAGCTGCTCAACGTGAGATCTGGGGTTCGATTTCCTGGTCAGGCAGTCATTAGACGGTTTTCTGTAAAAAAATTATCAGTAACAGCACGGAATTTGGTAGTGTTCTGGAGATTGCAATAAGTTTGCCGATTACGGTATCAGCTAAAAAGATGTGTTGTACCCAATACTACGACCGTTAAATGACTCTCGACGTACGTATACATAAGTATTACCAAATTGTGAAGTGATGATGATGATGTTCAATGATTTCTTTGTATATCTACCACGTTTTTTTACGATTTTATTAGTCGGCACTAGATTAATCAGATGGCGGAGTCAGCTAACACGTGAATATGCCACATAAACTTACCATGGGAGGAATAGTCTCGTCCCAAGTTAACTCCTGGGAACTCAAAAGTTTGACCTCGTGCATAATTAATAGTCATCGTGAAAATCACGTTGATAGAGAATTGCAATATCTTAAATTCAATCTAACGGTCATTAGGAGTACGTGGCATAAAAAAGATTGTTCCCTCCCTGGGCTGGTCCAATTAAAATTGTGGCCTCTAAATACCTTTGACTTGGAGCCTAGTGTTATTCATTACACAATTTCAGCGGATTCAAATTTCTCAGTAATATAGTTCTCAGTAGTATACTCCACCCACCCGCAGTACAATCCTATGGCGCTTAATTACTTTTACAGGCAAAATTTTGACCCCTTGGGTTACACTATTGCAGTTTTCGTAGGGATCTCTAATTTTCTTGAAAATAAAATACAGCCAGTGTTACTGACAATGTAGTGTGTGGCTGATAATGTAGCTTTCTAGATGTAAAAGAATTTTTCAAATCGGTTAGGCGGTTTTTGTCTTTATTGATTATAAACAAGCATACAAAAGAACAAATCTCTTCTACTTATATATAATATTAGTATAGATAATAAAACGACTCATTGCATCAGCATTCTATCAGATTCATCAGATTTTAGATCAATTACCAAGGATTCCTGTTTCTAATTATGTAATTTTTATCACAGATTGGTGTAAATTATCAAGCACCGACCACAGTCCCTGGTGGTGACTTAGCTGCCTTAATGAGAGCTGTTGTAATGGTCTCAAACAGTTCCGCAATACGTGTTGCCTGGGAACATCTTTGTAGAAAATTCTCTTTGATGTATGCTAAACGTGCCTTTGTACATCATTATGTTGGTGAAGGTTTAGAAGAAGGCGAATTCCAAAATGCACTGTTTAACATCAAAGCATTAGCAAGAGATTATAAAGAAATGGAAGACTAAAGTTGAGTGAAAATTAATGTGTCGAAAAAATAATTTGTCTAGTAAATAATTGTAACTGAATATTTTTGTATACTAAACGAAGTCTGTTATAGGATTCAATTGTTTTATTTATTTTAACTCAATGTTGAATTTCATGAATCAATGTAATCAATTTGCCTGTTTGGAACCCATAGCAATTACACAATAATTACATCCGGTCATCCACCTTCCGCATCCAGTCTACCCCAGCCAACTGCTGGAAATAGGCGAATAGGCAAAGTCACGGAAAAAACCAAACAACTTATGACGTCAAGGAAATCAACCGGAATGATTTTATATTGTTCAAAATATAATCTATCGAAACGATTATCGAATAAAAATTTATTGAAGTGAAACTTCTTTTGGGACGGTGTGAATTGGATTTGGATCAAGTTTTAGCCGGTTTGAGCCCGGCATGCCCCTGAAACAATAATCAAGGCTACGTAAATAACCGTTATCTGGTTGAATAAATAATAGGTTATATAATATATTTTTTACTATAGATTAATTATTCAGCTACCTATTAAAACGAACACTCCTAGGGTGAGATTCAGAAACGAGTCTAAGCTAAGTTCACGCTTCCATCTGTCAAAATTAGGGGCGTAAGTAGAGCATTTTGACAGATGGAAGCGTAAGTTCACGCTTAGACTCTTCTGAATATCACCCTTAGAGTCAGAGGGGCCCCCTGAGCTTGGGGGTCTCGGGGCACTGCCCCGTCTAGCCCTACGGTAGCTACGCCACTGGTCGTAACTAAAACTAGTTGGCGGTTATAAACAACTGGTTGTTCTTCACACGACAATAGTTCTTATTACAATACCTACCGTAAAGTATTTAATTAGATGCTTCGTTCCAAACACGTGCAAAGTAGTTGTACCAACCGTACGTTTGTGAAGGAACGGTGAATGGAACGATTTTTGAGAGAACGAAGTTTGCAGTATGTGAATACTCAGCTTAGAAGTTGTTGTTGTTTTCCGCCTGGATGTTCATCACAACAACCCCTCCTTTCAACTCAGTGTCAAGTTGTAACAGCAACTTGCCGAATCTGACATGAGTGTGACAGTGACAAATGTATGACATTTCGCATTTGCAATTGTCAATTGTGTCACATCGTGTGGCTCTTAACTCGTTCGTACCCTACGTGCATTTATTATCAACAGTATTTTCCTCAATTTATATATTTAAGAAGTGAAGTGCTGATAAAGTCAAGAGGACGTCTATGTAATATAAAGTATTTATTATTTAAATAAGAAAAAAGCGAGTAAGTATTTAGTACTATGTTGTTATCATATAATAGAAAAACCTTAATAAATTAATTCTATCTACAAAAATGCGGTAATTTCCCAAGTCTAAAAGTCTAAGGACAATTTCAAAGTCAAAAGTATATTTAAAATTGGGGCCCTAATGAAAAAAGTTCGACTTATGACTAAATTCATGATTTTCGGTTAAATAATATATAAATTGGTGTAATTATCTATACAAATAAATAAAATTGAAGTGTCTGTTTGTAATGTCAAAATAACAGCTTTTTACTGAATGCATATGAAATTATATACGGTACATATAACAAAACAACAATTTTAAAAATTTTTGTCTGTCTGTCTGTCTGTTTGTTCCGGGTAATCTCCGAAACGGCAGGACCGATTTTGACGGGACTTTCACTGGCAGATAGCTGATCTTATAAGGAATAACTTAGGCTACTTTCATTTTAGAAAAATAATTAGGGTTCCGCGCAAAAAAAAAATCCCTTGAAATCCAATATACAGATTCTATGTCAAGTGTCTATGTTGAAGTACTCTAAATTTCTTTTAAATTAAACGGGGGTGAAACCGCGGGTCCCAGCTAGTATATTAATAAAAGTTTAATTGAGTAAATTAAGCCTAATAAGTTTGTATTAAAGTATTATTGTTAATTTAATAAACATAAAAATATTATCATGTTAAGAAGATTTATAAGTGGCTAAATAGTATTATTATAATTATTTTCCTGATATAAACTGTGCATTAATCATAAATCATGAATTTTAGACATACCCCTTTTCACTAGGCCCCAAAAATAAAGATCTCATACCAAAAGACAGATAAGAAATAATAATATTGTAGGGGATGTCAATGAATTTAGAGGCAATCCTGATTTTGTGATTTCATGAGAATAAAATGATAGGGAACGCTGGTTACTGGGGATAGTAATGTTGAGATAACTGTTATAGCAATCAAATTTTAACGCATTTGATTATCATTGTGCATAAATATGTGTGTATTTATCCCACACATTGGCATGCATTGTCCTCACATAGTTTTTACAATTATGTTGAAGACTGTTATACTTTTATATAATATTTCAAAAGAGTATATCCATGGACTTTCTTGCCAGTTCTTCTCCATAGGACCAACAACTTGGAACCATGCAACTATTTAAATTCTGTCTATTTGCAAGTGCCAGCAACTGGTTTACATGAATAAAAACAATTTGACTTTGTCTTTGACGAAGTTTAGTTCTTAAAATGTGCCTATTTAAATTTTCTTTTATGTTTTGTAACTAAATACGTCTTTTAATTTATTTTCTACAAGTATCAATCTGTTTCTTCCTTCCTTCAACCTGGATCTTAATGCAAAAAATAATAAGCTACATTTACCAAAATACTAATTTAACAAAAACATGTCTAACCAATATCTTGACTAATAACTTGAGAACGCTCAAAACAAAATGGAATATCATAGATTTAAAATATTCCATATGCACTTATGTTAATGTAAATAAAAATATTGTTTGAACTTATACATAAAAATATCTCAAATAATGGTCATTGTAGTTTGAGTCCCCTTTGCTCTCTGCTGGACAAGGTCCAAGTATTGCACCATGTTAACAAATAAATAAATAACTTAAAATTATATCAGTAAAGGTAATTTTAGCAATTTACAGAGTAAAATTTTAAATTTTATACAGAAACAAATGTTAAAGAAAGTGATAATAACAGGATCAAGTTAAGTACTAATTAAATACAAAGGATTTGCTTGTTATGGTTGTAAGAACACCAATGACATCACACAATAATCAAATAACTGGTTAAGTGCCTGTATGGAAATTTATGTTAAAGCAATAATATAAATTCAGTTCTTTTGGTCAATGATTGTTCTTGATATGCCACTTTATTCTGACAAATGTGTATAGCTTGCCTATAAATTATTCTGCAACATAATTATATTTTCCAGCTATGTTAAGTGTATCACAACTATGCCGCTGCACTCAGTCCCTGAGGGTGGCACAGAGCAAGCTCCTAGTCTCTAGCTCAAGGAATGGTTTCAACACGACAAAATTAATCAGCCGGCAGCTCATCACACAGAACAATAAGGCCAACAGTTTCAAAGGACTAAGGGTGAGTTTGTGAACATCAAATAACATATGAATATAACCATGCCACTCATACAACTTGTTTGTCCAATATTTGATCAAAGTTCTTTGATAGAAAGAAAGAAAGAAAGAAAAAGTTTTATTTTGGTCTCATACACAATGACAATTAAAACGAAAAAAACTAATAAAATATACAAGTATATGACTAAATATTGCTGTACAAGGCCAAAAAAGGTCCCTATATATATATCCCTGCATCAAGCCACTCATCCAATATCTGTGTCCACGGTTTGATGTTTGACAAGTGCCTTGATTCTATCAATTCATCATCATTATCAATAATCAATTCTAAATGCATTATTTATTTTATAATCTTGCCTTGTATTATAAAGACATTGGTTGCTTTCATACGCAATAAATAATACTTTCATACCCATTTAGCTGTGATTGATTGAAAATATTAAAATCTTTGATCAAATGAAAACAAAACCAATTTGATGAATTTTTTGATCAAATGTACACTGGACAAAGATATTGGATGAATGGCAGATCACCCGGTTTCTTTTTTTTATCATCGGGAATTTCTCATGGGTTTCCTCCGCCTCGGAAGTGGCATGCCAGGCTCCAACCGGCTAAAACCACATGGTGTCCTTCCTCTTACCTTTAGCTGGGGGGAGGTGTACACTTTATCTGCATTAGGCCGCGCCCCCGGCATGGCAGACCACCCCTAGTTACGGGTTCTATTCCCGTACGGGATATTTGTATGATTTGCAGGTAGTGGTTCCGGGTCTGGGTGTATTGTGTGTGGAATTTATATCTGTAAACGCACCCACGACACAGGGAGAAATCCAAGTGTGGGGCAAAGGTTCATAAAAAAATGAGCCGTCAAGGCAAACAGTCTTAGCTTTCGACCATCTTGGTCAGTTGGCAAAGATAATCTTGTCATTGCGGCATTGAAATAGTTCATAGTCACCATTCCAGCTGAAACACGCAGGCGTCCCCCAAGGATCGCCAAAACGATCGGTCATGTCCCGCTCCCATCCAGCAGATTCCCGCAACCTTCACCAGATCGTCGGTCCACCTTGTCTGCCTATGATAAGCCTTCTGTGTGTTTTTTGAGAACTGTTCGGCCCCGTCGGCTATCCGTTCTGCGAAGAATGTGCCCGCCTAGTGCCGTTTAAGTTTGGCAGTTCTTCGGTCTATGTCGGTTACCTTGGTTATTTTACATTATTTTACAGATCTCCTCATTCGTTCTCACATGGTAAATCCCAGCATAATCCCACACTATTGTCCTTTCGGTGACTTCGAGGCTTATGAGGCATGAGCCTAGGTGACCTGTGTGAGCGACTAGGTCTCAGCGCAATAGGTCATTACTGGCAAGACACTGGTCAAAGACTTCTTGTTAAAACTGTGACATTTTAGCGCAGTTTCCTGCACGCTGCTCGGTTGACTCGGATTTGACGATTGACCTCTTTCTGGAAGTTGGACCTGCCAACTTGACAATTTGTCCGAAATTTATGTTTTGGTCAATCCTGGCGCTGGTGTTGTTGAGCGACTTATGTAGGCTATGGTGTATGGTCATCTTTGAATCGGAATACGCAAGATTATTACACCATCTTTCTGAGTTATTACAAAAATGTAAGCTATTAAATTGGATTGAGGCCATACATGCCAAGGTCAGATCTGAACCAATATTATAAATAGACAGAGTGCGAATTGTGTGATTTTATGTTATGTGGAGGGTAATTCCGGAACCTCTGCGCCTATTTAAAATACAAATACCATTTAATAGTATATTATTCCACATGGACATAGGCTATATATAATATGCAAATTAGCTTAAGTTATTATGATATTCGTTATCTAAGCCACATCGTGCCTCTTTTAAGCTTCCACGGCGTGCGCTGCGTCGATAGTTTAAGTTGCACCAAAAAAATATAGAGTTGACATGTTCCTCGTGAAAAGTTTAATATATTAACATCTTAACGGTGCCGGCTCAGAATGCCACCACCCCATCTCCTCCCATGGGTGTCGTAAAAGTCGACTAAGGGATTAGCCGGAGGGTGGGCAGCAGCGTCCTTCGAGTACATTAACAACTCAACTGCGATCGCCAACCCGCCTGCCAAGCGTGGCGATTATGGCAAAACCCCCCAATGAGCGAGAACACATCCATATCGGTGGTTGTGGTGATCTTTGGGGGAGGCCTGTGTCCAGCAGTGGACTTCACTCGGCCGAAATGATGATGATCTTAACGGTTAAAACAGCTTCGCAAATATTTCATTCTTTTTTAACAAAATTGAAAGATAAAAACGATTACTGGAGCTACTGGAGTACCCGCAGCTTCACATGCGTTAGGTGTAAATCCTAACGTAAGTGAAGCTGCGGGTACTAGCTAATATACTATCTAAATTTACAGGCTATCATTTAATTCCCATCCAAAATAACGGATGACCTTACGCCCCAGTTTTTGCAATTTTTAAGCGATAATTCTTATCTTAAATACAGTATAAAAAGTAAATTATCTAGTTACAGACTTGAATGGCATGACAGAATGGTTGGTATACGTAATTTTTAAGTGAAAACTTCTTTTAGCGCGTAAAATATGCGTACATATTTTTTGATGACATACATCTCTGGACTCACGACACCGTTACGAGACGCAGCTATAGTGTGTGCATATATGCATGTACATATAGCAGACCGCGAACGCGTCTAGATAAAAAAAAAACATTAGTGTTCACTTCTGTCGGCACTCCCGGAGTGCAACCCGTATTTTTTTTAAACTATAATTTTGTATTTCACCGACGTCGTAGATGGCTTTAAGCGCTTCAATAGGAACCACTGAACTTAGAACAGTCACAGACATTCAAACATTTTCGACTTCACGTTCGCATTGAACACACAATACGCAATTACGGTTAGCGCGCTGACTACACGTTTAATGTGGAATTCATGTCTGTAAACGCACCCACGACACAGGAGATATCCTAGTGGGGGGCAAAGTTTTTAAGATAATAAGATAATAATAATTTATTAACGTAATAAATAAACGTATAGGATCATTAAAATTAATGATCCTATACGTTCTGCCTTTTAAAAAGACGTGCAAATATTAATCGAATAATTTGGCATGCTATAAATTCCATTCATAATTATACATTATCAAATAATTAAATAAATTCATATTAATGTCACAGGGATAAAATTAAAATAATTTTAAATCATAAAGTCATGTGTTATATTTACAGTCAAAATATTCCTTAATGTCATAAAAACTTTTTTCTATCAACCATCTTTTTATTTTGACCTTAAATTGAGTAGTAGGCAAGTCCTTTAGTTCCTTTGGCAACTTATTGAATACATTAATGGCATTTATGTATGTGCTACGTTTCACCAATTCTAGTCTGCATGGTGGAAGGTACAATCTGTCTTTATGCCTAGTATGTCTGACCAAAATATCCGAATGTTTTTTAAAATAATGAGGATATTGTTTTACAAGCAAACATAAATCTTTTATGTACATACACGCCAATGGGAGTATATGATATTTTTTAAATAATGGTTTACAACTATCCATATACCATGCACCACAAATGGCTCGTACACATTTTTTTTGTACCCTAAAGGCTTTTTCAATTTCAACTGAGTTTCCCCATAATGACAAACCGTAAGCGAGAACCGACGATACATATCCGTGATATGCACGGAGGGCAGCGTCACTAGATACCTGTACTCTAAGTCTTTTAATTGCATACGCGAAGTGGTCCAGTTTGTTGCAAACATATTCGACGTGTGTCTTCCAATTACAGTGCTGATCCAACCATATTCTCTGCTCTGCGGTCTCAAATGACGCTCTCACAGGAGTGCAGTGTGGTGTGCCCAGTTTTCTCCAAGCACAGCTTACACTACTGTTTGCAGAAAGAGATCTTGCCCACCCGATCCGATCAACCAGCGTTCGCCGCGAGGCAGTCCATGCAGCGCACAATCGGCGCACCCTGCCTGTTACTGGCGATGCTCTGACGACTGAAAATTCGCTGGCTGACCGTACTGGCAGGCTTAATACCCTCAGTAATGTAGAAGCTTGAGCGATGCGAGAGGACTTACCCTCCCGAGCACGGTGCCTACAGACAAGACTTTTTTTTTATTTCATTTTTTTAAACTTTGCCCCACACTAGGATTTCTCCTGTCTCGTGGGTGCGTTTACAGACCACACAATACACCCAGACCCGGAACAACTACCTGCAGATCATACAAATATTTGTTCCGTGCGGGAATCTAACCCACGACCCGGTGCGCAGCATCCGACTGCATCAGCCACTGCACCAACCGTGCCGTCAACGCCTTCTTGGGAGAGGACGTATTACATCCACCAGTGGACTGTCATTTTAATTGAATGTAATGATATCTCATTGTTAGGCCTGTTAAATCACTCGGTACATTGCCTAAAATAGATATGATTACTGTCTTCAATTATTTTTTAGGAAAAGTGATAAATATAATCATAACATTGTGCTATCGTAATTTGATTAGCTCGTAACGTGAAACATTTTATCGATATAGGTACCGTACCCTCCCCGTGAATGAAACGATATTATACAGTTCGAAAAATGTATTATAACTATATATAACTATGTTAATATGCTGGCTGTTAGTCACTGATGATAGATGAATTATATCATATGAAATTAAATGAAATATTCATTCATATCGGGCATATTTATACATCCACTGCTGAAGAAAGGCCTCCCCCATACATTTTCACAACTGTGTCATCATTTTGGGAGGTATTTGCCAATACTCACCACGCTTGGCAGGCGGGTTGGTGAGCGCAGTATGGCTACCGCTTCACAGAAGGGAAGCAGCTGCCCATCCCTCTGGTTTAGATTCCCTTAGTCGCCTTTTACGACATCCACGGGAGGAGATGGAGTGGTGCTGGTGAAAGGCGACTAAGGCACTCCAAACCAGAGGGATGTGCACCAGCGTCCTTTCTCTGAAGCGGTTGCCATACTGCGCTCACCAACCCGCCTGCCAAGCGTGGTGAGTACTGGCAAGTTCCCCCCAATATGATGACACAGTTGTGGAAATCTATGGGGGAGGCCTTTGTTCAGCAGTGGACGTTGTATGGCCGACATGATGATGATGATGATAGCACTACATTACTATGATACAAAGATACTTTGACGTTTGGTGCAGTGGCTGATACAGTCGGCTGCTGCGCATCGGGTCGTGGGTTCGATTCCCGCACGGAACAAATATTTGTATGATCTGCAGGTAGTTGTTCCGGGTCTGGGTGTATTGTATGTGAAATTCATGTCTGTAAACGCACCCACGACACAGGAGACATTGTAGAGTGGGGCAAGGTTTACAAAACAAAAAATCTTGATCCGGACACCACGCGGAATATACCTCGTATACAATACCTCGATAGAATTTGAATTTTCTCCACTTATGAAACTTTAGCGTTTGTGATCACGATCAGACTGTTAAGTCTTCAGAAAATATAATTAGGTAAGAAACTGACTACTGGCAGCCCTAGGTACTGAGATGACACTCGGAATATGGTACATCGCTAGTGCCATTTAAGTTGCATGTTATGTTGCAGCGGTTGCATTTAATAGATTCAAATTGATAATTGATGTAAAAACAAACGTTTCTTCAGTTTTCAGATCTGTTGAAGCCGCAGAACATCATTGTCCGTTTCTGCAATGCGACGCCAAAGCGAAAGTCCACCAAAGCAGTGGGCTACTGGCTCCTGGGCTGTTCCGGGATGGTGTTCGCCGCCGTCGTCCTAGGTATGGTAGCTGGATACCTTTTACTAGTGTACAGCATATATTATGTCATTGATCTGGTGACAAAAACTACAAATGGCAAGAAGTAGGAGATTTAGACATGAGACTAAGTTCCGATAACAAGCACAAATAGTAAGCGTGCGTCTAGTAGGGTCCTATATTAGAATAATAAAGCATTAACCTCTCGCGTGTCAATTGCCGGCAGCCGTGTAGACACAATAGATTTCAATTGTGTCTCGTTTTACGACACGCAATTATATTAGCATAATACGCACACAATAAATGAAGCTGTACTAAGACTAAGAAAACTGTACTATAAATGTATGTAAGACTAGCTGGGAACCGCGGTTTAAATTTAGAGTACTTCGACATAGACACTTGTAATAGAATATGTATTGGATTTCAAGGGCTTTTTTTTCGCGGAACTAACTATTTATATAAAATAAAAGTAGCCTAAGTTATTCCTTATAACATCAGCTATCTGCCAGTGAAAGGCGAAATCGGTCCAGCCATTTCGGAGATTACCCGGAATAAACATACAGACAGACAGACAAAAAAACTAAAAACTGATTTTTTGTTATTTGTACCGTATTAACTTTCATATGCATTTAGTAAAAAGCTGTTATTTTGACATTACAACAGTTACAGTTAGTCACTTTAGGCGCCGTCCGCTCAGCAGTGCTATTCTATGAGAACTCGCTAACAAACTGAATCCAATGTCCGGTTAAGCAGCTAGAGTTCTAGGAAGAGCTTGCGAGAAGCCCAACAAAAAAAATAAAAAACTTGAACTGAATCCGTAGTCAAAAGTAGTAAAAACAATACGAAATTAGAGTACAGAATACCACTGCAGCTGTCAAGGTCACGACAACGCGACAACATCTGGCAAACATGTTTTTTAAATCATGCCTTCTTCTGTGAAATGGTGCAAAACTATCCTTCTAAATATAAAAAAAACCTGGAATCGTATAAGTAAGCAAGTAACCGGTATAATGTGTTTATTTCGACACCTAACTGAAAATAGTTTTAAACGTTATCGAAGACGACATTTTGAATGCAGTGTTGCCATAATACATTCTTATTTCACCCTTGTTACAAACGATTTTATAAAGTAACATAAAATATTTACTCTATTTAATTGTTGATTTCGTTCTGCAAACATTTCTTACGGATGTAGGCACAGAGGTATTAGAATTGTTTCAGCGCATTTCGTTCGATTTAATTGAGAGCATAGAGACTGAAAAGATTAATTTTATTTATGACTAGCTGGGACCCGCGGTTTCACCCGCGTTTTATTTAAAAGAAACTTAGAGTACTTCGACATAGACACTTGACATAGAATATATATATTGGATTTCAAGGGTTTTTTATTTTTTGCGCGGAACCCTAATGATTTTTCTAAAATAAAAGTAGCCTAAGTTATTCCTTATAACATCAGCTATCTGCCAGTGAAAGTCCCGTCAAAATCGGTCCAGCCGTTTCGGAGATTACCCGGAACAAACAGACAGACAGACAGACAAAAAAAATTAAAATGCATTTTTTGTTATAGTTACCGTATATACTTTCATATGCATTTAGTAAAAAGCTGTTATTTTGACATTACAAACAGACACTTCAATTTTATTTATTTGTATAGATTTAATTTATTTTTATTCGGTATTGTTGGTTATAGTTTATAGTGTGTAAGGTACTTTAGAAAATTGGTTCATATATTATGTCTTTCTCAAACAGGTTTAGGTCTTTCTAAATTCCGTGATGTGTCTATAGGCGTGGCACCAATGGGTGGCTCTAGTGTGATCTTACGAGGACCTGGAGCCCAACTTCAGTGCCAAAGATGACCGCTCCAGTCGTTTTAGCCGGTAGGAGTCCGGCATACCCCTTCGCCCTTCCCCGGGGCGAAGGAAGTTCATGTAGAATTTCCACTAAACAAAAATAAAGATTTTTCTAAATATTCTTGTACCCTAAAGACTGAGCGGTTTGTGATTGAAAAACATATTAGTATTATGTGGGCAGATTATTTTGTATTTACTTACCTAAATTTATAAGGGAAATACCAGGAGATGGTACGACTGAGATTTGTATGTGTGTGTCGTGCTAGAAGTGTGATACAGCTCACGCACACTTATTTCAATGAAATGACACGCTATTGAAATCGTGTTTTGTTTACGTTCCTTCTATGCTTTATTATTCTAAGGGTCCTATAACATTGGCGTTTACGTGCAAGCGCGTCTCTCTAGCTGCCGCTTGTGGTTGCGGGCCGTGTGTGTTGTGTTAACAAAATCACTAGAAAAGACGGTACGCTAAAAAAAGCAAAAACGCGGCTCTGGTCGCTGGATCGCGAAATCTGGTCAGCTGGATATTTTTACGCCGTCGCGTCCTGAACCATCCGTGCACACTCTTCAGTCGTGACCGTCAGCCGCGGTTTACGGACGCGTCCGATAATGTTTCCAGCTTAATGCAACGTTCTGCTTGAAGTACATCATGTACTTCCTCCGCCCCGGGAAAGGGCAGAGGGGTATGCCGGACTCCTACCGGCTAAAACCACCGGAGTGGTCATCTTCGGCACCGAAGGGAGGTTCCAGGAACTCGAATAATCTCCATCTAGAGCCACCCATTGGTGCCACGCCTTTAGGCACATCTCGGAGGGGATGACTGTAAAGCGGTCACCCCCTCTAGCGGGGAGAAGGTGACTGTAAAAAGGCCACCTCCCCAGGCACTTCTCGGGGGGATTGTAAAGGAGTCCCCCGAAGCCCAGCTATGCGCTATGCTGCGCACAGTGGTACGTGACCACATGCGCACCGCTGTCTTCCCGGAAGTCGCCCGGTATGAGCGCGCATATTTTCCAATAAGCGCGCTCGCGACCCCTAAGGCGAAAGACGACAGGGGGCTCAGGCGTGTTGGACACGGGCGCCGCGGCGGTTGTTACCCCGGCTCCGTGTCATCCTCCTCCTCCGAGCGGGATCGGCCCTCTCCCGATCCCGCTCTTTATGAACAGGCCTAGACGCGCCGTACCAAAACGAGTCAAGTGCTTGCCATCTGAACTTAGCCTTATATTTAGAACTTGCCTCTGAGTGTGTATTCTTGATTTGATAAGGGAACAAGACTTGTATTTTTACTTGGACACTTTTTTAACATTATGTACAAACTGGAAAAGGACAGTATTATTTAATAAGCAAGTACTACTGCTTATTGCATTGACGGCTCTGTACGGTACCTTAAAAATAGAACTTAATTGTGTATGAAGATACTACTTGTATTGAAATTTTGATAATAGGCAGACAGTAATAAAGATTTGTAACCACAAGACGAGCTAGTAAACTCTAGTAACCTAAAGTGACTTCTTGAAAAACCAAACTGGTGTTTCCCTCGTTTTTGAGTTGGAAGATTTAAATAATTCCACAGTATCGTATAGTGATTTTGAATGTAGACCTAAGACTGATATGAATAGGCTTCAAAATCACTCAATTATTATTCTGGTTGGTTGTACAACTAACTAAGGGCGTAGCCAGGATTTTGGTTAGGTAGGAGGGTACCTCATTATATCATATAGGCCATTTATACGTCCACTGCTGAACAAAGGCCTCCCCCATAGACTTTCACAACTGTGTCATCATTTTGGGGGGTATTTGCCAATACTCACCACGCTTAGGGCACCTACACCTAAGGAAAATTGCTAATAACATGCATACTTAAATTTTAATTATTTATGCACTCTTCGGTTCAGTGCTCGGGAGCACCTGTTAGGGGGGGCTGCCCCCCTGCCCCTGTAACTGGCTACGCCTATGTAACTAACACTAACATGCCTTCTGTTCTAGAAGTTAATTACAAATTTATAATATTTACGTTACCTCTGTACCTGTTTGTTTGTATTATTTGAACAAATTTGTATTTTCTAAAGAGAGTATGTGTTAGTTTAAAGATGTGCAAATGTGTTACAACAATAAAGATGTTGTAAAAGCAACCTTTTTGTTTCATTTTTGTAGCGTAGATATTTATTAGCAGTAAAATGTTTAATTGTTTTCGTAAATGATTTCCGTGTATTCTTATGAATCAATACAAATATTGATACTTATTCCATTTGTTTTGAATCGTTTCTTGTAACAATGACTTGGAAAATGAAACAAACAGACATTTTGCAATATACAAGCATATGAACGAATTTGTATTCAGGTGGGTAATATTAATAATATAGGGTCTTACTTTAATAATGGAAAATATTTTAGGAGGTAAATCTATAGGTAGCAATGATGCGTTTTAGCAAAGTAAATAAACGTAACATCAACCTTTATTTTATCAAATAGTACAGAGTTAGTAAATCTTTCGCAAGTCTAATGTTTGAATATGGATTTGTTTCATCATTTCGGCCGAACAAACTCCACTGCTGGACAAAGGCCTCCCTCAAAGATCACCACAACGACCGACATCGGTATGTTGTATGCTCATTGGGGGGTTTTGCCATAATCACCACGCTTGGCAGGCGGGTTAGCGATCGCAGTTGAGCTGCTAATGTATTCGAAGGACGCTGCAACCCATCCTCCGGCTAATCCCTTAGTCGCCTTTTACGACACCCACGGGATGAGATGGGTTGGTGCTATTCGTAGCCGGCACCACACGGTAAAGCCGTTGATTTATTTATTATCAGTAAAACCGATACTTGACATTTGAAATGAATTCTATACCATTCATATCGCCTAGCCTTAAAATATTTTCCATTATTAATGTAAGACCCTATATACTCCAGAACCGAATGTTGATTGTTATTTATCGATTTCAGTAACATATAACGTGCTTTATTTTCAATAGCCTCGCGCTATTATCTGAGATACAGAAAACTGATCCTCTCCACAATCTAATAACACTCGAGAGCTATTATTTTATCACGTGTAAGTCGTAAGGCGCCTAAGGCGTTAGTTGAAATTGTAAGAAACACTTTAATCATTTCTTCACCATGTCAGCAAAAATTTAACTTTAAAAAAAAATACTGACTTCAAAAACCCTACACGATATAAAAAAAGGAAAAAAAAAACTTTATATATGAAGTCAGTCGGGCGGGGCCAGGTATAAAACATAACTTCTCGTTGGTCTGCATGAACCATGGTTGGGGCATATCTGGCCCCGCCCGACTTCATAAATAAAGTTTTTTTCCTTTTCAGTGGTTTTAATATTTTTATATCGTGTAGGGTTTTTGAATTTGGTATTTTTTTTGTTAAAAAGTTTTGTTTGTTTCTTTTTAGTGTAAATAAACGTAAGAACTTTTTCCAATTTGGTATCAGTATTTACCACTAAAAATAAGGATGACTCAATTCGGTTCTCTGATCTGAGAGGAATCGAAACTAAAGACATCATCTAGATAGCGCAGTCAAATTAACCTGTTTATTGAAGCTGGTTAAAAAACTACTCAATAAAATGTAATGAAATTTATATGGGACCAACTCGAAAGCATTCTGCACCAGTAAAAAAAAAGAATTGCTCAAATCGGTCTACAAATTTTGGAGATATCGGTGTATATACATAAAAAACGCATCGAATTGAGAACCTCCTCCTTTTTGATACTTTTTAGCGCAGATGGCTACTGTTCCACAGAAAGGACGCTGCAGCCTATCCCTCTGTTTAAAAGTCCCTGAGTCGACTTTTACGACATCCACGGGACGAGATGGTGTGGTGCCATATTCTTAATCCGGACACCAAACGAAATATACCGCTTCACAGAAGGGACGCTTCTGCCAAACTGCGCTCACCAACCCTTCTGCCAAGCGTGTTGAGTATTAGCAAATACCCCCCAAAATGATGACACAGATGTGGAATCTATGGGGGAGGCCTTTGTTCAGCAGTGGACGTATAAATGGCCGATATGATTCTATAAAATAAACTTCAAATATCCTGTGTAATGCTTCCGCAAGACCTGTCAACAGCCATGACTAACTTGATATGACGCAGCGATACGGTTGCGTATAGTAGACCTGAAAAATAGTTCTTCATTAGCACCTTCATTTATTAATTATAACAAAAATAAAATGGAAACAAAACTGTTTTATAAATAGCGACTCCTACCACTTACTGGACGTCCCCTTGGAATAAAGTGCATTATTTTTCTAGGACACTATATAAATGGAAAATGTTCCAACCCCAGCCATTAAGATGCGTCCCTGGTGTAATCGGGTCTCGATGTAAAGTAGAGTATACAATAAAGTTATTGTACACCAAAATGCAAAGTAATTTTACACACACCATAATAGTTCAATTGGCGGTCTTATCGCTAAGAGCGATTTCTTCCAGACAACCATTGGATGGACAAAAATCGTAAAAGAAGACAATGACGGGTAGTTGGTGTACTACTGTTGTAACTAATATTTATAAACTTTATTTAAAAATACATATATTAAACAATGTAACAAAATGTGTTTACATAGTTTATTCCCAAATAAATAACAAAAAGAAATAACTCAAAATATATAAATTAAAAATACATACACAAAACTATACATAATATATAGAACAGTAACAATAAAAAATCCAGGTGATATTCCTTTACCATTTTTTTGGAAGTAACCCACGTTTCAGCCCGTCTAATAAACACTGGTAGTGCATTCCAAGCATTGCATTGCAAGCCTTGTGTACACACACACACCACAGATGTATCCTTTTTCATATCCTGGGGAAATCCTCTTTGTCTTCCTCACGCCGACGACTATGACGAGCACGTAGGACTCTTCTCGGTTAAAACCCTACGGCGTTCCTTCCAATTATCTTATGACTGGGGGTACAGATTTATCTTGATACTCTTCCCAAGTTACCCATGTTGCTGCTAGTCTCCAAATGCTATAAGCGATAACAATTCAGAGCAATGCATTTTTTTTTCTTGTTGTGCCCAGTGGAAACTCTACATGAACTTCCTCCGTCCCGGGGAAGGGCGGAGGGGCATGCCGGACTCCTACCGGCTAAAACCACTGGGGCGGTCATCTTCGGCACCTAAGGGAAGCTCCAGGTCCTCGTATGATAACACTAGAGCCGCCCACTGGTGCCACGCCTATAGGCACATCTCTGAAAGGGTGATTGTAATGCGGTCACCCCCCGGGAAGTGCAATGCTAATCTACAATATCTTTAAAACTATTTTACTTACTGGGTTTAATATTTTTTTTAGATGTAATCTGTTTTTCCTGCACTCCATTCTCTTATACCGTAACTCTTTTAAAACCAGTTCATGATCATGTGCAGGTGGTGTCACCCGGCTCACGGAGTCAGGCCTGTCGATGGTGACATGGAAACTGCTTGGAGAGAAGATGCCGAGGACTGAAGAGGAATGGCAGAAGGAGTTCGAAAAATACCAGCAATACCCCGAGTTCATATAGTACGTAGTCTTGATCACACCATATATCCATGTTTGCTAGCTTACCATTTATCCAGTTATCCACCAGATAGACCGACGACCTGAAGTAGGCTGTTGGGACAGATTGGATGTGTAAGGCAGAGGATCGGGTGTTGTAGCGTGGCCTGGGAGAGGCCTATGCCCAGCATTGGACTGCGATAGACTGAGTTGATCTATTGATTGGATGACACATATTTATAACATTCCTCGGGATAGATCGAATTAAAAAAGTACTAATATAAAACTTTTCCTTTTGATTTTACATTTGGTGCACTAGAATAACATATACCAAAACCTTCCATATAAGACCCTGTAGCTCTGGTCCAGCGATTGAAGCGTATTGTTTTTTTATGGGGGAGAGACCTAACGCATAAAGAAACGGATTGTGCATATCAGAAACTGAATGACAATGCTTTTAAGGAACCTTATCTTACTTCAAAAGTAAAATGTGTTGTTAGGTTAATTATTTCAATGTTTTTTCATTCGGTACTTCCGTTCGGCACCTTTATCGAGTGGAAGAATGACTGATGTCCATTTATTATTATTTAGGCATTAAGAGATCCTCATATAGCCCGAGGCATCTAACAAATGTCTCTAAAATCAATCTCTCCTGTGTACATTATGAGTGACATTATACTTTACCTCTGAAGCAGGCAGTGTGGTGCCGGCTAAGAATCATCATCATCATCATCATCATATCAGCCACAGTAAATAGTGCGGTTATAAAAATTCATCATATCAGCCACAGGATGTCCACTGCTGAACAAAGGCCTCCCCCTTAGATTTCCACAACGAGTCGCTACATGCCGCTCTCATCCAACGACTCCCAGCGACCTTCACCAGGTCGTCTGTCCACCTCGTTGGAGGTCGTCTCACGCTGCGTTTTTCGGTGCGCGGTCTCCAGTCGAGAACCTTTGTGCCCCAACGGCCATCAGTTCTACGAGCAATGTGCCCCACCCATTGCCACTTCATTTCACTTCATTGTCAGTTAAGAATAGCACCAACCAATCTCATCCGGTGGATTTCGTAAAACTCGACTATGTGATTAGCAGCATCCTTCGAGTACATTAACAACTCAACTGCGATCGCCAACCCGCCTGCCGAGCGTGGCGATTTGGCAAAACCCCACAACACACCCAGACCGGTCGTAATGGTGACATTATTTGGCTGTGAGCATCATGAGTTCTGAAGTGCAGATTTTACTCAACCTGTATTTTTTTGTATACTTTATGATCATCATATTAGCCGTATGTCACAACGTATTGCTGGATATGGCCTTCTACATCTCTGCTCAGGAGTCGTTGGATTTGATCTATATTTATAATTCAGGCCTCCCCCAAAGATCACCACAATCACCGATATAGGTGTGTTGTGTGCTCATTGGGGGGTTTTGCCATAATCGCCACGCTTGGCAGGCGGGTTGGCGATCGCAGTTGAGTTGTTTATATACTCGAAGGACGCTGCTGCCCATACTCTAGCAAATTCCTTAGTCCACTTTTACGACACCAACGGGAGGAGATAGGGTGGTGGTATTCTGAGTGACACCACACGGCATCTATGTTTATAGTTAAAACATTCGCAGCAAGAACCAAACCATGACAGTATCAGAGTTCAAATGGATCTGGTACATGGAGTTCGCTCACCGGACCTGGGGACGCGCTATCGGCGCAGCAGTGTTCCTTCCTGCCGCGTTCTTCTGGGCGAGGGGGTATCTGGACAAGGCCATGAAGATCAGAGTGGGAGCGTACTGCGTGTTGGTGGCTGCACAGGTGAGGTTACCTTGTATTTCTGTGCATCCTTCGTAGTCAGGATAGCCTCATAGTTTCTTCTTTTTTCCTATTAACATCGGTTGACATCCAGTTTTAACAGTATTTACAGGTCCAGATAGTTTTAATAGGGCGAATCACATTAAAGACTGATTTCTAAAATCTACTTAAAAATAATGGCTATTGGTCAAATAACTAAAACATACATAATAACTGACGTGACGGCACAGTTGGTGCAGTGGCTGATACAGTCGTCTGCTGTGCACCGGGTCGTGGGTTCGATTCTCGCGCGGAACAAATATTTGTACGATCTCCAGGTAGTTGTTCCGGGTCTGGGTGTATTGTGTGTGGAATTTGTGTTTGTAAACGCATCCACGACACAGGAGAAATCTTAGAGTGGAGCAACGTAAAAAAAGAAAACTGTAAAGTACTGTTAAAAGTTGACATTCATTTTAACGTTACAATTAAATTGTGTGTTTATTATTTTGCTAGTTACAAAAAATACCCGACGAAATCTCTTTTAATCCACTTGTCTAACAGATAAGGTGAAATTTTAATAAGTCGCTTCATTTAAGAGAAACTTGTTCGAACGAACACAACCGAGGTTCATAAGTTAGGTCTAAACCCCGACATCTATAGACACTACAACCACAAAAAGAGGCCCTTTAGAAGACCCCTCATATGGATTAATCTAATATATAAAATTCTCGTGTCACGGGGTTCGAACTTCAACTCCTCCGAAACGGCTCGACCGATTTTTGTGATCCTTAGCGTGATTGTCGGCCAGGGTGGAGAATCGGCCAACATCTATTTTTCATCCCCCTAAATGTTAAGGGTAGTCCACCCCTCAATTTTTATTTTTATTTTTTAGGCAAAGTTTTTTGTTTTTATTTTTTTATGACACAGCATACAAAAATACATACAACCCTAAATTTTCACCCTTCTATCACCAACCCCTATTTTTTAATAGTTGTTTTAGTAATTTTTCATCCCGCTCGATAACTGATCAATTATCACTTGGTAAGTTATCCCCCTCAGGCGTCTACCGGTGTCACTTCTCGCCCAGTAAACAGCACGGAGTAGGGATGAGACCGAAGCCGGTCTCCTATTTCTCTCACACAATAAGCTTTCTCTCACACCCTCCACAGTTTTCGGCCATTATATTATTATTTATGCATCCAGCGTAATAGTAACGTTTACAATTATCATTTTACTACACTGAATGTTATTTCGAATAGGCGCCGAAATGGCTCAACGGTTCTCAATGAAAATTCTCGGGATCAATACATGAATTGTAACTTAAATTTTCATGTGTGTTCCAATTTCATATCTTGCAGCAGGGTCCAGAATACATGAATAGTTGTAAATATAATGTGCGCCTAGCGTAGCGGGCGGGTACGGCTAGTATTATTAATAAAATGTGCACAGTCGTTGAATATGTAGATATCATTTTAGCAAATATATACAAACTATTGACATGATTAACTTTTCCTGCATAATAAAACTTTTTAACAAAAACAAAACTGACTTCATAACCAAAGGTATAAAATATAACTTCTCGTTGGTCTGTATGAACCATGGTTGGGGCATACCTGGCCCCGCCCGACTTCATAAAGTTATTTTTCCTTTTCAGTGATATAATATTTTTATATCGTGTAGGGGTTTTGAAGTTGGTATTTTTTTTTTTGTTAAAAATTTTAATTTTTTCTTTTCAGTGTATGTGTATGTAAGAACTTTTTCAAATTTGGTTCAGTATTTAACAATAAAAATAAGAATGACTCAAATCGGTTCTCTGAACTGAGAGGACTCGAAACTTCATAGTCTTAGTCTTGCTAATTCGTAAAATCATTTATTTAAATATGACAGACAGTATTCCTGACATCTTATAATATATGGCCTCTAGCGAGTTAACATGCAGACGGCTGTCTAAAGAGTTTTTAATATACTACAGAAACCATTAAGACATCATCTAGATAAGCGCAGTCAAATTAACCTGTTTATTGAAGCTGGTTAAAAAACTACTTAATCAAATGTAATGAAATTTATATGGGACCAACTCGAAAACATTCTGCACTAGTTAAAAAAAGAATTGCTTAAATCGGTTTACAAATCTAGGAGTAATCGGTGTACATACATAAAAAAAATATATACGCATTGAATTGAGAACCTCCTCCTTTTAGAAGTCGGTAAAAAGAGCCGTCTTAGCCGCCACAAAAATCGTGCAAATGTTAATAATATTTTTTTTATATTCTTGCAGGGTCTTATGGGCTGGTACATGGTTAAATCTGGTCTCGAAGACCGTTTCCAAGGTCCATCAGATGTTCCCCGGGTGTCTCAATACCGTTTAGCAGCGCATTTGAGCTTGGCATTTATTCTGTACACGGGGCTTCTGGCAGGAGCCCTGAGGGTGCTCCGCCCCTTCCCTGCGGCCGCTGCGTTAAACTCTATGAAGGGACTGAAGGGAGTTACTGCGTTTGCGCATAGTGTCAAGGCTATGGCATTCCTTACTGCTGTGTCAGGTATGTGTGGAACAATTGTTTCTTATCCTTCTTGCATTGCTCGGGTTTTATAAAATTAAGCATTGCTTGAGGGGGGCAATCAGCTGTTTAGACTTGATGTTGCACACCAGGAATCATAGAAAATATATAGGCGAAAGTACTGGGTATTAACTATCATCATCATATCAGCCATAGGATGTCCACCGCTGAACAAAGGCCTCCCCCTTAGATTTCCGCAACGAGCAGTCACATGCTTAAATCATCCAACGACTCCCAGCGACCTTAACCAGGTCGTCTGTCCACCTCGTTAGAGGTCGTCCCACGCTGCGTTCTTCGGTGCGCGATCCCCATTCGAGAACCTTTGTGCCCCAGCGGCCATCAGTTCTACAAGCAATGTGTCCCGCCCATTGCCACTTCAGTTTACTAATCCTTTCAGCTATGTTGACAACTTTAGTTCTTCTACGGATCTCCTCATTTCTGATTCGATCTCGTAGAGAAATACCAAGCGTAGCTCTCTCCATAGCTCGCTGAGTGACCTTGAGCTTTCTTGTGAGGCCTATTGTGAGTGAGTGACCTCTGTTCCATATGTCATCACTGGATTTTCGTCTTGAGGTTTTTTTTTTTGTAAAACATTGCCCCACACTAGCATTTCTCCTGTGTCATGGGTGCGTTTTACAAACATGAAGTCCACATACAATACACCCAGACCCGAAACAACTACCTGCAGATCATACAAATATTTGTTCCGTGCGGGAATCAAACCCACGACCCGGAGCGCAGCAGCCGACTGTATCAGCCACTGCACCAACCGTGCCGTCATGCCGTGCGGTATTGTTGACGAAAAGACGGATTCGACGACTGACCTCTTTCTCGAAGTTAGACCTAGACCATAGACATACTCGCCAACAACTTCGAGAACAGAGCTCCCAACAGATATTGGCATTTGACATGACTTTCGTCTTGCCCATGTTCATTTAAGGCCCATCTGCTGGGAAACTTGACTAACTCGAGGGACTGTCCCTCTCAAACTTACGTCGGTCTTGGCTAAGTTTGAACTCTATTCTCTATGACCATGTTTAATACGAGAATGCATATCGGTGAGATACGGGTATTACAAAACTGTGTAGTCAGGCATAAATAAAAATAAAAAAGGATAGCAATATATACAAAATGCCACTGGAGTGAGCGAAACAAAATATCTGACACAAATAGTTCATAGTTTCCGTTGCAAGCACACCTTTGCCGGCTTAGTGGCGCTAAATTCGCCCAAAGTAGTCGATTTTCACTACTTGGCTTAGCTTAGTTTACGCTAAGCTTAAGTCGTGTTCCGATCGTCTGTGAATACAATTATGAGCGTAAGTAGTGCATTTTGACAGATGGAAGCGTAAGTTCACGCTTAGACTCGTTTCTGAATCTAAAACCTAAAGCCTTTCATTTCATACGGATTGCTTTCATTCTCAAGAGTACGGGTTGCTTTCACTCTCAAGAGTACGGATTGCTTGTTCATGCCGCAGCGGAGATTCCTGTACTTTCGCATTTGAGCTCGTATTCGCTCATCCGTATTTCAAACATTCGCTTTCGCGACTATCGACGGCTTACGAGCCCTCCAATGTACGGAGGGGTTATTAAAGAACTGAACCAAGTCAATTGTTTCCAGGCGCCTTCGTAGCCGGTCTGGACGCAGGCCTGGTCTACAACTCCTTCCCGAAGATGGGCGACAACTGGATACCCGACGACATCCTATCATTCTCGCCGGCACTCCGTAACTTCACCGAGAACCCCACCACAGTGCAGTTCGACCACCGGATCCTCGGCACCACCACGCTGGCGCTGGCGACGGGGCTGTGGCTGCTGTCGCGAGGCAAGCCGCTGTCCCCCATGGCCCGGCGCGTCGTCAATGGGGTGGGCGCTATGGCGTGGTTGCAGGCAAGTATCATCCATCGTAAACACATCATCATATCGGCCATACAACGTCCACTACTGGGGTGCAATTCCTTAAGGTGAAACATCCATACAACCTTCAATAAAACTAGCTAAACGTAATAATTTAGACATCACTTGCAAAATTACAAAATATAAAAAAGAGCTCAAACTCATATTGTTAAACAGATGATATTATTTTGATTATTTTAATTTATTTTTTATAATCATTCATTCATTTAAGGTTTATCCTAAAAATATCTTAAACATTGTTATTTATCCTTGCTTATAACCCATTTCACTTAATTGTATCATATATTAATTTTACCTTCAACATAATGTTTTTTTGCTATTGCTTATTTTAATGTCATGAATATACTTTGTCTTCATTAAATTTAATTTTTACCTAGATTATATATGAATGATGTGGTCTTCTGTAATTGGAGGAGCATACTTGTTATTGTCCTCTGTGTTACTTAAATAGTTTGTAATTGTGTATCCTCTGTTGGAGATCCAAATAATAAATAAATAAATAAATAATAAATATGAAAAAAAAAATACAGAATTAAAATGATGGTGAAAAACCAATTTGGTATACCCTAAAACATGATTCAAGGACACATTGCAGACAGAGAGCCACGGGGCCGAGTCTTAGGAAATACCAAATTGGGTTGTCACCGTTATTTCAATTCTGTATTCAAGGATTTATGGATGTTTGAGATTAAGGAATTACACCCCTGAACAAAAGCCTAAGTTGTTTTGATGTTTGCAACTTTAGTTGCATGTGTTTTAATATGTAAGCGAATTGGTATGTTTTTTTTATTATCTACGTTTTATGCTATTCCCAATTTTAAAGCTTCAAAACAAGTCTAGGGAAATAATCCAATTTATATTTATAGATCGTGTCTCTCATCATCCTATCGGCCATTAATACGTCCACTGCTGAACAAAACCCTCCCCCATAGATTTCCACAACTGTGTCATCATATTGGGGGGGGAATTTGCCAGTACTCACCACGCTTGGCAGGCGGGTTGGTGAGCGCAGAATTGCTACTATTCTACAGAAGGGACGCAGCTGCCCATTTCTCTGGCTTAGAGTCCCTTAGTCGCCTTTTACGACATCCACGGGAGGAGATGGAGTTGTGCCGGACACCACACGGACTGATGTAACTGGATTGGCAACTAATTGTTCCAGGTAACCCTCGGCGTCATGACCCTGCTGCACTACGTGCCCACTCCGCTGGCAGCGTCGCACCAGTCGGGCTCGCTGCTGCTGCTGTCGCTCGCCATCTGGCTGACGCACGAGATTAAACTGCTCAAGTACATACCTAAATGATGTTAGCACGTGGAGATTGTATTTATTGTAGAATAAATCGTTATTTTAGTCAACTTGTTTATTTCATTTTCGCCGATGAATATTATTCCAGACAATTTTTTAGGTCTAAAAAGCAAAAGGTGCCAGACTGTAGGCCACTTCACTGCTAAAGGTTAACTTGGGAACAAGTAATGGCTAAACGGAACGAAGTCAAAATATAAAAGACAGAAGTCCGAAGTAAAATATAAAACCTATTTTAGCTTCCATTAATTACTTTTGACAATTGCCTTTCGCTGCAATAGAGAAATGAAAATGAAGAGTTAGGAGAGCGGCTAAACGGTATGGGGAATGAATGGCTGAATTCGATTGCGAGCGAGTCTGTTAGGTTTTGGTCGTCCCAGGACACCGCACAGCACACGAGGCGTGCCCTGCGTGGGCCGCCGAGCGGCGGATCCTGGTCGATCGGATCGGGCAAGATGTCTCTCAGCCAACAGTAGTATCAACTATGTTGGCAGAGCTCGAAAACTGGAATGCAGTAATCTCCTTCTGTGAGAGCGTCATGCTCCAGAAGAAGACCGCAAAGCGGGATCGGGAGAGGGCCGATCCCGCTCCAAGAAAGAGGAGACGGCGCCGGGGCAACAACCGTCCCAGCACCCAGGTCCAACACGCCTGAGCCCCCTGCCGTCACTACGTGGTGGGGGGCCTCGGGGGTCGCGGGCGCGCAGATTGGGGAGTCTACGTGCTCACACCGAGCGACCCCCGGGAACACGGTGACGCGCACGTGGCCACGTGCCGCCGTGTGCGTAGCACAGCTCAAAGCGAGGAGATCGGGGGATGGGGGGATCCTTTACAATCCTCCCCGAGAAGTGACTGGGGGGGGGCGACCTTTTTACAGTCGCCTTCCTCCACTAGAGGGGGTGACAGCTTTACAGCCATCCCCTCCGTGATGTGCCTAAAGGCGTGGCACCAATGGGCGGCTCTAGTGTGATCTTACGAGGACCTGGAGCCCTCCTTCGGTACCGAAGATGACCGCTCCAGTGGTTTTAGCCGGTAGGAGTCTGGCATACCCCTTCGCCCCTTCCCCGGGGCGAAGGAAGTTCCATGTACAATTTCCACTGGACATCAATAAAAAAATAAACATGTCTCAAAATACTTTACCCATGTCATTACCTGCATGCCTGCCTGGTGAGTCGTCGGCTTTACGAAAACAGCTAATTCAGGTCGTGGGGTGTTCGGTTTGAGTGCGTCAATTGGTCTATAGTACTGTGTGGTGCCGGCTACGAATAGCACCACCCCATCTCATCCCGTGGGTGTCGTAAAAGGCGACTATGGGATTAACCGGAGGATGGGCAGCAGCGTCCTTCGAGTACATTAACAACTAACAACTCAACTGCGATCGCCAACCCACCTGCCAAGCGTGGCGATTATGGCAAAACCCCCCAATGAGCCCACAACACACCCATCGGTCGTTGTGGTGATCTTTGAGGGGGCCTGTGTCCAGCAGTGGACATCATACGGCCGAAATTATGAATGTGTGGCGATCACGACTTTGGCACCACCATTTTTATCAAATTACCGGCTATTTCTGAACTGTGCCAAGACGGTGCTAGTTTAAGTGACATGAAAAGCTCCAGGGTCAACGCCTCGCTACAAAAAACACGAACCATGTTATTCACAAAGTGTTTTATTTGAAAATTTAAAATGCTAATATTGCTTACACACTGAAAAACTGTTTATGTACATAACTGTGTGTAGACAAAATGTCAGCTGTCTCGCTGCTACGTGCCCACTCGGCGCTCCATCAAAATATACAACTAGTTTATAGCCTTACGATACACGCAGTGAATTTGTTAATAAATATAAATCTATCTACATAGTTGTAACAACACAGGCATGATTCAAACTCGGCGATTTCGTCAACTCCAATTGATCGAAACGATTTTACTGTGTCAAGTATTAACAGTATCGCCTGGAGATTCGAGACTCTCGGATATGATAACTAATTCATTTTTCGAATTGTTACTAAAATTAGAACAAAAATATTTGCTTAAAAACTTAAGATGGCAAATGTTTTCTTAAAAAAAAAACGCCAACTAGAGTCGAGGAGAAAACATGAAAACAGTGAGTGAGTGAAGTACAAAAAATAATTTGATAATATTCTAAATTTATTTTGTCATATTGAGCGAATATAGTAAGATATGCGCACACGCATCACTTAACATAAGCAAAGAGTTTAAGGGATTAAAGCTCAAAGGAAAGACGAAACATTGAATCAAATAAATCCCTCTTCAAAATATACTTGCGTACGTAAATAAACTTGACTGCTCGATGTACATTTTAGAGGGTGTACAGACAGTAGCAGAATAAGAATGTGGTGCTGACTGTACATAATGCTGACTGTACTAGTAAAAGCAGTTCGATGTATAAAAGAAAAAAACATGTAAAGATTTGAGTATGGCATTAGAAAGATTACAATTTTGGAAATTACCCGTATCTGTTAATTACGACAATTAGTAGTGAGAAATCATTTATGGTGGACCTATTTCGTAATGTAATGGTTATTTATTCAATACGCTACTAGGACTGGAAGAAACACAAGTGAAACGGTAAAGCCTGACCAATACCGCTGTACCGCGCCTTAGGTGCGGGGAAGTGGGAAGGAAAGAGACATCGGGTGTAAATGACATCGTAACAAAAACTGACCACATGGATTCAGTACATATTCTGGGACCCTCATCCTTAGAATTTTGCGTCTTGCGGTCTTTTCATGATTTTTTACAGTTTATTTAACTGATTTTACTATAACCTCTCAAATGGAAAAATCCGCCGGCGAGACACAATAGATTTTTAATTGTCTGGCATTGAGCGCGTTAATGAGATAAGATAATTTTTTTCGTCGGTCCTAACGATATTTTGATAAAAATGAAAATAAACTATATATTTTACAAAAAAAAAACTGCAATGTAAATAAAAACTAAACGGGTATTTTTTCACTACAATGAATCACGGCTGAGGCTCGCAATAACATAATAATATCATATCATAGTACAATAATCACGTAGTGTTTTGATCGCGTTGTTTACGATACATTGCGTGCTCAAAAATTACAAAAACGGTAACCTATTAATTATTTCCGAGATAAATGACTTTCCTATTTTTACTGTAGGCATAGGTAAACTCTTTCCAAAGTTTTCGGTACATTGTCACTCTCAGCCAGTATGAATGAAATATAATGTGAATTATATATTTTAAATCGTTGGAATAAAAACGTTGCCTTACAGTATCACACTCTGTATACGATTAGTCAAACACGGCTGAGTATTTACGAAATAGTTCCATTAATGTGAAAAAACAAAATGGTAGCACCATATATAATTCCTTAGTCCGAAATAAATCATGTTTTAGACCGTAAAGACTATTGTACACTAATAGATATGGCCGCCTATAATTTGTATCTCAATATTACTGAAAAGCACTATAAGCTCACTATAGAGGCAACATTTAAATTTATTGTTGGTAACACAAGAGAAAAAATTTCACAGATAACAAATACTATTATTTTTACTGGCAATATCAGCAAACTGTGTGGTAAGGCGAGAACTACGTGGTTGAGTTTTGAGACAGATTAAATTAGGTTGAGGATTGTCCCAGTAATGTTTCATATTTTATCAATGCAGTTCAAGCCTTATTTCCCACGTTAACAACAGAAGTCGTGAACGCGATTATAGGCATTATTACATTTTTATAAAGTAGAATGTAGCATGCACGAGTTAGATGTATGTATTGTTAGAATATTATAAAGGAACATTTAACTTGAAACATATGATTTATTTATTTAATTATTCATCACAAAATATGACAAATAACAATGATAATTCTGCAATATGTAAGATATCATAAAAGGCATGTGACCGCTCGTTGTGGAAATCTAAAGGGGAGGACTTTGTTCAGCAGTGGACGACCTGTGGCTGATATGATGATGATGAAATAAATACATCAAAAGTAAAGCTAATCGAATTATTTTTGGAAATTGTATTGTCTCCAGATAACATGTTTTTACGTCAATATTGTTACATAAGTATTTTTGAAATGACAGCAATGATTTGGTAAGCGCAGCGTAAAATATATACTCTTATTTGCAGAGTCACCATTGTCGAACTAAATAATATCTCGAGCCTCTTGCCAATTTACTATTAAATAATTATGTATAAATACTAAAGCTAAACCTAATAAGTTAGTACTAAAATGTTAATATCCTCTTATAAATTTAGAAATATAACGTATAATATAATGTGGTATTAGTCACAATTTGCACGATTAGTTTATCAGATTAAATATATAGAATCGAAATGAAGTCGCCTGACCATATTTCGTATTCCGAATAAAATGGCCCCTAAATCCAGAAAAATGTATCCCAATGAGAAATAATCGATATGTTATGCATCCGCAAGTTGAATGAAATTGTATGAATAACACAAACAATTAGTTGTCAAAAGAAACTTTTTAAATGAATTACCTTTACAAAATAATTGTTACAGCCTCATCCAAATTGTAACTACTACCGTTTAATATCTATATCGCAAATTGATCCATAATTTCGATTAAAAAAAAAACAGTAATTAATAACTTACTCGATACATAAATAAATGCTGTTTGCACTTTAATATTATACCACCACAAGATTTTAGATATCGATTGTATAACAAAAAATATATCGATAACTTGAATTTATCGATTAAACGCACTACGTTTTCTAGATGAAACAAAATAGAACTTATATATAACTGACGAATCGATATGTGAGTGAATATTGTCGATAATGATGCTGTAGGCCATCGATATATTTAACAGAGATGAAACTTTAACGCATAAAGTAAACGTGTGTTGTAGGCAACTGTAAATTTAATTTCTGATATTAATAGAGCCAGATAGGTACATTGTTATAATATAAAATATATAGCCATCTCTTATCATCTAAGAAATGGTAATATTAGGTTAATGATATCGTTTGTAATCTCATGAATGAGGGGTTGATAATAAATTTCGTAAGGTAAATGGTACATGTAATCAACAGGTGGATAAGCTGATAACTTATAAATACCGCGGTTTATTTTTTACTTATTTCAATCGGTGTAGAACTGAGTATCATATAAGGCATACATTTAATTAAAAAATCATTGTGGTATAATGTACTACGTACTAGAGAAGGTATTACAAAATAATTATGTGGTCAAGTTGCGACCGCGGGGCACGCTATCTTTGACTTTTACATTGTGTTTCTCGAGTTATTGAAACAATATCTCACTGCACATGAAGGCTTATCTAAGTATTACAACTTAGCACTCGCCACGTTGCGGCAAGCGGGCTAACACAGACATGACACAAAGTCAGTTAGAGTGTATGCGCTCTAAGTCTCGTAACCAAGGATCTAGTTGAGGCGACTTCTCCAGTCCGTAGTACATTATACCTCAATGTAAAAAATAACTTTTTTTTTTCAACTATATAATACATTGTTATGACTAGTATAGCAGTTATTTCGCATCACGACAAAAATCTTTACATGTGAAATATTTGCGACTATTTTGTCGCGACAAAAATAATCACAATACATATCAGATGATGAAATGAAAACATACTGGAGCTGGACAGAAGTACATAGAAGATTCATCAGATCTACTACATGTCTCAGCACATTGCAATCGTAACAAAATTCAATTTTAAACGAGACTTATCTCAATAATTTCCGTTATAATACATTCCATAAATCACTAACAATTTTATAATTTTGCATTATTTTAACTCGTGTGCAAAATCTAACATTAGATACGCGCTACTATATTGTAAGCTTGTACAAATTAATGATAAGTTTGTCGAAATAGCAAATCTTACAAAACATTGGCGTGTATAACGGAACAGCATTAAACCGAAGCAGTTTTTGATATCAGATGCAATAGAACGAAGCATCCAAATTTGATGGATGAGCTGTGCTGATTGATAATGGGGTATTGCCTCTCGAGGCAGCCTAATTCAGTGACTAAGAGCAGTTTAAATACACCACCATTGTCTCGACATTACACTTCAATGCAAAATTAATATCTAGCGTTTGATTATAATATTCAAAATATATAATATAATAGTCATAATTAAGTATATAAAGAAAATTATCTCATCATCACACTAGATGGCAGTTAATGGCAGATTAATACTTGTGTTTCAATGTTACGATAACTATGTAGAACATTTTATGCCAAGAGATGTCTCAATTTCGACCGTACGTTTAGAGACTGATTTCAAAATATTGACTGGAACGCTCATTAGTAAAATTTCCAACTTGCAGGTGTCTCAGATGTCAATTGGGGCGTCTATAGTCTATGACACAATATGAAATGCTAATATGTAACACAATATTTGATGCGTAAAAAGAATTATTCGCGAATTATTATCTCGTATTATAATCGAGACAAGTTCTACAATTGGTTCTTTGTTCAATTAAAGCATGGCATCCGGACGGCGATTCAACATACAGCAAACATTGGATAGAACAAAAAAAAAACAGTTATATTATAAACTCCTTCCAGCAAAACCCTTTCACTAAATAAATATCTTCAAATTATTTAAATAAACAAACGTAGGAAAGTCGACCATAATATCAGACACATTAAGAACTTTATTGCACTGGACTTGACATTTTACCAGTATTTTTACAAATGTCATATTTAAATAGAGAGCGTACGATGCGTACGCGGCGCCTGCGCAGCGTGTCCGTTCGACGGACGTGTACGTAGTAATGCGTAATAAATACATTTATGAAGCCACCAATCGCTTAAAGTATTTTTGAGCCATGTTATTGTCTGGTATGAATTGAAGTTAAGTAGGCTCAGAGAGAATAATATAGAATGTTTGGAGAGTATTTAAATGGTAGCAATATGTATTAGACTCCTGCTATTCTTCTATGCAGCATTATGCTCGAAATTTAAAACTTGTATTTCTCAAAATAAAAACAGAAGTTTTTAACGAATAGATAGTTTATGTTATATTACCCATGTACATAGTATATTTACGATTGTTACCCGTGTAACGTAGTAACCATCGTAAAGCCTTAAACTATCGTTCTCACTGCAATATACATATATTAATCACTACAATTGGGGCATTTTATATGAATTTATATAACTCTATACGAATCTAGTATAAATTATAAAGTACGCAGAGTGAAGGATCGTCCATAAAACGTGTTACATAATTTCTCTGTTATATTGGAAATCATCATTTAGGCCGAATAAAGTCCACTGCTGGACAAAGGCCTCCCCCAAAGATCACCACTACGACCGATATGGGTGTGTTGTGAGCTCATTGGGGGGTTTTGCCATAATCGCCACGCTTGGCAGACGGGTTGGCGATCGAAGTTGAGTTGTTAATGGACTCGAAGGACGCTGCTGCCCATCCTCCGGCTTATATATATTGGAAATATCTGAACATATATATATAATTTTTTGATTAAAATTATTTGAACACATTCAACGAAACACACAAGAAACATTTGAGTATCAGGTATATCTTAACTTTACCCGTCTAATAAATTTACCATTTTACGGACGATCCGCAATTAAAAATAAAATAAAAATGTAATATACAAGACGATACGCTACGAAAGCGTTCACAATGAAATCATCATGGACGCTAACACTTGAGCACATCACGGGACCTGATCTCAAGCGCTCAAAGTAATAATGATAGTTTCACTAGCCCCTAGGATATAGAATAAACGGTACCATGTGACTTAGAGGCATTTCTAGAACATCACGAAAAATATAAGTTTTTAAACTGACATGATCACATGACACTATTTTTAGGACTGGAAACGGGATATTTACCATGTTTTATATTTGAGTTCCCGATATTTTGCTTTAACCGGGAGGACGGGTTTCAACTGTCGAAGGCCTGGAATCCAGGGATTCGATTGTGTAAAGACCGAAAAAGTGCCGTAAAAAGTTCGCGAGCGGACACAGTGAGTTTCGTGTGTCGGGAACAAAGTCGAGTTGTGAGTGACTTAAGTGATAGTGGTAGCGGCACCCAGCGCACAAAACGTTTAAGGAAGAGCGTAGATCGTGTTGTCTGCTCTTAAACATCCACCCGCAAAAACTTTAGTTTATCCGTGAACATGGCGCTTTAAACAGCGCCGAAATATCGGGGACTCAAAATAAATAAAGAACATGGTAAATATCCCGTTTCCAGATCTAATAATATCACGAAAAATATTGAGTCCTTCAAAAAAACTGACTTTATTTAAAGAGCACCATCGGCGTGTTATAGGGATAGCGTTTATCAAAACAAAAATTGTAATTTCCATTTTTAATTGCAATTATTATGCGACCTGCACGCAACAACATCTCATGGTCGCTACAATGAATGCAGTGCGTGTAGCATAATACAGTTTTTTGTCCGAAGTTATTTCTCATATCCTGCCGTTTGCTGTCGACACGCTAAGAAGATTAAATAAAGTCTTCTTTTTACTATTATGAAAATGCTCACATATATAAAATACGCGTCAGTGTAACAATATGGTGGAAAAAAATAGGTTCGACAGGCAAGTTTTTTTAATAGTCATGGCAAAATAAAAGTGGAAATTACAACTCCATTTTTAATAAACATAAGCCCTATAGAAATAAATTTCACTATTCTTGTAGACACGGCTACAATACAGCTATACATTTCCAGTATAAACTGACGTTTACGGGACCCCTATACAATGCGAGAGCAGCTTATTATACTGGATATATACAGGTTGTCCAGTAAAGAGCACGACAGCAGGGGGTGAGAGCTTGGGTCAATACCTACCAAAAAAACACAATATATGTTCAGCAACATCTTACGGATTTACAGTAGTACAACATTTTAAGATAAGAAAATTGTACTGTGAAAATTTAAACCTGCCTGCACCCTGCAAACCCTGCAGTATGTCGTGCTATTTACTGGACACCCTGTATATAGCTTGATATGTAGCCGTGTGTACGACTTATACTGAAATATATAATACAATACAAATACAAAGCCGGCAAATTAACGTCGACTGCCTACCATAATTACTTTGATATCATAATGCATCTAATGCATTTGAATCGTATTAATATACATCGTGTTTTTACAAAATCTAAATTCCATGTCTACGCCACACTACAGTCTACGTTTTATCAATAAGACAGATGTGTCACAGTTGTAACTCGAAAATTTTATATACTAAGGGCTGTTACCGAATTAATTGGTTACACATAAATAACCTGTGTCCACTAGACCATTATGTTACTTTAGAATAATTTTATGTTATTACGTGGATTATGTTGCTCTGTTACCTTCACTGAAGCGTCTTTGTGATATTTTGCAGATATTTATAATAATAAATTAATATACTTTATATAAATCACTGGGAGCTATATATAGCGTCTTACTTTATTAATGGAAAATATTTTAGGAGGTAAATCTATACCTATAGATTTACCTCCTAAAATATGTTAACAACAACGAACAATCGCGCGAAGCGCATGATTATGTTCATGCTTTGTTGTTGTGGTAGAAGTGGGGGTGTAAAGAATCGTTTCCAACGGATTCAAGTTATATAAACCTTTACGGCGTAGTACCGGTACTCAGTATTCTCTCGTGCGCCATAGCGGACGAAGCTCTACAAAATTGAATCTCTACGTGAATTTTTAATCTTTAAAGATGGACGCCAATCCACTCTCACCAATTTCGTTACCCGAAAACGACGACGTTGTGAAGATTGTGGCCTTGAACGAGCGACGTCCGGAAACAATGGAGAATTTTCAAGATCAGCAGAACACGCAATATGTGCTGGAAGTGGATCCTGTTCCACAAAAAAAAACAAAGGAAAGCAATTGCTGAGCCAGAAGAAAAAGCAGATATCCCAGATGAAGAAAGAACCTATGTGGAAATGGTTAGAAAATTCGTGGCAAAGCGACACGACAATTCCAGCGATGAAACCATGGCTAACGATTCTGAACAAGGAAGCGATAGAGAAGAAAAATATGAAGTTATATCACATCGGACAAGCATTGACAAAAATCATGAAGGAGTTCATAGCATACCTAAAGGAAAACAAGAAGACATTAACAAATTGTGGCTTCGGGAACTTCGAGGAGTGGGCATGCGGAGACGGATTTTACACGACATATAGGAAACTCCAAGCGATGGATTGGGCCGAAGATTCAAGCGTAATATCTCGCTTCAACCATTATTCGGAGGCTATACAGGAGTTGGAGAAGCGCAAAGCGGAGCTCGACGAAACGGAAGATACGGAGTATTTGTCATCGGCGAACATGAAAACCACCTCCATGTCATCCACGACTGTGCCTACTCCGGCTCAACGTGCCGGTGTCTCCACATCCAACGATTACGAGAATATCTCACCGAAGACGAAGAAGACGAATCCGAAAAATGGCAAGCAAGTCAATCGGACCTTGTTCCCGTAGGAGAAGTCACAATTAAGGAAGCGGAAGATATCGAGCGAGAACGAAGAGGACGAGACTTATCAACCAGGCAGCTTATTTCTAGACTCTCAGGTGAGTGTGGAGGACGAGAGCGAACCGGACGTCGATATTCAACCATTGAAGAAGAAGAGCAAGAAGGCGGTGAGCTTCAAGAAACCAGAACAGGAAGAGATGACATCAGAGGAGGACGACGAGAACCTAGACACAGAAGAGGGTTACGCCTCTATGCTCGCAAATCTTGCGCGAGCTCATTCGTTAGTTCAGACTACTGGCAAAATCTCGCAAAGTATTTCCTTAAAGGACGACGACGGTTATATCAGTATAACATCGCCGGGCGAGCGTGGGTCGATGGTTATGAAGTTAAGAGCTTTACCCATTCAAAGATTGTGTGAAACTGCAAAAGAATCAATATTGGACGAAGAGGAACTTCTCATCTCTGGCGGTGATCTCTGGACCGGACTCGCCTGCGTTCAAACTTTTGATGGCATTGCGCACCCAAATAACCAAAGACATAATGAAAATAAAGGGAGTCAAGACCGAAAAGAAAAGTCAAACCGGATGGAAAAGTGGCTAGATAGTTTTGTCATAACTCCAATGAAAAATATATTATATACAGGACATTGGATTAATGGTCCGTATAAATATGTTCCTAAAAATAAACAGTTATTGGTAACATGTTTTCATAACATCCAAGCTAAATCACATCATTACAACCTTGTAATGATGTGATTTAGCAAAAAAGAAAAACATAACATCAACCTTTATTTTATAAAATAATATAGAGTCAGTGACTGTTTCGCTGGTCGAGTATTTAAATATTAACTTATTTACTACCAGTAAACCCAATACTTGATATTTGATTCCATAGAGTCTAGCCTTAAAATATTTTCCATTATTAGACCCTATATAGGTTCCTGTAAGAATAGTAAAGTTTATTTTTTGAGGACAATTAGTGGGTATAGCGTTTCAATAAGGAAAAATTTGTAATTAAATATATTTATTACATTATAAATGATATAATTTATATAAATTTTTTTCACTGAGTTATTACCATATCGCACACATATGAAGAATCCGCGCCGCTGTTATATAATAGTCAAAAAAGATTTAAACTTATTTTATATAAAAAGTAAATTAAATTTCAACATGTTTTTTTTTGTTTTATAAACGCGTAGCCTACACTAGACCTGCTAATTGTCCCCTTAAAATGAATTTAACTATTTTTGTAGGACCATATATGATTGAATTAAACGCGTGTTAAATTTAATTTAGCTTCTAAGAATCTTATTAGAAAACAAGTTTGCAGGACACTCAAGACAACTTCTTTAAAGCATTGCAACTGATGATTACGAGAACTGATGCATTTATTTAATGAACCGGCAATGTATACTAGGCGTCTGTAACTCTTTACTGATCTGACTCATTGTTTCGAAAAGTTGAAACACGGTAGTGTCTGAAAAGATTGAAACATGATTCAAGTTTCAAATGCATCATTTGCATCTGAAACATTACTCTGCTCTTTACTTCGTGCGATCATGTCATATACACATACTGAATCTGAAACTGAATCACTGAGCGACCAGCGAGAGAACCAAAATACAATATGAGCTAGTGAGAAAGAGATACCAAATTATATGAATCTCACAAATATTGCCGATGCCTATGTACGCAAAAATGACCACTATTGCGCTTTTATGTCCAATACTTTAAGGACGATTTTTTCATTATTTTACAATGATGAGCCAGATTGTTTCCATTCTTAACGCGGTGACCCATCGTTCATCGTGTCATGAAAAGTAACAAATTCCAACTGTTCCAAATTTTATCAGTGTTCCGAAACAGTTCACTGTTCCAGATGCAAATGTTCCAATCGCAAAAATGATACGCCTGTCTCACGCCTAGTGTATATTCTATACCAGCCTTCTTATATTCCTCGACACAAAACATACAGCTTAGCGCAGAGGGCGCCACCATCGATTGTGATTTCTACGATTCAGCTCACGCAATGCGCATGTGGGAGACCCTATACTAAAACATATAAAATCATAAATAACACTACAGTACGATAGCGCGAGAGCACCGTTGAGGTATGCGACATGGGGGGAATTATTCCACTATGGATTCTGATCACTGTGATTCCCGTAAAAGGGACCTGGCCTCTATGAACTTGATAACATACGCTCTGGCCGCATCCCATAAACCTCCCGTGCTGCCAGCGTAAACTATTTCAACTAGCGAAACATTTAAAAAATAAATGCAAAGTACCACAAAGACGTTGGTCGGTGCAATATGCGGTGATGTTACTTCGATGCGACTAGCTCGGCGGCTGCGGGTCAGTGCTGATGATCACCTGCACCACGTAGCCAGGCGTGATCTTCGCTTCCTCCACCAGGAGACGATCGCCGAGCAGCTTGCCGCCGTAGAACCAGCGTTGCCGCCACGGCTCGATGTTCTCTTGAGCCTGTGGGTTTTTTTTTAAATTTATGTATTTTTTGCTATACCTTTTTTTTTTTATTGATTTCCAGTGGAAATTCTACATGGAACTTCCTTCACCCCGGGGAAGGGCGAAGGGGTATGCTGGACTCCTTTTTTTTATGCCGGACTCCTACCGGCTAAAACCACTGGAGCGGTCATCTTCGGCACCGAAGGGGGGGCTCCAGGTCCTCGTAAAATCACACTAGAGCCGCCCATTGGTGCCACGCCTTTAGGCACATCTCGGTTTTTGTTGTACCTAGCGACGAGACTAACAAGTCATTTGCCTGATCATCATCATCATATCAGCCACAGGACGTCCACTGCTGAACAAAGGCCTCCCCCTTATATTTCCACAACGAGCGGTTACATGCCGCCCTCATCCAACGACTCCCAGCGACCTTCACCAGGTCGTCTGTCCACCTCGTTGGAGGTCGTCCCACGCTGCGTTTTCCGGTGCGCGGTCTCCATTCTAGAACCTTTGTGCCCCAGCGGCCATCAGTTCTACGAGCAATGTGCCCTGCCCATTGCCACTTCAGTTTACTAATCCTTTCAGCTGTGTCGACAACTTTAGTTCTTCTACGGATCTCCTCATTTCTGATTCGATCTCGTAGAGAAATACCAAGCATAGCTCTCTCCATAGCTCGCTGAGTGACCTTGAGCTTTCTGATGGCAAGTGTTTATCCTGTTCACACGCCACACACACTCAATAGGGCCCCACCGCTGAAACTGAGCTTCCCAATGGGGATTGTGTTAAATTTCTAACCTACAGTTTTCTTACTTTTTATGGAAAACATAAAGGATTTTAAGAAACTTATTTGAATATTTTGTTAATCGGCCCATTAATTAGTAAAGAGAAAAGATTAAAGGATTTGAAACTTTTAAGGGCTGTGACATCATCAGTGGCTTAAAAAATGTGTGCCGTTGCCTTTCTAATACGTATTAAGAACCGTCAACTTCAGGTCATCTGTCAAATAATGACAAAATAATTACATCCTAGTCTTTTATCCTGTGTTGCACTATTTTATCAAAATCATAGCCAATTTTTTTGGAACGAAGTTCCTTACGGCAGGCTTGGAGGGGATAGGGATTTTGCTGCGCGACCGAACTGAAAAAAATGTGATAGTAAAACCGTAAGAAAAAATCCGTGGAAAAAAGTGCGTGGAATAAAACCGTTAAATGAGACGTGCGCAGGCGCGACAGTCGCATACACAAGCGAGTAGTGTATAAGTGTCGATTCTACATTGGCCGAAGGAACTTCGTTCCTACCTGGTGTCCCACGACACCACATAATTTTTTTATATAGGAAGTTGTTGTTAAGTTTGTAAAACTGCACGCTACCAACGGACAGTGCACTGTTATTGTTTGATTTCCCAAACCGTAATGGGTGATGCTTTTATTAAGGTTACGTTTTTGACACTGACACAAGCGCTTGACTGACAGCTCCCGATAGCATTTTTTTTTCATTTATTTTACCTGTAAACTACGCAAATTATGCTTATCATAATTCCTCTGATGACGTCATTGAAGATGAAATAGATGTATAACGTATTCAAAAAGTTGAGATATTTTAAAAGTTTTTTATTTAAACTACATATACGTCAGGAGCATCTCTATTCCTCGAAAGGGTTTTTCAATCAACCGTTTTTTTTTTTAAATTAATCATCCCCGTTTTTCCTACAATGAGCGGTCATGGGGAATATTGCCATAATTAAAAAGATGATCACAGAATATTGTTATTAGCATGCATGGGAGGATGCTGCTGCCCATCCTGTTGATATCAAGCCATTACTCGCTTCAAGCTCACCATTCTGCAAATGTTCAACACCGGACTGTGAATATGAACAGTCTGCACATCATATCCTGTGGGAGTGTATTCTTTGGCAAGATGAACGCAATATTATGTTTTGACAGCATGCAAGTTACATCCGGGGTTGTTTACTATACAGACCTTGACTAGGACTAGGACGAATTTCTGTATGTTTAAGTGTTTTTGCCATACCTACTATTGGAATCAGTCACAATAGCTCACAACATAGGACCCGTAAAAAAAAAATTGTACCCGTGGTGCTTGGCAACTGGGCTTAACCCTGTTGTAAACTCCCATTTATTGTGCCTATGGCCTATCGTTTTTCTCTGTCTCCTGCTTGCAACGGAGGGAAGTGGAACATATATTCTTTCCTACTCCTCAAAATGATGGACGCAGTTGTGAAAACGCAGTGGGTGTATAAATGGCTGATATATGATGATGAAGCTTGCAGGCAACAGACGCTGGCAAGGGGTTCCACACTAGCTGTGCGCCTAAAAAAACGCTGAAAACAAGCGCTGAGGTATAATCAGCACATTGCCATCCCACTGCTGGGCACGGGCCTTTTCTCACGATGAGAAAGGTTAGGCCTCAGTCCACCACGCTGGCCTAGTGCGGGTCGGCGGACTAAACACACCATTGAGAAGAATTTGGAGCCCTCTCAGGTGTGCAGATTTCCTCACGATGTTTTCCTTCACCGTTAACGCATGCGTAATGAAATTCTGATCCGCACATGAATACGAAAAGTCAGAGGTACGAGCCGGGATCGCACTAAGACCGTCTTGCTTTTTTTTAGGAATAACGTTGCCCCACACTATAATTGTCGTGGGTGCGTTTACAGACATAAATTCCACATACAATACACCCAGACCGACAGAACAACTACCTGCAGATCATACAAATATTTGTTCCGTGCGGGAATCGAACCCACGACCCGGAGCGCAGCAGCCGACTGTATCAGCCACTGCACCAACCGCGCCGTCAGTTCTTGCGTTCCGTGTATGGAAGACAAGCGTCCAACCACTGCTTACTACTAAGTTACATATTATTCGGATATCAACAATTTCGATCTATAGACAACAGGTGCGCTCTTCTACGAAATAAAATAGCGTAGATTGGGCCCGGCTCGGTCCGTGAAATCACGAGAAGTGGAAATGCCCATTACGAATTATCCACAGGTATCTACGGATTACATGACCGATTTTGGTTTATGCTAAAATCGCCACGCTTGGCAGGCGGGTTGGCGATCGCAGTTGAGTTGTAAATGTACCCGAAGGACGCTGCTGCCCATCCTCCGGCTAATCCCATAGTCGCCTTTTACGTCACTTCCGGGATGAGATGGGGTGGTGTTATTCTTAGCCACCACACGGCTTACATATCCGCAAACGTTGTGACCGTGATTACGACAGTCCCTGCGACTGTTCGTTTGATAAGTACATGTAGTAAGCCCCTGGGGTGCAATTCTCTAAGCTCAAACATCCATACATCCTTAAATACAGAATTGAAATAATGGTGATAACCCAATTTGGTATTCGCTAAGACATGATTGAAGCTATTCAAAGACACGGTGAAGAAGGTAAGCCATGAGGACCAGTCTTTACGTTTACCAAATTGGGTTATCACTGTTATTTCAAACTGTATTCAAGGATGTATGGATGTTTGAGCTTAAAGAATTGCACCCCTGTATTCAAGGATGTATGAATGTTTGAGCTTAAGGAATTGCGACCCTGTTCAGTAGCGAGTGTACACGGGAAAACTATCATTATTGGATAGAGTTATAGTACTAATATCGGTTAATCGTGTTCAGAAGATCACAAAAACAGAAAGCACAAACAATACATTAAACCATTTCGTAGCAATTCCTAAAACAGTTTACGTATGTAGGTCAAAGGCACAGTAATTGTCTCGGCTTCCAAAATTGAAAGCTAATGGCTTTGACAGGTGAACACGTGGCTATGACCTTTGGGGCTGTTTGTGAAGCCATATACTACAGGGCTGAACTGTTATATCTTGAAGAGTAATTTTATTGTTATTGATGTTCAAGGTATCTTGAATGCTAAGAAATATATGTGGAATATAATACATCTATACAAATAAATAAAATTGAAGTGTCTGTTTGTAATGTCAAAATAACCGATTTTTACTAAATGCATATGAAAGTATATACGGTACCTATTTCAAAAAATCAATTTTTACATTTTTTGTCTGTCTGTTTGTTCCGGGTAATCTCCGAAACGGCTGGACCGATTTTCACTGACGGGACTTTCACTGGCAGGTAGCTGACGTTATAAGGAATAACTTAGGCTACTTTTATTTTAGAAAAATATTTAGGGTTCCGCGCGAAAACAATAAAGCCCTTGATATCCAACATATATATTCTATGTCAAGTGTCTATGTCGAAGTACTCTAAATTTCTTTTAAATTAAACGCGGGTGAAACCGCGGGTCCCAGCTAGTTATAAAATAAAATAATAAAACCTTACACAGCTATTTTAGAACTGCAGTTTTAATTGGGTCGGTTTATTTTTTCAGGTCATTGATTTATACCAAACTAGAGGTCGCCCAGAAGTCGAAATTCGACCGTGATTTATTGAAATTTTAGATTTGTATTTGTAGCTAATATTATTACATAAATCTTAACTTTCTGCATTCCTCCATATGAACTTTTACATGCCAAATCGTACACTCCTCCGTGCGCACAATGTGTGCATATTAGTATAGGTACCAAATTATAGTGTGTATTTATCATAGCTTAGAAATACATCTAATACATGAATCTTGAATGAATGACAGACGGCACGGTTGGTGCAGTGGTAGATACAGTCGGCTCCTGCGCTCCGGGTCGTGGGTTCGATTCCCGCACGGAACAAGTATTTGTACGATCTGCAGGTAGTTGTTCCGGGTCTGGGTGTATTGTATGTGGAATTCATGTCTGTAAACGCACCCACGACACAGGAGAAATCCTAGTGTGCTGTGTGGGGCAACGTTTTTTTAATAAAAAATAAAAAAACTATTATTTACTAGCTGGGAACCGCGGTTTCACCCGCCGTTTAATTCAAAAGAAATCAGATTATTTATAAATAATTTAGAGTACTTAGACATAGACATTCTTGGGTTTTAATATTTTGCGCGCAACCTAATATTTTTTTCTAAAATAAAAGTAAGTTATAACATCAGCTATTTGCCAGTGAAAGCCCCGTCAAAATCGGTCCAGCCATTTCAGAGATTAGCGGGAACAAACAGACAGACAGACAAAAAAAACTTAGTGTTTTTGCTGCAGGTACCGTATATACTTTCATATGCATTTAGTAAAAAGCTGTTATTTTGACATTACAAACAGACACTTCAATTTTATTTCGTTTGTATAGATTAGTAATTTAGTACGAACACAAACATCCAAGTTCGTAATTAATTAAATTAATAGTACGAACACAAATATCCAAGAGAAAAATTAATAGCGGGACAGCCCTGAGTTTTTAAATAACAGTAGAGCCATACGAAGGCGCGGAGCCGCGGCGCCGAAGCGGACGACTTGCTGGTTGCAAAATTTCGCGTCGTTCGCTTACGTCACGAGCTGACCGGGTTTTGAAGGCAACCTACTGCACAATACATATCTTTATTGCTGGGATTTGTGACATGTGTCATGTATGGTTATACACTTGTATTACATTACAGAAGCTTTAGTTCTTGTGTCTGGATATTTTCGATGACCATTTGGTGTACATTATCTATTTTGTAGGGGGTTTTATAATATTATTTTGCTTGTTTGGCATGAGGACTACTTCTGGTTTATAGTTTTGTTTATTTAAACCTTAACTGATAGTCCATCTATAAGCAATTCATTATTACAATGATTAATTATTTACGATACTGTTCGACGGCACGATTGGTGCAGTGGATGACGAAAAACAGTTTTTTTAGTGGCTGATACAGTGGATCATAAAAATATTTGTTCCGTACGGGAATCGACCCCACGATCCGCTGCGCAGCAGCCGACTGTATCAGCCACTGCACCAACCGCGCAACTTTAGATCTCATCACAGTGTAAGTTCACGTTTGACGTTGTTTGTTAATTTAGGAGAATACCATTTGTGACATTTACGACATTGAGACTAGATCGGAACTATATTTTTAACATTTCTAAATTACGAGAATTAGCCCCCTGAACTCACGACACAAGCGAAACCCAAGTGTAGAGAAAAGTTGGTAAATAAAACGTGCAGGTCGTTTGAATGAAATGGAGAACCATTCGAATGTCTTAACCAAATACAACATAATAATTATTCAATAATATGTTGTTCCACCACGGATATTCACTAGCAAACAAGTCATTCTACTTTTACATAAGTTATTACATGAAATATTAAGTTAGCATGCGAACTACAAATTAGTTATAGCGAATGCATAGATGGAAGCTTATATAAATATATCTAGCAACAAAACACAGCCACTAAATCAGATTTTTCGATTAGAATTTAATCTGGTTTCATCATCATTCATATCATATCATCATTTCATTACCATATCAATATAAGGACGTCCACTTAAGAAAAAAGACCTCCACCACATATTTCCAGAACTAGCGGTTATATACCGGCCCCATCCCACAACTTCCAGCTACCTTCACCAGGTCGTCTGTCCATCTCGTTGGAGACCGTCCCACGCGTTTTTCGGTGCGCGGTCTCCACTCCAAAACCTCTTTGCCCCAACGGCCATCAGTTCTACGAGCTATGCCCCGCCTATTGCCACTTCAGCTTATTTAAGCTTTGAGCTATCGCCAACTTTAGTCTTCCACGGATCTCCTCTTCTCGTTCGATCTCGTAGAGAGACACCAAGTATAGTTTTCTCCTTAGTTCCTTGAGTAACAATGAACTCTCTCAGTCCATAGTGAGTGACCACGTCTCTGTGTCATATGTTATCGCTGGTAACACAAACTGTTTAAAGAGTTTAGTCTTGAGGCACAGCGGTATGTTGACGAAAAGAATGAAAATGTTTTAATTTGCGACGTTTTTTAAAGACGTTAAGAAGTTTCCCGAACGCTGCCCAGTGGAGTTGGATTCGTCGATTGACCTCTTTCTCGATGTTGGACCTACCTGACTGGACGATTTGTCCCAAGTAAACATACTGGGACGCTTATTGGAATGGACACAACATGGGCGTTTGAATGACTTCCGTCTTGGCCATGTACATTTTAAGATCTGCCTGTTGAGAAACTCTGTTAAGTTCATCGAGCATTGTGCTGAGCTGTTGCAGCGATTCTGCCATGATAACGACATCGTCGGAAAATCAAAGCTGTATGCTGTACTCGCCACTGATGTTAGTGCCAAATCGATTCCAATCCAGTAGCTTGAAGGCATCCTCCATTGCAGCGGTGGACAGTTTCGGGGAAATAACGTCCCCTTGTTTCGATCGAGTCGAAGGCTTTCTCATATTCCATGCTAACTGCTAAGCACAGTAGCTTTATACTTCTCGGTCTTCACTATGCTTAGACAGAAGACTGTATAGCCTACTCATACGCTGAGTAGGCTATATAGTAGTAGTTGTAGTCTATGGTAGTAAAACCTTTTCGGAAAACAGCTTGTTCTGGATGCTAGAAGTCTTCGAACCCGTGCCCAAGACAATTCGTGATGATCCTTGAAAAGTTGTATTTCTTTAACAGGTGTGGGTGACATCCTTTTTGAAGAGGAGCACCACCGCGCCCTTTCATGCTACCGGCGTTGTGCACTCGAGTAAGACAGATTCGAATAGCCTCTGAAGGACTTTCAAGTACTGGTGTTCCGCCCGGTTTCAAATTTGTCGTAAGGACATCCCCTATCGCACTGGCTGATGTCCGGTATCTTCGGTAGGGTCAGTTTAATTATTTGGCTAGCGGGTCTTTGTTAGTGCCAATGGTAGGTGTAATTGCCGAGGTGTATCACTATCGGTAGAACTTCTCGCTACTCTACTTAACCTCTGCCTTAGTCGACGCTACGCTGCATTCCAAATGACTCGTCTGTTGAGAACACTTTGAAGCTCTTATTCCGGTCACTTGTCTCTTTAACAGCGATGGTATTGAAATTACGAATATCATGACGCAAGGACTTCCATATCCGTCTATTAAGCAGCCGCATTAAGGTATATCTTAGCATCACTGGAGGACTGGCGCATCATACTTCGTCTTTCTGCCTTGACGTTAAGGGTGTGATCGGAGTTTCCCAGAAGTGGCACTGCTGCCCTCGGGTTTAGAATCCCTTAGTTGCGACTAAGATTCACGACATCCTCGGGACTGCTCCCATAGAGTGGTGCTATATTCTAAATCCGGACAACACACGGATCTGGTTTAGGCTTTCTGTTCCACATTACCTATTTCTGTTAGTGCCTCCAATTAGATTAAACGTTACAGCGTTAGGTATGATTTTACCACAATTGTACAACAGGTAAGATTTTAACTCACGATCGCCAGCTCAATGACTTAGGGATATGGGCCCTCCGGCCCATCCTGACCAAGAGATACGCGTATTCTTACCCTAGAGCCACTCTTTTTTTAAACAACACTCGCTCGTTTAATGTTGATGCACACATATTATCCGTGTGGTGTCCGGATTAAGAATATAGCACTACTCCATCTCCTCCAGTGGAGGTCGTAAAAGCCGACTAAGGGACTCTAACCCAGAGGGGTGGGCAGCAGCGTCCTTTCTGTGGCACAGTAGCCATTCTGCGCTCACCAACCCGCCTGCCAAGCGTGGTGAGTACTGGCAAATTCCCCCCAATATGGACACAGTTGTGGAAATCTATGGGGGAGGCCTTTGTTCAGTAGTGGACGTTGTATGGCCGACATGATGACACATATCAGCTCGACAACGGTTCGGCATAGCCTCAACTCGAGCAGTTGAGTCTTCTTTGTACGAAACTCTCTACGCTACGCTCTCTACTACTCTCTGCAACGCACGCTGATCAGCATAACGGTGTCGCCTTGCCTCGGGACAGGTTTGCGAACCGTATAGCGGTGCATAGTCGACTCGCAGTCGCCGCGCTTACGTCTCGCTGTTCACTCGGAGAGGGCATGCAAGCCGCTTGCGGTCCACGTGCTTACGTCTATGTGTGCGCTTACCTTATATGAATCTGAGCGACACAGGAGCGTGAGTTGCGTTCGCTAGGCGGTTTCTCTGAATCATTTCACGTTCGTTCTTTAATTAGCCTTCACGCAATGTTTAGCACCAAAGAGTAACAGCAGATAGAACACTCGTTCAACTGAGGTTAGTTTGGGCAAACGGTAATCGTCATTACAGTCCGACCAGGCTGTTTCTGTTTCTATTCCGAATTCTTGTTGTAGGTAGATACGTTTGTTCCGTATGCACATTGTGTAATAATGTCCATTCGACAGCAAATACTCGTGTGGTGGGTACGTCGGTCAAAGCATAGAATCTCAAACATTCACAATGTTGAGAAACAATGTGCATAAAGTTCGCTCAAGGCCAGAGCACCATTTCAAATATTGGTATTGTATATTAGGAAATGATATGGTCGTCGGCGAATACTGCGATCTCCTAGTGCGACAGAATCAAGAAGAAATTATGTTCACTCTGCAAATGACAACGCAAGTCATTAAGTGCGACGTCGCATCGTGAAAGTATGTTTAAGCTTCAAATATTTACGATGCATCGTCGCACCGCAATGTTGTGTACCGGCCCTTTGGCCATGGGTCGGGAACCTTTTGTAATAAGAGGGCCACACATTTTACGTGTAGACCAGTGAGGGTCACATAACATAACTTTGTATAAAATTATTCTTAAAGTAGTATATTTATTTTTACGTCGCATTTACTGTGAATTTTGCGAGCGACGCCGAGGCAACTCACGGGGCGTATGCCGCTCGTGCTGTCGCACTTGTTCCCAACCACTGACATGAAAGATATACACATTCATATTGTAACCGCTCGCTAAGGTATGCTACGGGTTCCTGGCGGAGATGGATGCGTGGCTCTACGATCAAACACGCTCCCTCCGCCAGAGCGGCGAAGGCGCGCCTCCAGAGGCGTTGGACAGGCTGAGGCGGCTAGCTCGACGGCGCGCACATGGAAAGTGGCGTCGCCGCCTCCGGATGCAGTTCGTGACCCAGCGGGTCGTGGAGGCCGTCCTGCCGCTCTTTGGAGCCTGGCTCAGAAGCAGCGAGCGCGTCACCTACCGTCTGACGCAGGTGCTCACCGGGCACGGTTGTTTCGGTGCGTACCTGCACAGGATAGGATGTGAGGCCACGGCACAATGCCACCATTGTGATAGCAACCAGTACACCGCGCAGCACACGCTCGAGGCGTGCCCCGCGTGGGCCGCCGAGCGGCGGATCCTGGTCGATCGGATCGGGCAAGATCTCTCTCTGCCAGCAGTAGTGTCGGCTATGTTGGCAGAGCACGAAAACTGGAATGCAGTGGTCTCCTTCTGTGAGAGAGTCATGCTCCAGAAGGAGACCGCAGAGCGGGATCGGGAGAGGGCCGATCCCGCTCGAAGAAGGAGGAGACGGCGCCGGGGTAACAACCGCCCTGGCGCTTAATTCCCACACGCCTGAAACCCCCTGCCGTTGCTGTGAGGCAGGGGACCTCTGGGTTCGCGGGTGCGTAGATTGGGGAATCTGCGTGCCCACACCAAGCGACCCAAGAGAAGACGGTAGCACGCATGTGGTCACGCGCTGCCGTGGGACGCTTTGGGGGATCCTTTACAATCCCCCCGGGGGGGTGACCACTTTACAGTCACCCTCTCCGAGATGTGCCTATAGGCGTGGCACCAGTGGGCGGGTCTGGTGTGATCATACGAGGACCTGCAGCCTCCCTTAGGTGCCGAAGATGACCGCTCCAGTGGTTTTAGCCGGTAGGAGTCCGGCATACCCCTTCGCCCTTCCCCGGGGCGAAGGAAGTTCATGAAGAATTTCCAGTGGGCACCAATAAAAAATAAAAAAACAAAGGTATGCTACGGGTGGACACGAATCTTTATATTAAACGTTCCGTACTGCAGTTGTTTACACCTTAAATTATGCTAATAAGTTCCAATGCGTCATATGCAGTTATTAGTTGTACAGCATAATGTGTTGTTTATAAAACAAAAGGGGTCACGGAGTATTGCGAAGGACATCTTAGTTTAGCACAGATATTCGTAGAAAGTTGATACAATTGCTCTTATTATTATAGGTTGCAGGAAAAAGTAATTTGTAAATACCCTTTTGCTGGATGAATATAAAGTGATGAATGACGAAAAAGCCGCTGTACTACTTTTTTTAAGTTCTCAATAAAGTCTCTATAACTCTAAATACTCTGTGCCGTCTCCCACGAAACCTATTGTCCCGCGACTTTCTGCCTTCTCGTGCTCTACGATTAGTCAGAGATTGAGAGCTTTCTATAGGTGCGACCGTCAATTCAGAATTGTCTTACTTGCACAAAGTTTTTACCTGTTATTATAATATGGAACACTGATTGGTTAAATTATTTCGGACATTCCGACAGTAATATCTTCTATTCATCCCGTATAAATCAAAATCTGGGTGTAAGTCAAGTAGTGTTATGTTCCTTCAGCGATAGAGTCGAGTGGGAGCGTGCAGCGGTACGGAATACTGGAACCGTCAGCAGTATGTGTCTCCTACCACGACAACAATCGTAGGGCACAAGCAGCAGGCTTCATCGTGAAGATCCGGTGCATCACTAATGCGTCTCAGAATGTTGCCTAATTATTACAATAATATCATCACAAGACCATCTTTATCCCATCCGACCAGGACCATCATGATTTGAAACCCAAACACCCCAGCGAATATCAGCAACCACAAAGCAACACTATGCTTTATTTGGCATTAGGTATTTAAATACATCTATTACTTACATGTAATTTATTCTTGCACTGTGCGACAGTGTGTCGTGAGTATACCGCCAAGTCCACGTCCTTGCACGTGTTGGATAGCCGCAGGCGCAGCGACACTTCCGTTCCTCCCTCCACGGGCTCCGACCACTCAGCCGGCGAGTCCCTCCCACTAGCTTCCTTCACCATGTTTATTGGTGGTGATAAGCAGTATATTGGGACCTAGGAAGATAAAATTAATATTGTTATTCAGCATAATTTGTATTACCTCAATGTTATATCAGTTCCTAGTATAATTTTATGCAAATGCAAGAATACAATTTACAATATTATCATATTAAAATAGTGTTAGGAATAGCTTGTCCAATTATCACAATACCATATTGTGATAATCGTATCAGCTAGTGATGAATATAGGCCTCCCAATAATCTCTATAATGATCAGACATAGTAAGTTGTTTGAGTACACCAGGTAAATAGCGGCTAGCAGGAGGGTTGGTGAGCGCAGTATAACTATTGTTCCACAGAAGGGATGCTGCTGTCCATCCCTCTGTCATCCCTTAGTCGCCTTTTACAACATCCACGGGAGGAGACGGAGTGGTGCTCTATTTTTTATCCCTACACCACATGGATTAAAAACATGTGATAATGTAATAAGTGACCAACCAAAACACTTGCAGCTTACATATTTAACTGTGTCTATAATGACCGAGCACCAGGCAGGCACTGGAAGAAGCTTGGTACCTACCAACCCATCATATGTGTGCCTACACACAATGCCATTGACCTTGTCTTCGAAAATAAATTGATATTTTGCTGATAAGTTTAGGTACTACTTGTTTTTAACTGATTCCGCTGGAGAACTGTGGACTGGTTCATATCTGAAGGTGATGAGATCAGGACCCACTATACCAAATAGCACCAAATACTGGCATAGATAAAGACTGTCAGAAAAACAATTTTTAAAAGAAAGAAAGATGGCTAGCTAAATTATAATTCATCATCATCATCATATCAGCCAAAGGACATCTACTGCTGAACAAAGGCGTCCCCCACAGATTTCCACAATGAGCGGATATGACCCGCCCCCCCATCTAATGACTCCCAATGATCTTCACCAGGTCGTCTATCCACCTTGTTAGAAATTGTCTTCACTCGAGAACCTTTTTACCTCAATGGCCATCAGTTCTATGAGCAATGTGCCCCACCCATTGCCACTTCAGTTTACTAATCTCTCCAGCTATGTCGGCAACTTTAGTTCTTTCACGGATCCCCTCATTTCTGATTTGATTGTGTAGAGAGATTAATAATTGCATAGTGGAAAATGTTGAAATTAAAATAATGACAATTAAGTTTAAAAATCACTAAAATATATCATATTATTTAAAGTACAGTGGCTGAAATTGCCTCACAAAAAAGAGAATATCTCTGTTCTCTTCTTCCTTAAGAATTTTTGGAATGTATACCTCTGCCACTTAGGACCTAACACAATATGCACTGCCTAAGAACCAATCAACAGATTCCTACAACTCCTATTTGGGAGACCCTATAGTCCATACATTGACTGCTCCTTTACAGAGGAGGTGCAAGTGAAGGAGTTCCTGAACTAGTGTTTCCATTAAGGTAGTACATTTTATTATTATTGTAAAATTAATGTAAATTGGTCTGAAATAAAAATTAAATTAATCAGTTATGAATTTATTATGATTGGTTAAAATTCTATACTGTGAATTTGGTGACTCCAAATTTGATAATGAGTAAAACATACAGTGTCAAAAAAGGTTTAACAGGAAACCCACCTACATGAATATTAATTTAATAGTATTCTTATTGTGACATTGGAAATCTCAAATTTATACCTAAGGAAAATTAACAGGTTACCTGTTCTTTACAGGTAACCTGTTAATGACTGGAAATATTAATTAGTTTTTAGCTGTGAGGCGAGGCGAGGCACTCATAGCCAGTTGCACTCACTGATCGGTAAATGATTGGCAGGTTAAGCAACGCTTGGCGCGGTCAGTCTCTAGATGGGTGATCGCATAGTGGTATTTCAACTGAGCGTCTCCGTGCTTCGGAGGGCACGTTAAATCGTCGGTCCCGGTTGTTGTCACTAGACAGCAGTAGTTAAGCCAAGTTGGAGGCCTTTGGGTGGCTTGAACAACTCTGACACAAGGGTGGCCACTAACCATACGAAATATATATATTTAGCTGTGAGGTAACATTTCATGGTATTTGAATGACAACTACAGTAATGACAACAATCAACAAATTGTTTATCAACACAAATAATATCTGAATAGCCATACAGATGACCCTGCTGAAGGTTAACTAACATATAATTATAATAAGGCTGGAGAACATATTAGGCTTTACAGTCAAGATAAGAAGGGCAAAAGACACAATACCTGATATCTAGTACCCCATTCATCATAGCACTCGGTGAGGTAGCCATTGGGCACTGATACACTGGCTCCATCGAGTATCGCCTGGGCGAGTTGGAAGTCCATTGCCTCGGCAGCAACGGCGGCCGCTCGCAGCGCGTCCCAGATTTCTTTGCGTCCTTCGAACGCCGGCGCTGTGTCCCAAAACTCATCCCTTTTACTACGTAACTGTCCCTCTGTCAATGGCACGTCTGATTTCCATCGTATAGTCTCGTGGCATAGCGATTGATTCTTCCTTAGCCCACCTACAACAAAGGGCTATGTATGAGAACACGCACTCGATGTCTCGACGGAGACAGATGATCGCTTACCCTACCTGAATTAGGCCGAGACACGGTTGCCGAAGACTCCTCTATGGGCCCGCTACCACTTCTAGTTATTCCTATGCAACCGCCCATTATGATCACATTCTATAATTGCTCATTTAACAAATATTTACAAAAAAATGATTAACAAATAACATTTTTATCTTCTGTACGCTTCTGTCAAAAAAGATTAGCTGTAATGTTTTGTTAGTGCTGTAAAAGGTCGCGTGAAAATTATACACGTTTAATACAAACTTCCAAAAACTATGTTAGTTTTAATGCATTTTAGTATTTATAGAATATTATGCTTTTAATAAGACTAGAAAAAGTGTGAATTGACACTTGCAACTAATCTTATTTATATAAACACGCGAAATAACATTGTTAACAAAACGCTCCAAAGAATAAAAGTCAATGCCATATTCTAAATGGTAACTTTTGAAAAACTAATCGCGTTTAATTTCATCGTACATTAAAATTATTTATACTTCTATGACGTTGTTGGTATAGTACTCTAGATGGACTTAACGGCATGAGCCATTCTCTGGTTCAGTGCAGGTTAACTGAACTCTCATCATTTCAGCCGAAAAACGTCCACTGTTGGACAGAAGGCGCCCCCAAAGATTGTCACAACGACCGGTATGGGTTGGTGTTGTGTGGTGTGTGTGCCATTATCGCCACGCTTGGCTGTCGGGTTGGCGATCGCAGTTGATTTATCAATGTACTCGAAGAAAGCTGCTGCTCACCTGCCGGCTAATCCAGTAGTCGCCTCATGTGACACCCACGGGATGAGATGGGGTGGCATTCTTAGATCAACTGAACTTTAATTAGTCATAATAATCATCTAAAGAATTGAACTACCCTGGGTCAATAACTCACCATACTTTAGACAAACGTAATCCGGAGTGTAGATTAAACCAGCTTGGTCACCCTTTTCATTAGAAAAAACTTTATTATAAAGATATCTAAAATGGGCACATATAAATTACCAGATGGCAAGTGGCGAGAAGTATGTGCATGATGAAACTGCATAAAACTACAAATTAATTACTTATTTAAATTCATTTTAATATGTTAAAATTATTTAAAGGGCTGCTGTATGTTGGACACCAGTCCCCTACCTAACTATGCCTGATAAAAACCGAGTTTCTCCTTGCAGTGGATATTAAGCCGTGAAGTAAATTTGGTCGGGTTGGCATTAACTAGTTACCTAATTCCATAACACACAACACAGACACAAATACACAAACACAACGTTTGCCTTTTAACCTTTAACTCAAATTTTGTGGCAGATAGTGACTCGCCACAAGATACCCCTAAATGACCACTATACTACTACAGGTGACAGGGAGCAACAGCAGCGTGAGTGGCTCGGGGTGTCAAGGGGTGCGTCACTGGTTTATGTATGAAGTATGCATAGATCATATTTAACTATCTTTTTACTGTAGCAAATACGTTCTCCTTTTGCAAGTTCTAACAGTTTCACCATCGCGCGTCTCGAAGACTCGGAGTGGGTTTCCCTGTTACCTATTACGCCGTTAGACACTTTCACCCCCGAGCATAATAGAACTCTGGCAGCTCCCCTCTGATCGACCAAATAAGGTAAGCCAGAGTTGAGAGTACTGCGGGTACTCATGAGCTTCCACTCCAGCCAACCACTAAAGGCAGGCCGGAGACTAGGCCATGACCGACTCTCTTGAGAATGCCCAAGAGAGTCGGTCAGGGATGATGATGAATGCATCATTCATGTACGCAGTGTCACCGCTGACATATATCTCGCCACAAGCTGCTATTCGTTTTTATTGGAATAGAAATCGTTACTTAATTCTATACATGACGTATCAAGCTACAAGCAAAGAGCAGTAACAATACGTACGCCTTAGAATAAATGAACGAGGAATGTCAGTCATTTGTTTATATTTTAAACGTCAAATTACATGTCTACAAAACAGCGCATTGTCACAAAAATAATACAGTAAGAAAAGTTTGAAAATGGCCACAAAAAAAATGAAATTAATAAATTACAAAGTAGTAACTGTGAGTACTATTAATTATTAGCAGATTTTATTGTAAGTTCAGGCACTCTCTCTCAATCATTTTAAAGATAATCCCATTTTCTTCATCGCAATTTAATTTTTAGGCCCCGGAAACTGCCTACTATATATCAGATTTTATATCAGAAAGTGAAGAAAAGGGAATTTTATCGAATATTTACGCAGCACCGAAACCAAAATGGACTCAACTCTCAAATAGAAGATTGCAGAACTGGGGTGGAATACCGCATATTAAAGGCATGATTGCCGAGTCAATACCTCCGTGGCTAGATACCTATCTGGAGAAAATACATAGTCTCAATGTTATGGATGGTAAGAGACCAAACCATGTCCTAGTAAATGAATACTTACCAGGGCAGGGCATCATGCCACATTTAGATGGATCATTATTTTATCCAACTATAACTACAATATCGGTTGGATCACATATAGTCTTAAATTTTCTGGAGCCAGCAGTGGACAAAGTTATCAATACTGTACCAGTGTTCTCATTTCTATTAGAACCACGGAGTTTATTAATATTACAAGACAAACTTTTTACTCATTATTTGCATTGTATAGAGGAAGTACAGCAGGACATATTGGATGAATCAATAATTAATTTAAATATGTGTTCAGATAAATTAGTTAAGGAATCAACTATACCTAGAGATACTAGAATATCATTGACAATAAGACATGTGCCAAAAACAACTTCATTTAAAATTAATATTGGTAATAAAAGATAAGCAAGATAAAAATCCATTTACCATCCACATTATGCATTACTAGTAACATCAAATCTGTAAAGTTCGTTATATTTATTTATAACTAACATGTTTAAAGTACAAAGAAATTGTAAAAACAATGTAATAATCTGACTATACACAAAGCCCGAGCTTGAGTTACCTCAGTTTATTTTGTCGAGCTATCAACTTGGCTCCATGGATGGACTATCATATATGCAACATTCTCCGGATTCACAAGGAGTAAAAAAAAACTGTTGGTTCAATCTCTACCAAGCTTCACAGGATCACCCACTGGGCTGATCCGGCAGTTGCCTGAAAATTTAATTAAAATTCAGTCCAGCCATATTGGGAGTCCATAGGGAACATACATACACACATTGATTTATATATATATATTTTTTTTTTTTGTAGCTCAATCAATCTTAAATCAACTTTTATCTAATAGTGTATCTATCTGAGGATTTACACAACAAACCTTTTTTCATGGATACTATTAGTACAATTCTAGTTCCAAATGTATTTTTTTGGCAAATCCAGATGGCTTATATTTTTATTGGAAATAAAGAATGAATTTATTTTAAGCTTTTTTATTTTTTACAATATGAGTTTTTCAAAATTGTTTTCAAGTGCTAGGTTACTACGAGGACTTAATTATGATAGAGCTAAAACAAGATTGTGCTGTACTTTGAAACAACCAGAGCACATTGACTCAGAGTATGGAGGAGAAAGAAATGTGGACAGCAGTAAGGTAAAATCACATTTATAAATTACTACCTGGGACCTGCGGTTTCACCCGCCGTTTAATTTTATATATATAGAAATGAGATTCATTAGAATGGTAGTGGCGCCATCTGTCAAAGATTGGTCGTGACCAACTCAGAAACCTTTGCGGGCTCATGCACATGACTTTGCTGAAGATCATAACTTGATCAAATGCGTAGTTTACGATTCTATAAATAAATGAGTATAAATGAATGTTTCTGTGTATGTCCTATACACACAAACATTCATTTATATATATAGATAATAAACTCAATCATATGGCTGCGTTCTTTGGAAACCTCTTTAATCTAGTTATCTCTGAAAAACCCAAAACTTCGATGATGGGAAAGTGACAAGGATTTAGGTTGAGACACATGAAGTGTGTGAGGATGTTAGGTAAGTTTTTTGTAAAGGGAGCCAGCAATATAGATTTTTATCACCGTAATTTTCTAAGTTTAAAAATCACACCTCTTATGTTTTACAGAAAGGCCTAGTTCTCGGTGTGTATGAGACAAAAAAGAAATTAGAACTTACGCCGATTGCAGAAGAAGTGGACCAAAAGTGTGATGGAAAGCTATCTCAACATTTGAATAAGTATGACATAATGAATATATGACTAATATTAACTATATGTATATAAATACTATTTGTTAATGTGTATGTGTATATGTATAAATTGTCTTTTATTTATTTATAATATATTTATGTAGGTCATATAAAATTATGTTTAATTTATTATTATTATTTTAATTATTGGCCAGTGATGATATATGGAACAGAGACGTGGTCACTCACAATGGGCCTCATAAGAAAGCTCAAGATCACTCAGCGAGCTATGGTGAGAGCTAAGCTTGGTATTTCTCTACGAGATCGAATCAGAAATGAGTAGATACGTAGAAGAACTAAAGTTGTCGGCATAGCTGAAAAGATTAGTAAACTGAAGTGGTAATGGGCTGAGCACGTTGCTCGTAGAACTGATGGCAGTTAGGGCGAAAAGGTTCTCGAATGAAGACCGCGCACCGGAAACGCAGCGTAGGACGACCACCAACGAGGTGGACAGACGACCTGGTGAAGTTCGCTGGGAGTAGTTGGATGAAAGCGGCATGTAACCTTCGTTGTGGAAATCTAGGGGGGGGCTTTGTTCAGCAGTGGTTGTCCTGTAGCTGATATGATGATGATGATGAATACAGTAATGGAAATTACATGTACAAAAGCGAGCTTAACTCAAATGTCAATACAAACTCAAGTGTATGTCATCCCCCCTATTTTACTTAACAGTGTGGAGTTACAAAGGGTATATACAATGATGTTATACCATAGATATGTTACGTCCATATTAAATGGCGTGCAAAGTACAGTCTCGCCTACCTATGTCGTAAGAAAGAAGATACAAAAACAACATGAGTAACAGAGATAGCTATCTAGGCGAATTGATTGCAAGGTGCTACAATTGCGGGAGTTTTGGTTCTTACCTTTGTCGCGCATGTAACATATCTACTTCTTTTAATGTATAATATCATTGGGTATATACATTTAAATACACTTGATAACAGATGAATTGAATGACGATGCAGACATGGAGAGGGAACGCAGAGCATTGTAGGTTCGGCAAAATATGCTGGCCCGCCGGTTCTCCCGATGTACAGTCGTTGCCAAATAACGCAATTTAAAGCATTTTGCACATCACTGTACTCCTGTAGTCTGTGGTTCAGGTATACCCAAAAAGCCTACAATGCTCTGCAGATCCAATATAATACTTATAATCATTTATAGAAGGCTAATGACGTGTAGAATTGCCCACAAATGACCTAACATGCTTCTAAACATGGCCTGGAGTAACAGTCAGGAATATTGTTTTATTTATTGCAGGTTGTCCAGCGAAATGAAATTAGGAAAGGCTTTCGCGCTGACCGATCTGATGCCGGAATATTCGGCGGTGGCGCTCGCATCGATTGGGCCCAAGGACTCTGGGTACAACGAGCTCGAGTCACTTGATGAAGCGAGGGTGAGTGCAGCAATGTAATTGACTAAACTTTAAAAAACTACTCCCAGACTGATATTCTGGGTGCAAGACCAGGGCCCGGCTACTATGTTAAAAATACATTTAGGTTCCTTGCAGTTCCGTTTCCATGTTTAATTGAGATGTTTGTCTTGCTAAACAGTCAATGGGCAATTAATGAATGGCACTTTGCACACATCACCTCATAAACATCCACTGCTGACGTGAGCCCCCCAATGATGTTGCTACTATACTACTAGGTCTAAGGTCAACTGCAGCCCACAATTTTTTTATGGCCCCCTGAGTCGCCCCGACACTTGATGCGCCCTTGGCTCACTAGGTATGAGCCTATCCTCTTGATATCAACAGTTAATCGTTTTTACGACACCCATGGTTAGAAAGATGGTCTATTCTTTGCCGGGAAACACACGGAACTCTCTATATATAAACCTACTCTGTGCTCATTGGCAACAAGAGTCCGTTTAGATGATTCTGTGCGATAGATTTTGTAGATTTAGTTCCTGTGGTCACTATAGGCCACAGAGTATACAAAATCATTTTTCTTTTGACCTACACGATTATTATATTATGACCTGGTTTACTTAGGCACCGAGTAGATAAGCTACAGAGAAACAGCTTCATATGTAGAACGCGCGGCTGTAGGTATTTCACTACATGCGCGTCGCAGTTTGTGTGTGCGGTCACCTATGGGTTCACGTACGAGAGCCGAGCGGCAACTTCGGGTGCCCTCGGAAAACCGAGTGGCTGGGCCTGCTGGGGCCGCAGGCGACGCGTCTTTCAAATTTCAATCCGTGTAGGTTTAGGTACTCGATTACGGCATATTGTCACCACTGTGATCACCATCAGGATACCGCAAAGCACACGTTCCGAGAGTGCCATGCGTGGGCTGCCGAGCGGCGGATTCTGGTCGGTCACATCGGGTGTAACATCTCTCTGCCAGCAATAGTATCGGCTATGCATGAAAAATCGGAGTGCTATGGGAGTTCTGTGAGAGCGTCATGCTCCAGGAGACCGCAGAGCGCAATTACCAAAAGACAATCCAACATTTTCAATCAATTTCCTTGTGTGGCAGCCCTGCACGATTTAGGCTATATATATTCGACTCTCCTAGGAAGCTGTCTCTCTGTACTTGTACTTTGGGCCTCGATTTCCAGCGCGGCTCTGGTTTAAATGTACCTGAAGATAATTAATGTTGTGTGTTCACAATTAGGTGCACTATGCAACAAAGGGTTTAGTATGTAATTATGAAGCTTCAGCGCCAACTCAAAGTTGATTAATAAAATAGACAAGTCCCGTCAGGTTTTCTAAAGAAAAGCGTTTATTTACATATAAAACATTAAACTACATTTTATTTATTATAATATATTTTATTGCTTGGTTTTTCTTTCATGATCAGTGTTCGCAGCATACATTTGAAGGCACCATTTGAAATTTGCGAGCAAGGTTGGACAAACGGCTACATATAAAGCTATATTATTTTACGTTGGTCTCTCATCGTATCGAAAGCCTTTACAATGCGAGATCACCTTATACTGGAAATATATAGCTTGATATGTGCCGTGTGGTGCCGGCTTAGAATATCACCACCCTATCTCTTCCCGTGGGTGTCGTAAAAGTCGACTAAGGGATTAGCCGGAGGATGGGCAGCAGCGTTCTTCGAATACATTAACAACTCAACTGCGATCGCCAACCCGTCTGCCAAGCGTGGCGATTATGGCAAAACCCCCCAATGAGCCCACAACACACCCATATCGGTCATTGTGGTGATCTTTGGGGGAGGACTGTGTCCAACAGTGGACTTAATTCGGCCGAAATGATGATATAGCTTGATAAACTGGGAAGATGTCTCTACGCATACTGTAGGGAGTCAATTATCTGAACAGTTTGTAACCCGTGTTATGGTTGCTGGTACATTGGCAGGAGAACTTGCGTTGGGGCGTGGGTGCAGGCGTGCGACTGCTGAAGGCGCGCGGCTGCGGCGCGATCGACGTGGACCCCGCTACAGCTCCTGATGCTGCTGCCGAAGCCGCAGAACTCGCTGCTTGGAGGTTGGTCATGATAGTTGCTTGATTAGTTGCTACATTAGCAGGAGAAGTTACGTTCGGTCGTAGCTGCTGTCGTGAACTCTCGGGAAGATGGCGGTGCACTCGTGGTCACGTGCCGCCGTATGCGCAGCACAGCGCAAAGCGAGGCTTCAGGGGTATCCTTTACAATTCCCCGAGATGTGTCTGAGGGGGTGGTTTCTTTACACTTGCCTCACCTCCTTTATAGTCAGCTCCTCAGAGATGTGCCTAAAGGCGTGGCACCAATTGGCCGCTCTAGATTTTTTGAGTTCGTGGAGCCTCCTTTCGTTGCCTAAGATGATGGTTTAACCGGTAGAGGAAGTATATGATATATTTTCAGCGGGTCAAATACAAAAAAAATGACTGTACGTGTTCTGCCTATACGAGTATATTTAGTAACTAGCTGGGACCCGCGGTTTCACCCGCGTTTAATTTAAAAGAAATTTAGAGAACTTCGACATAGACACTTGATATAGAATATATATATTGTATTTCAAGGGTTTTATTTTTTACGCGGAACCCTAATTGTTTTTCTAAAATAAAAGTAGCCTAAGTTATTCCTTATAACATCAGCTATCTGCCAGTGAAGGTCCCGTCAAAATCGGTTCAGTCGTTACGGAGATTACCCGGAACAAACAGACAGACAGACGGACAGACAGACAGACAAAAAAAAAGTGTTTTTGTTATATGTAACGTACATACTTTCATATGCATTTAGTAAAAAGCTGTTATTTTGACATTACAAACAGACACTTCAATTTTATTTATTTGTATAGATTGCTTAGCTTTTTTATGTTACGTGTAGGGAAGATGTAGTAATCAAACATTGTTACAGTTTTTGTTACACAGATATGCGAAGGGCGGGCTCGAAATGTACAGCGGATGTGGTATCACGCAGGACTTGAACTGGGTAGCATTATATATCTATACAAATAAATAACATTGAAGTGTCTGTTTGTAATGTCAAAATACCAGCTTTTTACTAAATGCATATGAAAGTATATACGGTACCTATAACAAAAAAACAATTCTTAATTTTTTTGTCTGTCTGTCTGTCTGTCTGTCTGTCTGTCTGTTTGTTCCGGGTAATCTTCGAAACGGCTGGACCGATTTTGACGGGACTTTCACTGGCAGATAGCTGAGGTTATAAGGAATAACTTAGGCTACTTTTATTTTAGAAAATTAATTAGGGTTCCGCGCAAAAACAATAAAACCCTTGAAATCCAACATATATATTCTATGTCAAGTGTCTATGTCGAAGTACTCTAAATTTCATTTAAATTAAACGCGGGTGAAACCGCGGGTCCCAGCTAGTATATATATAAGGTCTTATTTTAATAATTCACTATATTTTGCATGGCATCGTAGCGAATGCTAAAGATGATGTACCCACCACACAAATTAATTTGACGGTGATAAATTTGTTTCTTTCTTTTATGCGACGCCGACTTTCGCTTGTTTCGTTTGACGTTGCCGACTACCTAAATAGGTTGGCAGGCCACAACACCATTTTCTTACCAACCAGTAAGTAACATGTTGTCACATGCTGGAACCTGATAAAATTACTTAACTTCCATTTATAGATTTCAAATATTCAAATCGTCGGGCGAGCGCAAACCCGACTGTCAAGTAAATATCTACGGGAGCGAGGGCAAGGAGCTGTGGAGGGAGGGCTCCATCCGAGGCAGGGCACAGAACTGGGCGCGATATCTGTCCGACATGCCGGCAAACAGGATGACTCCCGTCGATCTGGCGCAGGTTTCTATCATGAATAGTGTATGATTTAATAATAAAATACGTGCATTTTATTAAAATGATAACTTAGGGTTCCGTGTCTCAAAACGAAACCCTTATTTGATCACTTCCAAACATTTTGCAGGGTTCGGGGTCGCAGGGTGACTAAGTAGACGGTAGCACGCATGTGGTCACGCGCTGCCGTGGGACGCTTTGGGGGATCCTTTACAATCCCCCCGGGGGGGTGACCGCTTTACAGTCACCCTCTCCGAGATGTGCCTATAGGCGTGGCACCAGTGGGCGGCTCTAGTGTGATCATACGAGGACCTGGAGCCTCCCTTAGGTACCGAAGATGACCGCTCCAGTGGTTTTAGCCGGTAGGAGTCCGGCATACCCCTTCGCCCTTCCCCGGGGTGAAGGAAATTCATGAAGAATTTCCACTGGGCACCAATAAAAAAATCTACCGTACAATTATAATCAAAAACTATTTCGATGCACGCAGTAATCACTCACAGTGTCTTGGTGTTTTTAGTGTGGTATTTAGTTTAGGACTTCATTATTTTAATAACAGGATCTCTTATCATTCCAGGCGGCCCTCGACATGCTCTGTCCCCTCGGCGTGTTAGTGGAAGCCCACGACCGCGAATGGATCGAGGCACAACGAATGCGCGCCTTCCTAGCGGTCGCGAAGGGCTCTTGTGAAACGCCCATGTTCCTGGAGTGCTCGTACAAAGGCTCCAGCGCGACCAGCCCGCCCGTGCTCATAGCTGCCAAGGGCGTCACCTTCGACAGGTAACATATTTTCTTTTATGCGGTCCAGGGCTAGATATAGAGCGTTTTCGAGAATAGTAAGTAAGTAAATTTATTTAAAACACTTCAAGTACAATAGTTACAAAAAAATCCAGTAGTACATAAAAGTAAACGTATGCGCTTCAGTTTTACAATTGCACTGGACCCCACACTAGGATTCCCTGTGTCGTGGGGTACAGTCTCTTCCCAGTTTAACATCATAACAAATAGCATTAAGATAATAAAAGAGGAAGACAAGGGTTCAGCCTAAAAATCTACTTATTCTATCACATTACAATCATTTCTTTAAGTGTAATTAACACATTTATCAATTATTTTGCAAGATACGGTTCTAGTGACAATAAATGCTTAAATACGATATAACAATATTATCTAGTTACTATATCTATTAAATTCAAGGATAATCATTCTGATAAGATATCAGTTTTAACTCGATCATAACAACAAGGATTAAGCAGAAATGGTTAAATTTTCATTATATTCATCATTTTGCTAACTCAACACTGTTATTTAGATGTTCTTTAAATATATATCAAATAGAAATAAAATCGTTAAGTATTTTCAAATGACAATAACCGTTATCAATAAATTTACCATATTTTGGAGTGCAAATAATTCCAAACTAGCCATCGCGGCTCTAGTGACGGTAAAGTTTCGTCGCACCAAGGCTTGACCTCTTGCCTGTCAATTGCCGGCAGCCGGCGATTTACTCTTATCTAATCTCGGTTATGTAATCTATTATTCCGATATGTGATACCGCAAAATATTAATTAGTTAAATCTTCTTAAATATCGTAATAGGCTAATGCTTGTAATTGGTTTACACTGTCGATAGCTGACACAAATAACATACAAAGACACATGTCCATAAATAAGATTGTTACATTTTAACCCTTATTTACCTAGTTTGTAATGTCTGTCGCTGACAGTCCGGATTAAGAATACAGCACCACTCCATTTTTTCTCGTGGATATAGGAAAATATGACTAAGGTACTCTAAACCAGACGGGTGGGCAGCAGCGTCTCTCCTGTGGAATAGTAGCCATACTGCGCTCACCAACCCGCCTTCCAAGCTTGGTGAGTACTGGCGAATTCCACCCAAAATAACGACACGATTGTATAATCGCCTTTGTTCAGCAGTGGATGCCTTTTGGTTGATATGATGATGATGATGATGATGAAACTCTTCACCCAATCGCACCCGAACGCGGTAAACGTGTAGTTAACTATAACTGTTCGATTGTAAAAAGAAACTCGTACACGTTTGCCGTCTACTTTACCATCATTATTCATTATAACGCCTGTAAGAAAAGGGGCAGCATATAAAACAGAACTAGGGCGCCATTGGAATTTAATCCACCCCTGCCCGCAATTACATGGCGCATTCTTGCATGTAACAGCGAAGGTAGGGGTTCATAGATACGTATGAACGCAACGCATAAACGCAACCTTTTTTTATTGGTGTCCAGTGGAAATTTTAGGTCTTACCTATATGGTCGGTCTTTCAGTGTGCATATTGATAGTTATATGTCTAGGCCTCGTGGCATGCCGGCTGGAGTACCTCAAGGCTCAATTTTAGGTCCTCATTTATTCCTAGTATATCTAAACGACATAATTAAGCAACCTCAAACACATTTGGCATGTTTCGCAGACGACTCCGCCAGTTTTACTTCTTCTGACGATTATGACGATATCATAACCCGCTTACAGTGGTCATTAGATGCCCTAACCCATTTTTTTACCACCTGGCGATTGAAACTTAACGTTCAGAAAACTAAAGCTATTATGTTTTCACGGAAACGCTCATTACCAAGTAGAAAACTTAAAATTGACCATAACCATAAAATCTCTTGGAGTAGGTCCGTCAAATATCTGGGAACTATACTAGATGATAAACTCAATTGGACTCTAAACACTGCAGCACTTCACATGAAGGGGGTTAAGGCGATAAATGCACTAAGCCCTATTCTAAATAAAAAAAGCAACCTCAGTCCAAAGACAAAATTTTGCATATATTCTACATTAGTAAGACCCTGCTAGGAGATATCAAACAAAGAAGTGGCTTATTGTTGGAAAACAGATTGCCATGAAGCAGAAATCATCAAAAAAAAAAAAGAAAAAAAAAAAAAAAAAAAAAAAAGTAAGGCCCTGCATAACATACGCCGCCCCGGTGTGGAGTAGTACCCGTGATACAAACTATCAAAAAATACAACGGGTACAAAACAAGGCTCTAAAAATTGCCTACGACACCCCGTTTTGTACTAACTTAAAAAGATTACATCAGAAATTAAAGTTTCCTCTAATTAAAGATTACATTCTAAAATCATCCAGTAAATTTTACTTGGTTAAAAACCATAACCACAATAACATACTAATATCCCGCATAGGCATCTAGGCAAATCTCGGTTGCGAAACTTACGTTATGTCAATACGTATCGCCGATATCGCCTGCCCCATCACTACTTTCTTGAGTATGAATGACGCAGGCCCTCCCACCACATGTCCAGCCGGGCCGCTACACCGACTCGGGTGTTGATCACCTTGCGACGACGAGTGGGTTTTTTATTTTTACTGTTACCCACGTGACATATAAAAAAAAAAAACAATAATAGTGTTTTTCTCTGTTTACTTACGTAACAGGAATCTGTTTACTTGTGATGCTGTCATCACCTTTATTGCTGATTATCCTATATTGACATAATGAAAGTCTAATAGTAGTGTTATCACAATATTAAATTAGCATACAACATAGTAAATATAAGGTTTGTTTTTTTTCCCGTCTATGTTACATATTTTATAAAGACGTAATTTAAGTCTGTAAAAAATGCTAGTAATTAAGTTATAATGTTATTTTAACCCAAAACATGTTTGTATATTTTATGTTAATAAAGAAATTTCAAAATCAAAAAAATCAGTGGAAATTCTACATGAACTTCCTTCGCTCCGAAGGGCGAAGGGATATGCTGGACTCCTACCGGCTAAAACCACTGGAGCGGTCTTCTTCCCCCCCTAAGGGAGGCTCCAGGTCCTCGTATGATTTTTCCAGGTCCTCGTATGATGCTGGACTCCTACTGGCTAAAAACACTGGAGCGGTCTTGTTCGCCACCAAAGGGGGGCTCCAGGTCCTCGTAAGATCACAATAAAGCCGCCCATTGGTGCCATGCCTTTAGGAACATCACGGAGGGGATGACTGTAAAATGGTCATCCCTCTAGCAGAGGGAAGGTGACTGTAAAACGGTCGCTCCCCAGGCGCTTCTCGGGGAGGATTGTAAAGGATCCCCCCAAGCCTCGCTGTGCGCTGTGCGGCGCACACGGCGGCACGTGACCACGTGCGCGCCACCGTCTTCCCGGGGGTCGCTCGGTGTGAGCACGCAGACTCCCCAATCTGCGCGCCCGCGACCCCCGAGGTCCTCTACCGTATGTAGTGACGGCAGGGGGGGGGGGGGGGGGGGGGGGCTCGTGTTGGACCTGGGTGCCGGGACGGTTGTTACCTCGGCGCCGTCTTGTGTGCTTTTTGTATGTCGTGCTGCCCATCCCTCTGGTTTAGATTCCCTTTGTCACCTTTTACGACATCCACAAGAAGAGATGGAGTGGAGCTATATTCTTATCCGGACACCACATGGATTATATATACATATACCACACGAAAATCTGACTTAAAATATTGTTTATGCCGATGTACACTAAACTATTTATAAATAGTACAATTTCTTTTAAATTTAACGCAGGTGAAAGCGCGGGGCACAGCTAGTTATATTATATGGAGAATTACCTGTCTGATTCATTGTACTATGTGTAGTGGGACTTGCAGCGAATTTTGCAGTCGGCTTGCATGTAGTCCGTCTGTATACACTCTCATATGAACTTTGCAGCGGAGGCCTTTGCCTCAAGGAATGCGAGGCAATGGCGGAGAACCGCGGCAGCATGGCTGGCGCCGCCGTCGTGCTCGCTGCTGTCAAGATGATTGCAAAGCTCAAGGTTAATATCTCTAACAATGACTATAGTCGTTTTAAACTAGAAACTTCTGAACGCCATTTGTATTCTTCAAAATATCATTCTAGACTTTGCCCTACCTTTTCTCGCATAAATATTCCAAGCTTACCATGAGCTCTTAATACGAGTCAATTGAAGACCTAAACTGATTCGTTTTGATTATACTCGTAACTGATTTGTTTTGATTATATGTACACACGGCTACATGTCAAGCTATAATTCCAGTATAATCTGACCTCGCATTCTATAGGTTTTCGGTACAATTCGAGATCACCCTATAATGGATATGCGTGAACATACAGGTTGTCCAGTAAATAGCACGACATACTGCAGTGGGTGAGAGCTTGGGTCAATACCTACCAAAAAACACAATATATGTTCAGCAAAATCTTACGGATTTACAGTAGTACAAAATTTTAAGATAAGAAAATTGTACTGTGAAAATTTAAATAAAAATTGTATTTCTTGAAAACATTTTAGTTTTTTATTAAAAATCTGTGTCAAGGTAGAGATTTTCCGATATTTCGGAAAAATTTGTACTACTGTATATCCGTAAGATTTTGCTGAACATATACTGTGTTTTTTTGGTAGGTATCGACCCAAGCTCTCACCCCCTGCAGTATGTCGTGCTATTTACTGGACACCCTGTATAATAAAAACAAATCAGTTGAGGTTTTAAATTGACTCGTATTAAGAGCTCATGGTAAACCTCATGGACTTTAAAACAGAAATCTCTTAGCTAGTTACGGCATTTCTGGAGCCAGTACGAAATGCCGGTGTGTGTGTGCCGGAAAGTGTTTTTTTAAACCTATTTGCTACATCAAGATCATTTAGGCCTGTATTACAGATCGAGAATCAAAACTCAAGTAGAACTTGAGTCGAGATTGCATCAATTGAATATAAATGCTGGACCTATCAAGTAGAGTTTATATTCGATTGACGCCATCTCGACTTAAATTCTACTTGAGTTTTGATTCTCGATCTGTAATACGGCCCTTAAACAACTCATATAGTAAGCGCATGAATTACGCTTCCATGAATGTTGTTATAAATTTAGCTTTAGCACTAACCGACTGTTGTCTGTGCTATGTCATACGGCCTCCAACAGGATGGACGGACCTGGTGAAGGTCGCTGGGATTCGTGGGATGCAGGTGGCATACAGCCGTTCGTTGGGGAAATCTTAAGAGAGGCTTTTGTTGAACAGTGGAGTCCCTTCGGGTGTTGTCCTAACCCCGTGACCCTGTGGGGAAGCCTTTTGACGATGAATGTGATAAAAAAATGAATATTATGTTTTAAGCGATTTTTTTCACAGGTGCCGATAAATGTGTCAGTTGTGATTCCGATTTGCGAAAACATGGTCAGCGGCCAATGCATGAAGGTTGGCGACGTCGTGAAGGCGCTAAACGGGCTTTCTATACAAGTGAGGATGTTTTTGTTATTGGAAATTTACAGATAATGAGGTGGGAGCAGAGAGTTGTCTGTATTGTGTCTGGATCAAGAATAACGCACCGCTACAGCTTCCGTGGATGGCGTAAAAGTCGACTAAGGGACTCTAAACCAGAGGGATGGGCTGCAGTGGCCCGTCTGTTGAGCTAGGAATTTTGTAGTTGGCTGTCCCCGACGAAGAGGTGATAGAAACTTGTTATATTATTGGCATTATTTGAGATTTTTCTTACTTCTTACTTCATTTAGAATTTACAACAGCCATTTCAATTATTAATATTTCTTATTTGTAAAATTGTCTATGTTACCGAAGTTTGCAGTCCATCATAATATGAACAAATTCGCCGAAAAATCACTCGTTTTTGTGAAACTGAAAATCGATTTGGTTTAATTTTATTTCAATGCTGCTTTTTTCGAATATGGCGCGATTAAAACTAGTATTTTATATTCTGTGGACGATGTTCAGACAGCAATGCTATCTGGCGGCCAAAGACAGAGTCGACTTCACGAAAATTCTGCTCTAAAAAGGTTGTTTATGTTACGCTTGTGTAAAATTAACACTGTTCCAGATAGAGCACACGGACATGGAGGGCCGCCTGATGATGGCTGACGCGCTGGTGTACGGCCAGGCGCTGTACAAACCCTCGCTGGTCATCGACGTCGCCACATTCACTCGTATGTCATCATTTCGGCCGAATGAAGTCCACTGCTGGACACAGGCCTCCCCCAAAGATCCACAACGACCGATATGGATGTGTTGTGGCCTCATTGGGGGGTTTTGCCATAATCGCCACGCTTGGCAGGCGGGTTGGCGATCGCAGTTGAGTTGTTAATGTACTCGAAGGACGCTGCTGCCCATCCTCTGGCTAATCCCTTAGTCGACTTTTACGACACCCATGGGAGGAGATGGGGTATGTATTTGTGTCCAATGACAGAGTACTGGTGAATACTGGTAGTATGTATAGGTCTCTTTCTCCTTCTGTGAGAGCGTCATGCTCCAGAAGGAGACCGCAGAGTGGGATCGGGAGAGGGCCGATCCCGCTCGAAGAAGGAGGAGACGGCGCCGGGGTAACAACTGCCCAGGCGCCTAATTCCCTTACGCCTGAAAACCCCTGCCGTCGCTATAAGCCGGAGGACCTCTGGGTTCGCGGGTGCATAGATCGGGGAATCTGCGTGCTCCACCAAGCGACCCAAGAGAAGACGGTAGCACGCATGTGGTCACGCGCTGCCGTAGGACGCTTTGGGGGATCCTGTACCATCCCCCCGGAGGGGCGACCGTTTTACAGTCACCCTCTCGAGATGTGCCTATAGGCGTGGCACCAGTGGGCGGCTCTAGTGTGATCATACGAGGACCTGGAGCCTCCCTTAGGTACCGAAGATGACCGCTCCAGTGGTTTTAGCCAGCTTCGCCCTTCCCCGGGCGAGCGGGCCGGCTTATCCCTTAGTCGACTTTTACGACACCCATGGGAGGAGATGGGGTGGTGGTATTCTGAGCCGGCACCACACGGCAAATACGGCAATTCATTACATACATCATACTTAATATTATAAATGTGAATGTAAGCTTGTTTGTTACGCTTTCACGCGAAAACTACTTAACCGATCATCATGAAACTTTGTGCACATATTCTTGGAGGTATTAGAAGTAACATAGGATACTTTTTATTGAAAAAAACAATGCGAGCGAAGCTGCGGGTAAAAGCTAGTAAGTTAAGTTAATTAAATAAAAGAACAATAAATAATATTATTATTGATTGATGTATTTCGTTGTTTTTTTTATCTTTTTCTTGTTTTGTTTATTTTTTTATAAACTTCATAGTGTGTTGCAACCCACAATAATATGATTTCTCCTGTGTCGTGGGTGGGCACAAACACCCAGCCCCGTATACTGTAGATCATACAAATATCTGTTCCGTGCGGGGATCGAAACCGCGACATGTTGCGCTGAAAGCTAATCGCTCAGCCATTGTTTGCATTATGACCCCCAGTCCCTCGCAAAGAAGCGTCGCACTGATAGAATCTGCAAACCTGAGCTCTCCAAATTAGCGTTGGTAAGTCGCCACTTCAACCACATTAGCTCTAAACTCTATAATTACATAAATATGAAAATAAAAATTTACCATTTAACAAGGAATATGCTAAGAATAAAAGTTACAGAATGGCTGAAATATATGTCCTATGATGCAACTGAACAACTTGTGGGTTCATGAATTAAAAACATAACACGCTAGCACACCCCCATTAATAACACGCACAAACACACATTCACACGCACACACACGCACACACACAAACGCGCATTCACGCATGCACACTCAAACACGCATACTCTAACACAGTCAGTTATACACACTTCTTTATATACTAATAGCACGATTAATTGTAATTCTTAAAATTCCATGTATGTAATTTTTCTTTATGATTGTCTGGAACAAATGTCTTTTATTGTATTTTGAGTTGGGCGTTGATAGCTGCGCCGCAGTATTATACTTTTGTAGCTATCATCGTTGCTTTTGTAAAACTTGTGTGACTCCAATTGTTCCTAATAAACGTTTAATTTAATTTAATTTAATTTAATTGTTGTGATAAAAAAAAAACCACACAAAACCTAACAAACTAATAACATGAAACTCGATTTTCGGACCACTGTGTAGTACGATACCTTGATCGGTACCTACATAAGCTATTCGTCAAATAAAGATGGTGTCCTTATGGCGACTGGTGGTGGAGCGTTCGGCTGCTTCAGCAACTCCGACGAAGCTTGGAACGCGGTTAAGGCAGCTGGCGCCACCAGCGGCGACAGACCCTGGCGCTTCCCGCTGTGGCAGTACTTCCAGAACCAGATTACCAGTTAGTCAAGTAGTTTTTTGTAGGGAAAAGGTCTAAAGGTATGCTTTACTCCAGAAGGACCACCATAAGTTATCATCATAATCATCATATCAGCCAAAAAACCCACGGCTGGATCCAGGTCTTTCAAAGATTTCCATATCGACTGTTTTGGGTTTGTGTTGTTGCTCATATGGGGGTATTGCCATAATAGTTACGTTTGGCAGGCGGGTTAGCGATTGCAGTTGAGATGTAAATGTATTCGAAGGACGCTGCCCATCTTCCGGCTAATCATGGGATTATCGTCTTATTATTAATCGTCTTTTACGATAACCATGGGATGAGATGGTGCTATTGTGCAAAGCAGAAACAAAGTGTACCTATGTATAATTACCATAATTAGTGCTGCCATTTGTGCTTTGTGTGTCAAGGGTGTACGCAGGATCTATGCTGGGGTGGCGGCTCATATTCGTTTCGAGGAAGAGAGGGTAGTTGTCAAGATAATAGACATTTTTTTCGTCTTCTTGCGGGGTGCGGCCTTCCCTCTGGTTCTCTATTATTGAAGTAGATTTGGATTGCTGTTCCAACAGCGTAGCAACAGGCACATCGCATCGAGTGAAATCGGATCATGCTACAAATACTATCAATCAATCAACTTTCCCTTTCATAGTTCATTTCTGGACATAGGCTTCTCCCAAGTGGAGCCACAACCTCCGGTCTTCTGCCTTTCGCATCTAATTTGTCAACTACAAACACTATGAATATCTAGATTTGGGCATTTGTGCTATGCAAATAAAACACCCACTTCCGTACTTTTATAGAAAGACACTTAAAGCTGTGAAGGCGTTACTGCAGCTGCCCTCTGTTTGAAAGAAACAGATCATGCGGTATTCGTGCTCTAGAGCTAAATCCCATTAATGCAGTATCGATCCACTTTCATGGAACCCGGGTATTATTGTGCCGTATTCATTAAGAAGCGATCTGTCAAGTAATTGTATTGTTTGCTAACTGTAGTGACTTAGTCTACTCGTGACCGCGATCAATGCAACTTGATTGTAATGTCGATGTTGGTTAAAATATTATTTTGATATTAATCTGTGCGCGAATAGACCCACACATTATCTTAAAATCATGTAGAGACTCAGTTAGCAATCTGTCCCAACTTTATTATTACTTCAGGCATGGATGCATTCGGTAAGTTGACGCATTGTTTACTGATTAAAGCAAGGCATTCGACCGTGTTCATCACGGTATTCCAATTTCTATATTACAACTAGCAGGAGTATACGGGACCTTACATAAATGGTTTCAGTAATACCTAAATAACCGCACTCAGACTGTCGCTATGAATATATATCAGTCTGCATGGGTTTCTATTCCATCTGGGGTACTACAAGGATCCTTGATTGGTCCTATTTTATTCATAATATTTCTATACATGCTTCTGGCATTCTTATTGTATGTATGTTGTGATGACAAGAAAATACAAAAACAAATTTTATTGACTGTTTATTACTACAGGAAGACCTATCAGCTAGCTTAGCTATTCAATCGCTTTAAATGATATGCTGAAATGTAAGAATGAGAGAACTAAATACTAGAGATCTCAGAGTAATACATGATTCAAAATAACTGTTTAATAATCATTAAGACTTTTTCAGTGCATTGCGGTCTGTTGCAGTCTGCTCTCGGTATCAGACGCGCTTCACTGTATGGTTTTTTTTTTAATAAAGAAATATGGAGTTAAATCACTGATACGGCTATTTTGTTGTATTGATACAGATGACACCTCCGTCGATTTACGAAACAAAGGTTCTGGACATGCAACACCTTGTCTTGGAGCTGCCTTTCTGAAGGTGAGATTAGTGTATTTTCCCATTTTATCTTATAATTATAAACATCGATTTCCGGTCCATGGCGTGAGTGGCACTTTGTCTAAGCGCCTCGCTAGATGACAGCCTAATAGCCCTTTTCAACTGGTGGAAATACATCATGTACTTTCTTTGTCACCCTTTGAGTGCCATGCTGGAGTTCTTTTTAATATGCTTTTATTACCTTGGTATGTACCTATGAATATATACAACGGAATTTATGAACTCGATTTTCATGCCCTTCAAAACGTCGGATTCATTTGAAACTTCGCACACTTATCAAGGACCGATGACAATGCAACTTAGTTCCAAAACACGTTTTTGTAGTTAGCCGCACAAAAAAATATAATATAAATAATAGTATAAAAAAACTGAAAAACGCTTTAATTTTCAATAAGTTTATAATAAGAATAGGGTGTTAAAAAAATATTTTATTTAACAATATTTTATATATTATAACAGATATTTTCATGATGACGCTTCTTTTACAAATATTCATAAAAATGTTTACTACAATTGACTTCAAGCCCCACACTTTTACCGGGAAGGAGTAAGGGCTGACGTCTACCGGCTTAAATGTCACACCCGCCCATTGTTGTCACATCTCGGAGGGGATGACTATAAAGCGGGCGCGTGTCTGATCCATACATGCACCTCCTAAAAAAAAGCGGAAAACACGCCAGAGAGTTGCCGCCTCATAGGATACCGTTCGGTGCCCGCATGTGATCTGCCAGTCAGTCTGCAGGCCTTGAAGTTTGGCTCTGCACCGCTGGATGTCTAACAGTCCAGGTGACCATACGGGTGCCCCGTGGAGGGCCACGGACTGCATGACTCCCCCGTAGAGGCGGCGAATGACTTTCCTTGGTCCCCCGAGATTGGACAGCAGCCGGTGCAAGGCACCTACTACCCTCTCGATTCGACTTAGCTTTAATGTTATAAAATTCAGTCGTTTGTGGTTACATAAGACATTCTTGGTTATTATTGAAAACTAGATTAGTTAAAAAATGTCGCAGAATGCTTTATTTTTCATTATATGTTGACATACATAATCATTCCTATTTATTTCATTGACTGTTTAATATGAAGGTATAATTTATTATGACCTTCATAGTATATAGTTGACTTTATCGATATTGAGAGGTATATCACTAAGGGCGTCATCGGGCGGCGCTCAGTAACGTAACTCAGTCATAACTGGTATGACGAAGTCATCTCCAACCTCCACTCTAATTAGTAGTAGTACTAACCATAATGTGGTCAAACAAAATGTTAATTTCAACTTGTGTGACAACAGAGAAGGATTGTCATTATTTAACACTGACACATCAGAATATCAATCGCTTCTCTGGCAACGTTCTAGATCTTGAGTTATTGGATATTTTATGCCTTACAGAAACATGGCTAAAGGCAGACATACTGATTTTTTGTATAAATAATTTTAAAGTAGCCAGTTCGTTCCATAGGAGTGTCAGATGGTGGGGGGTCGTTAATTTTGATAAAACAACTGGATATTTGATACCTCTCTGTTGAACGAGTTTATGAGCTCGCGTGTGCAGAGACGGACTAGTTTGTCATTTTATGTTTATGGGCCACCCTCTTCTAATACATCACAATTCCTTATAACAATGGAGTATGTACATAGAAAATAAAAATTGACAAAAGATGTTAGTTTGTGGAGATTTTAATATAGACATTCTAACAGATCCCATAGATAAACATAACTTTATAGCCCTATTTAGGTCATTTAACTTGTCTTATCTTTGTTTTCGGAGCCGACTAGAGTGACACCTACCTCAGCTATTTGTATAGATAATACTGTAACAAATTTTAAAATAAGAGATAAGGGACTGATTAGTGGCATTCGATCTGATCATAAGTGCCAGATTGTTAAAATAAACTATAGTGCAGTTAAAGTGCACAAAATAATACATTGTAGAAATTTAACAAAAAGAAGTCTAGAAAATTTTAGTAAAAGACTAGCTTCTCAACTTAATACTTTAAAGCCGCATTATGCCAATCCCAATGTTTCAGAAAGCTTGCAAAGTAAATAAAATAGATGTACAACCAAAATTAACGTTCAGTGTCTGGACTGACTGTTCTGGTCTGTCCACAAGGGTATAAGACGCAGTAGGGATGTCCTATACGAATTATATGACAAAAAGTCTTGTATACCTAATATTGATTTTCATAACTACGTTAGAAAATATTCTAAAATGTTTAAAAAGGTTTGTATGCAAGCAAAAGCTGCTTATATTAGTGACCAAATTAAAAAGTCGAATAATAAAATAAAAACGACATGGAAAATAATTAAAGCTGAATCTAGTGATGGTGGATTTAGTGACAGTGCAATTAATTTAAACATCGATGACAAACTAGTTTCAGATAAGTCTGTAGTCGCAAATTTCCTAGAAAACTTTTTCACTAATTGTCCAATAGTGACTACTAAACACCTTCCATCGTCTCCTTTAGCAGCTGAGGCATTATTAAAGAAAAATGTCGATTTACATGTACCTCTCTTTGAATTTAGTTTTGTGACAGACAGTGATGTAGTAAAAAACATTTAAAACAATAGTAGTTAAAAAACTGAGGACTTATGGTATTGTCAACGAATGCCATCGAATCTGTTATAACTTATAACTAATATTGCGCCAATTTTGGCTGTAATATTGAATAGCCTGCATCGCAGAAGGCACTTTTCCCGATCTCATGAAATCCAGCAAAATTGTACCCATTTTTAGAGCTGGATGCCTAAATAATGCATCAAATTATAGGCCAATATCTGTGCTACCAACATTAAGCATAATTTTTGAAAAACTAGTATTAAATCAAATGGCAGCACACTTTAACGGAAATAGGATATTTCATAACAATGAGTTTGGATTTACGCGGGGACGATCTACAGAGGATGCTGGGTCCACTCTCATTAAAACCGTTTTAGGGGTCTGGGATCATCATCATCCGCACATGATGCATTAGGCGTGTTCTACGATCTGTCTAAAGCATTCGACTGCGTGGACCACCGCACACACATTCTGAAACTTAAGTACTACGGAATTCAAGGTAGATCTATTGATTTTGTAAGCTCATATTTGTCAAATCGGGATCAAAGAGTAGAAATTGAAAACGTCACATCAACAGGCTCACACGTTAAAATGGAGGTACCGCAAGGATCAATTTTGGGGCCACTTTTGTTTCTGGTCTATATAAATGACCAAAAACAAAAGTGCCATACATGATAAGCGATACAATGTCGAATATAGCCTTGTTTGCTGATGACACGTCACTTATATTTAAAGTAAATAGAAAGGATAGCCATCTTATAGAATCCAATGATATACTTCATAAGATATCTGATTGGTTTTCGGCGAATAATCTTCTATTAAATTATTATTTAAAAAAACAAATTTCTAAGATTCTCTACAGCAAATGTGACCCACGTAAGGTCACAAGTAAAACTTGACGGAAAAGAATTAGATCTGGTCTCCTCAACTGTGTTTTTAGGTGTTACCCCATATAAAGACACTTTCAGGCAAACTAAGCTCTGATGCATTTGCTGTTAGGAAAATTAGCTAGGTTAGTATATTTTGCGTACTTTCACAGTATTGTCTTATGGAATTTTACTGTGGGGATCGGCTGCTGATGTTGAGTCTATTTTTATATTACAGAAAAGAGCAGTGCGAGCTATCTATAACCTAGACTCTCGTGAGTCACTCCGGGAACTATTTAAGAAAACAAACATTCTTACTCTACCATCCTTATATATATTCCAAAAATGTATAATTAATTTCGAATGAAGTCCACTGCTGGACACAGGCCTCCCCCAAATATCAACACAATGACCGATATGGGTGTGTTGTGTGCTCATTGGGGGGTCTTGCCATGATCGCCGCGCTTGACAGATGGTTTGGCGATCGCAGTTGAGTTGTTAATGTACTCGAAGGACGCTGCTGCCCATCCTCCGGTTAATACCTATGTCGACTTTTACGACACCCACGGGATGAAATGGGGTGGTGGTATTCTGAGCCGGCACCACACGGCACACGACATGGTACGAAACATTATGTATATCCGCAAAAATATAGATATATATATATATTAAAAAAAAAAAAAAAAAAAAAAGAACCAGCAAGTCGTTTATGGGAAACAGTATTAGATTCAAAAAACGCAGCATGAGATGGCCTTAACGAGGTGGACAGACGACCTGAAGATCGCAGGGAGTCGTTGGATGCGGGCGCCATATAATCGCTGGTGGAAATCGATGGGGGGAGACCTTTGTTCAGCAGTGGCCGTCCTTTGGTATATGATGATGGATGGAGTTCGTATATGGTGGTGCGTTGGCCCTAATAACAACCAGGTCCGCTACTAGTTCGTGTGTGCGCAGAATTTCGTGTGCGGCGACTGGCTGCACATGGACATCACGGGCGTGGGCAAGGCGGCGCACTCGGGCGCGCCGCCCTACCTGCGCGCGCGCCGCATGTCGGGCCGCCCGGCGCGTGCGCTGGCCGCGCTGCTGGCGGCGCTGGCTCCGCCCGCGCGTGACGGCGCGTGAGCTACCGGCCTAGTGAACCTTTTATATCCTTGACTAACTATTGCACACTCAGTACACCGCTACTCTTAACTTCCCATCTTCCTTTCTTATCGAAAATATTTGATGTAAAAGGTATAGGTACATATTATTGTTTGTTGCTCCTTGTAAACGAAATGTCCGAGACTTTTGCGTCAGTTCCAGAAAGTATGCAAATATATTTTTCATATATAAAAAAGAATGGGTACTGTTATTTTTCACGACATTTAAGTATTCATTTAGTGACTCTACGAAGAATATGCTCTCTAATAAAATTACCAACACATCATTTGATTTTTAATTATATTAACTTGAATAATAAGCTACTATCTTATGAGCGTAGGTACAAGACTTCCGGGGTGCTAGGTCAGGAAACCTCCACGTGCGCTCGGTGGCTGCTGGTCCCTCTTGATACGTCCAGGGGGAAAAGCAGTTATCGCGCCGGTGAACCCTGGGCACCGGGCAATAACTACCCCCCTTTGGAGGACCTTGTTGCCCGGTGGCTAATATTCTGACAGGGACGGGCCCAGTTTTTGGGCTGTAGGTTGGCCGTAGAGTGCTTCTCTGTTTTCGGAGGAGCATGGGCGGGCTAGCGGCGGGCTTGGTGTGCACTATCCCTGCCCCGAGCAGGTAGCGGGAGGACTCCCCGTCCACCGTCGATATCGTAACCTCGGTTGGAGTATCGTGGTCACGTCTCGCGGCTTCGACCGGGGCCGAGGATCTTGGCTTAACCGCCCGGATCGCGAGGAAGAAGGCCTCTATAAAAATTCCCCGAACCTAAGCTAGCGTGCGGCGAGGGGTGCATGGCTGATTGGAAGTTCAGTCGCGAGCACGCCAAACCCCAGGACCGGCGGCACCTGAAAATGGGATACGTTTGCCCGGGTGCACGGGGCACTGCCCGGGTCGACCATTTATTTCTCCCATACTCGCGGGATCAATTATATATAAATCCAAAACTAAAAAACCAGACGTCAAGAAGATGGAGATTGAGAAGGTGAGGGGCGAGAAGGTTGGTTCGCTGTTAGTCGGACAGCGTCCAGACGGATGCGGGATCGGAGATTGGCTCCGTGTCCAGTTCGGGTACCAGGACGCATAGTGCGCGTGCGCAGCGTGCGGTCGCGTTGCTGCCGCGTCCGTGTACGCCATTGCCGTCGGGTGGGGTGAGTGATTCCGAGGAATCCCTGGACCCTCGGAGTTATATCCTCGGTGTTAGGTGCTGAGGGCTGTAAGCGGACCCTTCCGAAGGCGTCAGTCGGGTCGTCCCTGACGCCAAAAAGTCGGCTCGAAAGGAGACGAACGTCGAGAGACTGGGGAGGGAGAACGCTGAGTTGCGCTCCCAGCTCGCCAGCCTCTCAGCGCAGATAGAAAAACTGACGACGGAGGTGGGTCTCCTTCGTCGTCAGGGGAACCCAACTGCGAGTCCCAGGGATTGTGTCGCTCCGGAGTTCTTGCTGCTGGACGCAGAGGCAGAGCTTCGGCGTTCCATTGTCCTCGAAGTCGGGGGGATGATGGACGCCAAACTGGCGGCCTTAGTGGAGCGGCTCCCGACGCACGACGGCAGCTGTCGGTGCCGCAGACGGCCACGTATGCGGCTGCTGCCCGGGCGTCGAAAAGCGCGGCAAAGGCTAACCCCAGACAAGGCACAAAGTGGCACACCAGCCCTTGAGCCACTATTGAAAGGGTAGAGCGGAGATCGCGGTGTGGCAAAGGGGACCGGAAAGTCAGACCGACTGGCGACAGCTGACGCAATGCGCAGAATCCGCTGCTGCAGACCGTTGCGGAGTGGTCGGTTCTCTTGGCGGTTGTGGCGAGCCCTATGGCGTCTAGGGACACCCTCGCTGGTTCGGGGGCACCGGGGACTCCGTCGCTATCTATTGGTCTGGAGCCGAAGGTGAGCCGCCCTGCTCCCTGTTGGACAGAGCACGAAAACTGGAATGCAGTGGCCTCCTTCTGTGAGAGCGTCATGCACTAGAAGGTGATAGCAGAGTGGGATCGGGAGAGGGCCGATCCCGCTCGAAGAAGGAGGAGACGCCGCCGGGGTAACAACCGCCCTAGTACCTCATTCCCATACGCCTAAACCCCCTGCCGTTGCTATAAGGCGGGGGACCTCTGGGTTCGCGGGTGTGTAGATTGGGGAATCTGCGTGTCCACACCGAGCTACCCAAGAGAAGACGGTAGCACGCATGTGGTCAGGCGCTGCCGTGGGACGCTTTGAGGGATCCTTTACAATCCCCCCGGGGGTGACAGTTTTACAGTCACCCGCTTCGAGATGTGCCTATAGGCGTGGCACCAGTGGGCGACTCTAGTGTGATCATACGAGGACCTGGAGCCTCCCTTGGGTGCCGAAGATGACCGCCCCAGTGGTTTTAACCGGTTCCCCGGGGCGAAGGAAGTTCCATGAAGAATACCCATTGGACACCAATAAAAAAAAAGTACAAGACTTCCATCCGATGCGGTCTATTATTTATAAATTGAGTTTTACGATCGTTCTGCTATAGTAAGCATAGATTCCTTTTGGCAGAATCATTGCATGAATTTCCCATTCCCACCTATCCTACTGTACCCCTAGTACGAGTTTCTCTTCACGATCGAAACGTAATAGTAAACTACACGTTAATCACGTTCGGCGCTGCGATTGGCCCGCTCCAAAAAGTTTAACCAATCGGAGCGCCGAACGCAGTAAACTTGTAGTTTACTGTTACGTTTCGATCGTTAAAAGAAATGAATGATTCCCACTACCTTACTAGTAGAAACAAATGCATTTTTATTTTTAGCTTATGTTTGCTTGTATCTAAGGCATGCCGAGGGACATCGTCGTCGGCGTTCTTTTAAATACGCGGGAATCGGCCAAATTATACAACTGACGTGCAAAGGCGAATCAACGTACACGGCTAACGGCGGTTAGTCAGTGTTGAGCGCTCGCTTGAACAAATAATCGTATACCTTGTGCTTGAGTCCATGGAACTTGTCGCGGTTCTTCTATTACACGCTTCGTGGATTTTTGTCTTTCTCGGACAATAGTTCCTCGTCTGCGCAGGCCTTTTAGTTCCGTTTATATCTACAAATATCGTACGTAACAGATACGTACCAGCACGGACATATAATTATTATTCCATACATCTATGAACGTATTCACATCTAGCGAACATTGCGCAGCATTTACCCGCGCTGACATGGACCGGCCACCGGCAGACATTAGGTTGGTTAAAATATATCCACATTTTTAATAGAATAATTGATATTTATCATAAATATTTTAATATTGATATAGGTAGCAGCGTCCTTCGAGTACATTAACAACTCAACTGCGATCGCCAACCCGCCTGCCAAGCGTGGCGATTATGGCAAAACCCCCCAATGAGCTCAAAACACATCCATATCGGTGGTAGTGATGATCTTTGGGGGAGGCCTGTGTCCAACAGTGGACTTCATTAGGCCGAAATGATAGGTATCGATAATCGATTTTTTGGAGTATAAAATTCGATATTTTTTCTAACGAAGCATCCATTTCCTGCATTGCTATTACATTGTGGGTACATTTCGATATTGTTGCTATAGCTTTATGGGCGAAGAAAGTCAATATGTCGAAAATTTTCTTTATGTCGATACGCTATATTTTTTCCATCTGTCCATCCCTAGCAGACTTCATACCAAGAATGTCTGTACGGTATCATGGGGTCCGATGTAGTGTTGCTTAAAAATCCACTATCGACAGGACTACCCCTAAAACATTTGTACTATCGATATAATCAATAGAATCGATACTATCGATATAATCAATAGAATCGATACTATCGATATGATCAATAGAATCGATATAATCAATACTATCGATATAATCAATAGAATCGATACTATCGATTTTATTTTACAATTTGGACAATACTATCGATAGTTGAAATTTACAATAGTATTACATGATTTTTGACTATCGATAGTATTGTTGCAAAGCTTCCAATCAATACTATTGATTATATCGATAGTATGAGTGATTTGGGGTTATACGACACTATCGATTTTTAAGCAACACTAGTCCGATGGTGTCTGCGCGGTTAGTATAAATGCGTCACGCAAATATGTACAACGAAAAATTAAGAAGCATTAATTCGAGATTAACAAGTTTCTCTATGATTTGTGTGATCGAAGATAATGATAATACAGAGCCACAAGGAAATAAATATTTATGATTTACATTGCTTTTGCAGGAGAAAAAAAGTTATTAATATCGACACAAACTTTAAAAGTTGGCGGAGACAGTAGAGGTACCTATCGATTTCTCTGACGGCGTCAGTTCTGTCAGCAGTTTGAATACTAGTGTTGGTGTCTGCCGCGCTACGTGGGAATAGATATGGCGGCCCGAGGGCCACCCTAGCCGCGTCTTAACTTGCCTTGTTTTAGACGACACGCATGTCAGGCAGTGCTATTCTGTAAGAACTCACTTCTGAATCCGCAGTGAAAAAATAGTACAATCATTACGAAGTGGATTTGCTAGCTAAGCAAACTACTGAATCCGCAGTGAAAAGTAGGAAAAACATAATACGATATTACAGATTTTACTGCTAAGTCAGAAATGAGTTTGGTAGTAGCGAGGTTCTTACAGAATAGCCATGCTGGTCCCGCATATGCGAATTTATCCGCTACGGCGATACAGGACGGATACGGACCCAGGATTTTAATCTCATTGGCCTCAGGTCTGATGTCAAGATTTTCAGAGATCAGTGTTGGTACACTAGGTCTAAGCTAAACTGCATTCCACAGTTTGGGCCCGGATTCCTCCCGCCTGGATCTGCCCTTGAATGCTGTGCGTGTCATCAGGTCGCAAATGAACTTCGGACATAAAACTCTTTCCGTGTAGTCATTTCGTTTGATTGTACACGTAGCATACATGTCACCCGCGTGGCAGGAAAAACATTCACGCGGGTTGCCTTTAGCTTACTGTAAGCTAAACTGGAGAAATGTGGCCATCTTCGATGTGGAGATGTACGGAAAAAAAATTGAAAGGCCAGTAAGGAAAGGTGGAACGGACTCGATAAGCGTCCATATTCTGAAATTTATTATAGTCACTTCGACACACCGAAATTCCGACTAGCGCATCCAACACATTAACTTTTTATGTATTAATAAAAAACAGGGTAAATTGTTATGGTAGTCCTGCGATAAATAATTTATTAGTTTGTACGAGCTGTTTTGTACGTTATAATAAACTATTTCAGCCACATGTGTGTGTCACTGTTGCAAACTTAATGTAAAGGAATATCCCTTCAAATATACAACATTCCACATTATTGAGATCTTTATCGTTATAAGCTATACATCAAACATACAGAGATAATCGAGCCACTACACAACCAGCGTGTAGGGCGCATGAACTTATACACATTTAATGTATTCTTATTTGTCTACAATCCGACAAGACATAAGAGGGTGAGTTAAGTACATTGGTAGACAAATGGAAACACGTAGTCAAGAGACGGGGACGAAATGAAACACCGATGCTTATTGACCTAAAAATGAAGAAACATTTATTTTCAGTATGTCTTTTGTAAAATTTAATAACAGAATGAATCAAATGTGGTAAGAGAATAACAGAGCGGATTACTTCCCATTTCGATAGAATTAGTTTCACCAACAATAGAAATATAATATTTATCAAGTCATTTACAGATACAATTAATGCAGTACCAATAAATCTAATTTATTCGTTTACTGAGTTAGTTAAATTTAAACATTTATTACGACCATAATGTACACTGGAGCGGACAAACAGTGGCCGTTCGCCGGGTACACTATATTTTTTTGGGATTTTTTAAATTTTTATTCCTCACGTACTTTATAAATATCTCATACTTGAAAAAAATTTACATTAAAATGTATCGGAAAGGTGCGGGACGCTAGCACCGCATACACTAGGGCGCGACGCAAAGAGGCACGCACGCACGCACGCAGGGCAGCGGCCGCCCAATATACACTAATATAAATATGAGCCGACACGAACCCGAGACTTATACCATCACATTGCGACGCACACCTATTCGTTCTCCCTTTGTACCGCTACAGTTAAAATTTTTCTTACATAGTAAAATTAACGGAATACTTTAAAATCTAAATAAAAAGAGAAGGCGGAGGCGACGGAGCGCGGGCCGACTGCTCGGCGCGTCTCCGCCGTCTGCGCCGATACGTTACAAGTACATCATTAAACTGAAACGATGACAATATTTAATTTATCGCAAACACTAGAGAAATGCAGGTCCAATACGATGGTAATATTGTGTGTCATGAAACAAAATGTATATTTAAATTCTCTGCTTTTTACACACACACTAGCCGGCGGCTCACTTCGACGTCATCATGGTGACGAATTCTGGAAAAGAAATAATAGTATTAGTTGGTGTTGTCACTGGAGAAGGAAGTGCCGAGGTTTACAAGAACAGTTTCACATAAACCCTTGCACAACATGTCTAAGATAAAATGTTAACACAAACATTATTAACACAACGAAAGTAACCGACAGAGAAAGAGATGCACTAGTTAAGATGTAACCGCTATTAGACAGATACCACTAGATGTATCAACATATAATAAATCGAGTCAACACCAAACATATGCCTTTGCGGGTAACAATGAAATATACAAAGCATGGCATATACTTGATGGAGCCACAAACAACATATATAAACCGTAATATATATAATATATATTTAACCTCATCATGCCACTACAACGGGATTATGTGAAATACCACCCTCAGAAGATATTCAAAAAATATATATATCTATGATAAAATATTATTGAACGATGGGCGGATGTACTCGATTAGATACCAGTGCTGTGAGCATATTCCGATAGTGTTGTGCGAAGCCTATGTAATAATGTACGCGGTAGTCCATATTGTATCGATCACATACTGGCACATTATGTTTGCTGCTCGTTTGTTAGCCACAGAGTGTATGTGTGTGTAAGTGGGTGTGTACTTGTGTCAAGCTTGTGCGGTTGCAGAGAGCAAAGCACTGGCCACACGGCACACGCGGCAAGCGGTAGGACCAAGCTATAGACTCCTCGGAACAGCGGGGCGGATCACCAGGTGGTATTTCTTTAGAAAAAAGTTCTATACAGATATTAGACACATGCACCAATCAACAGGAAAACAATACTCAACATGTCCCTGTGAGGCGGACGCGTGTAATTTTGTCGCCGTCGTGCAAACGCTAGGAACAAAATTGCAGACGATCCGCCACGCCAATAGTGAGTAGATAGACACAATCGACAGTCAAGTGGTGAGATCCCAACGAGAGTGTGAGGGGGCAGGGGGCGCAGGGCGGGGAAGCTCGGGAGTGGCGGGACCAGCTAACATATCCAAGGTAAGGAACAGTTAATAACGAGCAGCAAACCATTCAGATTAACACTGGGTATACCTATTGTCGTGCCGCACTCGACGGAGGCCGGCTCATTGCATCGATCACTACACACTACTAGGGGAAATCGTTTCGAGATCACAGCGTTACTGTAGAGTCTTGTCTTATTGTTAGTTACAGTTCTAATATCACAAGTGTAGCGGCGGGCCGTGCGCTAACGGCTGCCGTCGCCGCTAGCGAAAATGATTTGGGCGAGTGCATGGAAGTCTGCAAGAGAGAGAACGCTCGGTCGGATGATGGAATACATACTGCGGCTACGGGGAGGGCGGAACGAGCCGACAGCTGGCGGCGAGGGCCGCGCGCCAGCCGTCGAGGGTTAGCTACGCAACGGGGCGGGGATCTATCCGCTCCGCCAGGACCGTCCAACCCTAGCCCCCCATACGTGTAACACTGAATCCATGCACAGCGGGACAGCAAGCTCAACTTAAGCGATACCATCTAACTATCGTGATTAAAATATCACTTTAATGGTCTGGCAGGGCTCAAATAGTTGCCATCTAAACCAAAATGTACACACAGATACATAAACGTGAGACTGTAGACCACGTGATCGTCCAGTTAGCTTACTACTCGACTACCAGTACGGTTTACATTACAGGGATTCAATAAATTAGTCCACGTTACGCTTGTATAACATAAAAACATGATGTACGTAAATCAAAACTAGCATAAACATATGGGAATACTGGGAAAATTTTATTTTACGAGGGAGTACTTTCGTCTTGAATGAATTTATAAATAAATGTAATGGAACTTTCGGAAACAAGCAAACCCATCTGTTAGTGTGAACAAATTCTATATACTACATGCTTGAGTCTCGTGTGTATGAGCAGTTATAATACTGAGTACTATCACACTAGAGGGTGGCAATCATCACATCGAGTGTTGGACACTTTTGTGGACGGTACATAAAATTTTGTGGATCTGTCATGCGTCACATTGGCTTCTTTTGCGGTTACAGTGTTAATAATATATTTAAACGACTTTACAGTCGATATAGTGACTATATTGCAAAATAAAAATCCACATGACTGACATTCAAGGAACAAGTTACACATCATTAAAAAAAAACAACGAACAATCGTCCGAATTGACCGGTGTTGGAATGTGTAGAATGACGTCAGATCAGATCCTTGTTTCTAGAGTCAGACTACGGAGTGCATACATCCCAAAGCATTGTAAGTGCGTGTGTACTGACCCTCGTAATTGACTTGACCGTCGCCGTCAATGTCGGCTTCACGGATCATCTCGTCGACCTCCTCGTCGGTGAGCTTCTCGCCGAGGTTGGTCATGACGTGGCGCAGCTCGGCAGCCGATATGAACCCGTTGCCGTCCTTGTCGAACACGCGGAAGGCTTCGCGGATCTCCTCCTCACTGTCGGTGTCCTTCATTTTGCGGGCCATCATCGTCAGGAATTCGGGGAAATCTATCGTGCCGTTGCCTGGAATGAGATAAGGTTGGACTTTAATTTCTGTGTTTTGGTTAATTAACAAGAACATAATAAATAGCACTGAGTTCACGACGGTCTTAATCAATTTATTGCCATTCTTCAAAACCTAGAATTTTGATGATATATTGCTCAGTTATGACATGAAAAATATTTTAAGATGAGCTTAGAGGCAAACCAGATAACTTTTGATGTGGCTGCTGTCTGGTCTAGTAAATTATTGGTTTCATGCCGAAAAAAGAACTGCATACCTAGCTATTTTTGATTTTATTTTAAAAGAAACCGAGCATTTATATATAATCAAGTCAGGTAGCAGGAAACAGTGAAGAATGTAAAGCATTTATCTTCAAAATAAACACGGAATAATTCTTACGCGCAGATGTGCCCTACAGATAAATACAACTAAGTTATCAATGGGATAAATTCACAAAAAGATCAAGGGGTAGATGAATAGATTAACGATGATATATAAGTATACCATGAACGGTGTAATTGGTATTAGTTGTTAATTCACTCGTAAAGTATGCACGCTTTACATTGATGTCAGCGACGAGTCGTTTGTTTTGCTTGACGGCAAGTGTGAGCGTTTCCACGAAAACGTACACTATAAACACACAGATTTATCATCTGACTGAAACTGTGTATTGTCGGAGGCCTCGAACACACGTGACGATGCAGGCTGTGTACGGTACGGCTACGTCATGTTTGGCAATACTCGTTTGTTACTGAAACTAGCACCGGGATGTGGGAAACTAAACTAAATAATGGGCCAGTAGCCATTGAAGTCACCAAGTGAGTTAGCTAATTGTTACTATTGCACGGAATTTTAATTATTTTATTAGACTAGTTACTAGGAGACTTCGAGCAATGCCGAGGAATTCTGAGTGATCAATTATCAAACTTTGTGAGTGACGTTGTTGAATTGATACGTTCGCGTGATTAATGAAATAGTTATACAAAAAAATTGTTGACGACAACGTTGGCATACGGCGGGCTCTGTCGCGGCTCTCGTAATTGTAAACACGATATCAGTGTAACGTGTTGTCTGCGTGATTTTGATCGCCAAATGAACATGTGAAGAAATACAAACGGCAAACTATTTTTATATTTCTATACTGCGTGCTGATGAAGTTAGTTCACGGAGATCAGAGATAAAAAAAATTATAATGTACAATGCGTTAGTAAATCTGAAGCAGACTTTGGGTAAGAAGGAACGGTTGATGGCACTGTCAATCAATCAACTAAGAATGTATCACGTATTATGATCGAAATATGGTTTCAAAAACTATTTGGCACATTTCAAGTAGGTACATAATTTCGAGCTGTCGAAGTTCCGCTAGCACAAGCCAAAACTTCGTTATGAAGAGATGAAATCGATAGATCCGGGCACGCGCACAACGCATTTTCCCCAGCCATTACCTACTTTGTCAAGATGTTTTGACTTCAAACCTATAACAAATACTACGTAAACATTTTTTGTCTTCATATCGGAAAGTTAAATTAAGATTAAATGGGACTTCAGCACGAATGAATTGCCGTTTTAACTATTACTGGCGTCACACGTACTTTTGCACACTTGATAACTAATTGTTTTTCATTATACCCAGATTATACATGTAAAATGCTACATGATGCTATCAAGGTGTGAACCGACGTTTTGTTATTACTATGGTAAAGTAATAAAATTGTATGTTATCATCACAGGCATCAAACAAAAGCCGCCCCCATAGATTTACAATTGCGTAGTCTTTTTGGGGGGTTCTTCCAGTGTTCACCACGCTTGGTAGGCGGGTTGGTGAGCGCAGTAGCTATGGCTACTGTTCTCCAGAAGAAACGCTGCTGTCCATCCCTCTTGTGTAGGTCCCTTAGTCGGCCTTTTACAACTGTACAACGTAGTCTTTTTACTAGATCCGCAAGAGGAAATGGAGTGGTGCTATATTCTTAATCCGAACTCCACATGGACGGTGTATGTTCTACAATAAACTAATTATTGCAGTCTCTATACGTGGTGTGGTCCAAATTAAAGAAGAAACTAACGCCGCCTTTGGACGTTTTAATTTTCTTCCACGTTTTTAACCAACGGATGGGAATGCGTATACGTAATAGATTAATCGCCGTGTGGTACCAGCTCAGAATGCCACCACCACATTTCAACCCGTGGGTGTCGTAAAAGTCGACTAAGGGATTAACCGGAGGATGGGCAGCAGCGTCCTTCAAGTACATTAACAACTCAACTGGGATCGCCAACCCGTCTGCCAAGCGTGGCGATTGTGGCGAGACCCCCCCAGTGAGCACACAACACACGCATATCAGTCGTTATGGTGATCTTTGGGGGAGGCCTGTGTCCAGCAGTGGGCTTCATTTGGCCGAAATGATGAATAGATTAATTTACAGCTGCATTAAAGACATGCTGCACGATCATTATATTTAAGGAAAAACAATACGGGTTCGTGACTGCACTATCGGACCATACTCTCATCTATGTTGCAATCTCAATAAAAACCTGGACATCGTTTCTTTTTTAAATTGTGGACGGGTGCTGGTAGTCACTGCCTGTAAACATCAGCAACAGGTCACTGATGCGGCGCCAACTTATCAGGGGGAGTGGGCTTCCTGAACCTGTAATTTTTTGACTGGAGGAATGTAAGCTGAAGGAAGGTTTTCCTTTTAGAGGACAACACACATCAGCCCAGGACTGTTCACTGCTGAACATGGCGTCCCATGACCACTACAATGAGCGGTCATAGGGGATATTGCGTTAATCACGCTGCTCATCCTCTTGATATCAACACTTACTAGCTTTTAACGACACCCACTCTCTCTCCACCCTGGTGGAGGGGTGGCCTGTTCTTTGCTGGGAACCACTTTATCCGTGTGGTGTCCGGTTTAAGAATATAGCACCACTCCATCTCCTCTCGTGGAGGTCGTAAAACGCGACTAAGGGACTAAACCAGAGGGATGGGCAGCAGCGTCCTTTCTGTGGAACAGTAGCCATTCTGTGCTCACCAACCTGCCTGCCAAGCGTGGTGAGTACTGGCAAACTCCCCGCAATATGATGACACAGTTGTGGAAATCTATGGGGGAGGCCTTTGTTCAGTAGTGGACATTGTATGGCCGATATGATGAACCACACGAAAAACAAACGTACGGAAGTTCATACGTTATACAACAGTTCAATAGACTATTCGAAAAGCAATTTATAAACAGAACTTGACGCCTTTCACAGCTACAATAAAGCTACACGTAGCCGCAGTCAGTTCCTTCCGCGCTCGGACAGCCGGCCCGAGGCGTTGCAAAAATAAGTTAAGAGTTAAGTTTGGCCAGTCTAATTCTGGGTTTAACCTTTCCGAGGTGGTTCGCGGACTAATAATAACCGTGCGAGCGAAACGGCTAGCTTCCGAGAATGCACACCGCATACTCGCCTCGACCGTAATGCAAGGACGTGTAGTAGTGCCACATGCAATAACGCGGAATACGGAAATCTTACTCAAATTTTTTTTTATACAACATGGCGATTAGACCAGCGTTTCATTCGGTAAGCATCAAGCCTGCCCAGAATAAATTGTAATGGTTTCCAGGACTAGTCTTGCGTGGCAACAAACTACGCTCGTCACCCAGAGGCATTAGGTATTTAGTCTCTTATGTCCAATGATTTCACTAGCTAAAGTTAGGCTTGATGCTAAAAGGACCAAAGTACGTATTTGTAACAAACGCGATTTTGCTGGCAAATTATTAAAAAATCATTTGCTATCATTTCCGCTAAAAGGGCGTAAATTAGGCTAATGAGGTGTGCGTTTTCTAGCTGTTACAAAATATTTTACAAATGTTTAAAAAGCTGCAACTAACAGTGTATATTCATTATTCTCAGGCTAATTTCTGAAAATAAACTAATTGATACTGGCCCGTTCAGCACCAGGCCACAGTTATGTTTAAATTTTAAACACTACTGCTTGGCGGCGAATATCTGGCACTGCCAGTGGTACCTACCTAGCCTACTTCTTGCAATCAGTCAAGTAAAATACCTACTACCATTGCAAGTCGGGGTGAAACTTAACAGGCTTTCAGCATAATATATGTATACAGGGTGTCCAGTAAATAGCACGACATACTGCAGGGCGTGAGAGCTTGGGTCAATACCTACCAAAAAAACAATGTATGTTCAGCAAAATCTTACGGATTTACAGTAGTAATAAATTTTCCGAAACATCGAAACGTTTTTATAAAATAAAATTTCCAAAACTGTGTCATAATTTTGGGGGGTATTTGTACAAATTACATAAAACAACGTAAACATTTACCGCGCTTCGCGGGTTGGTGAGCGCAGTATGGCTACTGTTGCACAGAAGGGACGCTGCTGCCCACCCCTCCAATACCCTCCTTAGTCGCCTTTTACGACATCCACGGGTGGAGATGGAGTGGTGCCATATTCTTATTCCGGACACCACACGGGCAAATTTTCACATTGTTTTCACATTTATATTCGTCAAAGAACATTATTTGAAACGATTTTTATTTTATTCGGCGACTATGTGCGTGATTTTATTGGTCATTATATTATATTGAGCTTCTGTGGCTAATTTGTTGTACAAGCGCACACCTGGACCGCTGCTGCTAATTGTCGGCTATAAATCTGTCACGGTCGTGTATGCTGCAGAACCGCAATCAATCTTTACATAATATATTGCTTGCGCTTTAAATTTTTCTTACATAATTGCGCTTCCTTTTATATCGGAATAGTTGATTACAGAGTAAATTCAGCTATACTCACTCGTTCCATTTGTTTGTTTGCTCGATGACAGATTGGTTAGCGGTATTCGAATGTGTTACCGATTCTAACAACACGAGTCACAGAGTAAAATTTTACGTTGTTTAATGTATTTTGCACAGTTTTTTCAATGGACTTTATTTTATTTGACGAGTTTTCAGTTTTTGTTATCGAAAGTATTTATTTTTACGTGTAAGCACACGACGTTGTGTTAACTCCATTTTGCGCAGACGAAAGAAAGTTATTTAGTGGCTTTTATTTTGGTTGTTCTATATTAAGGACCTCAGGACGTTATAATTGTTATCCTCGTATGATCACACTAGAGCCACCCACTGTTGCCACGCCTACAGGCACATGTCGAGAGGGTGACTTGTAAAGCGGTCAACCCCCCGAGGAGATTGTAAGGGATCCCCCCGAAGCCTCACTGTGCGCGGTGCTATGCAGGGTGCCACTGCAATTAAATCCATCCCTGTACACGTTACAGTTGAGTGCTAAGATCACTGAAGTTTTTTAGAACGTTGCCCCACACTACTATTTCTCCTGTGTCGTGGGTGCGTTTTACAGACATAAATTTCACACCTTCCGTGTGGTGCCGGCTCAGAATACCACCACCCCATCTCCTCCAGTGTGTCGTAAAAGTCGACTGAGGGATTAGCCGGTGGACGGGCAGCAGCGTACTTCGAGTACATTAACAACTCAACTGTGATCGCCAACCCTCCTGCCAAGCATGGCGATTATGGCAAACCCCCCAATGAGCCCACAACACACCCATATCGGTCATTGTGGTGATCTTTGTGGGAGGCCTGTGTCCAGCAGTGGACTTCATTCGGCCGAAATGATTGATTGAAATTTCACACACCATACATCCGGAACAAATACCTGCGGATCATACAAATATTTGTGCCGTGCGGGAATCGAACCCACGACCCGGAGCGCAGCAGCCGACTGTATCAGCCACTGCACCAACCGTGCCGTCAAATATTCAAATTATTATGACTACAAAGTCTTGTTCATGACTGTACGTGTTCAGCCTATATGAGTATATTTAGTAATAACATTAATGCTATACCTGAGCATACCTAATGGGTTTTTAACCTATGCAGATGTGTCATGTATACTGGTCCTAAGGTCACGTAAGACTAGTTGGCGTGGTCGGGAGTCACGTATTTGATGTGATACACTGCTGGCACAAACCGGGTTCTATTTAGCGTGTACTGACTTTAGTAAGGCATTTAACACACCATTGTAACCTGATTAAAACCATCTTAAAAATGATCGTGTGGTGTCCGGACTAAGATTATAGCACCACTCTATCCCCTCCCGTGGATGTCGTAAAAGGCGACTAACGGACTAAACCAGAGGGATGGGTAGGAGCGACCCTTCTGTGGGACAAACCCGCCTGCCAAGAGTACTGGAAATCTATGGGGAAGCCTTTACTCAGCAGTGGAAGCACATTAATTCAATGCCGAGAAATCATTGCTTTAAAGGAATGGAAATAAAAGGCACCAGTTATTATTATACGAAGGCCCACACAGACCACAGTTCGAGAATATCAAACTGCGCAGTTCCGTGCTCTGTTCCAAGCATAGTAATTAACAGACTTGACTCATAAAGCTGCGAGTCAACTTGCAAACCTACCAGCTCCCACCCTCGGTACCGACATAGTATTTTATCATCTTAACTAACAACCTTGTCTTACTCACGTCCGACGCCAGATATCGCATCATTCTGTTTATAGCAAAATGGTTTATTCATGAGCCGAGTTTGTGATAAGGAAAGACAAGAATTTTCCACTGAATTGTGATTCAGGATAGGTTCCGCCGTTACCTAAATGTTCATTATGTATTGCTTCTTGGAACTAAAATAATGCCGGGTAGTTGTCAAATAACGCGTATTAATTTGTATTTACAAACTAGCTGGGACCCGCGGTCTCACCCGCGTTTAATTTAAAAGAAATTTAGAGTACTTCGACATAGACTTGACATGGAATATATATTTATTGGATTTCAAGGGTTTTATATTTTTTGCGCGGAACCCTAATTATGTTTCTAAAATAAAATAGCCTAAGTTATTCCTTATACCGTCAGCTATCTGACAGTGAAAGTCCCGTCAAAATCGGTCCAGCCGTTTTGGAGATTACCCGGAACTAAAAATTAAAAAAAATGTTTTTTTTGTTATATGTACCGTATATACTTTTATATGCATTTAGTAAAAAGCTGTTATTTTGGCATTACAAACAGACACTTCAATTTTATTTATTTGTATAGATTACAAACAGACACTTCAATTATATTTATTTGTATAGATGTGTGTGTGATGTGAAGACTTCAAGGCCATAACCAACAACCTTGTAAGGGTATTTAGTGCCCGGTACAACTTGCGTGGCTAAGCTGTACTATATAGCTACGTTGCGATCGCCCCACCTGGCTCCACGAGCCGATCAAACACGATCAATATCTAGCCCTGGAAACGCGCGCAGTTGGCATGCTTTCCTAGTCATTTGCATCCAACCAAGACTAGAAATTTTATAAATGGAATTGATATGTAAGATTAGGGTTGCCATATTTGGTTTGGGTCTCATCGGGACAGTTCTCTTGGGTGGGGGAGAGGCTTCATTGAAATGGTAGATGTTCAATCTATTCGCATGAAGCGTTTATCGTGCGAACTGCTTGTTCCCCGATAGTGATAACCTGCGAAACTTCTATGACTGAGGTGCACTTGAATATTCCTAGGCTATTGCGGCAACAGGTTTCTTCACCATATTCGCTAAACATCAGGTGAGATGGTAGACAAATGAAAGCCTATTATTCAATATAAAAAACTGACATTTCCATTAGTAGCAAATTAGGTTTACCACGGAGGTGGTAAGCGTAAGATGTTGCAAACAATAAAAATAAGCAATTTTATGTTTAATATTTTACTTACTACCCGGGTACTGCTAGTTTAAAGTATTACGGACGAATTTTATTAGTGCTGTATTGTGTATTATTAAATTGTGACAAATACAGGTTTTATCGGGACGTAGCGACACATGGTTAGCGGGCAGGGATGGCAACCCTATATATGATAAAAATAACATAGGAACTATGATCAATGTGTTATTATAAAAACGTCGTACTTTATACAAATATTTTGACATGCCCAAACATGTGTAATGGGATTTAATGGGAACAACGAGTATATACTTCCTGAAATATAAATTTGTATTAATGTCCAAGTGGTGACTATAATTTATGATGTGTTTATTCTATCTTTCCGTCACATCTGCGCGCATTTATCAATGTTGCAGTTAGTGTCCGCGGTTTTATAATTATTCAGTAAACATCAAACAAGTTTGTTGCAAGGTCAACGTTAGTTCCATGGAAACGGATTGGTTGCTGCGGCACAGAAATCGTCACGAAAGCGATGGAACGCGGTGCAGAGAAAGAAGCGGAGGTGCCACAAGGCAATTGGATCATGCCACGGAGGAAAGAAGCCGAGGCGTTACAAGGCAAAAACTCTTTACATAATATAATTTCAGCCGTAAAAACGTCCACTGCTGGACAGAAGCCTGCCCAATAGATTGCCACAACGACCGGTATGGGTTTGTGTTGTGTGCTCACTGGGGGGTTTTTCCATAATCGACACGCTTGGCAAACGGGCTAGCGATCGCAGTAAGGCTATAAATGTAATCGAAAGACGCTGCTGGCCCTCCTCCGGCTAATGCCATAGCCTTTTACGACACCCACGGGATGAAATGGAGTGGTGCTAATCTTAGCCGGCACCACACGCGCTTTACAAAGTAGCGTCGCCAATGACCGGGGGACGAGGTACAGCTCCGCGCTTCCATCTCTCCTCCGTGGGCCGGACCAATCTAAAACCAATCGTGTAAACAGCGGTTGTTTCGGGGAAAGTTCGATTAAGCCGTTTTGGATTGGCGTGCAAAATCCATAAACACATCGCGCCCACGCCGCCGCAGTTCACTAAATTATCGCGTCTATATCCGCTGATGAACTCAACTGGCCTATTGTCTGTATATCGGCTAGCCACGGGCAGAATTGATACACCACTTTATGACCGCTACATAAATGTGACAATTTGCAGATCCTAATTAATTAAAGTGAGTAATCCTGTGAGTAATATGGCTGATGTGTACGCACAGTCAACAGCAGATGTTGGTGTTATCTTTAAATCCAAAAACGCCGACTGTGTAATCAGGTATTACAATCACGATGTCAATTTCGATATTCTGTGAATTGGATTAACACTTAACTGGCGTGTAATAAATGTATATTTATATAATATACTTGTTTTACCCGGCCACGCGTTGCTGTGGCTAAATGCACGGAATTACAACATGATTTTGATTCTGAATAAAATAACAATTATGTTTCTCCTGGTTTAATAAAAACTTCAAAACGGTCTGGTAAGAACTTTAGGAGATTTGCGATTTTGAACAAACGAACAATTTTTGTTTTATATATGTAGATTTCAATCAAAATGGTAATAATAAATTATGATTCTCGTTCACAAGCGTAACATTAACCGGGGTCAATAATTTAAACTCTTGCTAAGTAAAATGAGGCGTTGCTAATGTAAGCGACGGCCGAGAAGCCTTACAAACGAGCCGGCAAGGACGACTGACTCAATATGGCGTCAGCATTGAGAGCACTCGATGAGCGAACCGCAGACACATTCCTCATACAATACGCTATCGCGACGTAACCGACTAACTATATAATAAACTTAAAAATCTAAAGCAATCTAAGACGTACGCAGGCGGTGATTATCCTAAATATAAATGTCAAGAAATGTAACCAGTTAATATTGCTGCGCAGCTCACTGGTATGTAAACGATGGAAGACTTCACAGTGTAACAATAGAATTGGCTAGAGAAACACGCGGAAGAAGTTACAATAACTGCGCTGAGGAAATAGCGCATGGCTCATGTAGCAGCTTGGGTTAGCACTCGCGTTATGACGAGGTATTTGTGAAGATGTACGTACAGCATCGAGATCATCAGCGAACAGAGTACAACCAAGCGGAAATATTTCCATTATATTTATGGTTCGAGTGAATGACAAGCATGACTGATATCATCTTATAACTGGTTGTAACTGAAAACCAGCGCTGTCGGTGTTGTCTGTCGCAAAATCGTAGCGTTATGCTGAGCTACAACCCTTTTTTGCACAGACGTGACGAACATACTCCCGTATACAAATAAACACCAGTGAACTTAATGGGTTTTTATTTTTGTTTGCTTTTTATTGATTTTTGTCCTAAGCTGGGCGCTGTGTGCATGGTACACTCGTTTTGCGTTCTGCTGCCACACTTCGCTTACATATATAGCTAGGACAAACCTGTATGGCCAAGTTGTTTTTTTAATTATTTTTTATTGATGTTAAAATTATGTAGTTTTTACTTTTACGTTTTTATATAATATTGTTTCTATATTTTGTGCTTCTTATCAGTCAAAAGACGTCCACTGCTGAACAAAGGCCTCCAAGATTTTGGGGGAAATTACCAGTACCTACTCACCACGTTTAGCAGGCGGTTTGGTGAGCGCAGAATGGCTGCGGTTTCACAGAAGGAACTCTGCTGTCTATCCCTCTGTGTTTAGATACCTTAGTCGCCTTTTACGGCACCCACGGAAAGAGCCGGAAACCACACGGAAACTACTGAGAACCCCGAAAATCCGACAACTGTTAATACCCTTAGCAATAGACGTTATGAATTATGATGAGTGTTACAACTACTCTTAGGACAAACAATATCACCAGATATCCAAAGAACTAACTACGGTGCTCGCGGATTCAATTAGGTCGATAGATTTTTTGCCACTAATCACTTAAGTTTATATGAGTATGAAGAAGTTTTACTCTATAATAATAAACAAGGTAAATGAGAGGTAAGTAAGGGCGATGCTCCGGGCTGACACACACGCTTCCACGCGAGTAAAGCGACAAACACTGGCATGACGCCAGCGGAATATGCAAATTCATTTGCAATTTCGCTGCGATTCCAGACAACTCTTGAGTATATATGTGGGATGTCAACACTGTTTATCCTTTGCTTTGTCTAACGGTCGTTCAAAGTATGTTTAGTGACACCAGTTTTATCCGGTTCTTTTCTTGTCTGTTCATAACCAAACTTTCAAGTCGATGTAATTTGCCTGTTTATTTTAATGTTTCATGTTGCTAAAATAAAGTGGTCTTTACCAGTTGAATCTGAAAGGGTAGCGAGCGTGCAATAAGGATGACACTGGGTCAGTGATGTGGATAATGTATGGGGGCGGTATTCCTGGTGTATGAGTGAGGTGTCTTGATCGATACGCGGCTTGGCGCGCGACCAAACTTCATACTGTTTCACGATATACGATACAACAATACAAGGTGGTTTTTGTATCATTATGTTAATGACACTATATTGTTTTTGGAACATGACACTAGATGTCACGTGGGGTCAGTAAGATTGAACATTATTGATAAATAGCCAATTGTTTACACAATGTTTGCTTCCGCATAAATAGTTTGAAAACAAAGCCCGTCTTGTTTTAAATGATACCTACAATTGAATGTTGCTATAATTTCTAACAAGCATTTGCTATAGTCGGGTTGTGGTCGCTACGTATACCAGGCTATTCAATACTGCTGCGTTTTGTCATACAATACTGCATGTGAAATACTCACAATATATGACAAACTAGCTGGGACCCGCGGTTTCACCCGCGTTTAATTTAAAAGAAATTTAGAGTACTTCGACATAGACACTTGACATAGAATAAATATATTGGATTTCAAGGGTTTTATTTTTTTACGCGGAACCCAAATAATTTTCTAAAATAAAAGTAGCCTAAGTTATTCCTTATAACATCAGCTATCTGTCAGTGAAGGTCCCGTCAAAATCGGTTCAGTCGTTACGGAGATTACCCGGAACAAACAGACAGACAGACGGACAGACAGACAAAAAAATTAAAATAGTTTTTTTGTTATATGTAACGTACATACTTTCATATGCATTTAGTAAAAAGCTGTTATTTTGACATTACAAACAGACACTTCAATTTTATTTTGTTGTATAGATGCACCACGAGACTGATAGACAGCTTCCCGTATATAAATGAGATTAGACGCGGGATGCGATGCGTGAACATTCATGCATAGGGTAATTACAAATACTCGTTACGGTTGAATCAACTATGAGCCAGCCATTGTTTGTTTCCAGGTTTTATAATAATTACAATAAAATATAAACAGAGCTCGTTTAAAGCGAATAACTCGAGAGTGTTTACATTCAGAGCATTACATTAATATTTCAGTGCGGGCAAGCCAAAACGATCACGATTATGTCACCAAAACATACCGTAACACGCGCCGCCGGAATTTGTGCGTTCATCAGTTATACGCATGTTGGCTGATTTATATCACAGTTGCAATTACAAGACACAAACCAGGGGGTGCAATTCCTTACTCTCAAACATCCATACATCCTTAAATACAGAATTGAAATAACGGCGACAACCCAATATGGTATTCCCTAAGACACGTCCCCATGGCTCACCGTCTGCAACGTGTCCTTGACTAGCTTCAATCGTGTCTTAGCGTATACCAAATTGGTTTTTCACCGTCATTTTAATTCTGTATTGAAGGATGTATGGATGTTGGATCTTAAGGAATTGCACCACAGAAGCTAAGCGAGAACTCTCGTGGGACAGAACGCCGTATACCTAAACCAAAACGCCATACCTTTTTATTGATCCCGTCGAACTACATCATGTACTTCCTTCGCCCCGGGAAAAGGCGAAGGGGCATGCCGGACTCCTACCGGCTAAAACCACCGGAGTGATCATCGTCGGCACCGAAGGGAGGCTCCTGGAACTCGAAAGATCTCCATCTATCTAGAAGAGCCACCCAATGGTGCCACGCCTTTAGGCACATTTCAGAGGGGATGACTGTATAGCGGTCATCCCCTCTAGCGGAGGGAAGGAGACTGTAAGGAGGCCACCGCCCCAGGCATCTCTCGAAGGGATTGTAAAGGATTCCCCCGAAGCCTCACTATGCGCTGTGCTGCGCACACAGCGGTACGTGACCACATGCACACCGCTGTCTTCCCAGGGGTCGCTCGGTATGAGCACGCAGAAATCCAATGAGCGTGCTCGCGACCCCCAAGGCCCCCCATATAACATGGCAGGGGACTCCGTACAGCTACCTAACCTAAACACGAAACGATCACAATTAACCTTACATATAAATAGTTACAAAACAGCGCGACTAGTTAGATAAGATGAGGAAACGAGCTAAATAATAACACTGCTGTGCTAATTGGGGTCAAACTAACCTGAACAGCAAATACACAATTAAAACAAATTATTATTTTTAATACCAATGAATAACAACTTTGTTTGACGACCACACTACGATGAGGCGGGTTGGTTAGTTGTTGTTGTCCGGGCAGGCAGTTCCAGCAGATCAATTCCCTAAGCTCAAACATCCATACATCCTTGAATACAGAATTGAAATAACGGTGAAAACCAAATTTGGTATTAAGACATGATTGGAAGCTATTCAAGGACACGTTACAGACAGTGAGCCATGAGGACGAGTCTTAGCGAATACCAAATTGGGTTGTCACAGTTATTTCAATTCTGTATTCAAGAATGTATGGATATGCGAGTTTAGGGAATTGCACTGCTGTTAAGCATTTTATCGAACACATTAGAACAGACGTTCCGAGTCTGACACATTAATATTGTGTTAATTATTGTGAGGGAGTTTATCCCGAGAAGGACAATGAATGGCGACACAGGGGCGCGAAATACATAATAATGGGACGAGAAAAAATTCACCCGCTGACAGATTGCCTCATAAATTTCAAGAGTACCATTTGCTTCGGCTTTTGTACCGCACGTATAACTTTTATCGTATCTCTATCCGTGTGTAGCCTTTGGGATTAGCCGGAGCACGGGCAGCAACGCCCTTCGAGTACATTAACAGCTCGACTGCGATCGCCAACCCGTCTGCCAAGCGTGGCGATTATGGCAAATCCCCCCAATTAGCCCACAACACACCCATATGGGTCGTTGTGGTATACTTTGGGGGAGGCCTGTGTCCAGCAGTGGACTTAATTCGGCCGAAATGATGAAAAATGATGATCTCTATCCTGATCTGTGTTACTGTCGAGTCCCTTGTGTGCTGCGGTGTGTAATCCGGGCACCGGATAAGTTTTTTTCGCGACTTCTTCAACTTGATGCAGTACTGGGCGGTACTCAAAGTTCTGCTTTATCGAGTCTTGAAAATACTGGTTTTACTGGTCACAAAGATAAGAATTAAAAAAAAAATTGAGATCTTCATATCGATGCTGTAACGGGCTTTGGCTAATTTGAGTAGCCTTCGGCGAATATGTTCGTAAGCGGTGACATCATTGCCAAATGCGAACATAACAAAACGCCCATTATTCTCCAGTCATTAGTTTCGATCAAATACAGCATTTGAGCCTACACAAGTATTCTAAATAATGAAAACAGACCATTTTGTGAGTATGATATCTGACTTCCGTTTCCGATGTTTAACGTCGCGGCATGTTTTATGTATTATATTATATTCAGAACGTAATAATCGGTGGTCGAACAATACAATACTCTTTACTGTACATAATACATAACAAAAAAAGAAGATCCAATACATAAAATTACATGTACAAAGGGGCGGTCTTATCGCACTCGGCAATTTCTGCCAGACAAGACACGGAGAATATAATAATGTCTTAGGTTTTCGCGAGAATAGTTTTCGGATAGAATCCGTTTAAAAGTGTTTTATTATAATGTGTAATACGCGATAGAATCCGTTTAAAAGTGTTTCATTATAACACGGAGAATATTTAATCGGACTACTACTATCCGTGTGGTGTCCGGATTAAGAATATCATAATTTACCACTATCTCCTGTCGTAGATATTGTAAAAGGCGACCAAGGGACTAAACCAAAGGGATGGGCAGCAGTGCCCCTTTGTGGAACAGGAGCCATACTGCGCTCACCAACCCGCCTCTGCCAAGCGTGGCGAGTACTGGCAAGTACCCCCCAAATTGACGACACAATTGTGGAAATCTATGGGGGAGGCCATTGTTCAGCAGGCAAAGGCAGTGGTCGTTCTTTGGCTAATACGATGAGTCGGAAGTCACACACCGTACAGTGAAATGGCGATATTATCCAAAACTCAATCAACATTCGTTTCGCTACTTCAACTGTTATGTCCCGTGTGCCGGCTCAGAATACCACCACCCCATCTCCTCCCATGGGTGTCGTAAAAGACGACTAAGGGATTAGCCGGAAGGTGGGCAGCAGCGTCCTTCGAATACATTAACAACTCAACTGCGATCGCCAACCCGTCTCCCAAGCGAGGCGATTATGGCAAAACCCTCCAATGAGCCCACAACACAGCCATATCGGCCGTTGTGGTGATCTTTGGGGGAGGCCTGTGTCACGCAGTGGACTTCATTCGGCCGAAATGATGACTCGCAACTGTAATGTATACGAAAGAAAGTTTCACAACATCACATTTCATGTTTAAAAACTCGACTGGTCCGTAACGAGAAACTGTGTGTGACGATATACGAGTTAAAATCCTCGCAGTGATCGCTTCGTTCGCAATCGATGGCAGAGTTGCTTGACCGGCCCCTAACCTATTTTTATTGTGATCTCAGATTAGACGGGAAAACATGCGCATGCGTTGTGAGCACTCTTTTATCTTTTACGAGCATACATCAAACGCGGCGGGACCAGTCTCCTACAGATGTCATTGTCAAGTTGCACTTGCAAACGGGCGGTGATTGCTAATAAATATAGCGCAACTCGACAGACACACAAGCCGGTTTGATTGAAAGAGAACTGGGTTGCTAACGAGCTGCCGTTGATGGTTGAAGTAATGAATAGTTCTCACAACTTTTTAGGGAGGTCGACATGAATCGAATGCTTATATAATATTGTAATCGATTATATAACACATATTCAATAGAATTAAAGAGACCTGTTATGCTAGAGGTTGAATCGGGTCAAACGAAGCGAGACGCTCGTCGTATCGACACAATACAATCGACCTAATTGGTCGTTCGCCTCCACGATAATAGGGTATCGTCGACTGGAGCGCTGTGAGGTCGGGCCCACCTTTGATTATACGGTACATTTACATTTTTATTATGTTTGCACATCGAACGAACACGATCGGCTTACTGAAAGTTAAATACGCGAGAAGCGGGCCCCAGGCAACGTGGAAAAGCCAGATTGCAAACACGGCCGACGATAATCCGAACATTGAGCGCAAATACCGGTTTACCGGTACCGGTACTGGATTACCGGTAGGCGACGGACATTTTCCAACGTCAGGGACCGAGCGGGCCGTGAAGCTCGTCGCCCAATTACCCCCCGACACGTGTGGGTATTGATCGCGCAACCCCTCGCCGCGCCGCTCTCAGCCTACAACAAAACGCTCATTTCCCTGTACTTGTTTTCTTCATAACATGCTAGCCATGAAATATGAGAGCTCCTCTAAAAATCCATCAAGTACAGCCCAGAGCTAACAAGAGAAATGAGGACGAATTATCATAGAGCACGAAGTCTAATTGCTCATTAATATTAAGTCTGAATATCGCTTGCATTTTCATACCGGAGTAAACAATCCGTTTGCACCGTTATGTAGTAGAAACCATCTGGAAGCTCTTTAGAGGCTGTATTCATTATGTCGAATTGATAAACCGTAGTTATGTTTATTGGCACGGCAACACACACCATTTAGCCGCTATATGGAAGCCGTTCCACGTATAGTTTTTCCGTAGATTATAATATGTGCGTAAATGAGACGCTCATGCAACACAAGTTGTGGTCAGCTGTCGATAAATTTTCGGCGTCGGTAAGGTTGGAGTTTGATGCTCGCTGGCATTGTTCCACAAATAGCGTGTGCGGCGTGGAAGCGCTCCGCGTTGGCTATCTCCCTCTGACGAGTGAACGACTCCTTATCGCTGCGTCTGTGACATCATCATCAAATCTCATGCCAACTAGAGAACTGTTACTCCGATTCGCCGTCTGTTCGTGTAGGTACTATAAATATTCATCCCGCAGCGTGTTTTACGTGCGTACCGTCGCCTTACTATCGATGCATTGATGTGATAGCACCACTCGATATTCGGTTTTAAGGTTACGAAAACCATTTCTGCATTAAATTTCTGGCGCTCCCGTCTTCGCAGTGTACACGAGTGTACTTGAAATCTTATAAAATGACCTTTCAACATGGCTGCGCGCGATTGAGGTCGTTGAAACTTGTTGGACGAAACGGCGTCTTTGTGAATATCACTGCGAACACTTACGCTGGCCGCCCACGTGTCCACGCTGTGATAATCCCGATGCAAAAAAGCTGAAACCGAACCGACCGCGAATTTACAACACATTTACCGCCAGTACGTGGCGCTCTTGTTGTTAGTAACGACGAAAATAAATACCGTGACGTACGGTTGTCAAGCTGCGCCGCCGAGCATGTGAATTTCCGGAAGACACCGCATCCGTACCTGATAATGAATAGCCGTACACGTCAGTAACCAATGCAAATTATCCACTTGACATTGGTCTTCATACACTTCTATCAAACGCCAATCATTGGTTACGACTAGCTTTAATTTACTGTCGTATAAAAGTGGTCAAGCGCAAGGTCTTTACACAATACAATATTCCTCAACTCTCAAATAAATTAAACGTGAATATGGACGCAGATAAACGTTTAAGGAGCCATTATAGTTAGTTTGGTTTCAGGCGGAGTATATATGTATCTAGTGTCGTGCTGGTCAACTGGTCTAATAATACGATTGGTTTGATCTACATGTAAGGTGTCCCACAAAGGCGCGTGCCCGCAATACTGTGGTAGTACGCCAGTTGATTTGCCAAGAGCAAATGCGGTGGTGTTGTAAACAATCACCGCGAGTATAGCGGGACATAAAATAATTATTGCAGAACGGTCAGACGACGTTCATTACCAATGGAAGCGTGCCCAAAATAATATTTATTGAACTAAATCAAATGGGACTACTTTAATAGAAACTTGAGAGTAATCGAGAAAAAAATATTAATGAGAAACATTCAGGGCTTTCACTCTCGCCTCCTTAGTTGTAATATGTAACCTGAGGGCCAATTCTCGTAATTAATTTACACTGACTGAAACATGACCGAACTGAGATTAAATTATGAATTGACCAAAAAAATTGTTTTCTGCTACGCTTAAAGTTCAGTCGGATTTCAGTTTAATCTCGATCTAGTCTCAGTTCAATCTCAATTTCGTTTATTTAATGACAATTCAGTACATGTGACAGTTCGAAATGTTCCGATCAGAATTGACTTCGATCAACTTTCGATCCATTTTCGATCTCATCATAGTGCAAGTTCACGTTTGACGTTGTTTGTTAGTTTATGAGAATACCATTTGTGACATGTATGACACTGAGACTAGATCGGGCCTATAATTTGAACATTGTTAAATTACGAGAATTGGCCCTCAGGTCTTTAGCTTTATATAAAATTTTAAACAGTTTACGTACCACTCGTTTCCAAACTTTATTACAATATAATATTCACTAGGAACTTAAATTTCTTGCTTGCTCTTACTTCGGTACGTGTCAGAGGGTTCGATTTTTAGTTTATTTTTTTTCCGTTAGACACCTAATTGCATTTATTTTAGTTGTTTTTTTGTTTTTTACATTTCCTGTGTCTATGTGTACGCTGCTGCAAGCCAATAAAATATTTTTCTTTCTTTCTTTCTATTTCAGCAGAGTCAATCGGAGTGTGGATTTATTGGTACAAATTCAGAATTTCTGATGACTGTCAGTTTATTTCTTCTTAATCTCTAGCAGTGTGGTGCCGGCTCAGAATACCACCACCCCATCTCCTCCCGTGGGTGACGTAAAAGTCGTCTGCCAAGCGTGGCGATTATGGCAAAACCCCCTAATGAGCCAACAACACACCCATATCGGTCGTTGTGGTAAACTTTGGGGGAGGCCTGTGTCCAGCTGCGGACTTCATTCGGGCGAAATGAAAAAAAAAAAAAAAAATTATCTCTAGCCAGCATAATGTGGCTGCAATTTATAGCTGTGTAGGTAAGAAGCGATGCTGTTCCCGCTGGATTGAGGTAAAACTGGAATCTGCGAGCTAGTGATATGGTTACTCGGATTTATTGCCAGCCGGCCTTATATTAGCTAAATTACAGACTTGTTGGTACAAGTCTAGTTTATGGTATTGCGCGAGTTAAATCAGCATGAATTGTTTGTTTGGGGAATTTATCGATACAAAGTGTTTTTTTTCGGGATTTTCATTTGGGATTGATACAAACTGTGTAGTTTATTTTCAAACTACTGACTTGTGAATGAAATTGTAAGGATATACAACAGTCAATGCAACGTATTTCATCAACTTTAGTTTGTTTATGCAGCTGATTTGAGTATCGAAGAAAAATTTAACGAATTTATTATCCCGGGAATGTCTTACGAGAAAAAATATTTTCTATTGCACTTTTAGATAGACGGGAGTTGGTAATATTTTTAATACTACCCGTGACGTAGACGTCGTTCAGAATACCACCACCCCATCTCCTCCCATGGGTGTCGTAAAACTCGACTAAGGGATTAGCCGGAGGATGGGCAGCAGCGTCCTTCGAGTACATTAACAACTCAACTGCGATCGCCAACCCGTCTGCCAAGCGTGGCGATTATGGCAAAACCCCCCATTGAGCCCACAGCACAGCCATATCGGTCGTTGTGTTGATCTTTGGGGCAGGCCTGTGACCAACAGTGGACTTCATTTGGCCCAAATGATGACCCGTGACGAGAAGACCTGCCTGACTTTGCCTGGTGACAAGCGTAACACCTTCCCATAACAATTGAAATACTACATAGAACTAGTTCAGCGTGGCACCACCATACTACGCCCGTGACCTCGAGTCACTAACTTATTTAGTCTCTTATGCCCAGTAATTTCGCTAGTTAGTTATTCTAAACTGAACACACTTACACTAGTTACAAAGTTACGGCGAATATCTGACACTGCGGTAGCGCCTCTTTTTAAATTGTTACCCAGTGGAAATTCTACATGAACTTCCTTCGCCCCGGGGAATGCCGGACTCCTACCGGCTAAAACCACTAGAGCGGTCATTCGACCCCTACGGGAGGCTCCAGGTCTTCGTATGATCACACTAGAGGCTGCGGTGGTACCTACCAAACCGACTTTTGCAGTAAGAGTACCAGTAAAATTTGTCACTGCATAATGCGACTCTGATCATCATATGAGCCATAAGGACATCCACAGTTGAAGACCTTCGTCATAGATTTCCATGATTGTGTCGTCTATTGGGGCGAATTTACTAGTATTAGTACCCATCAAGTTTGGCAGATGGGTTGAAGAGCAAAGTATGATTAATGTTCCACAGAAGGGACACGGTTGCCCGTCCCTCTCGATTAGAATCCCTTAGTCTACTTTAACGACATCCACGGGAGGAGTTAGAGTGGTGCAATGTTCTTAATCCGGACACCATACGGAAAATTGTTTCACAGTTCGTGCAGTGGCTGATACAGTCGGCTGCTGCGCTCCAGGTCGCGGGTTCGAGTCCCGCACGGAACAAATATCTGTATGATCTGCGGGTAGTTATTCCGGGTCTGGATGTATTGCGTGTGAAATTTATGTCTGTAAATGCTCCCACAACACTGGAGAAATCCTGGTCTGAGGCAACATTAAAAAAAAAACATGCAAATGCTACTGTATGACCTTTTTACTCCACAGAACGAAAGATTCCCTCAAGAAGTCTTTGGCACCAACTGACATGGCTTATTTACGTTTGTATTTACTTACCCGGTTGTTAGTCGGATGTTTAGCAACTGGCTGGCTTACTGTCCGGGTGACTGTACGCCACAACATAAACATTTCTCCGGCTGGCCCGAGTTCGTAACACGAGGCTCATTTCATGTAATACGAATGTTGAATAAATACTTTTTAAATGGCATTGGCCGTCATGTTTATCGGCCTTCCGTTTGTTGGTCGCGAATCAATTTGCCGTTCCGGATGTGCCATGTTGTATTGTTAGGTTAGTAACCGTATATGGGAACCGCCCACGTCATCCTGGCCGCTGTGTATGGGACATTTGTATTGCAGTTTAAGTACGAATTGTCCCGGCGTTTGTATGAAAGGGTTTTATCATGGCCGTCGCGATCGTTGACTTACAATTTATTGATGTACGTGACTGCGTAGTACTGTAACAATTTCACATCCTGATCCATTTAACCGTCGCGCTTTTATTTGGGGTAGGCAGAGATGGGATAAGAAGGCGCGGGGTAATAACCGCCTAGGCGTCAATGTCAAACACGCCTGAGCCTGCAGTCATTATAAATATGGTAGGGTCTTTTGTAATCCCCTCGAGAGATGCCCGGGGGGCGGCCTTTTGACAGTTATCCCCTCCGAGCTGTGCCTAAAGGCGTGGCACCAATGGGTGGCTCTAGATGGAGATCTTCCGAGTTCCTGGAGCCTCCCTTCGGTGCCGACGATGAGCACTCCGGTGGTTTTAGGCGGTAGGAGCCCGGCATGCAACGTCGCCCTTTCCCGGGGCGAAGGAAGTACATGAGGTATTACCACCGGATCAATAAAAAAAAGTGTCTTAGGGTTCATAGGCACGCAGATTGGCGAATCTGTACACCGAGCGAAGAGAATGAATGAGTGGTTCCAGTAATACTTAATTTGGAAATAATGATTATGAATTAATGTAAGTAATTTTTTAAATGGTGTATAATTTTTTGAATATACTTTTTCTCTATTTATAATTGTTTTATTGCTAACATTCACATACCACTTAGGCTCAATAGATTATAAGTACTCACTATATAAACTGACATCTGTTTAAACTTTATTATTAGTGTATAAATTACTATAACTGATTATGAGAAAGTGGCGCGCATGTGATCAAGTGCTACCGCACACGTTTCGCCCCCGGAAGGATCCCCGATCTTTTACACCCGGTTTTGCGTGCCCCTTCTCCTCCCAAATGTGCCTGTGGGGCGGCCTATTTACAATCGCCTCCCCTCCCCCATTAGAGTGGCGACCGCTCTAGTCACGCCTTACGAGATGTGCCTAAAGGCGTGGCAACAATGGGCAGCACAGGTGCCTATATTCTCGAGAACCTTCGATGCCAAAGATGACCGCCCGGCTTATTGGCCGGTAAGCTACCGCATAAACCTTCGCCCTTCAAGCAGAGCGAAAGAGAGATACCTAGCTATTACCTACAAAGCCTGACCTTGACATTTAATGTAGGACCTCATATTGTCAACACATACGATACGTATTGGATCTAGATTGTGTAATGTCGATAATGCTATCTTTTTCCTTTTGAGTCATACATATCACATTTAATCGCATTAATCAACCGCGATTCTATATCTGGGTACAACATTAAGAACTTGGCCTGCGTAGGCCCCTGTCTAATTGTTACCAGCGCCTTATGATTTTACTGCGTAAAGGATTATTTCATATCAATAATTTCTTTGTAGTCGTATATGACAGTAGCTGTAGCTGACAAGCATATTTGTCAAAGCGTCATTTGTTTTGCAGGTACCTACTTATAAGTTAATCTTGGAACACTAAATAAGTTCTTTTTTTCATTACTTTACTACGAAAACAAGAAAAAGAAAGCGCCGCTTTAATGTAATAAAATAGGGTCTTTTGCGAGCAGCCAGCCACTCGAGCACAAACACAATCGTTTTAGATAAAGACTAGCTGGGACCCGCGGTTTCACCCACGTTTAATTTAAAAGAAATTTAGAGTAATCGACATAGACACTTGACATAGAATAAATATATTGGATTTCAAGGGTTTTATTTTTTTACGCGGACCCCTAATTATTTTTCTAAAATAAAAGTAGCCTCATCATCAGCTATCTGGCAGTGAAGGTCCCGTCAAAATCGGTTCAGCCGTTTCGGAGATTACCCGGAACAAACAGACAGACAGACAAAAAAATAAAATAGTTTTTTTGTTATATGTAACGTACATACTTTCATATGCATTTAGTAAAAATCTGTTATTTTGACATTACAATTTTATTTTATTTATTTGTATAGATGTATAGATAAAAATAAACATTTAAAACACTTACATGCAGGAATACACGATACTTTAATTGCCGCGTTACAAGATTTCCTTGTGGAGAAGACCAGGCAAGATTTTTTTTATAATCATGTTAAAAGTTACAATATTTTAACGACCTCATTATTTTACAAATCAAGGTTATGTGAAAACAATGTAAGAGAAAAGATTAAACTTAAAAATAACTCCACTAAACAAGCCTGACTGTAATGTTTTCTAAAGTTTTGATACTTGTAAATTAATGCAAAAAAAGAACAATTTATTTTTTTTATAAAAAATATCTCTATATGATAGAACCTGATTGTAGCATTGAAACAAAGTTCACTATTTCTCCAGCATTCTGTATAATTACGAAAAGAGTAGGTAATTCTAATAATATATAAATAATATAGGATTGAAAAATACTTTTTTTATCACAAATTTGTTATTTATCACTATCTTTATATTCCTATCACTCAACGTACAATAATTACACGTGTTTTTATCAGTTTCAGTGACAAACAAGTCGCGCATTACGTATCAACTGCCGAATCGATGGTTGTGACAGACATTTGAATCCCGGCAAAGGACATGAATTCGCTCTCTCAATGTAAGGAAGAACAGAAGGCCAATTCTCGTAATTAATTTACACTGTGACTGAAACTTGACCGAACTGAGATTAAATTATGAATTGACCGAAATAGTGGTATTCTGCTACTCTTAAAATTCAGTCGGATTTCGGTATAATCTCGTTCTAGTCTCTTCTTCTTCTCTTAGATTATGGCTTCTGTCGAATATCTTCCACAATTTCGCCAATGTCAAGTATAAGGCAACGTCGTACGGTGTTTAGATTAATAAATCTCTACATATTCATAAAATAATTCACAAAAATGACTTGTATGAAGTAATGTAATGAATTCTAAAAAATATGTCGGCAACGTCGTACGGTTCAATTGTTTTTTTTTTTCCGTTCTAGTCTCATTTCAATCTCAATTTTGACGTTTATTTAATGACAATTCAGTACATGTGACAGTTCGAAATGTTAGCAGAATAATCAAGTTTCGGTCAATTTTCAATCTCATCACAGTGTAAGTTCACGTTTGACGTTGTTTGTCAGTTTATGAGAATACCATTTGTGACATTTATGACACTGAGACTAGATCGGAACTATATTTTGAACATAAGTAAATTACGAGAATTGACCCTCAGGTATTATTACTGTGAAATCTAGATTTTATTATGATTGCATTACAGAAAACAAATAAAAGTATAGTTTGACCTTGTGAGCCTTAAATGAACAACGCCCGTATTGTGCCCATCACTGTATCCGTGGGAACGTTTCCGTAATTGTTGAAGAGCATGTCTAGCTGGGACAAACAGTCCAGTTAGTTTGGTCTAACATCGAAAAAAAGGTCAAGATCCGTAGAACTAAAGTTGCCGACATAGCTGAAAGGATTAGTAAGTAGGCTGAAGTGGCAATGGGCGGGGCACAATGCTCGTAAAACAGATAGCCGTTGGGGCACAAAGGTTCTCGAGTGGAGACGGCTTTCTGGAAAACGCAGCGTAGGACGGCTTCCAACATAATGGACAGACGACAGGTTGAAGGGAGTTATTGGACGCGGGCGGGATGTAACCGTTTGTTGTGGTGCCTTTGTCCAACTGTGAACGTTGATAAAGGGATAAGGATGTGTATCGGGTCGTTCAGTTCCCTACAATATGGTAGAGCTAAGCGATGCTGATGCATGCGTCATGCTCGTGAACGGGCGCCGTCTACATTGTCCTACATTTTTCTCTGTATATGTTTTATAATAATTTGAATCAATCAACATTGTAATCTCAATTATTTTAAAAGAGTTTGTAGTTTTTTGCCGGCTCTTCTCCACGAGATCAACTATTTGGAACCGTGCAACTTAGATTCTGAGGTTTCATAAGTGCCAATATTCGGGTTAGTTGAAATAAAAAACTTTGACTTTGTCTTTGATACTAGCGTTATTTTTTCTATATTTTTTCGAATATCTCAAATGCTATTACGTCGTTAAACAAAAAAATACTGATATACAGTTTTAGCTCCTGTATAGTTTAAGTTTCTCGTGAGATTAAGTTTTCATCACAAGCCGTTTCTCGTGAGAGTGCGACTAACAACAGTTTCGAAGCGAAGCCGCAGTCTCGGCTATACGGCGTAACAATTCTTCAACATCGTACTTGTGTGAATAGAATCATGAGCTGAACAATTACTCGTCTTGTCGCAAACGAGGTATTGTGTTACAAGAGTGAAGCGATGACAATTGTAATGTTAATTAGTACTCGCATCTCGCCCCTTTTGTTATGCAAACTGTACCCCAGCGCGACGCAGTTGTAAACAGGTTTTGCAAGTCTATCTTGTACCAGACATGTAACTAAAGCATTTAAATTACATTTGACTAGATAATTCGCGCGATTAGATAAATGCGGTCGCCAACCCGCCTGCCTAGCGTGGCGATTATGGCAAAACCCCTGGCAAATGAGCCCACAACACATCCATATCGGTCGTTGTGGTGATCTTTGGGGGAGGCCTGTGTCCAGCAGTGGACTTCATTCGGCCGAAATGAGAGAATTTTCTGTCTGGTGGTGACCGGTCTAAGAATATAGCAGAACTTCATCCACTCCCGTGGGTGTCGTAAAAGGTGACTTATCATCATCATGTCAGCCAAAGGAGGTTCACTGCTAAACAAAGGCCTCCCTCCCCCTAATAGATTCCCACAATTGTGTAGTCATTTTGTGTTGAATTTGCCCGTTGTCACCACGCTAAAAAGCGATTAAGAGACTAAATCCCTTCTGCCCTCACCAAGGTACGTACTGGACAAATTCCTCCCAAAATGACGAAACAGCATATAACCGTGTCATCTATGGGGGAGGCCTTTGTTCAGCAGTGGACGTCGACGATGAGATAATTTTTGTTAAATATTGGAGCGCAAAATCGTATTAATGTTTTTACGAATTTAAGTATTTAAATTCAATCGCGCATATAATATTTGTTTGGCAATCAAATAATTTCAAATGTGCCGAATTGGTGTCTGCGTCGAGAATGCTGAATCGCGATAAGTATTGATAGCTGCTGTTCGTTTTTTTTTATAACTGTAGGTCCGACACTTCATTAATATGTCGCTGTTATTGCCGACATCGGCTTAATAACAGATAATGTCAGGGTCGGCCGGTGGTGCACGGAACTGGTAAACATACAGTGGCCGTGTGACGTTTAATGCACGAAATTGGGTGGCCGCCCACTTTTTAAATACTGCGGGTCATTCGTGCGGAACCTACGAGGCCAGTGAGCCAAATCCGTAAACGCTGCATCCTATTGTTTGTCGTTTTTTTTATATACAGGCTGTCCAGTAAATAGCACGACATACTGCAGGGGGTGAGAGCTTGGGTCTATACCTACCAAAAAAACACAATATATGTTCAGCAAAATCTTATGGACCCTGTATATCCATTTCAAACTGGCATTGCTTGCATTTCGTAGAATAAATCTTTAAATACAGAGATGGGGAACTTTTTTCCATCTAGGTGACGGCATGGTTGGTGCAGTGGCTGTTGCGCACCGGGTCGTGGGTTCGATTCCCGCACGGAACAAATATTTGTACGGTCTGCAGGTAGTTGTTCCGGGTCTGGGTGTATTGTGTGTGGAATTTATGTTTGTAAACGAACCCACGACATGAGAAATCCTAGTGTGAAGCAACGTCTTTAATTTTTTTTTAATTTAATTTTCTTTTTTAAAATGACTTCATATTTTGTACGAAGACATCACGTGCCAGAGGTTTTAAGAATTTTAGTGGCAATACTTGAATTGATATGTACATTTACATCAACTAACTTATGATAATTATAATTATTTATTGTAGGTAGTGTTTTGATTTTTTAAATATGTACCGTAGTGCGGGCAATCAGTATAGTACCCAATATTTCTTATCACGAGCCACAAATACGCTATCCCTGTTTTAGTAGTTTAAATATCTTTATCATTTCACGGCAAAAATACGCCCGTTTCTTCTCCGAGATAACTGTGGCTTAGTTTCCAATAGTCCGAGCCGATGACGTCATTGCATTGTAATCAACCAGCCATATTAAGGCGGCAACTTAGGTTTACGACTAATGCCTTTTAAATTGTACCTACTACAGATAACAGTAACGAACTTTTACGGGGTTAAACCATTTTTTGGTAAAACTTAGAAATGCGGCTATCTTAAGGCGGCTGTTTTATAGAAGACATACACGTTTTTGTTTGCTTATAATTTGATCCATTTTTTCCATATATTTATTACATTTATGTACGATTAGCTGGGACCCGCGGTTTCACCCGCGTTTAATTTAAAAGAAATTTAGAGTACTTCGACATGACACTTGACATAGAATATATATATTGGATTTCAAGAGTTTTATTTTTTTACGCGGAACCCTAATAATAAAAATAAAATAAAAGTAGCCTACGTTATTCCTTATAACATCAGCTATCTGCCAGTGAAGGTCCCGTCAAAATTGGTTCAGCCGTTTCGGAGATTACCCGGATAAACAGACAGACAAAAAAAAGTTTTTTTGTTATATGTAACATACATACTTTTATATGCATTTAGTAAAAAGCTGTTATTTTAACATTACAAACAGACACTTCAATTTTATTTATTTGTATAGATATCCAATATTCTTATGGATTATTTATATTGTATTGTATATAGTATTATATATGATGGTATAATGTGCATATTGTTTCAGTAATTTATGGAATATGTATCTATCCGTATTATATTTGTCTAGATACGCTATTTGATTATATTAAATAACTAGCTGGGACCCGCGGTTTCACCCGCGTTTAATTTAAAATACATTTAGTGTACTACGACATAGGCACTTGACATAGAATATATACATTGAATTTCAAGGGTTTTACTTTTTTTGCGCGGCACCCTAATTATTTTTCTAAAATGAAAGTAGCCTAAGTTATTCCTTATAACATCAGCTATCAGCCAGCGAAAGTCCCGTCAAAACCGGTAGAGCCGTTTCGGAGATTACCCGGAACAAACAAACAGACGGACAAACAGAAAGACAATTTTTTTGTTATATGTACCGTATATAATTTCACATTCAGTAAAAAGCTGTTGTTTTGACATTACAAACAGAGACTTCAATTTTATTTATTTGTATAGATATAGGAAATGGGCCTTGCAATACTAATGAGGCCAAGACCATTATTCTGCGCGGTCGACCTCTGACAATAGGCCAGGGTATGGCCAGGAAACGAGACTCAATATACAAAAGAGTGCCATACTCCACCGTATTCCGTTTAATTTCAACATTACTGCGAAAAAATTATCATGACGAAGAACTTATTTGAAAATTCAATTTATTGAAGCGAAACTTCTTCACGCACGTTTGGGATGCCATTTTACACGATTTGAAATGCGCAACCGCGAATGGTACATCGCACCTCATTGGTTGAGCAGCGCATATGTTGTCCATATGATTGAGCGAGACGCGAGGACAAGAGAATATATACTATAAGTAGACATTGGAAACAAATTTTCGTATCTTTTTTCCTTTAATTTCGCTTTTGTCGTGTATCCGTACATCTCACCTCATTGGTTGAGCAGCGCATATGATTGAGCGAGACGCGAGGACAAGAGAATGTATACTATAAGTAGACATTGTAAACAAATATTTGTATCATTTTTACTTTAACTTCGCTTTTGTCGTGTATCCGAACGACACCTCAATTTATTTTTTCGAGTCTATCTTCATATATCACTAATTACTTCGTGTATCTCTCGGGCAATGCTCCGTCCTTATCATTAAAATAATATCTTGGGACAATAACTGTTGTTCTTAGTTCAAAACTATTTGCAAGCAGTAAACACACACGATACACACGACTTGAAATCATGTGTTTTGCACGCACGATGTTAGTTTGATCAGGTATGTTTATACAGGCGTTGTCTCATCACGTTGAAATGTAAACATTTTTGGTGTTATTACTGCCGACAATTATCGTGTGATGTAACTTTTCATGATAAATTATGAGGAAAACAATTTTTGTGTTACTTGACGCTTCGTCTGATGTCCCTTTTTCTTACAGACCCTAAAATATTACTAATATGGGTAGTAGGCAATTATAGTCAATTGCACTTAGTGATCAGCAAATGATCGGTGAGGTTAAGCAACGCTTGGCGCGGTCAGCCTATGGATGTGTGATTCATCATTCCGGCCGAATGAAGTCCACTGCTGCACTCAGGCCTCCCCCAAAGACCAGTACAACGTCCGACATGGGTGTGTTGTGGGCTCATTGGGGGGTTTTGCTATAATCGCCACGCTTGGCAGACGAGTTGGCGATTGCAGTTGAGTTGTTAATGTACTCGAAGGGGCGTCCTTTCGGCTAATCCCTTAGTCGACTTTTACGACACCCATGGGAGGAGATGGGGTGGTGGTATTCTGAGCCGGCATCACACCGGATGTGTCGCATAGTAGTATTTGAACTGAACGTCTCCGTGCTTAGGAAGGCACGTAAAATTGTCGGCCCCGGTTGTTGTCAATAGACTGCAATCCTGTTAAGCCAAGCCAGAGGCCTTTCGCCTGCCTTTGGCCTGAATAACTCTGAAACTAGATTAACCACTAACTACGTGAAAAGAAAAATAAATGGGTGGTAAAGTGGACATCAAACGTGTTAACGGCTTTTATGTTTCGTCAACAATTTTAAACTTTTATGTTTCGTCGACAATTTTAAACATTTGTACGAAGATCATCAGCTATAAATATCACAAATTATGCCGCCCTAGATCGCCTTAATCCGGCCTCGACTTGAAGCGGCATATGTTCAGCGACGGACCGCTATGTCCAGATTATTGATGGGTAAGTATGTGGCGGGTAAAGTTGTCGAGTTTATTCGAATCTTCATTTTGCAGTACCCGATTGTTAGCAGCTAAATATTGTTTACTATGGTGCTAGTTACGTTTAGGCCTTTTGACTAGTATGTATCGAAACGTCCTTTACTCGCTATGCCATGTAAAATAATTCCACGCGCGTAACGCCATATTTACATTTGTTTCATATACATGTAATTGCGTCACGGTCGAATTCCTTGAATGGAATCCGGCTGATACTGTAAACCAGCGCTATTGGGCGTTCATATTTCGACGCCTGAATTAAGTGTCAAATAATCACTGCATTTGCGCCATTGCGCACAATTTTTAAAACCTTAGGCTTTTGGACTTTAGTTTTACTCTGTTGCCATGTCTGCCAACATCAAGAAAGCAATATTTGTGCGATTCATTACTTTATCTTGTGTTTCAACTATTGTGAATGATTGCTTTTCCGAGCATCACAATACCGGTAAGGCAGAAATGAAAAATATGTTCTTTCATTATTTTAATTATTTCACAATGGGTCTTTATCGACAACATATCGAAGTATCGATGTCTCCAATACGTCCACTAATAATGATTTATACATTTTGAATTGAATGCCGTGATTTCAATAACTAATTAGCGATTAAACTTCTGTTTAATTCCCTAGTTAGTAGTATGGTATACACTCATGCTGGAAAAATACAAACTGCGTTTCTGAGATACATACAGCTTACTCTGATATTACCCGTATCGTCCCAATTTTGTTCTCGGTTGAGTTTTGACCCTAGTCAGGCAAATAATGGACCCAATCTGCGTGTAAAATTATAAGCGGCTACACTGACGCGTAGACTTATATTGCGAACTGTCAATTATATGTAGGAAATATATGCTCCAAATATCAGAGAAAATGACAAATTGCTGTAGTAAGATTATACAATCAATCAATATGGTAATATATGCGTCTAATAGTTAATAAGGTAGATTAGGTACAAATCTTGAATTTACTTCAGAAGAAAAATTAAACCTCTCAAACAACGTTTACCGCACTAATTTGGCGACATAATCTTATATCTTTAAATGAATTTATATAAATTTTCTTTATATAATTCTTGTATATATATAATTGGAATCTCGGAATCGGCTCCAACGATTTTCATAAAATTTAGTATATAGGGGGTTTCGGGGGCGATAAATCGATCTAGCTAGGAATCATTTTTATAAAATGTCATTTTATAGACGTTTGAGTAGTCTCAACTGAAAAATATGACTCTTCCTGACATCTATTGGCGAATAATAATACTATTTTTTGTGAGCAACTAATTGCTTTAACGACACAACAGCAGATGGCGTTGTTAAGTAACACGAAAATACCGAGCAAAGCTCGGTCATCCAGGTACTTATATAATTAAACGCACATCACAATTTTTTTTGTGTGTGCAAAACATCCGTTACGCAAACACATGTACACTGATAAAGTGGTGTTTAAACGTAGCCCACGTAAGTACACTGTGATAACGTTTTTACGACGCGCGCGCCGCACGGATTAACTTAAACTAATTTACTGGAATGTAAAACACTTAATTTGCGCGGTAGTTTCATCATTTCAGCCGAAAAACGTCCACTGCTGGACAGAAGTATGCCCAGCAATGTCACTAGCTACAGTGTCCTTGTGACCGGAGCAGTCTGTCCAAATCAATAAATGCGATAATAATAAAGAGAACAATATATTACAATTAAATCTTTCTGATAATAGGGACTGGGGGTTCACAAGGATTTTTTGCCAAAATAACGGTTTGAACTTGAAATTGCTTCAAATCACACAATACAATACCGCAACGGTTACCACGTCGCATTAGCCAGGTGACGCGAGTTTGAAACCCACCCGTTGCGCACAAACATATTATTACCTTAGTCGGAGGGGGGTCAGCAGGAGTACTTTGAATGAGCGACTCATAATGTTAATAATATTTATAATAAAAAAAGCAGCTGTTACCCGCGGCTTTGTCCGCGTCCTTCTTAGGGGAACTTGATATTCTATATCCTACTCACGACATAATAAATCTATATTCAAAATGACTTCTTTTTCTTCTAAAACGTTGTCCTAAACTAGGATATCTCCTGTGTGGTGGTTACAGTTCACAGACACCCAGACCCAAAACTATTTATTCCTTTGGTAATGCATCGAAGAGAGAAAAAATCTGTAGATCATACAAGTATTTGGTCCGTGCGGGGATCAAACCCGCGACACGAAGCGTCAATGATAAATGCTTAGCCACTGCACTAACCGTGCCTCAAACATTCAAACTTCCACATTAATAATAGTACGCACGGCTACATGTGAAGCGATAGTTTCCAGTATAATCTTCTTTTGTATTGATGAACAGGATTACAATTTTCCTGTATTTCATGTGGTTCCCGGCTCCTCCTCTCTACCCGTGGGTGTCGTAAAAGGCGACTAAGGGTTAGTATAAAGAAGATGGGCAGCACCATCCTACCGTGTGATAATAACTACATACTGCGGTCACCAATCCCGGGCCAAGCGTGGTGATTATGGCAATGTCCCGTTAGGCCCGAAGATTGTAGTGATCACTGGGAGGCCCATGTTTTGTGTGTGTGTGTGTTTGTGTGTATATATAGTACACAGTGCTAGTACACATCACCTCGTATACTCAATAACATACGTCGTTTTTTTTAAAGCTTATTAATTTTGTTTGTTTTTGTGTAAAAGCCCAAATGTCAAGGCGCTTGAAAGACGCACAGTTAATCCGCACAACGAACAACCCAACGGCGGTTTATCGGAATGTTGCTGTATGTATATAGAATTAGAGTATGATAAGGAAACGTTTGCGTGGAGTCCGATACTGAAACCATAATGTTTTGAGCACTTATGCGTCGTACTCAGTTAATTAACTCTCTGAACACCATTTAAGGGCAGAACTTCGACAGCTGGGCATAGGCGCATTCCAAAGGACTTCAATCATAGTTATTTGAGCATGGGTCTTATCGACACACTAATACCTTAGACGATAATATATAGATTACAAATGCCACGCAAGTGCGATATGAAGTTTATTACATTTGTAATGAATCACAATACATTTAAATGACCTTCATTTAAGTATCCCTACACTGATTTGATAGTAGATTACTTAATTGAGTAACATTTTTTGCTAAGAAGTTACTATATGGGAGGTAGGGGACTCTGGGACTGTGTGTACGATTCGACTATGTCACCTAACTGGAATGATGGTATTAAGTCATCGTGTGATAAGACTGAAGATATCATCGGCCTTTATCAAGCACAATCATGATCATTTGGGCCTCACGACTGCGTTATTATATTTGTTATTCTGTAAAATCCTTACTTTTGATTCAGTAGACAAGCATTGCTTCAGTAATCAGAGGGCCAATTCTCGTAATTTAAAAATGTTCAAAATATAGTTCCGATCTAGTATAAGGATAAAATGGTCACAAAAAAGTTAGTTCCAAACTGCTTATAATTGATAAACTAGTATGTCATTCGTAATTAAATACATATTCAGTCCGTGAATCAAGTTAAGAACACGTTTTTTTTTTAACGTCAGTAACAATGTCGTGACATCGACAACTATATAAACAATAAATCGTATGTTTATGGACACCTCGGTAAAGGAAATGATGGCGTCATTCGATAATGCCATTTTTAGCTCACAAAACATTGTTAATAAGTGAAGGTAAACTATTAATGTCCTATAAGTAAACATTTTTATGATTATTGTGGTCATTTCGGCCGAATGAAGTCCACTGCTGGACACAGGCCTCCCCCAAAGATAACCACAACGACCGATATGGGTGTGTTGTGGGCTCATTGGAGGGTTTTGCCATAATCGCCACGCTTGGCAGACGGGTTGGCGATCGCAGTTGAGTTGTTAATGTACTCGAAGGACGCTGCTGCCCATCCTCCGGCCAACCCCTTAGTAGACTTTTACAACACCCACGGGAGGAGATGGGGTGGTGGCATTCTGAGCCGGCACCACAAGGCATGTTGTTGCATGATTATTGTGATGTTTGTCGCGTATTCATTACGTTTCGTTCATATTTCTGATTATCTCTCGTTCTAAGGGATTCGAATTCACAGTATCCGATTGCTAGTCGATTTTTGAAGTCAGCCATGAGTGGAACATCTTGATATACCGAAACTCAAAAAAACATCCTGGTGGTTCTAACTTACGTTTATTATTTGGGCGCAATCAGTAGTTAATCTTTGATGTTATAGATTTCAATGATACCTAGTTGGCAGACTGAAAAAAAAAAGAACTAGGTAGGTACTTCCTCGTTCATTTCATCATTAGGTTTCAGCAATTTATACTTCGTGTATTTTATATTTTAATTGAACGAAAACGAGATACTTGCTTATGTTTCTCCGTTTAATCGTGCAATTTTCGGATCGCTACCGATAATGAACAGTTCACCTGCGGGGGACAGAATGAGATACTAGGTACCTATAAAGTCGAGGAACATACTGGTCGCAATAAGAGGGTACGTAACTAAAAGGGTGTGCACTCACCGTCTGCGTCAACTTCGTTGATCATGTCTTGAAGCTCAGCTTCTGTGGGGTTTTGTCCTAAGGATCTCATCACGGTTCCCAATTCTTTGGTCGTGATGGTGCCATCGCCGTCTTTGTCGAACAGTGAGAACGCCTCCTTAAACTCGGCGATCTGTTCTTCCGTCAGTTGATCCGCCTGAAATTAACAAACACGACCGTTAGAAAACCGAAGGTAGGTTTTTGAATTTGGAAACATTTTTGTCTGATGATTCGGAATTTTTGAATTTAGTTCTATGGAACAATAAACCACTATAAGAATAACGTACAGAGTTGACGACCATTGTTAATGAGTGTCGGATACCAAGAGACGGTAGACGGTACATGCGGTTATCGGCGCCGATAAGATTACACTGGAGATTATGTGTAATTACCGGACCGGCCTCGTCGCGTCACACTGCGGTCTTTTACGCCACAGATACAAAATACTGCATTGCTACTTTTTATCAATAAATAGATATTATTGAGATAACATGACTACTACTTTAAAACTATGTTTGTTATTTGTTAAATATATTAACAATGCTAATCATTAAGAATTTTCTGATTTGGATTTAAAAATCTCAAAATAATGTTCACTTCAAATTGACAGGCTATAATACCTTTATCCAAACTAGAAAAATATATTTAACAAAAAATGGAGCCTTATATATCATTTAAATTATATATTATGAATAGTGCTATGGCTGCCAGGACAAAGCTTTACAGGAATGAAAAGTAGTCTGCCAGACTCCGCCCCTTCTTTACTAATTTGGTCAGTTGATATTGTAATAAATTTCTGTCAGTTAATAAGGAAGTTTTAATAAATTGATATGCCTACTGTAACAGAGTAACTACATTCCTAATTCTGTAGATTATAATAGGAAACATGCAAAGGTAATGTTCAACCTTGGATATTCCACAATATTAACAAAACAGCCACAGTCTAAAATCAGCATTATAATATAATATTGTATAAAATAACAGGTCTCATTTTCCTGCTCATATCTGCACTAGTGTGGGTGCCTATAACTACAATTGAAGATAAAAATACTACATAACAACTGTTATCAGTCACCATACTAGTTATTAACTAAGTACCACCATTGTTCTCTAGAAAAAAATCAGACTACAATAGTTTTTACGACAAAGCTATCATAATGTTTGGAATTGTATTGCTCAAACATAAGTGGTAAACACTTCACATTATATTAACTATGAAGGCAAAGGCACATTAACAATAGTCATACTTCAGATTTATTATAGCATACTTGTTATAATTATAATGGTAACAAAATTGCTATTTTCTATGAACTGGTTTGTAACATAAAATGTTGGAACATTTTAAACTTGATAATACTGATAAATCTACAATCAGCAGAATGAGGATAATCTTGAGTTAAAAATGCCATTTGAATTGAATAAGATACTAATTCTAATGATCATGACATTTATCTCCTGCAATCATATCAGTCTGAATGTTTTATATTTCAAAGACGGACAAGCTTTAACTCCACCAAGAACAGGTAAAACAGGTGCTTAATAACACAATTCAGTACATTACCATGCATTTTTTTCATAATTGAATATGTCAACCATAATAGGCATTGACAGGGGCAATTTACCAGCTAAAGACGTTCTTCTTGCGACTCGTATACCTCCAAATAAGAAGTTTTTATAAGCACAACCTGTCGGCCTTGATTTGGATTGTTATTAAAGCTAACCGAAATATGATTGTAGAGGAGAAAGTTGAACACGAAGGAAGACAAATTGTCAGCTGTGCCAGGTGCAACGATATTTACATGCCATAGCAATACAATACGATTTAGTTATACAGATTTTAACCCCGAGGTTCAGCTCACAATATTGTGTCGCCACACATTATTACCATTGTTAACAGCGTAGCCTCCCAGATCGGCGAAGGCGACCCGTTTGGCGAATGGCGTATGAAAAATATAGGAGCGCGCGTAGCGATGAGTCAACGGGCGTTTGACAGTTGCCCGGCCGATCGATCCATCGTCAACAGGGCGCGACTACTCGTTGAAACAGAATGAACGCACTAAACCACTTGTTTTCTTGTACATACTGGCTTCACAGCGCCATTTTAAGAGCCGTCGGCAAAGACCGGCTTTAAGCCAAACTAACGTCATTTAGCCGGCATCAGTCACCTAAGAAACTATGGCGACGGACGTTTCTCGAGCTTTTGTAACGGTTGTTTTATAAAGTTTAGAAATCCCGTCACACTCGCAATCAATTCCATGAATCCCTGATCATCGGTCTTGGATCCTGATCAATGCATCGGCTTCGTCACCGATCCGCAATGCGGTAAAAAACGGCCATCACAATAATATAATGGAGGTCCGTCATCACTATAAACACCGATGCACCACATCCCAGAAATATACCCCGGTACCAATTCAGGATGATCCCCCGAATGCACTCCCGGCACCTTTTAGCAGAAATATCACTCACCATTGTAGATTAACTTGGATTATCAGGAGCTACACTAAAAAAATCACAGACTACGCCGCAAAAGCGACCGCACGGATCGACGGTTGAAACGATACTGCCGCCCTCACTCGCGCGAGCGGCCGCGCCGGGAAACTCGCGACCGCGATTCGCTTCGTGCTTGGTCGCGAATCGTTCCGAATCGACTATTCGATTCACCGTATTTTCATATCCGTTTTCCAACGCTCGGTATAGTTTTTAACACTACGCTACGGTTGATTCGTTTCAAACGTAAATCACTCGAACATCCAAGTCCATGTCTCGGGACGCACGACACAGGATTAAATTTGATCCGCAAAGGATAGTCGGTTTTATATCGGGCTGGTGCGGCGGCGTGGACTGGCGTTCGGCGCGCGCCGATTGGCCGTCGCGCACCTGCAATGCGTCACTGCGGGCGCTAGCGGCGGCCGCCAAGCGAGTGGCGAGCGGCGAGTGCTGGCCGGCGGCGGCTTCTCTGCCTCGACTGCTCGACTGCTCCCGATCACCCCGATGCCCTAGTTCGCGGACGAGGCGAGGGCGCGCCGCAGTGGCCGCCCACAGACGCTAGCCGTGCTAACGAGATAACGCGGGGTGTCGGCTGCCGCACGGGCGCAGGCTTCCCGGCACGTCGCCCCTAATACAGGCCACACGCACTCATCATGGATAATGCCGCGTCGCATTACCAACGCAATATGAATGCTTATGCGATGATAAATATGATGTATAGTTCGAGATATTCACCGCTTGATCAAACCTTCCATATCGACTTAACCGAACTGGCTCCGCACAGGCATGTTTTTTGTCATTAGGCTTTCTCCTGCTTGGTGGATACAGTTTACAGACAAATCTCACATGCACAAACCCAGACCCAGAGATCCAGACTAGCTATTAAACCGTCGGTTAACAAGTGATCGGTCTATAGTTCTTGGGTTCCATAGTACTACCTGATTGAGCAGTAGGCCGTGCAAATATGTATTCCGTATGGGCATCGAATCCGTAGTCCATCGCATAGAAAAATAATCATTTAGCTACTGCGCCAGCTAGACAAGAAACAGTATAGGGCCAATGGTGGCACTAATCAATTGTGTGTAGGTGTCTTCTCTATCAAATATGTAAGAAACCAGACTATCATAATCCACTGCTATTAGGCCTTTTTCAAGTTGCGCAACAAGTGTTTCGAGACCAGTTTGTATAGGCAGGCTCTACTCAGGTTGTCGCTCAGTGCATTTTTTGTTGGACCAATTAAATACCACTAATAATAATCGATTCAAATCTCATAAGGAGATATTGGCAGGCATATCGATAATATGACTCGAAAGGAAAATAATGGAAGCGTTAATATAGAGGCTGAATTCGATTTTTTTAAATTAATAGTTTATCTGAAGAATTGACAGAAAAGAAGAAGAAGAAACTAGAAGTTGCCCAGCGTAACGTCCATGAAGGTATACTACGGGAAAAAAAGAAATGACACATTTTCTTTTGTTTTAAATCTACGAAATATGAATCGCAACACCACGTTTCACTTTATACTTTTATTTCTAATCACATTAGCGATAAAAACCAGAATAGGCATAAAATTAGCAATAAGCAAAAAAGCTGTTCTTTTCATTTTAAGTATTTTTAACTTATCAACCGACTATGGCCGTGTGGTGCCGGCTCAGAATGCCACCACCCCATCTCCTCCCATGGGTGTCGTAAAAGTCGACTAAGGGAGTAGCCGGAAGATGGGCAGCAGCGTCCTTCGAGTACATTAACAACTCAACTGCGATCGCCAACCCGTCTGCCAAGCGTGGCGATTATGGCAAAACCCCCCAATGAGCCCACAACACACCCATATCTGTCGTTGTGGTGATCTTTGAGGGAAGCCTGTGTCCAGCAGTGGACTTCATTCGGCCGAAATGATGAAAAAAAAATGATGAACTTACCAACTAATTGTCTAGATTGGGAGTAACATTCGTCATCTAAGTACTGGAAATTAATATTGTAAATAAAAAGAATGTCTGAGTCCATGTTTGGGTTACTCAAGCAGATTGGTAATTAATAAAAGGCTATTTTAATTATTTGGTGTTATTTTGTACATTGTTATTTTACCTAACCCAAATGTTATTTTATATTGGCTCGCATAACGCATAACGATGCAGGCATTATGTTTAAATTATAATTAGAAAAAGAGGATATTCTCATCTTGAATGTAACAAAAATATGGGTTTGATCTATATCAAAACTCCAATGGAATTGTCCGATTAATTTTTTTTTTTTTAGTTTAACTATAATTATACTACTAGACCATTTTGTTATTTATGTACGTTAGTGAGATTATGACTGCAGACTGCAGACTATGCAGACGTCAAAGAATAATTATTATCAAATACTAGAAAGTTATATAATAAATAGATATTAATTATGTAACTTTCTAATCATTGAAAGCGTTTTTCACTAAAAAGATAAATTTGAACTATCCTGGTATTTTGCTTGTAGGCCTCACAAGGACGGAAGGCATCTATTTCCAACTTTGAAGGCACGGTTGGTGCAGGGGCTGATACAGTCGGCTGCTCTGTTCGATTCCCGCACGGAACAAATATTTGTATAATCTGCAAGTAGCTGTTCCGGGTCTGCGTGCATTGTGCGTGGAATTTGTGTCCTTAAACGCACCCACGACACAGGAGAAATCCTAGTATGGTGCCCCACCTTTCTATCTAAAATATATTTATTTTAACCATTACCAACTCTATTTTAATCAACTAAGTATAAAAGATTAATTCTTGCTTGTTATTTAATTTTTTTATATCAATTTATATGATATCAACGAATTAGATACTGATTAAAACAAAACTCGTGTGATCATCAATGCCATCTGTCGTCGAATAGACGCAATGACGTTTGAAATCGACGGATGTAGCTAGGATTGCCATATAATCATGACAATGAACTCCAAAAATCTTCTCTCTTAAATCCTACACCTGCTACTATCAAAACCAGTGTACGAAGAAATTGGTTTGAAGAAATGAACAAATTCATTTCTCCTCCTCATTACTCATTTGGAAACCGACACATATTCATTCTTATTTTCATCACAAAAACAGTTTATTGGCAGATTTCCGGGAATGAATGTCTCTAAACAAAGAGTTTTCCCATCTAGTACACTCGATAAAATTAGACTTCTAAGCAACGATCTACAAGCAAAAATATTGATACACACCCACTAAAACAGACACCATACCAGTCAATTACAGCTCAAATTGATATCTACAATCACAACCCAAACGTTGAATGAATTGGTCAAATGAATTAAACGAAGTTCTCATAACATGCTAGTTAATCGCTACCAAAATGGAAACAGATATGACTGTTTAGACGAAAAAAATAAGAGACAAGTTTCTCACACATACGTCACATTTATCCAAACAACGAATAATCGATAAAAAATCTTGTAAGATGTAACTTAGTTACTACACAGCCACAGCCTTACTATAAATACAACCCTAAAATTATTCTCGAAAACAACACTCAGAAGTTATACTTTGCCCGTGCGATCCTTACCGACAGAATAACGCATTGTAATAGACCATACATTACTTTACTAGATAAAACTAACAAAGCAGCACAAATCATAGACATAGCTGTACCAAATCCACACAACCTACAAAATATAATAGCGGAAAACTTTCAAAATATCTAGACCTGAACATTTTAATTAGCCGAATAGGCAATATAATAACGTAGCTATTAAACCTATAGTATTATTAACTACTGGTGTCATCCCCAAACAACTTCACCGATCTTAAGAACTTTAGATCTACACCCTGATACCTACTAAAGCCTACAGAAAGCTGCTATCCTGAATACTTGTAGTATAGTCCGAAAGTTCTTGCAAAGTAGTGAGAGACTTCAACGAACACATTTCACGCGCAATAATCAGTCACCGCATGAACATAAAACACAATCACGCCCTCTCAGAAATTCATCACAAGGGCATAACATTTAATCGTAACCAATCACCAATTTATTTATTTATTCTTAATTTACAATAGTGTACAAAGGCGGTCTTAATGCCGTACGATGTACCAACAAAATAAGAGTGAGAGATATAGATGACGATGACATTTACACAGAATAGAAAATTACAAATATATGTTTAAACTTACATAAACATCTCCTCCCATGGGTGTCGTAAAAGTCGACTAAGGGATTAGCCGGAGGATGGGCAGCAGCGTCCTTCGAGTACATTAACAACTTAACCGCGATCGCCAACCCGCCTGCCAAGCGTGGCGATTATGGCAAAACCCCCCAATGAGCTCACAACACATCCATATCGGTGGTTGTGGTGATCTTTGGGGGAGGCCTGTGTCCAGCAGTGGACTTCATTCGGCCGAAATGATGAAACATTAACAAAATTAAATATATATTAAATATGTAAATATCCTAAATATACATAGGCTGCACTAAAAGTATCGGGAATGGAATATTTCCACTGTTCCTGTCATATTAAAATCTTTTTAATTGAAAACTCCTTGGTTTTACAAATCGAATACCATTTATTTATTTAAAAAAAGATTCACGGTCTTGTCACAAGGTTTTGTCAAACTTGTTTAGTCGTTGAGAAAATGGAATTGACTCGAGAAAATTCAAGAGCGATGATTTATTATGACTTTCGAAGTGGTTTAACACAAAAACAGTGTGTTGACCGGATGATTTCTGCATTTGGTGATGAAGCCCCATCCAAAACCACAATTTATCGCTGGTTTGCTGAATTTCAACGTGGACGTGTCAAGCTCAGTGATGATCCTCGTCAAGGTCGTCCAAAAACTGCAGTCACTCAAGAAAACGTTGATGCTGTGCGTAAGCTGATTGAGGAAGATCGACATGTGACATACCGCGAAATTCAGGCAACTTTAGACATTGGCATGAGTCAAATACAAATAATTTTGCATGAACAATTAGGTGTAAAAAAGTTGTTTTCCCGATGGATACCGCATTTGCTATGTGAAGAGCAAAAAGCGGCTCGCGTTACTTGGTGCGTCAGAACTCTCGAAAGATTCCACGCAGGATCCTCAAATGCTGTATACAACATCGTATCAGGTGACGAATCCTGGATATATGCGTACGAACCCGAAACAAAAAACCAGTCACGAGTTTGGGTGTTCGAAAATGAGTTAAAGCCAACAAAAATTGTTCGTTCACGGAGTGCTGCAAAAAAAATGGTGGCCACGTTCGTCTCCAAAACCGGCCATGTTACGACTATTCCTCTTGAGGGACAAAGAACGGTTAATGCAGAATGGTATGCTAGCATTTGTTTGCCACAGGTCGTTTCTGAACTCCGTAGAGAGAACTGCAACCGCCGCATCATCCTCCATCACGACAATGCGAGTTCTCACACCGCGCACAGAACAAAAGAGTTTTTAGAGCATGAAAACATAGAATTATTAGACCATCCGCCGTGCAGCCGCGACCTAAGCCCTAATGATTTCTATACTTTCCCTAAAATAAAGAATAAATTGCGTGGACAGAGATTTTCATCACCTAAAGTAGCTGTGGACGCCTACAAAACGGCCATTTTGGAGACCCCAACTTCCGAATGGAATGGTTGCTTCAATGATTGGTTCCATCGTATGGAAAAATGTGTCAAATTTCGCGGAGAATACTTCGAAAAGCAATAAATACATTTTTAAATAGTAATGTTGTGTCACTTCCTTGATTCCCGAAATTTTCAGTGCGACCCTCGTACGTACATGTATATATAATAAAAAAAATACTAGAAAAAAGAAACATCAAGGCCGAGATGAGTCTGCGAGTCAAGTAGGTATCTATGAACTTTAATTTTAAAGTAGTGCCGACCGGTAACCATTTTGATTTCGAGAGGCAGCGCATTCCACAGTAGAATAGATTGAACAAAGAAGGTAGAATTTATGAACTGTGATGAGTAGGTAGAATGTTATATCGAAGAAGACGATCATTAGTAGAACGAAGATTTTGTTCATGGTAAAACCAATGACTAAAGTTAGCACTTGGCTTCGGCCCGTGCTATCCTCTAGTCGGTAAATGATTACCGACGTACAAAAAACGTAAAACAATAAATAATATTAATAATAAAACCCCTCTCGGCAATCGTTATCTCACCATGGGATAACGCAATCTCGGAGTGCACATTTAAGCAGCTTCATTAAATCTTAAAAATCTATATAAAAAAGGATATCATATGGAGACGGTTGGTGCAGTGGCTGATACAGTCGGCTGCTGCGCTCTGTGTCGTGGGTTCGATTCCAGCACGAAATAAATATTTGTATGATCTGCAGGTTATTCCGGATCTGGGTGGAATTTATTTCTGTAAGCGCACCCACGACACAGGAGAATCTTAGTGTGGGCCAAAATTTTATAAATAAAGTAAAAATATCTTTTGAGAAGCTTACAGAACGCAGGACAGCTTGTCGTGAGCTGAATGTGAGTGGCGTACCAACAGTGAATGCTCTAGAGAGTTGATCAACACCTCGTCTTCTGCTTACTTTTATTGGTCGGTTGGAGTGGATGGGTTTCCACCCGCAGGGCTTTCAACTCTGGCTCGCCTTAGTTGGCCGATCAAAGGGCGGGCCGCCAGAGCTATATGCTCGGGGGTAGAAGTGTGTAATGACGTAATAACGGGAAAACCCGCTCCGAATCTTCGAGACGCGCGATGGTGAAACCGGTACCGCACCCCTCCGCACGCCCCGAGCCGCTCACACCGGTGTTGCTTCCTGTCGCCTGTAGTGATGGGTATTTAGTCACCGCCTGCCATAGAATTTCATTTTAGGGTGCAAACACACACGCCGTTTATCCGTTTTCCGAAGTATTTAATCCGTTCAGCACCCAGTGCAATAGACCTTATAATTGTACTATTATTAGAACTGAAAATTACCATTTACCTTTTTTTATTTCGAGAGTTCTTACAATTATAATTTCCATTTCATACAATAGTTTTACACCTCCGGGGACAATCCGAGACTATTTTTTTATAGTGCAGCCATGCGGGGTGTCCCCGGTTAGTGTCCCTTTAGAGAATTTTAATCTTAAATTCTCTAAAGGGCCTCTGCGTGTTGGACCCATGTCCCCGCGTCAGCCTATAATAATACCGGGTTCTCTCTTACAAGGGATATAAACCCGTGAATAGAGAGATAATAAAAATTATGTGGTGTCGTTGGACACCAGGTAGGAACGAAGTTCCTTCGGCTAATGTAGAATCGACACTTATACACTACTCGCTTGTGTATGCGACTGTCGCGCCTGCGCACGTCTCATTTAACGGTTTTATTCCACGCACTTTTTTCCACGTATTTTTTCTTACGGTTTTACTATACTTTTTTTTCAGTTCGGTCGCGCAGCAAAATCCCTATCCCCTCCAAGCCTGCCGTAAGTTCCCTTTAACCAAGGAGAGCGGGGTGGACCGTAAGGAGGTATGGCAGAGTAAGGAGCCTTCATGGGCCTGATGTGAACTTCTTAGCGTCCGAATCTTGGCTATGCTTCGGTGACCACTTCGGGGAAACCGAAGGTTTTATTTGTGCAATGATGAATGAAGTTATCATGACGAATCAAATTGACGAAAAATCTGTCGGGCAAGCCACCGTCTGGGTAAAACTAACCGTCACATTATTTCCAATTGTCTTGTTAACGGCGAGTACTTGCACAGGTATAACCAAGTAGCCAAGATTATCCACAAGCAACTTGCACTGCAGTACAACCTTGAGAGTTCAGAAGTGCCATACTACAAGTATGTGCCCGACCCAGTTCTCGAAAATGACCACGTCACATTGTACTAGGATCGATCTATCATCACTGACAGTACTATTGTAGCGAATAATATAGTGGTGGTAGATCGAGTAGAGCGCCGCACATTGATTGTGGATATAACTATCCCGCATGACGAGAATCTCGTGAAGGCCGAGAAAGATAAGCAAATTAAGTATCTTGACTTGGCGCACGAGGTTGTCGACATGTGGGAAGTAGACTCTGCATAATTGTGCCAATAGTTGTTACGGCCAGTGGCCTAATGGCTAAGAGCCTCGACCAACACCTGAAGAGGTTCTTGTTAAGCGGCTGGGTTAAGAGCTTGATGCAGAAAGCAGTACTCGTAGACACGCCTCGTATTTTTAGGATGTTCCTCTCTTTGCAGCCCTGACTACCGGTAGCTTAGACCATGTTTCCGATGCCGATGGGCTTATTGATGCGACGCTTGCGATGAGGCCTTAGTTCGGCAGTGGACGTCCTTTAGGTGATATGATGGTAATTGATGATGAGGTACATATGTTCAAATCTGATTTTGTTGCACTGTGTTAAAAATCCAATCCTCGAATAAGGTTTTATCACGCATTGTTAACGTCTGCTAACAGCTTAAATTCTATAAAGTGATCTGTGGAAAATGTAGTGGGTAGTATATTTATTTAGTCTAGTTTTTAAAACTATTGTATAAGACTTAATATACTACTGTAGGTATTTATTTAACAGTATATTATTCTGCCATTATATTATCTAGTGATTTATCATAGGTTTTTGAACCAACTATTCAGTAGCTAAAATAACCGAGTTATTCCCTAATGCACGTGTTCATCCACTCTAAAAAAGTGACTGTAACAAAATGTTTTAACATTGGATAGATATTTATAGCAACATGTACTTATAATATTGTGTGGGTTGTTATTGATCTCATGCCAGGCTACTTATGGACGTTCATTGTTGACAATATTGGTCTTTGAAGCGTGCGTAAAAAACGGCTGTTATTATAGGAGAATATATGGAGCAGAACTGTTGACCTATCACTACTAACTAGCCAAAAGAAACCCGCGGAACTCGCGCCTGGGTGTGGTGTCCAGATTAAGAATATAGCAGCACTCTATTTCCTCCAGTGAATGAAGGGTGACTAAGGGACTCTACTCTTTTCGTTGCCAAATGTACCTCAAGTCGGATTAGAAATAATTTTCGAACGCAACAATCTTGGCATTGAACATGAAACCGTATTTCTAGGTATAACCATTGATTATAAACTACAATGGGGTGCTCATTTAAAGGCTTTATCAAGTAAGTGAAGTTCTGCTGCATTTGCAGTTAGGAAAATTAGGCATCTAACCGACGTAGCTACGGCCAGACTTGTATAGTTTGCGTATTTCCACAGAATTCAAAGTCAAAGTCAAGTCAAAGTTTTTTATTTCAAATAAACCAAATATTGGCACTTATGAAACGTCAGAATCTAAGTTGCACGGTTCCAAATAGTGGATCTCATGGAGAAGAGCCGGCAAGAAACTCCATGGATACTCTTTTAAAATAATGGAGATTACAATGCTGATTGATACAAAAATGATTGTACAACAAATACCGAGAAAAATGTAGGTCAATGTCTAAAGATGGAACGTACCATAACAATATTTTTTGCCGTGGCAGTTAATGACTGACCAGTCCCAACAGACGGCACCCGTTCACGAGCATAACGCATGCATCAGCATCACTTAGCTCAACCATGTTGAAGGGAACCGAACGACCCGATACACAACGCCACCATCAGCAAGACATTTTAGTGAGCATGACAGACCAATACAGCCAGGCAAAAGACACAATCAAAATTAAGTACTAAATATCATCAATGCCTACATAATGCTCACACATTTACGGTTTTGTAAGAATATTATAATTTGATGTCACAAGAACAATATTAACAATAACAAATAGTCAATCAATGTATATAAGTAAATTTACATTTTTTTTAAATGTTTTAAATGAGTCAAGTCAAATGTCAATTTATTAACTATATGTAAATAACATAAATATTTGCAATTTTAAATGCGATATTAGAAATGTCAAGTTATTTTTACAATAATAATATAATTAATTCCAATTTGTAGACATTATGCCTTTGATTGCAAGTTAAAACACTTGCAATCATGTCAATTATCAGACGTTATAAAATAAATTATACAGCGCCAGAGGGTCGCAGTGTGCAGAAGGGAATCGTTTGCCACACATCTTTATCATCGATGTAATGCTGTATGTTATAGTAGGCTTTCAATATTAAAACGCGCTTAATCAAAGATTTGAATTTTAGTTCTGGTAAATCAGTAATACTAGAAGGAATTTTGTTGTAGAACCTAATACTGTTTCCCATAAACGACTTGCTGGTTCTGCTAAGTCTAAAGCCAGGCAAGACAAGCTTGTTCTTATTGCGAGTATTTAGGTTATGCACGTCACTTCTTTTATTGAAACTAACAATGTCTTTGCGGATATACATAATATTTTGGAATATATACAAGGATGGCAAAGTTAGTATGTTTATCTCCTTAAATAGTTCCCGGAGTGACTCACGAGAGCCCATATTATAAATAGCTCGGACTGCTCTTTTTTGTAATATAAAAATAGTCTCGACATCGGCAGCCGATCCCCACAGTAAAATTCCGTAGGACATAATACTGTGAAAATACGCAAAATATACTAACCTAGCTGTAGCCACATCCGTAACCTGTCTAATTTTCCTAACGGCAAATGCAGCAGAGCTCAGTTTGCCTGAAAGTGCTTTTATATGGGGTCCCCATTGCAATTTTGCGTCTACCGTAATGCCCAAAAACACAGTTGAGGGAACCAGATCTAATGTTTTTCCGTCAAGTTTTACTTCTGTAGTTAAATGGGTCACATTTGCCGTTGAGAATTTTACACATTTGGTTTTTTCTGCGTTTAGGAGTAGATTATTAGCCGAAAACCAATCGGATATCTTACGAAGTATATCATTGGGTTCTACAAGATGCCTATCCTTTCTGTTTACCTTAAATATAAGTGAAGTATCGTCAGCAAATAAGATTATGTTTGACATTGTGTCGTTTATCATATATGGCAAGTCATTGATATAAATCAGAAACAGAAAAGGGCCCAAAATTGATCCTTGAGGTACTCCTATTTTAACTTGTGAGCCTGTAGATGTGACGTTCTCAATTGCCACTCTTTGATCTCGATTTGCCAGATAGGAAATTAAAAGATCTATGGATCTACCTTGAATTCCGTAGTATTTAAGCTTCATAATGAGCGTACGGTGGTCCACGCAGTCGAACGCCTTGGACAGATCACAAAACACGCCCAAAGCATCATGCGCATCCTCCCAAGCCCCCAATACAGTTTTAATGAGAGTAGATCCAGCATTCTCTGTAGATCGTCCCCTTGTAAATCCAAACTGTTTGGCGTGTAATATCTTATTACTGTTAAAATGTACTAACATTTGATTTAATATAATTTTTTCGAAAATTTTGCTTAAGGCTGGTAGCACGGATATTGGCCTATAGTTAGATGCACTATTCAGGCAACCAGCCTTAAACATGGGTACAATTTTACTGGATTTCATGAGATCAGGAAATATGCCGTCCGCGATGCAAGAATTAAATATTATAGCCAACATTGGCGCGATGTTAACTATTACAGATTCCACGGCTTTCGTTGACAATCCCCATAAGTCTTCAGTTCTTTTAACTGCTATAGTTTTGAATGTTTTTATTATATCAGTATGTGTTACAGAACTGAATTCAAAGGTAGGTACACGTAAATCTACATTTTTTAAGAATGCTTCGGCTGCTTCCGGAGACGATTTAAGATTTTTAGTAGTCTCTATTGGAATATAAGTGAAAAAGGTTTCTAGAAAATTTGCGACTACAGTCTTATCTGAAACTAGTTTGTCATCTATATTTAAATTAATCGTACTGTCACTAAACCTACCATCACTAGTTTCAGCATTTATTATTTTCCATGTCGTTTTTATTTTATTGTTTGACTTCTTAATTTGATCACTAATATAAGCAGCTTTTGCTTGCACACAAACCTTTTTAAATAATTTAGAATATTTTCTAACATAATTATGAAAATCGATATTAGATGTGTAGGACTTTTTGTCATATAGTTCGTATAAGATATCTCTACTATGTCTTATACCCTTGGTTGCCCAGACACTGAATGTTAATTTAGGTTTTAAATTAATTTTATTTAGTTTGCAAGCTTTTTGATACTCTTTACATATAGCATTAAATAGGGTCTGGTACAGTTCATTAGGATTAGCATTTTGCGGCTTTAAATTTTGAAGTACTGCTCCTAGATTTTTACCAAAATTAACTAGACATTTTTTTGATAAATTTCTACAGTGTATTATTTTGTGCCCATTAACTGTTTTATAGTGTAATTTAACAAGCTGGCACTTATGATCTGAACGAATTCCACTAATTAAAGTCTTACTGTTTATTTTAAAGTTAGTAATAATATTATCTAAACAAGTGGCTGAGGTAGGTGTTACTCTAGTCGGCTCAGAAAACAAAAAGCTTAGATTAAATGATTTAAACAAGGATATAAAGTTACGTTTATCTGTGGTATCTATCAAAATGTCTATATTGAAATCACCACAAACTAATATCTTTTTGTTCATTTTTATTTTCCTAAGGGCGTCCTCTATTATTGAAAGAAATTGTAATATATTAGACGAAGGCGGCCTATAAACACATAAAATTACAAACTCCCCCGTTTCTGCACACGCAAGCTCACAAACTCGTTCAACAGAGAGGTCGCAAATATCTAGGCGCTCTTTAAATGTTAAGTGTTGTTTAATCATAATTATTGACCCCCCACCTTCTGCTGACACTCTATGGAACGAACTGGCAACTTTAAAATTATTTATACTAAACATCATTTTATCTGCCTTCAACCAAGTTTCTGTTAGGCATATAATATCAACATTATATTTTTCTGTAAATAATTCGACATCTAAAATTTTGCCAGAGAAGCGATTCATATTTTGATGTGTCATTGTAATATAATGACTGTCCTTCTCTGTTGTCAGTTGCTTAAGTTTAAATTTAAAATTTGATTAACCACCTTATTGTTAGTATAATTACTAACCACAGTGGAGTTAAAAGAAGACTTCGTCATACTACTTATGACTGAGTTAATATTATAAGCTACCAGTGTAGCAAGGTGACGCTTACATCTAAAAGGCAGATACACAGTATCCCCAGTCAATTTTAATTTACCAACAAAACAATTGGTGTCAAAAAATATTAACTTGTCACTATAGTGACTTACTAACAAGTGCATATGCATATTTAGCATATGAATATAGTTGTTTTGTTCCTCTGACAAGTGATCTAGGTAGGGAAATGCACACAATATTATCCTACCACAGTTCAAATTTAACATTAAAGCAACACTGTCTGAGATGTCTTTTTTCCTAACGTTTAAACTATTACCTACAAGTAAAGTTATGTTAGTGTAGGGGTTGAAGTTATCTGTCATAAGTGATGCTATTATTTGTTTATAGGATGACCCAGGCATACAGTTATTATGTGCGGAATGACCCAGGCTGTTGCTTAACAAACCCCCAAGACCTTTGCCAGTGTTATCAGAATACATGACCATCCGATAACTCATTGTTTTATTTGTACTTGTATGATTGGTCATATCTACCAAACCAGTTATTACGGGCTGAGAATTAAACCCTGTCATTGCAGCACTATTACACTGATTTCCAGCCTGAGGCAGATCCTCCAGTATCTCAGGTGGGGAACTGTTACAAATTGATTTAGACATACATTTACACAATGTATTGCTAGTTAAGCTAAGTTAAGTTAATTGTGTGATATAGCATTATGCTGTGGGGAGTAGCAACTGGTGTAGATTCAATATTTATATTACAGAAGACAGCGATTCGCGCAATATGTAATATGAGCCCTCGCGAATCTCTTAGAGACCTCTTTAAATATATTAATGAACCAACAGTGCCTTCTCTTTACATTTTTGAAAATATTATGTTTGTCCGTAAAAACTTGCAAATGTATAAAGTAAAAAGCGACATTCATTGCATAAATACCAGAAATAGACATAAATTTAGATTGTCCAAAACCAACAAATCGTTCTGAGGTAACTGCGTTCGGTTTTATAATAAGATACCTAAAGAAATTACTGATCTGACAGTAGGGAAGTTCAAATCGCACGTCAAATCAATTCTTATAAAAAAAACATATTAAAGGATTAAAGACTATGGTGACGATAGGGATATATGGCGTTATTACTTTTCGGCTCACGTTGTGACGAAGTCATCCTTCATCTTCATTTCAATAAACCTCTTTCATGACTTCATACATTTTATTTCCATCACTGTCCACCTCACGGTTCATTCTTTATTCAAATCAAAATTTGAATTTATGTGCCGTAAGAGTTGTTCTTCATATTTTGATCATTTTCACATTGGATTCCATTCTGAACGCTAAACACTAGTGGTTCGACACACAGCTGTCGCTCTGACAAATAGTCTCCTGCAATGTTACAATAACTTATTTTTAATATTGTGATAGTAAGGTATATTTTAAAATTTATGTAATCATCAGCATGAAATGTTGAAGTTATGAATATCAAAGTGCTGAAGTTGTGAATATCAATATACCATTATAACAATATATATATTACGTTTCATTCAATGTAATTAACTGAACTCCGTTACTTGCTGCCGTGGAGAGAGCCTCCCAGTTGAGCTAACCGGGAAGAAAACACGGAGGGAGGTACTCCGCGACAACGTAAGCCATATATTGAATCGAAACTGAGGTACAGCATTCTCTTCTGGGGTGGTAGCTATGATTATAACACTCAAAAAGCTTTTGTATTACAGAAAAGAGCAATAAGAACCATCGTCAGAATTCAACAGCAGGAATCATGTAGACCACATTTTACTGAATTAAACATACTAACGGTTCCTAGTTTGTATATCTTAGTCCTGCTCACTCATTTATCCAAATATATACACGAATACGAGTCTGAAGAAGAAAGATATAAAAGGGAGAACACAAGGAGAAAAGATCTCCATACAAAGAATGTCCCTCGGCCTAATGTTGTAAAGCATAGTGTCTACTATAAGTCAGTAAAAATATTTAATAAACTGCCAACAGAAATTAAGAGTCTAGTGTATACAAGAGCTTTTCAGAATGAACTTAGACTGTTCTTGTTAAATCAGTGTTACTATTCAAGTGACAAACAAATGATTGTTTAATAATGTTGACAAGTTTAAGGCAGACATTTAATAAAAGTGAGCGTCAGGATGGCTGGACCAAGGAAGATTTTGAATGTTTGAGCAATACCAAGTTTTTGTACCTATTTGGTACTATTTGGTACCAGAAATCAAATAATTTGTACCTCGCTAAAGAAGCAAAACTATTACGGGGAAAGTGGTCCAGCCATTCTGACGTCAGAACTTGCTAACTACTTACTAAATGCATATGAAAGTATATACGGTACATATGACAAAAAAAACATTTTTAATTTTTTTGTCTTTCTGTATGTTGGTCTGTCTGTCTGTCTGTCTGTCTGTTTGTTCCGGGTAATCTCCTAAACGGCTGGACCAATTTTGACGGGACTTTCACTGTCAGATAGCTGATATTATAAGGAATAACTTAGGCTACTTTTATTTTAGAAAAATAATTAGGGTTCCGCGCAAAAAATGTAAAACTCTTGAAATCCAATATATATTCTATGTCAAGTGTCTATGTCGAAGTACTCTAAATTTCTTTTAAATTAAACGCGAGTGAAACCGCGGGTCCCAGCTAGTTTATCAATAAAAATACCAAAGTCTAAATTCCCATTAAATTTCAGTTATTGATTGAATACATACCATTTTTTTTAAAGTGAAAGCTTCTTTTAGCGCGGTACGCATATTTTTTGAGATTGATGAGATAAAATCTCCTAACGCGCCAAAATAAGTTTTCACTTCGGTCTTTTTCTTTTTCTTTTAGATTATGGCTTCTGTAGAGAATCTTCCACAATTTCGCCAATGTCAAGTAATAAGGCAACGTTGTACGGTGTTTAGATCAATTACTCTTTACATATTCAATAAAACATTTCACAAAAATGAAAACATTCTAAAAAATATGTCGGCAACGTCGTAAACTAAAAAAACTTGAAACTTTATTTTTTTTATTTGTATACAGCACATTGAGACACAAAATGTACAAAAAAAAGACAACAGATAACAAGAAACAGAATTTTTTTTGTATAATAGTTAAAGATATTCCTAAGTATGTGTTTCAAAACTGGACCAAATAGGTGTCCAGATCAGCTTAATGGCAGCACTTGACGCTGGTTTTCATCTGGAACCTTTGTGCTCCACGGATGTCAATCAGGAACATGTACCTGTTTTGGTACTGGTATTATGTGTGATACACTCAGTGTAGTAGTATGAATTGACCGGCAATGAAATTGATTTGAATTAATATGTCATAAAATAAATTGTATTATTGTACGTACGTTTCAATCTTATTTTAGCTTCACTTCTATCGGCACTCCCAGAGTGCAATTTTTTTAAAAACACTTGCTCTCATAGGCAAAGGCAAATTACAATATTCTTCTCAGCCGTGAGTCAAATATTTAAAAAAAAAACAATTTGAACATTTAATATCCAAACAAAAATGATGAAGTGAAATGAGTTAACTAAATCATTGGAATAAAAGGTATTAAATGAAATAAATAAAATAAAATCGATTGTTATCTATAGGTACTATATTACCCCTACGGTATATATCATTTGTGATACGGGTTTCGATAGCTTATCGTTAAATGATTCCCGATGAAATATCGTTGCCTATCTTTTCTATCTCTGTAAATTTTCGTTCCCAATAAATATATTTGATGTAACGGCAATGACTTCAAAAAATTTCTAATGTTAATTTGACTGTCACTTATTTTGGCATTGTCTGGCAAAAATCGAAGTATGTAGAAGAATTCTAATACATCCTCATTTTCTTCTTTATACGTTAAATAAAAAATCTCAGTATGATGAATGTTGAGCTCAAAATATTTATATAATAACTTCTCATATACTTCCTTAAAATCTGTTTCCGTCATAAATTGACTTAAACAATAGCAACGAAGAAATCCTCCCAAGATTGGTATTAAATCGGATTAATTGTATTTATTCAATGCAGCTACAATCCGAAATTGCCTTATGAAGTCGTTAAAAGATACCCAATTGAGGCCCGAGAAAAACTAAATGTCTTGTATTTGCGCCATTATTTGACTAGCGCTCACATATAATATTAATCAAATTCACTTATCTTTAAATTCTTCGATGGAAATCTTCAATTCTCCAGCAGTTAAGAATATTTTATCCGGCGAACTTCAACCAAAAATGTGGACGACTAGGATGTGTACAGACGTAGAGACGGTATCGGGATCAATAATGAAAATATCCCTTTGAATTGCTGCTTAGTTTTTATTTTTATAATGCATTATCTTCCCAATATCCGTTGGGAGCTCTGTTCTCGAATACCACCACCCCATCTCCTCCCGTGGGTAAAAGTCGACTAAGGGATTAGCCGGAGGATGGGCAGCATCATCCTTCGAGTACATTAACAACTCAACTGCGATCACCAACCCGGTTGACAGGCGTGGCGATAAGTAATGGCAAAATCCCCCAATGAGCCCGCAACACACCCATGTGTGTCGTTGTGGTGATCTTTGGGGGAGGCCTGTGTGCAGTAGTGGACTTCATTCGGCCGAAATGGTGATGATGATGTCTACCTGGGACAAACTGTCCCGTTATGTAGGTCCAACTTCGAGAAAGAGGTCAATCTTTGAATCCGACTCGGCTGGGCAGCGTTTGGGAAACTTCGCAACGTCTTTTCGTCAACAATACCGCAATGCCTCAAGACGAAAGTCTTTAACCAGTGTGTGTTACCAGTGATGACATATGGAACAGAGACGTGGTCACTCACAATGGGCCTCATAAGAAAGCTCAAGGTCACTCAGCGAGCTATGTAGAGAGCGCTATGCTTGGTATTTCTCTACGAGATCGAATCAAAAAAGAGGAGATCGGTAGAAGAACTAAAGTTGTCGACATAGCTGAAAGGATTAGTAAAGTGAAGTGGCAATGGGCGGGGCACATTGCTCGTAGAACTGATGGTCGTTAGAGCAAAAAGGTTCTCGAATGGAGCCCGCGCACCGGAAAACGCAGCGTGGAACGACCTCTAACGAGGTGGACAGACGACCTGGTGAAGGTCGCTGAGAGTCGTTGGATGAGAGCGGCATGAGACCGCTCGTTGTGGAAATCTAAGGGGGAGGCCTTTGTTCAGCAGTGAACGTCCTGTGGCTGATATGATGATGTGATCATATTCATGATAGTTTCAGAGATTAGACTATAAAAAGGGTAGAAAACTAGGAACTCTACTAAAACAGGCTTTGATTTGTAACTTACGACAGCCACACCGATAGCGTCGCGTCGCCCGATGCAAACATGTTAAGACAAATTTATGGAAGTTTTTTTGTGAGAAATAAATACATTTTGGTTACTCGTTGCAAATAATATAACTTTGGAATTTTGGATATATTCACGATTCTTTTGTAAGGTAGGTATTTTTATTTTTACCGACTTCAAATAGGAGGAGGTTCTCAATTCAATGCGTATTTTTTTTTGTTAATGTATGTACACCGATTACTCCGAAATTTGTAGACCGATTTGAGTGATTCTTTTTTTAACCGGTGCAGAATGCTTTCGAATTGGTCCCATATAAATTTCATTACATTTGATTTAATTGTTATTTAACCAGCTTCAATAAACAGGTTTAACTTGACTGCGCTTACCTAGATGATATCTTAATAGCGTCGATTCTTAGAATTATTTTTAGTGCTAGATACCAAATTTGGAAAAGTTCTAACATTTATTTAAACTAAAAAAGAAATAAATGAAGTCGGTATTTTTTTGTTAAAAAGTTTTATATATGGCATGATTATCGAATTAATATATAGGTACACGCTCCTCCTGGGTATTAGGTACATATTGAATGAATGTTATGAGACTCGTTGTATGTCCAACAACCATTAGATTTGAAAATATGATCCAGAAATAGCTATGTTTTACTATCTAAGCAATAGACGAAACTATTTTCCACGAATACCTTTCACACTGACAAAGTATCAACTTTTATTTTATAGCAAGAGATACACACACGTCATTGCTATTAGATATTGGACTCAGCGCAAAGTAGGTAAGCACGCAATATTGAGCATGCGTGTTTTAGCCCATATTGCTTTGTTAATAAGGCTCATATCTGCCTTTGCCCCGAGGCATATAGTTCATTGCGTGAGAGGCATTCGTACCTATATTGAAATTCCTAGCCGTATCTACATAGATGCCTATATATATTAAAGCTGCGACTTACGGTTATATCATGACTACAAATACCCATGTTATATTTATTGTTCTAGATATTTCTTACATAAGCGTTCATAAAAATGGTATTGTCTTAATATTTTGCTAGGAAGTTCTATTTATGCGTGTATTGTATAAGCGTTTTGCCTCGGAATATTAGAACTAAGTCAATTAAGTAACTGTAGATTTAGTTTTTCTTTAGATATATCTAGTTGACTGCTGACTGTAGGTTAGTCTAGACCAGGGATTCCCAAAATATTTTGGGCAAGAGAGGCCTTTTCCAAAATGGCTTGATACCTCAGACCATAGCCAGCCAAAATCCTATCTCTAGAATTTTTCCTCTTGAGACAAAATACTGACCAATTCCTAATCCTCCTATTTCTACTAAAATATTAGTCATTCTTATAACAAGTTGGTACACGTAAAACAACTTATATTGACATTTGAGTTGACTCATGTCTGTCATGCTCACTAAAATGTCTTGCTGGCGGTGGCGTTGTGTAGAGGGTCATTCGGTTCCCTACAATATGGTTGAGCTAAGCGATGCTGATGCATGCGTCATGCTCGTGAACTGGTGCCGTCTGTTGGGACTGGTCAGCCGTTAACTGCCACGGCAAATACATCATATATATCATATCGGCCATTTATACATCCACTGCTGAACAAAGGCCTCCCCCATAGATTTTCACAACTGTGTCATCATTTTGGGGGGTACGGCAAATACATTATTATTATATAATTGTGGTAAGTTCCATCTTTACATTAACCTAATTTTTTCGGTATATGTTTTGAAATAATTGAGATCACAATGTTGATTGATACAAATGATTGTAAAAGAGTATCCATGGGGTTTCTTGCCAGCTCTTCGCCACGAGATCAACTATTTGGAACCGTGCAACTTAGATTCTGACGTTTCGTCCGTGCCAATATTTGGTTTATCTATACAAATAAATAAAATTGTCTGTTTGTAATGTCAAAATAACAGCTTTTTACGAAATGCATATGTTAGTATGTACGTTACATATAACAAAAACATTATTTTTAAATTTTTTGTCTGTCTGTCTGTCTGTTTGTTCCGGGTAATCTCCGAAACGGCTGTGCTTCGCAGGGTGCCTTAGCGTTCTAACCTGAATTATTCAAGTCCGATAGCCTTAGTCGCGATCGAGTGGTCCGGACTTGAGTTGTGATGGGGGCGAGATGTCATTGAGACGAATTGTCGGTGATGAACTGTCGTGATATTTCCACACAACCCGAAGATTTTTCTTATATTCCTTAGCTATCTCATGTTGTGGCAGCATATTCCTTGCCTACATTATTTTCTCAGATGAAGGTCGTTCTCTTAAACATGCGTCTTTCCACATCATGTAAGTTTTCCAGTTTCGTAACGAATATATATAAAGCGTATGTTTTATTCATGGTACATTCAAAAGAACGCGTACATTCCCAACAAAAGATAGTAACGAAGTTACCTCACGGCTGATTCAATTACAATGAAATGTAATCAAAAGTACTTTGAATAACCTTTGTGAATATTTCAAAAGAGTTGTCGTACACTTTTTTAACTCGATGCCTTCTGATTTTAGTATTTCGCGAGAAACCAGTAACTTGTTTAGATCCCTGTAGGGAAAATACTTTATTTTACTTTACTTGTGCCATAAAATTGAATTTACCAGATGATGTTAGTTACAGAGGAAAGTTTTGGGTGGGAGTATAATTTGTTTCTTAAGTTGAATAACTCAATCATTTTATTTATTACGATATATTAATCAATTTTAGCAGTCGATATCCATGGTTGGCATTTTATTCAGCCTCATAACATCTCAATTTTGTTACATTTTAATGCCGTTGCAAGAATCTTTTGAATATAGGGGGGTCATCATCATATCAGCCATTTATATGTCCACTGCTGAACAAAGGCCTCCACTATAGATTCAACAACTGTGTCATCATTTTTGGGGGTATTTGCCAATACTCACCACGCTTGGCAAGCGGGTTGGTGAGCGCAGTATGGCTACCGCTTCACAGAAGGGACGCTGCTGCCCATCCCTCTGGTTAGATTCTCTTAGTCGCCTTTTACGACATCCACGGGAGGAGATGGAGTGGTGCTATATTCTTAATCCGGACACCACACGGGGTATAGGGGGGTATCAAGTAATTATTTTGATGACTTATTTTATTTAGGAAGCCATTTTAAAAAAATCGACCATAAATCAATTCAATATTAAAGTTCTTTTAAAATATTTCCATAGAAAATAATGTAAAATATCATTGCAGCCAAACAACGTCCACTGCTGAACAGAGGCCTCCCCCACAAATTTCCACAACTAACGGTTACATATGCCACCCCCGCATCCAACGACTCCCAGCAACCTTCACCAGGTCATCTGTGCACCTCGTTGGAGGTCGTCCACGCTGAGTTTTCCGGTGCACGGTCTCCATTCGAGAACCTTTTATTAGCCCCAACGGCCATCAGTTCTACGAGCATTGTGCCCCACCCATTGCCACTTCAGTTTACTAATCCTTTCAACTACGTCGGCAACTTTGGTTCTTCTGCAGATTTCCTCATTTTTGAAATACCAAGCATGGTGTTGCCAGATTTCGGGGTTATCGTGTCCTCACCCTCTCTTAGGACTTTTGATAAACCCATGACATCCCAGTGCAACTTATCTATTTTTTCTTCCAGCTCAACGATCTTTTCGTCTGGCCTCAGTGTGCGTGTGTTATATGTTACGAGGGCCAGTTATCGTTTGGGATGGTAGCAGGATGCTATGATGATGATGAAATACACACCCAAAATTATAGTGGCCTAAATTATTTCGTGTTTACACATGTTTGCGGCATTTAGGCACCTACTGTGACAGTATTTGTTTTTTAAGATTACTTATAACCCAATTAATAAACTAATCCTGGTTAAGTACAATATTAGATGCCAAGTATTTTAGTTTCCAACTTATAGTTTAAATTTGTTTCCATAATTTATTTATAACGTTGATTTCATTGCCGTTTCTTGAATATTATGGTAGCGAATTTTTGAGACTTATCAAAATTTATTGGTGCCAAAATATGAATACGCAGCCAGTTTATATTACTAAAAGGAGCTGTTAAATATTTTTGCTGCTCTTTAGATTCTAACAGCTAATTTGACATGTCATAGTCAAACGACGAAGGCCATTTCATTACATGACAACATCTAAGAAAAAATGCTCATGCATTTACTGCTCATTTACTACATATTACGAGTACATGTTGTTAATTGTGAGCCATTCGTAGAGCTTGAGGAGAACTTCATTTAGAATTTAGATCATAAACATTAGGATTATGTTTATTATAAAACTAAATTACCAAAAACAAAATATTATAGAATCTTTGACGCATCTTGAATAATTCAATTTTTTTTATTTAATCATCATCCTAATAGGCTCTTGCGAAAAGTCTACAGTTAAGTGAATGGTTCGTAAAAGTCGCCTCTTATGGAGAAGAGTCGGCAAGAAACTCGATATCTACTATTTAAAAAAGTAACATTGTTGATTATTACATTGTATTAAGCTAGGTATGTGCGAATAGACTTATCAAATGTAAATATAAATACACACAATAACAACGCAGATGATTGCCTGTACCATACACAATAGGAAACAGATAACTATTAATGCGTAGCACTAATAAAATCGACGAAGTTCACACACTTACAAAATGTAGAAGAAACTAAATTATATTAAATAATGGGCATTTAAGACAATAGAATGATAATAAAACACCTTTCAACGGATTCTATCGCGTATATTTTGATTTTAGATTTTCCTGACGTTTCGAATACTTTGCAGCATTCGTGGTCGCAGGATGACTAACCAGTTAAAAGTATTTTATTATAATGTGTAATAATCGCGAAAATCTAAGACATTACTACAATAGAATGAGATAACAGGTCGTTAATGATTATATCAGCCTGTAACTAACCCACTGCAGGGCAAAGCTCTTGTCTCATACAGAGAAGAAACGAGCATCTGTCATTACGCTTGCTCACTGCGCGTAGGCGATTTCATACCATTAAATTCAGGTCACTTCACCGTTAAAGTAATCTCTTAGATTAATTCACAAAGTATACACGACACTGAAAACATCACATTGCCACTTGCCAGATTTTGAACCCGCCAATCATTGCCTCGAGTACATTAACCTCCGAGCTACCGTTAATATGAGTATGTATGAGGCGAGGGCTTTGCCCTGCAGTGGGCTAATTACAGGCTGAGATAATCATTAATGACATGTTATCTCATTCTATTATCTAAAAGGCCCATTATTTTATAAAATTTAGTTTCTTCGACATTTTGTAAATGAGTGAAATTAGCTGAAAGGATTAGTAAACTGAAGTGGCAATGGGTGGGCTTGCGACATTGCTAGCAGAACTGATGGCCGTTGGGGCAAAAAGGTTCTCGAGTGGAGACTACGCACCGGAAAACTCAGCGTAGGACGACCTCCAACGAGGTGCACAGATGACCTGGTGAAGGTTGCTGGGAGTCGTTGGATGCGGGGTGGCATATGTAACCGTTCGCTGTGGAAATCTCTGCGAGAGGCCTTTGCTCCGCAGTGGACGTTCGTTGGCTGATATGATATTTCACATTATTTTCTATCTAAACATTTTAAAAGAACTTCAATATTTAATTGATTTATGGTCCACTTTTATAAAATGTTCTCCTTAAAATGGCTTCCCCTAAATAATATAAGTCGTCAAAATAATTAAAGATGCTTGCAATGGCATTAAAATGCAACAAAATTGAGATGTTATGAGGCTGAATTGAATGCCAACCATGGATATCGAATGCCAAAATGCAAAAATTGATTAATATATCGTAATAATAAAATGATTGAGTCATTCAAGTTAAGAAATAAATTATACTCCCATTTCTATCCCACCTAAAACTTTCCTCTGTTAATATACACAAAAATCAGAACGGGTCTGATATCTAATCCCTGTACTACGCCCATTTTGAGTTTAGAGCTGATAGATAATTTTACCTCATTACTTGAACTAGTTTTTGCCTGTTCCGCGAATATGATATTGAGAATTTTAAATATATTTGCTTAAGACCTGAATGCCTTAGTACCAGCAGCAGTGTCTCGCGGCCAGCACTGGCTGCACTAAAATCTATCCTGCCTCATAATCAAAAGCATTTGAAAGAGGTGTTCTATCACCACCCACTCGTGTTTAGAAAAATTGATTTTAGTAAGTTAGGTATCTATTATATCGAGGTTTGGGGGGATCCTTTATAATCCTCCCCGAGAAGTGACTGGGGGGGGCGACCTTTTTACAGTCGCCTTCCCTCTGCTAGCCCTCTAGCTGTCTAGTGACCGCTTTACATTCATCCCCTTCGAGATGTGCCTAAAGGCATGGCACCAATGGGCGGCTCAAGTGTGATCTTACAAGGACCCGGAGCCCCCCTTCGGTGCCGTAGATGATCACTCCAGTGGTTTTAGCCGGTAGGAGTCCGGCATACCCCTTCGCCCTCCCCCGGGGTGAATGAATTCCTATGTAGAATTTCCCCTGGACATCAATACAAAAAAGGTACCTATTATATATATTGTCTATTGTAATTAAATTAGCAATTTATCTACTATGAGTATGTAACTTTTATAAGATTTTTGTTGAGATGGTGGAAATACATCATGTACGGGGAGTACCTAATCATGTACGGGAAATGGCGGAGGGGTATACTCCTACCTTAAGCCGGTAGCACTGGAGTGGTCATCTTCGGCACCGAAGGGAGGCTCCAGCAATTCTAATAATCTCCATCTAGAGCCACCCATTGGTGCCACGCCTTTAGGCACATCTCGGAGCGGTTGACTGTAAAGCGGTCAACCCCTCTAGCGGAGGGAAGGCGACTATATAGCGGCCACCTCCCCAGGCACCTCTCGGGATGTATAGTATGTAACTATGCCAAGGTTTTGAAAATATCTAGACCAGAGTTACTTTCGACATTTGTTCTCAGAGTTCCCTGTGGTTCCTGACTGAAAATAGGCCTCGCCTCTCCGCCCATGGGAGTCGTAAAAGACAACTAAAGGTTGATATCAACACACAGCAGCACCGTCCCGTGGGCTAACAACAAAATACTGCAATCACCAATTCGCCGGTCAACCGTAGTGATTGGATGATAGGGGGACCCCATGACAACTCATTATAGTGATCATTGGGAGGCTCATATTCACCAGTGGATGATGGTGCATGTGTTGCCACGGTTATTTATTTTAATTATTTTTATTTAATTCTCCTATCTCGTGGGTACAGTTTACAGACATAAACCTCACATACACAAACAGCCAGACCCGAAACAACTATCTATAGATCATACAAATATGTGTTCCGTGCGGGGATCGAAGCCGCGGCACGAGCGTAGAAAGCTTATTTCTTAGCCACTGCGCCAGCAGTGCTGTCGTCACATTAACGGTAGGTATTAATCTATATACACGAAACTTGTCGTGTAGTGCCGGCTCATTACACGAAACTTGCCGTGTGGTGCCGGCTCAGAATGCCACCAACCCATTTCTTCCTATGGGTGTCGTAAAAGTCGACCAAGGCATTAGCCGGAGGATGGGCAGCAGCGTCCTTCGAGTACATTAACAACTCAACTGCGATCGCCAACCCGCCTGCCAAGCGTGGCGATTATGGCAAAACCCCCCAATGAGCCCACAACACATCCATATCGGTCGTTGTAGTGATCTTTGGGGGAGGTGTCCAGCAGTGGACTTCATTTGAAATGATGATGATGATGATTAATCTATTATATTTAAACAGCGTAAACAACGTCCCTTACGACGTTTATAGCATGATTAATGGTGATGATACTAGAGAACTACTAAGAAATCATGTCCTCAACTGTATGGTTCGGCCATACAGTTGAGGACATGATTTCTTAGTAATCCATCTTGCCGATCACTAAGTTTTATCCTTACATCTATTGACAGGATAGTATTTAGAACACTTTATTCCAATTAAAATATTGATTCATTTACACGTTATCGTATTTAAATTTAGATTGTATCATGGTCGCGGCGATTGTTTATTTTAAGCTAACGATAACGGACACTATCTGCCAACTATCTGTATCAATGTCATGAGTACTAAATTCTATTTAATTTTGTATTGCTACATAGTTTTTTGTTCTACACAGTGACTTTTTATTCATTACTAGCTGAGACCCGCGGTTTCACCCGCGTTTAATTTGAAAGAAATTTAGAGTACTTCGACATAGACACTTGACATAGAATATATATATTGGATTTCAAGGGTTTCCTTTTTGTTGCGCGGAATCCTAATTATTTTTCTAAAATAAAAGTAACCTAAGTTATTCCTGATAACATCAGCTATCTGACAGTGAAAGTTCCGTCAATATCGGTCCAGCCGTTTCGGAGATTACCCGGAACAAACAGACAGACAGACAGCAGACGGACAGACAAAAAATTTAAAAATTGTGTTTTTGTAATAGGTACCGTATAAACTTTAATATGCATTTAGTAAAAAGCTGTTATTTTGATATTACAAACAGACACTTCAATTTTATTTATTTGTATAGATGAAATATTTACGGAGATAATCAACACGGTTTTCTCACGTGCACAAACAGCGGGACCCGAAACTACCTGTAGACCATACAAATATTTGTTCCATGCGGGAATCGAACCCGTGACACGTAGTGCAGTACACCAATTGTCCTGTTGAGGGTAGCGTTGTGTGTTGGGTGGTTAAGTTCCCTGCATTATGGTTGAGCTGAACTATGCTGATGCATGCGTTATGCCCGTGAACGGGTGCCCTCTGTCGGGTTTGGTCAGCTCTTGACTGCTATAGCAATAGTAATGTCTTAGATTTTCGCGAGTATTACACATTATAATAAAACACTTTTAAACGGATTCTATCGCGTATATTTTAGATTTTTGATTTACCGAAGATGTACAAACGGTACGTAACTGACACATTTACCATCTTGCCTCACAATAGGGTCTCTGCATTACTAAAACATCTGAATTCAATACATAGTAAAATTCAATTTACTATGGAATTGGAGGATAACAATTGCTTGGCCTTCTCATCCATAATCCAGATCATTCTGTTAGCCACACTGTGTATAGAAAGCCTACCCATACAGACAGGTACCTTAACGGTGAATCTAACCACCATCCTTGTCAGTTAGCTACTGTGGCCAAATCTTTGTTACAGAGAGCACACGGCATCTACGACGCCGACCACCTGGCAGGGGAGCTTAACCATGTGAAGCAAGTTCTCCAAAATAACAATTTGAAAGCTCCACATCCCCGTCGCAGAAGCCGCCCGAAACCCACCACGGTTGATCGACGGCCCGCTGTTTTACCATTTATTAAGGGAGTCACCGACAGAATTCGTCATATCTTAAAGCGTGCTTCTATAAACACCTACTTCAAGCCGCACAAGAAGATCAGCCAACTTCTCAAACCAGTGAAATGTCACATACCTTTACAAGATGCAGGGGTCTACAAGATTGACTGTGATTGTGGTTTATCATACATAGGGCAAACAAAGCGTAGCATAGCCACCCGAATAAAAAAACATATAGCTGACGTCAAGCATAGACGCTCCACAAAGTCTGCAGTGTGTGAACATGCCTTAGGCAAACCTAACCATTATCTTCGTTTTGATCAACCTCAAGTCCTCGCGAAAGAGAACCGATATGTACCTAGAATGTTTCGTGAGGCTATTGAAATTAAAAACATCCTAATTTTAATAGAGAAGATGGTTGGCAGGTACCACCTGTTTGGAATCCAGTTATTAAAATAATAAAGTCCCAAACAAGATACCGCACTAAGAAACATCAAGACACTGTGAGTGATTACTGCGTGCATCGAAATTAATGTTTTGATTAAAATTGTACGGTAGATAAAATAAAATAACTTTTTAAAATCTGTAACGACGCCTGTCACCTTAGTCATCCTGCAACCACGAATGCTGCAAAGTATTCGACACGTCAGGAAAATCAAAAATCTAAAATATACGCGACAGAATCCGTTTAAAAGTGTTTTATTATAGCTATAGCAATCTTATTGTATGGCAATTAATATAATTGTGCATAAATATGTGGTATTAATCGTGGAATGCATTATACTTACATAGCTTCTTTTTTTAAAGATTATATTGTGTTTAATATTAAAACTGTAATACATCATATATTTTAAAAGAGTATATCCATGGAGTTTCTTGCCGGTTCTTCTCCATAGGACCAACGACTTGGAACCGTGCAACTATTTAAATTCTGACTATTCGTAAGAGCCAGCAAATGGTTTACATGAATAAAAAACTTTTGACTTTGACTTTGTAATTATTTAGCCACTACGGCTGCCATGCCGTCAATGCCGAAATGTAGCAATATTAACCACATCGTTGTAATAACAAAAAGCTATGTAGAATTGTAAATAACGAAAGACATTTATTACTCAGTAATCGTAGTCTACATATGTGCTATTGGACCAGCAGTTTATTTTGGTAGGTTTTTTGGATCATCATATCGGCCATAGAACGTCCACTGCTGAACAAAGGCCTCCCCACAGATTTCCACAATTGTGTCATCATTTTGGGGGGTATTTGTCAATACGCACCACGCTTGGCAGGGGGGTTGGTGAGCGCAGAATGGCTACTGTTCTACAGAAGGGACGCAGCTGCCCATCCCTCTGGTTTAGATTCCCTTAGTCGCCTTTTACGACATCCACGGGAGGAGATGGCGTGGTGCTATATTCTTAATCTGGCCACCACACGGTTTTTCGAATATTCAACACAAATTATATTTCTAATGGAGTTTTAAAGAAAAAAGTAATGTTTCATTTCGGTTCTGAATCTAACTACTTATAAATGTAACAGTTTGTAATGTATAGGCTCCGTTCGTCGTACGGGTTCAAATGATGTTTGTCGTGGAATAGAATAGAGGATATAAAGTTTCAACAGGACGTAGACGAATTTTTGTATATCCGCTTAGTCATCTTTCAGCCGAATAAACTCCACTGCTGGATACAAGCCTCCTCCAAAGATCACTACAACGACCTTTCTGGGTGTGTTGTGTGCTCATTGGGCGGTTTTGCCATAGTCACGACGCTTGGCAGGCGGGTTGGCGACCACAGTTGAGTTGTTAATGCACTTGAAGGACGCTGCTGCTTATCCTTCGGTTAATCCCGTAATATAATAATAATAGTTTATTTGCATAAAATGTAGGTATATTACAAATGGTGTAAATATAAATAGAGCCAGATACATTTTGCCGCAGCGCGACATGCAAATTTTTTGCACGTTTACATACGCCTGAATAAAACTAATGTCAACAATAATCAAATTAAATATTAAATGTCAACCTTACAATTAAACAGTAAAATAGCCAGTATTTAATAAATATAAATTATTAATATTAAAGTTTACGACCCCTTGAGCAAATGTGGGAAATCATTTTTCACCTATAAATTCTGATATAGAATAGAAGGACTTTTCTATCAGCCAAAGTTTCAATTTTCTACGAAATTTACAAACGTGATTTTTTTTATTTCAATCGGAATACTATTACATATCCGGCCACACATGGCATAACAATTTTTCAAGTACATCATTGTCTATCAAGCAGGGCCCGCTTAATACAATTCTGCCTGGATCTCTCGTATTTCTAGGAAACATTTCTCTAGCTGTTTTGAGTAGTTGAGGGTTTAATTTGACAATTTTGGCGTAGTCGCCCGTCGCCGTTTACGACACCCACGGGATGAGATGGGGTGGTGCTATTCGTAGCCGGCACCACACGCCATACTTAACACTATAAAATGAAAAAAAAAAACTGCAATAACATTGTATAAATAGTTACCGGTAAGATCCTATGTGGGAACCGTGGACCTTATTGGCACCATGACAAATTTCAAGATTTTATTAAGTTGTACTGAAAATAAGCGTTTAATTTACGTACGCACGTAATACTTGCCAATCCCCTCCCCCCCTGTGGTTCTCAAATAAAGTTCCCATTTTACGGTGGATACGCTAAACAATAAAAGTATTAGTATTTCTCTGTAATTAGTGAGGGCGCGGCGGCGGTTGCGGCGCGGGGCGTGGACACGTCTACTTGGAGTGTACTCATCAGTTAATTGCGTTTACGTTCTAGATTACATTGATGGTACTAATAACTAAATGGCACTACTCTAACGATTTTTGTAAACACAAAAGTTTTAATGTTTGGTTGGTATTACGTTTGCGGGATGGAGAGAGGGCCGATCCTGTTCGAAGCAAGAGGAAACGGCGCCGGGGTAACAACCGCCATGGCGCCTAATTGCTTCACGCCTGAAACCCCCTGCCTTCACTATTAGGCGGGGGTCCTCTGGGCCTGCGAGTGGGTAGTTTGGGGAATCTGCGTGTCCACGCCGAGCGAACCAGACCCAGGGGGACCCAGGCTTCCCCCAAATATCGCCACAACGACCTGTATACGAGTCTTGTGTTATTATTGGGGAGTTTTGCCATAATAGCCACGCTTGGCAGGTGGGTTAGCGATCGCAGTTGAGTTGTTAATGTGCTCCAAGGACGCTGCTGCCCATCCTTCAGCTAATCCCATAGTTTGCGACACCCACGTGACCAGATGTGTTGGTGCTTGTCTAAGTCGGTAACACTACATACCTAATAATAAAAAATATACGGGTTGCACTCCGGGAGTGCCGACAGAAGTGAAAACTTATTTTGGCGCGTTAGACATTTTTTAGATGGGTACTAGTGTTAATGCGATCCCGACGGCGAAACGCCAAACTAAACGTATATACTCGGTATATGTTACTGTGATATCGTAACATTAGATTTAGTAAAAAAAATATTTATTATCGGGAGTTAATTGTCTATTTAAACACTAGGCAAAACCGTTGTTATAAATTTTATAGCAATAAATGTTTTATTTTATTTATCTAGACGCATTCGCGGTCTGCTATAAGTACATGCATATGCACACACTATAGCTGCGTCTCGTAACGGTGTCGCGAGTCCAGAGATTTAATCTCATCTAAAAATATGAGTACCGCGCCAAAAGAAGTTTTCACTTCAATAGTAGTCCGAATTAAATTTCATGTTTTAATAAGCAAAATTCTAAAACTTCCTGATAATTATCACTGATGTAGGTTGGTATAAATAATAATGAATTTCCAAACGTTCAAAGACTGGCCAGACATAAGGCTGCTCCCTTAATTCAGGGGGAAGTATTCTATTATTTGGCACTCTATAATCAATGTATCTATTTCTTCAACCAACTCGTAGGGGCTGTAAAAGTTGAGAATGTACCTTTAAGTAATAACATGCTAAACTTGGGATCCACGAAATTTATTCTGATGAGGTTTCTCACCGCCTGTAAAACGTTTATTGGGATAAGTTTATGTATAAAAGAGCTGATGTGAAAACTTTGGGAAAACGATTATTTTGGCACGTGGGTGAGAGGCCTACTTTTATTCGTTCTTTTATTAAAAAGAAAATTAAAGGTTAAAAGATATTTTTATTAATATGACTTTGTGTGCGGTTTATTGTTCTTACCGTTAAAAGTAGAGCTTCAATAATTGTCAGTCGTCAAAATCACTGATTGGTACAATTATCATCTCCTCATCAGCCATGGGCCTCCCATTGATCACTACAATGACTAGTCATCGGGGATATGGTCATAATCACCACGCTTGGCAGGCGGTTTCATGATCACAATATGTTGTTATTAACACACGGAAATATGCTGCTGTCTATCCCCTTGATATCAACCGTTAACCATTTGTTACGTCACCCACGGTTGGAAAGTGGCGATGCTTTTCCACGCGTAAAAAATCTATTGGTAGTCATAATTTAAAAATTATTGTTTTTCTTAAGTTAAACTTCTGTGTCTCATCATCATTTCAGCCGAATGAAGTCCACTGCTGGACACAGGCCTCCCCCAAAGATCACCACTATGACCGACATGGGTGTGTTGTGGGCTCATTGGGGGGTTTTGCCATAATCGCCACGCTTGGCAGACGGGTTGGCCATCGCAGTTGAGTTGTTAATGTACTCGAAGGACGCTGCTGCCCTTCCTCCGGCTTATCCCTTAGTCGACTTTTACGACACCCACGAGAGGAGATGGGGTGGTGGTATTCTGAGCCGGCACCACACGGCAAGTGTCTGTGTCTACTATTAGAGTAAATTTCAAGGTGACATTTTTAGTGCATCGCCTTATGTGTAACGTTGTGTGGGCGTATGCTCGGGCATGTTTCACTTCTGTCGCGTGTACTGAGTAGCACGCGCTCAATTTTTTTGTTATTGAGTCATGTGAAACGACGGCACGGTTGGTGCAGTGGCTGATACAGTCGGCTACTGCGCTCCGGGTCGCGGGTTCGATTCCCGCACGGAACAAATATTTGTATGATCTGCAGGTAGTTGTTCCGGGTCTGGGTGTATTGTGTGTGAAATATATGTCTGTAAACGCACCCACGACACAGGAGAAATCTTAGTGTGGGGCGAACGTTTTATAAAAATAAAGAACCATTTTGGTTATAACTACAATTCACATCCCCATTCTGCTGATGACTGCTTTGAGATTAGTCGCAAGTAAAATGAGCCTGTTGTCATTCGAGACGGAAACTCTATCCTTTATACTTAATGGTTGTCTTGATGATCTTTTCACAATACGAGTATTTGTGGAAGAAGAGGACAGTCGCAAACAGCAGCGCTAATTAAACGCGCTGAGCACGTCCCGAGTATCAATCATGCTGTAAACGTATCCCCGAACATTTGGCTACACAGCGTCCATACCAAATTGGTCTAGTAGACAATTTGTTGTGCAGTTTACAAGTATCGCCTCATTGTTATAATTGGTCTGCGGCTGCTCAATTTGCGGTCATGAAAACTGGTATTGAATACATATTTTTTTCGCCATAGTGCAACCCAGATGGTACTTATAAATAAATAAAAGTTGATAGTTTAAACTTTTCTACTGTTTATATAATTCGCCGTATGGTTATCCTATCGTACCCCTTTAGGAACTATAGCCGTGAAGGTAATGTTACGTAATTCACAAATATTCATTTAATTCGTATTCCGTATGTAGCAGTTATAGAGCTCTACTGTAGCACCGGCTACGGCGTAGGCAATTACGCAAATAGCCGATGGACGGAAATTACGCGTCACATCCGCTCGCGTTGACCTTGTACACGCCTCTGGAAATGTAAGAAACGTATCCATATCATATATTGTATTATAAAATAAAATAATAATTACTTAATTGCACCCCTGCGGCCGTAGTTCTTGGCAACTGAGTTTTTGCAGTTATAAACCTCCATTATCGAAGGCTATCGTACTTTTCTCCCTACTTCTCACTACAAATAGGAAAGTGAAACGGATCTTCTGTTCTTCCTCTATAACTTTCTAATTAATTTCGCCGCGGGTCCAAGACAGGTGTTCATTGAACTAGGACACACAGCGCTTCAATTGTCATTGAAGATCATGACCTGTAGGACTTTCTGTGGTTGAGAGGGCTTGTCTAAACCACTTAACCAATCAGTAACTATACATTTTGTATTCAGCATACATGTTCAGCACACAAATACTGTGTAAAAAGTTTTGATAAAACTTTGACAGAGCAATGTATATATTGTAAACTAGCTGGGACCCGCGGTTTCACCCGCCGTTTAATTTAAAAGAAAGTGGATTATTTATATATAATTTAGAGTACTTCGGCATAGACACTTGACATAAAGTATGTACGTATATATTTGATTTCATGGGTTTAATTTTTTTCCCGTCAAAATCGGTCCAGCCGTTTCGGAGATTACCCGGAACAAACTAACAGACAGACAGACAGACAGACAGACAGACAGACGGACAGACAGACAGACAGACAAAAAATTTAAAAATAGTATTTTTGTTATATGTAACGTACATACTTTCATATGCATTTAGTAAAAAGCTGTTATTTTGACATTACAGACAGACACTTCAATTTTATTTATTTGTGTAGATAAATTTTTTGTACACTAATAACATAATGATTGTACGGTTTCACGTTGTATGTATGTATACGGCATGTATGGTCGTCTGCGTAGGATGGAATGAAATAAACGTGCTATATTGACGTAAACGTAAACTATTTCGATTCGATAGTCTGATGACCAGTGATGACATATGGAACAGAGACGCGGTCACTCACAATGGGCCTCATAAGAAAGCTCAAGGTCACTCAGCGAGCTCTGGAGAGCGCTATGTTTGGTATTTCTCTACGAGATCGAATCAGAAATGAGGAGGTCCGTAGAAGAACTAAAGTTGTCGACATAGCTGAAAAGATTAGTAAACTGAAGTGGCAATGGGCAGGGCACATTGCTCGTAGAACTGATGGCCGTTGAGGTTCTCGAATGGAGACCGCGCACCGGAAAATGCAGCGTGGGATGACTTCAAACGACGTGGACAGACGACCTGGTGAAGGTCGCCGGGAGTCGTTGGATGAGAGCGGCATGTGACCGCTCGTTGTGGAAATCTAAGGGGGAGGCCTTTGTTCAGCAGTGGACGTCCTGTGGCTGATATGATGATGACATTTTGTGTAGCACCTTCATAACGAGTCTGCTGCCAAACCCATGCGCGTCACGCTGCAGAGCCTAATGATGGCGTACATTCCAATTTATGGGTTTTGCATATAACAATAACGCTGATTTCAGCTGCAAAGTTCTGGCGGACGTGTTCGTAATATCAAACAAATGGAGATCGACTGACGGCGGTATTTTAAATTGACGCCAAATATATGATGGTGCGGACAAAATTGAGGCTTCAAGTCGTGAGATATTACACCTCATTTCATCTGGGGTGATGTATAATCAGTTTAGTTATTACCTTAGCTGCCACAGCTTAAACTTTCAGAGTCACAGCCTATTACTTCCTCATTTTGACGGCACGGTTGGTGCAGTGGCTGATACAGTCGGCTGCTGCGCTCCGGGTTGTGGGTTCGATTCCCGCACGGAACAAATATTTGTATGATCTGCAGGTAGTTGTTCCGGGTATGGGTGTATTGTATGTGGAATTCATGTCTGTAAACGCACCCACGACACAGGAGAAATCCTGGTGAGGGACAACGTTTATTGGAAAAAAATCCAAAAAATGTTGCCCATTCCTAGGGCGAAGGAAGTTCATAAAGAATTGCCACTGGACACTAAATTAAAAAAGTTCATTGTCTGTGTGGTGTCCGGATTTACAATACAGCGTCACTCTATCTCCTCCCGTGGATATCGTAAAAGGTGACCAAGGGACTTTAAACAAGAGGGATGGGCAGCAGTATCGGCTCTCACCAACGGTTGGCCCAAGCGTGGTGAGTACTGGCGAATTCCCCCCAAAATGAGTACACTATTATTGTAGAAATCTATGGAGGATGCCTTTGTTCAGCAGTGGACTATCTTTGACTGATATGATGAAGAGGTTCCTGTGGTTTCCGGCGAAGAATAGACCACCCTTATCCACCTGTGGGGTTTCGTAAAAGGCAAATACAGGTAGATATTAAGAGGATGGCAGCAGAATCGTCCCGTGTGCTAATAACATATTGCGATAACCAATCCGCCTGTCAAACGTGGTGATTATGACAATATCCCCTATGTCCACTCATTGTAGTGATCGTTGGGAGGCCTATGTTCAGCAGTGGACGTTTACTAACTGATGCGTGTGAAGGTCAAATTGGAGCTAACAATATAATGTAAGCTGTAGATAAACGACTAGCACTGGCATTAGTTGAAAACAATAACGTGATAAAGTCAAGATGACACTTTAATACTTGTTCGATTCTTATTATCGAATTGAGGGTAGTTGGTAAATCATCACTGAACCTGCTCACGACCTACGTCGCGGCGATATATATCCGTGACGTGCAGCACGATTTGAAGTAGTGTTGCTTAAAAATCGACTATCGATCTATCGATAGTACTAACCCTAAAACATTCATACTATCTATTGGCCTATAGATAGTATCGATATTATCAATAGTATCGATACTATCGATTTTATTTTACATATCGAACAATACTATCGATAGTTGAAATTATACAATAGTATCGATACTATCGATAGTATTACATGATTTTTGACTATCGATACTATCGATAGTATCAATAGTATTTACGACCCAGTTCGATAGTATCAGCACTATCGATACTATCTATAGTATTGTTGCAAAGCTCCCAATCAATACTATCGATACTATTGATAATATCGATACTATCGATAGGGCAATCGATAGTATGAGTGATTTGGGGTTATATGACACTATCGATTGACTACCGATAGCCTATCGATTTTTAAGCAACACTAATTTGAAGCCCTGAGCTGGATGAACGTTTCTTCCTCTCTTGTTGTGATCTTGTTTCAAGCTAAACGTTTTAGCATCTGTAGTGTTTGTGGACTCATTACCGTGTGGTGTGCGATCTTCAAGACCTTTGAACCCAGAGTACATTTAGACTATCTGTGAAGTGCCGTGCACGCTGAAGCTCTCCTGCTGACCCGGGAATTAAGACAAGGTAGGTGGTGTTTAATTGCCTTCTTGAATATAGTAGGAACGAACGATTTCCACCCACAAATACTTTACTTTGAACATTTTAAGGTTCACAAGCCGCCAGCAAATATTTTCTTAAAAAAAGGTTGGTCAAAAACGGAACAATACTACATACCTAGTTATACGTCTCTTTACGAAGACGCTTCTTGAGTAGCAAACAGCAAATACCTTCGACACAAAGACTTTCACCTACTGCGCATCATACGGCTCAATTCGGGGCAGCTCGAGTGAACCGACACACACATAAGAAGATCCCTTGAGCATTCGACCACTTGTGTCACTTCCAAACGCTGAGATTTTCACTTTCGTATAGCTATTATAAAATCTCTGAAGGCTCAGCTCATATAAATTGTATGGGGAGTTAGATTGCGGTGGAGTACAGACTTGGGTAGACTTCGGTCGACGTCGACACGGAAAGCTCGGGTTATTTCCATAATAAATGACTTATTAAAACGGAATTCATTTGGAGCCGGGAAAGAAAAATATGAGGAAAACTCTTTGGCTTACGGCCTAGATTTATGCGGTAGGGGTGTGATGGATTAAGACTAAATATAAATGAATATAGAATTAAATTATAGTTTAAAAAACACGCTTTTGTAGATTACCGAACTAAAAAGTAGAAAATAAATTTTAATAAGTTTAAAATAACAACAGCGATAAACAAAAAATTTTTTTTAAAAAAGCGTGGGTTGCTTTATCGGATATTTTCTTGATGACCCTACTTTTACAAATATTTACAACAACTTCTTGTTCAAATTTCTTACTGTGTAAAGTATTACAAATTATAATTAAACACTTTTAAACGGATTTTATCGCGTATATTTTAGATTTTTATTTTTCCTGACACTTTGCAGGGTTCGTTGTCGCAGGATGACTAAGGAGACAATCGTCGATACAGATTTTAAAAAGTTATTTTATTTTATCTACCGTACAATTATAATCAAAAATCATTTCGATGCACGCAGTAATCACTCACAGTGTCTTGGTGTTTTGATCCACCATATTGATATATCAATTGTAATAATAATAATGAAAACATGTCTCCAGTAATAATATAAAATAAGTTATCAATGTCAATAATAATAATACATCCAGTTCCAATAAAAAATAAATATCAGTACAGTTTTTGAAGGCATGAATGAAACATGGATATTATTAATAAAACAATTAATTAAAATACCTACCATATATACAAATTTCAATACACGATATTAGGTACGTAAAAAGCAGTACCGATAAGTTTCTATGTTACAGAGTACATTAATAAATTAGTTGTTCTTTTTCTTTGATTTACGTTGGCGCTATGTTGCAAGGTCATCAACCACTTTCTATCGGTCTTTGGTACTGATATCAAGTTATTTGTACAGTAACAAAACAATTAAAAACTTTATTTTTGTAGTATATTTACAGTCTTTATTTGAGTTTGATTACTAGTAGAGGATAACGAGATATCTTGATTTATATATTTATTAAAAAGACACTACATTCATACAAAAATTTCATACATTGCACAATAAGCCGTATTTTGTTATTAATCTCTAAAGATTGACGGCACGGTGGGTACAGTGGTTGATACAGTGCTGCGCTCCGGGTCATGGGTTCAATTCCCGCACGGAACAAATATTTGTAAGATCTGCAGGTAGTTGTTCCGGGTCTGGTTGTATTGTATGCGGAATTCATGTCTGTAAAGGCACCCACGACACAGGAGAAATTCCAGAGTGGGGCAACGTCAAAAAAAAACCGTAAAAGCATGGTGGGTCAGTCAACCTTTGGATGGGTGACCTGGTGTTGAGGTTATGGAAAGGTATACTACGTTATAATTTTAAAATCATTTATGAAGTGACAATGACAGTTGACACATGATATCGATTTAAAATCGTGATAACTATAAATAAATGTTATACTTATCTGATTATTGAAATTAATGCATGACACAAGAGTACATATTCGTCTTCTGGTTAAGTTTTTTCACTAATACGGAAGTAATTCTGTATTTATTTTTCTTTTGACAAAATCGATCAGGTGATTCGATTTCTATGATAAATAAAACAATAACTTTTGAATATGTATTTCAGACTTTCTCTACTAGGAACCAATTTTGTTGCATATTTATTGTAATATAATATATAAAATCTATGAATGTAAAACTCAGTACCAATTTGGTTGAACTACTTTATTCATTTTAAATATAATCAAAATGCAATAATCTTTATCCATTCCTTTGATTTATTAATACAATTTGGTCATTTAACTTACAGAAGTGCCTTTTTAAACTTGGTAGTAGGACAGTAAGCCATGAATAAAATATTTTTAGTACTGAGCTCCAGCACTCTTATTTACATTTAGGGTTACCTAACTTGACGAATTATTTCTTCTCATCAACGCTTAAGACCATTAGTATGTACATGCTAAGCGCCTTAAGCATTAACATTCAATATTTGAATCTGCGGTCTACAGCCCTTGGCGTCTAGGTAGCCGTGGGTACTCAGACGCTATGCAGACGCATTTGCATACAATGCGCGATAGTAAACACGAGGTGCTCGCGGTAATTACATTGGCCAGGCTTTGTAGTCACTTTTCTATAGTCAGTACTCAAGACTCAGGAGTCGCCAATTAAAGCCTGAAGTGATTTATTTTACAGTTTATTTTATTGCTTTTAGGAAGGCATACAGACTAATAACATTTTGGGTTTATATAAAATGTATTACAGATTACTAATAACAAGCCTCCACAGATAAATAACAATCGATTTGCTATCGCAAAACGTGTAGTAAAGTATTATTAAATACAAGTAATTCAGTTATCACACCGACGTACAGCTTGAGTGCAACTTGCAAGTGCTTTCTGTAGAAAAAAAAGGTTCAGCTAAGAGCCGCCTTGCTGTGCTTGCATTAGTGCAGAACAAATCAATATCCACTTCGCGGGAAATTTTATTATAACCACACGCACCGTATTGCAAAAGGTATATTTAAAAGTGGTCGCTGTCGGAATCCAAGTAGATTGGTGCGTATTGGTAGTTTCGAGACAAGTTCGCTACAATCGATTGTAAATAACTTATAACATTAATGTGACACGATAACAGTACCTTCTGCAACGATGGTAGTAATCGTCCGAAACCTGCGCCTGGAAATAAAGATGTCTTGTTTGTTATACAATATTATGAAACGTTATTTTTATTGGTCTCCAGTGGTAATTCTGCTTGAACTTCCTTCGCCCCGGGGAAGGGCGAAGGGCTATGCCGCACTTCTACCGGCTAAAACCACTGGAGCTGTCGAGATCAGAATGGCTACCGGGATTGATGTATTTAAACGAAATATCCGTAAGTGCTTTCACAATGTTTTGGCAAAATCATTTCAGTAACAATTTATCTTATATATGTGTGTGTATATATTATAGTGATATCGATGGATTTACATATTCTTATTAGATATGCATGTACCTATGTTTATTGTATTTATAAAATATGTTAATATTATGAACCTGCAAAAGGTAGTAATAAATAAGCTGAACTGAACATTCGGGACTTGATTGTTGTAGGCATACTCTATAATAGATCATCTCATAGATCCTATAAGCTCTTAGATAGTGTACGTTTAATATCAATCTAATTGGCTCACTAAAACTTTCCGCTTTCATTATATTGATAGTGTGATTTGTCTTTGGACTTAGCCCGTGCGGTATCACATCGAGACATTAGGTGTTTAGTCCTATGCCCAGCAATTTGAGCCCTTCTAACCGGAGCACAGTAATCATCATTTCGGCTAAATGAAGTCCACTGCTGGACACAGGCCTTCCCAAAGATCACCACAACGATCAATATGGGTGTGTTGTGGGCTCATTAGTGGGTTTTGCCATAATCGCCACGCTTTGCAGACGGGTTGGCGATCGCAGTTGAGTTGCTAATGTACTCGAAGGACGCTGCTGCTCATCCTCCGGCTAATTCCTTAGTCGACTATTACAACACCCACGGGAGGAAATGGGGTGGTGCTATTCTCTATTTATATATATTATATATAATATATTCTGAGCCGGCACCAACACGGCTAGAGCACAGTTATGTCTGAAGTTGAAACACTACTGCTTAGCGGCGACTTTCTGGCAGTGGGGTAGTATTTACCTAACCGGCCACTTGCAATAAGAGATCTACACGCACTTAGTGATGACATATGGAACAGAGACGTGGTCACTCACAATAGGCCTCATAAGAAAGCCCAAGGTCACTCAGCGAGCTATGGAGAGCGCTATGCTTGGTATTTCTCTACGAGATCGAATCAGAAATGAGGAGATCCGTAGAAGAACTAAAGTTGTCGACATAGCTGAAAGGATTAGTAAACTGAAGTGGCAATGGGTGGGGCACATTGCTCGTAGAACTGACGGCTGTTGGGGCACAAAGGTTCTCCAACGGAGACCGCGCACTGGAAAACGCAGCGGGGGACGACCTTCAACGAGGTGGACATACGACCTGGTGAAGGTCGCTGGGAGTCGTTGGATGAGAGCGGCATGTGACCGCTCGTTGTGGAAATCTAAGGGGGAGGCCTTTGTTCGGCAGTGGACATCCTGTGGCTGAAATGATGACGCACTTAGTAATTATTGAATTAAATTAAATAATTTGATTCAAAGCGATCTACCGGAGGGGGCACGTGTTGGAAATACGATAACACTTATAAATTCACATTGAATATGTAATAATATGCAAGTGCTTTTATCCTTTATATTCTTTTTTACTTAGGAGAGTAGGAAGTCGTCGAAAATTTATGTTTTACTCAATTACGAAAGGTACGCGTCCCGGTTACTACCCTCTAAGGAATACAGTGCATTAGCGAAGGCAGTAAGCCGTCTGTGAATAGGCGAACCCATTTTACTGCTAATGATTAGTTAAAACTACTGATTAGGGGTGCAGAAAACATGTTTTTCGTGATTAATTTGGCGACTCTAAACGTTGCCCTACATTTTTCTCACATACAATTATCTAAATATATCTGGACTTTAAAACAGAAACCTTAGAGTTTGTTTCGGGATTTCTTTTCAGTGGCAATCAATACCGACATCACCTAAATTTATCGACTGTAACAGTGATTCATGAAACCTTTTTTTTTTTCTTTTTTTTTATTGGTGCCCAGTGGCAATTCTTCATGAACTTCCTTCGCCCCGGGGAAGGACGATGGGGTATGCCGGACTCCTACCGGCTAAAACCACTGGAGCGGTCATCTTCCGTACTTAAGGGAGGCTTCAGGTCCTCGTATGATCACACTAGAGCCACCCACTGGTGCCACGCCTATTGGCACATCTCGGAGAGGGTGACTGTAAAGCGGTCACCCCCCAAGGGGGATTGTAAAGGATCCCCCAAAGCGTCCCACGGCAGCGCGTGACCACATGCGTGCTACCGTCTTCTCTTGGGTCGTTTGGTGTGGGCACGCAGATTCCCCAATCTACGCACCCGCGAACCCAGAGGTCCCCCACCTTATAGCAACGGCAGGGGTTTTCAGGCGTATCGGAATTAGGCGCCAGGGCGGTTGTTACCCCGGCGCCGTCTCCTTCTTCTTCGAGCAGGATCGGCCCTCTCCCGATCCCGCTCTGCGGTCTCCTTCTGGAGCATGACGCTCTCACAGAAGGAGACCACTGCATTCCAATTTTCGTGCTCTGCCAACATAGCCGACACTACTGCTGGCAGAGAGAGATCTTGCCCGATCCGATCGACCAGGATCCGCCGCTCGGCGGCCCACGCAGGGCACGCCTCGAGCGTGTGCTGTGCGGTGTCCTGGTCGCTATCACAATGGTGGCATTGTGCCGTGGCCTCGCGTCCTATCCTGTGCAGGTACGCGCCGAAACAACCGTGCCCGGTGAGTACCTGCGTCAGGCGGTAGGTGACGCGCTCGCTCCTTTTGAGCCAGGCTCCAAAGAGCGGCAGGACGGCCTCGACGACGCGCTTGGTTGCAAACTGCATCCGCAGGCGATGACGCCACTTTACAAGTGCGCGCCGCCGAGCTAGCCGCCGCAGCTTGTCCAACGCCCCTGGAGGCGCGCCTTCGCCGCTCTGGCGGAGGGCGCGTGTCTGATCGTAGACCCACGCATCCATCTCCGCCAGGATGTCAAAAGGCGGAAAACGCGCCAGGAGAGTTGCCGCCTCGTAGGACACCGTTCGGTATCCTCGTGCGATCCGGATAGCCACTCTGCGCTGCAGACCGTGAATTTTGGTTCTGCAGCGCTGGGCGCCTGATAGTCGAGCTGACCATACAGGCGCCCCGTATAGGACCACGGACCGCACGACTCCTCCGTAGAGAAGGGGATTCATGAAACCTACTTGTTAAATAAAGATATAATAATTTAATTTAATTTGTTCGGTAATGTTGTCGAATAGTATTTGTCGAAGTTTGTATGTATTCGATTGTACAAGTGCACAGTCAGGTCCAAAAATGTAAATGCACACAGTAAAATACAAAAGACAGTTAGTTAATAAAATTGAAAGATACAATTTAGAAGGAAAGAAAGAAAGAAAGCATTTAATACCACACTAAATTAACACAATAAAAAAAAGAATAACAAGAAATTCGTTTGTATAGTGTGGCAAAAGGAGCGGTCGCAGCTAAATGTTGAACAGTGAACAGCATAGCCGTAACACTGCCCAACGCTGGTTTTCAGTCCGTCCCTATTTACTACCGTTATGTAAATATATATAATACATTAAAAGTACAATAATCAAAATTAAATATAAGTAAAAGAAAAGAAATTATGTAGATTAAAGATTATAGATTGCCACTACAAAAACAAAACGAACTTTTCTCAGAAGCCGGGCCCGTAACCAATCCTTCATCAGACTATAAACAATAATCGTATTTACAATTAGGAAATAAATCAGGTTAATGCAATAGTTTGGGACTAAAAGCACCAGGTCATCTTTTTATGCGTAACTTCAAATTTTTAGTATAGTTGTATTTTAAATAAGTATTATTAAGTAAGTATAAGTATTTAATGGCAAGGTTCACCTAGTCTTCTCATCGCCTTCACTCCAATGCTTGAATACGAAAGTTTTGAACCAGTGCGTCGTACCAGTCATGATATACGGTGCCGAGACGTGGTCACTCGTGGTTAGGCTAGTCCACATGTCCAAAGTCAACGGGCTATGGTGTGGGCTACGCTCGAAGTACCTTTAAGGGGTAAGATTTGGAACGAGTATATCTGAAAAAAACTGGAATCATCAACATAGCTTGTACAATTAGCAAGAGGCCGGATAGCAATTTCCATTGGACATCAATAAAAAAATTCAAAATTGTCTCTTACGCCCAGTAATTTCACTAGCTACAGAGCTCTTGAAACCGGAGCAAAGTAATGTCTAAAGTTTAAACACTAATGCTTGGAGGCAGAATATCTGGCACTGCCTTGTTTTTTATTGATCGGGTGGAAATACTTTATGTACAGGGGTATACCGGACTCCTACCGACTAAAATCACCGGAGTGGTCAACTTCGGCACCGAAGTCAGGAACAAGAACTCGAATAATTTCCATCTAGAGCCACCCACTGGTGCCACGCCTTTAGGAACATCTCGGAGGGGGTGACTGTAAAGCGGTCAACCCCTCTAGTGGAGGGAAGGCGACTGTGAAGAGGCCAACCCCCTAGGCTCCTCTCGGGGGATTTTTATGTCATTGTAGCGATTTTGGTCCAGCGTTAGCACTGCGTTCATGTAGAATGCTGGCATCCGACGCTGACCTGCCGGCGGTTATCGGTGCCGCCCCGCGTGTGTAGTCAGTCAGTCAGGTCGAACTAGCGCCACCAAGCACCGACTGGTTCCGATCTGCTCCTATAGGCGCTGGAAGACTGCCATTCTCTCGTGTTGTAAAATGGTACTGGCCTGCAATCAGCTAGCATTGTGTAGTAACTATCTGCGCTGGTAGGTGGTGGTAGATCGCCGTTGGCTGCCTGCTTTCTACGTGTATACGTCTTTACATCAGTGTACCGGTAGTAAACGTTATTACACTTCTACCTTCCTTTACGAAGATAACACTCAACTAGACATTTAATATTCTTAATGTTTTTCATTTTTGTTCTGTGCGTATTTCCTTATTCAAAATAATTATATTCTAATTAGCACTTCGCGTTTCATGCGGCACTTATTCGTGGAGCACTTAGGTACCTTGCGGTGCACGAAATATATGCACGTCACTCGGCCTTGTCTACCACTATAATTAAAAACTGTAAATAACTACTACCGTTCATTATGCAGATATTTTGCTTTACTTTGAGGGCTTTTTTTGCAGTGTGTGAACCCCGTAGCCTGTTATTTTAACGGCAAGCTGCAGTATGGTCTAAAGTATATATTCAACTGCATCACTTGCTTTGGGAATCTAAGAAATTAAGTAATTAATAGACTAGTTTCTTCAGTAATTTTTCATTCTTCTTCATTGATTTATTCATTGATACTACAATCAGGATTAAGAATACAGCACCACTCCATCTCCTCCCGTGGATGTCGTAAAAGGCTACTGGGATTCATGACCAGAGAACTGTGGCACAGTAGCCAACCCGCCTTCCAAGCGTGGTGAGTATGGGCAAATTCCTCCCAAAATGATGACACAATTGTGGAAATATTTGACTTTTTTTCAACAGTGAACGTTCTATGGATGATATGATAAGATTCATTTCATGGATCAAAACATCTCTACGGAATGTGCCAAGTTAGTTTTTCGTTAATGTATGAAATAAATAAAACAAACGAGGCATATTCCGTAAAGTTATTTCTATTCAACGAACGTGATTCGCTTAAATTTCAATGGTGCTTATTGACCCCAAGATTGTTTTAACCTTAATGAACATAGTTCACGTCCAACAGTGGACATTTATTAATGTGATAAGTATGTAAATGCGCGTCGTAATTGCAGCCGACGCTGGCGCCGCGCCGCACCGTCGAGAATATTAATTATTTCCATATTCCGTTTAAATGGATACCTTTAATGAGTTTTAGGGTTTGACTGTACGTTTTTCAGTAAAGTAAATAATGTTTAGAATAGGTGATGGATAAACGCTAGGAGGATTGAGGTATGGGCACGCTGTGATAGTTGTGGTAAGACCCGTCATGGAGGAAGGCTGAAGACGCGGCACCTTTCAGCTAACGTGGTGACTCTCGAGACAAGGGTGTTTCGGGAAGTATCTGTTTCGCATGAGCCGAGAAGAGACGCCCGGTTGCGTTCACTACGGAGACTGCCCAGACACGGTGTAGCATACGCTGAAGGAGTACCGTAAGGAGTAACTTGGGCGACGCAGCGCCGTGATCCCATTGAGGCGGTCAAAGATAGTGGACCTCTCGTTTTTGGCCGTAGTTCAATCCATCGTCCAGAGCGAGCCGTCACCTTCTTCTGTGAGGACGCGATGTACGCAAAGATAGTGGCAGAGCGCGGAGGGGACGACACTACCTCCGATCTCCGCCGCAGGAAATACTGCGGTCTCGCGCGCCGGCGCAGGGCGCTGACCAATCTCTGGCCTCCATAGTTGCAGCCTGTGGGCGACGAACTTTGGGCAATCCGTCGCCCGATCAGAAGCAGGTCTGAGACGGCGGTACGATGTGTGCTGCGCGCACCTCTCTGAATAACCGGCTGGGTAGGTCGCGGATATAGGGCCCATCGGACCAAGTGACGCACTGTTACCCGCCGGGGGTAGCCAATGCCGAATCCGTGAACATCGCACCTCCAGCCATAGGTAAATGGAAGAAACATCGTGGGGTTTTAGCACGGAGAAAGCCCAGACGAATTCCCCGCGACAAAACAAAGGAAGGTACGTTGAATGGAGTATGTTTTGGAAACTAGTAGTGTACGGCACAATCCTACATTGCAGCTTTTTGGCCTATCATCAGAGTTATAATGTATAATCTTCTATCCATTAATATTATTTTTCGTGACTTTCTTGTCCATCCTAAGGTTGTCTAGAAAAGATCGCTTTTAGCGATAAGACGGCGGTCTTATTGTACATTATATTAATATTTTAAGTTTTATTTTTAACATCCAAATGGTGTACAATAAAGTATATTCTATTCTATTCTATTCTATTCTATTCTATTCTACCTTGTAGTACAGTTTGGTCACTCACTGTGGGCCTCAACAGAAGGCTCAAGGTTACTCAGCGAGCCATGGAGAAATCTACACTTGGTATTTCTCAACGCGATCGAAACTGGAGAACCGTAAAAAATTCAAAGCTGCTGACAAAGCTGTAAGGACTAGTAAGTAGAAGTGCTATTAGGTTGGGGCACATAGCTCATAGAACTGATTACCGTTGGGGCAGAAAGGTTCTCGACTGGAGACCGCGCACCGGAAAACGCAGTGTGGGACGGATTCCGATGAGTTAAACAAACGACCGTTTTTATAGCCTGGTGGAAATTCATCATGAACTTGCTCTGCCCCTGGTAAGGGCGAAAGGGCATGCTGGGACTCCTTCCGGTAAAACCACTGGAGCAATCATCTTCTGCACCGAAGGGGTCCTCGTATGATCACACAAGAGCCTGAAAAAATGCCTGGTAAAGATAGCTGGGAGTTTTTAGCGGCATGTAACCGGCTACTGTGGAAATTTATTGGGAAGGTCTTTGTCAAGCACTGGAAGTTCTTCAGATGGTATAATGATAAGTCGAGTACAGTTTACATTCGGACCGCGTCATAGCATCAACTATATAGGTATCTTTCATGATTCGTTATGAGAATATCATATTTCATCGTTCGTTTCGGCCGAATAAAGTCCACTGCTGGACACATGCCTCCCCCAAAGATCACTACAACGACCGATATGGATGTGTTGTGGACTCATTGGGGGGGTTTTGCCATAATCGCCACGCTTGGCAGACGGGTTGGCGATCGCAGTTGAGTTGTTAATGTACTCGAAGGACGCTGCTGCCCATCCTCCGGCTAATCCCTTAGTCGACTTTTACGACACCCATAGGAAGAGATGAGGTGGTGGTATTCTTAGCCGGCACCACACGGCAGATGAATGGTCAGACAAAATTAATTGGTAACTATTCAATAATCACATAGTAATTTAAAAGACCGCTATAGAATAAAGGAATGCTAAAATTCCTCAATTAATACAACCAATACATTTTCAATTTTTCAGTAATAAAAATACTTCCGTAACCTTTACACAAACTCAATCTTTGCTAACTTATTTGTGTAGCCTTCACAGGCTGTTTCCGCGTGCAAATAGGTTGGGGCTTTGCACTCTATTTCTGAACTTCCTCGCTTCGAACATAAAATTACTTTAGCTTGTTTCCTGCCCGCCAAGCCGCGCAGATGGGCTTCGCCAATGCATCTATAATCTTGTTATGTTCATAAACTTTTAATGGGGTTATTTTTTCTGTCCTGTACAGGATAGATAATGTTGTCTTTTCGTAGGAATACAAAATACAGGTAGATTATTTAGTTATATTATCAGCCCATTACTCTCCTACTGCTGGGCATGTGCTTCTCACAGTTGCAGAGGTTAGGCCTTAGTCTATCACGTTGGCCTTTTTTTTTTGATGCCCTGTTGAAATTCTTCATGAATTGCCTTCGCCCCCCGGGGAAGGGCGAAGGGGTATGCCGGACTCCTACTGGCTAAAACCACTGGAGCGGTCATCTTCGGCACCTATGGGAGGCTCCAGGTCCTCGTATGATCACACTAGAGCCGCCCACTGGTGCCACGCCTAGAAGCACATCTCGGAGAGTGTGACTGTAAAGTGGTCAACCTGCCGGGGGGACGGTAAAGGATCCCCCAAAGCGTCCCACAGCAGTGCGTGACCACATGCGTGCTACCGTCTTCTCTTGGGTCGCTTGGTGTGGGCACGCAGATTCCCCGATCTACGCACCCGCAAACCCACCTTATAGGAATGGTAGGGGGTTTCAGGCGTATGGGAATTAGGCGCCAGGGCGGTTGTTACCCCGGCGCCGTCTCCTCCTTCAAGCGGTATCGGCCCTCTCCCGATCCCGCTCATCACGTTGGCCTAGTGTAGGTTGGTAACACGCTACCTTTACTCTTACTACTTCTCTGGTGTGCAGATTTCCTCACAATGTTGTTCCTTCACTGTTAACGCAAGTGATAACCAAATTCTGATTTAGTTGCCGGGAAAATAATATGCCACCCGGGGGCAGACAGGGGGTGGCATATTCTTTGACAGATTCCAAGTGGTACGACGGCTACGATGCGACTACAAGACTATCAAGAGGATAGGCAGTAGCATACCTCCATGTGCACAATATGCACATCAATCTGCCTGCAAAGCGTAACCGTGATCATCGCAGCTGTTATTCGAAGGATTATGATCATCAGGTCTGCAATTAAAGTTAAATCTTTATATGACAATGATAGCTCATGACATCATTGCACTCTTTTTAGTGTTTAGCTGTCATCTCACTGCCTTCTCCAACACATAATGTATTCATAACCAAAGTTTATTTCAAATCGTTCAAAAAATTCTTTACAATGGAAATGGCATAAAGTTGGGGCCGACTGCTTCATTCAAATCAATATGCATAATATATACATGCGTTTTTTGGCGAAAACATTCTAGGCATCCGTTATGAGAGCCTTTTTAATATTCAGAGGGGCGAATTGGCAGAATCCTTGAGGGCTAATATTCCTTTGGTAACATCTTTGCCGATAACGTATTTACGATGTTTTGTATTGTACGTTTCTAAAACATACATAAGTAGATATAATAATAATGACATTTGTTTAGGTATATAAATGTTCACAAACACCTACTCACTTTTAAATTATCACTATTAAAATTTAAAGTACTAAATTTTTCTTTTTTAAAAACGTTGCCCCACACTAGGATTGCTCCTGTGTTGTGGGTGCGTTTACAGACATGAATTCCACATACGTACGATAAACCCCGGCCCGGAACAATTACCTGCAGATCATACAAATATTTGTACCGTGTGGGAATCGAACCCACGACCCGGAACGCAGCAGCCGACTGTATCAGCCACTGCACCAACCGCGCCGTCTTTAGAGCAGAGAAATTTCTCAACAACAAAGGAGTTATGAAATTAGGTATTTGTTTGTTTATATTTAGTCAAGTTCCGTGATAACTAGATTTATTTAACTATTTATACACAAACAGAAAATTTGACGAGACGATGAAAGAGGAGGGTTAAGTATAAAGGTTATATTGGATGTCGACCCGTTAACTTGTCCGTGAATATACAAAACTGAACTGACATGACTTCACACATTCCGCTTCTATAGACTTCACCGGGTTGATGTCATAATCACATGTTTGGAATGCGCATATTATGCTATTACTTTATAATTATATCGAGCGGTTATTCGTTGTAACAGAGAAGCTCGCTGATTACGAATCAATCATCATCATCATTTCGGCCGAATAAAGTCCACTGCTGGACAGGCCTCCCCCAAAGAACACCACAACAACCGATATGGGTGTGTAGTGTGCTTAGTGGGGGGTCTTGCCATAATCGCCACGCTTGGCAGACGGGTTGGCGATAGCAGTTGAGTTGTTGTGTGCTCGAAGGACGCTGCTGCCCATCCTCCAGTTAATCCCTTAGTCGACTTTTACGACACCCACGGGATGTAATGGGGTGGTGGCATTATGAGCCGGCACCACACGGCATGTGGTATGTATACACAGAGGAGTGTATGATTTGGCATAGTTAAAGTTTATATGGAGAAATAGTGCAGAAAGATAAAATAAACTTTAAAAAAAGAATGAATTATGGTCACGGTGGGTTTTCGGCAATTTTATAATGTTAATATATTAGGACACGACAACGCGCGACCCCACACAGCACAACAGACGTTTCCAAGCTACAAGAGCTGGGGTTGGAAGCTCTCCGTCATGCGCCGTACTCATCAGATCTTGCGCCTTCAGATTTCTACCTTTTCCAGAATTTGGATAAGTTTTTGGCGGGAAAAAAATGCTTCCATCTGGTTTCTGCAAGAAGGACATCGATAAACTGCCACTGCATCGGCAAAGATGCTTCGATTTCACGGCTAATTACTTTGAAAAAAAAAAATTATAGAAAGAAAGAATAAGACAAAATATCATACTTTATTTCGTACTAAACGGCAATTTCATAGGTGTAATAATGTACCCTTTTATACATATACATAAAAGTCTAAATAAATCGCTTCGAACAAATAGCTTTTCACCCCTTTGTGATGCTTGTAAAACAATTGATAGTTTTTTCAGCATTTATTCATTAACAATTAATACAATCCGTGTGGTGTCCGTATTAAGAATATAGCATCACTCCATCTCCTCCCGTGGATGTCATAAATGGCAACTAAGGGAGTCTAACCCAGACGGATGTGCAGCAGCGTCCCTTCTGTGGAATAGCATCATTTTGCGCTCACCAACCCGCCTGCCAAGCGTGGTGAGCATTGGCAAATTCCCCCCAAAATGACGACACAATTGTGGAAATCCACGGGGGAGGCTTTTGTTCAGCAGTGGACTCATAAATGGCTGATATGATGAATACAAATAACAAGTAAATTTAGTTGCATAAATACTTCACAGAACGTACTAGTCGCTTCCAAGACACACGAACATATAATTTCAGTACCCAAAATACACATATAATGTACTACGTACGTGACAATATCAAACAGTGTAAGAGTATCTCACTACACTGACTGCTGAATTACTAACAATGGAACAAAATTATTGTCCCGAAAGTTTCCGGTACAAGTCGCCAACGGTTAAAAAGAGCTTTGTAGCCGTCGCCGTCGCGTCGCCGCATCGTCGGTCGCCGCGGACATTTGTAATTAATGTTTCCTTTTGAAGCGAGCACGTTACAGTGTTAAATGAATTGAACCGATGTTAATGGTTTACCGGACTTTGGACGCGTATGTAAATGTTATATTATTAAAGGCAATTTGGGATGACAGGTATCTAAGTTAGTGCTTTTGTAAAGTACTCATTAGTTGGTGTACATATCTTTGTTCGTTCGTTTAAGAGATATCGGGGTCTGCCTCCAATTCCGAAGGTGATCGCCCAGGTGGTATAAGCCGGTAAGAATATGGCATACCCTTCACCCCTCTCCATAGGGGCGTTAGCCGGAGGAAGAGAAATTTCACGATGGTAAAAAAAAACTATTTGGCTTGTAACTTGCAGGTATATTTGTTTATTGCGTATTTATCATGACCGCGGCTTCGCCCGTGTGTAAATATTTGTTTTGGGCTTATAAGTTACCTCTCTGGTTATGTAATCGAAATCGAGTTGATCTTGCCTTGAAAAATCTACGCAATAGATGGACATGAGGCCAAAAGCCGTCTACTGCTGAATAGAATAGAATCATTTATTCAGTAAATAGGTCCTTTTTTTTATTTTTTATTGGTGCCCAGTGGAAATTCATCATGAACTTCCTTCGCCCCGGGGAAGGACGAAGGGGTATGCCGGACTCCTACCGGCTAAAACCACTGGAGCGGTCATCTTCGGCACCTAAGGGAGGCTCCAGGTCCTCGTATGATCACACTAGAGCCACCCACTGGTGCCACGCCTATTGGCACATCTCGGAGAGGGTGGAGTAAATAGGTCCTAACAGACACTGTTACACGTCATATTGAAACAACGGAGGGCATTTCGCTACATGACAACCTCTGAGAAGAAACGCTGAAAGAAACTCAGGGTTAGGTCTGTTTTAGTCATTTATTTTAAATGTCTGTAACAAATCTGTTCGTTACGAAGTATTTAAAACAGTTATCTATACATTGATAAAAGATATATGAATGAAAAAAATGAAAGAATGAAAAATGATAAATAATGGCAGTCCAGGGAAGCCACATGTGCAGAAAGAACTAACCGTTTATTTTATTTATTTATTTATTTAACGCCTCATATCCTTATCGTCAACATAGTCTTTAATCCTGAAATATGCTTTTTTTATGAGAATTGATTTAACGTGCGATTTAAACTTTCCAACTGTCAGATCAGTAATTGATTTAGGTACCTTATAATAAAACCGAACGCAGTTGCCTAAAAATGATTAATTGGCTTTGGACAATCTACATTTAGGTACTACTATTGTATGTCTACTTCTGGTATTTATACAATGAATGTCGCTTTTTACTGTTTTTACGGACAAACATAATATTTTCAAAAATGTAAAAAGTAGGCAGTGTTAGTACATTAACATCTTTGAAGAGGTCTCGAAGAGATTCGCGAGGGTTCATATTTTATATTACGCGGATGGCTCTCTTCCGTAATATAAATATTGAATCTACACCAAGTGCTGCTCCCCACAGCATACTGTCATATGACATAATACTGTGGAAATACGCAAAATATACAAGTCCGGCCGTAGCTACGTCAGTTAGATGCCTAATTTTCCTGACTGCAAATGCAGCAGAACTTAACCTACTTGATAAGCATATATATGAGCACCCCATTGTAGTTTATTTTATTTATTTTTATTGTAATTTATAATCAATAGACCTAGAAATACATCATCATTTACAATCTCGAGATTGTTAAGCTGATAAAGGCTTCACCTATAAACGAACGATTACTGTATACCGTGAGTGCAGAATGGCTGCTGTTACAAAGAAGGGACTCTGGTACCATCCCTCTGGTTTAAAGTCTCTTAGTGGTCTTTATGACTTTCACGGGAGGAGATGCAGTGGTGCTATGTTCTTAATCCGGACATCAAATAGACACTTAAATTGGATATTGTAATATAAATAATAGGGATGATGATTTCTTTCGGCAACTGTTTGCGGGTGATGGTAACCATTCCCCGGGAAGACAGTGGTGGTGCGCAGCACAGCGTACAGCGAGAATTCGGGGGATCCATTTCATCCTCCCCAAGAAACGCCTGGAGGGAGTCCTTTTTACAGTTACCTTCCCACCGCTAGAAAGGGTGACCACTTTACAGTCATCCCCTATGAGACGTGCCTAAAAGCGTGGCACCTGAGGGTGGCTCTGTTGAGAATGTATCGACAACCTGGAGCCCCACTTCGGTGTGGAAGATTATCGTTACGGTGGTTTTAGCCGGCACGAGACCGGCATGCCCCTCCGCTCTTCCTCGTAACTTCCACAAGGTAAATAAAAAATAAAAAGACGATGGTAACTGCTATATGAAATCTCTTTTAATCCCAAGCGACCGTAGAGACAATGTAACGATTAAACAAAGGCCCCGAAAACTCCACGTCAAAGTCGGGCAGCCACCGAAGTACTATCGGCCTTAAATGTTAAAATGACAAGATCCGTGATTAGTAAGTCGTGTAGTATCTGATTCAGAGGCTCGGGTGTGGCGAAGCGGGTGCCGCGGGGTGAATCGGGGAACAGGGGAAAGGGGTGGCGGCGGCGGTACTCCTTATTTTATTATCGCCTTCCTTCCTACCCCCCGCCGCACCGCATCGCCCCGCGGGATGGTCGCATTGCGCATGCGTTCAACCCCCGCCCGGCAACTGTAAGCAGGCATTACAGTAAATACTCCAACTACGTTTATCTGACTCATGTTCAAGAATATTAACTGTTCGTTTTGCTAACATAGACCTAATTTATTCATGAAAAAGCAATAGCTCTCTCTATGGCAATGAGGAGGTCATTGTCATAATTCACTTTGAGGAAAAGAAATTGGTTTTTCGAGTATAAGAAATGTGAGTCGAGGACAAAGTTTGGGATAACTCGATCAGTTCCAAGCTCCCCGTGCTCAGTGAATTGAGTGTTCGGTTACCAAACATATTGTGTTCACGTCCTTGCTCTTGTTTCTCTGTAATTCGATTGAGACGATTTCCTTGGTTGGCTTGTAGTTTTCACGCTGGCCTCTAAATCGGGCTTCGAGGACACTTTCGTAATCTAATAGCGAATTACCTCTTCAGACGTAGATAAAACACGCTTTATGATCGTGAGGTGAGCCGCACAGCGTATTTACGTCAATTCTCAGTACTGGCAGAATTCAGAGTAGGATGTTGGAAAGATGTGGATGAATTAAGGCGGGAGTTACAGCTCGTTATCCATTACTGTCTGCTGCTGCGCAGTAAGGTTAACAATCCTAATGTACTGGGTGGCATGGGACTGTTTGTCCCTAACGGATATGTGCGTGCGGGTCGTCGACGGCATCGGCTGTTTGCGTGTCCTGTGTCGTGCGTGCAACGCGCCAATGTTGAGGGCGCTCTCTCTTTTAAATGCATTTGTCCACGAGTTCCAACATGTCGACATTTTCAATGATTATTTAGGTACTATTGAACTTTCTGTAAAATTATATTTAAGTCATAAATTAAGATGGTAAGCGTTTTGGCGTATGCTGTAAGAATACTATTATAAATGAATTGTAAATAAATAAATCATCATTTCGGCCGAATGAAGTCCACTGCTGGACACAGGCCTCCCCCAAAGATCACCACAATGACCGATATGCGTGTGTTGTGTGCTCATTGGGGGGTTTTGCCATAATCGCCACGCTTGGGTTGGCGATCGCAGTTGAGTTGTTAATGTACTCGAAGAACGCTGTTGCCCATCCTCCGGCTAATTCCTTAGTCGACTTTTACGACACCCACGGGAAGAGATGGGGTGGTGGTATTCTGAGCCGGCACCACACGGCATAAATAAATAAATGTGGACATTTTGGCGTTAAGTAAAAAATGTTTTATACTGTCGAAGGGCGACGTATCTCACACACACATACATGTAACCTATACCGATCGCTGTGTTCACAGTGAAGCAATCGTGTCTATCATGTTTCTGAGAGTCAGAAATTTTCCTAGTCTGTTTTGCTATTCACGTTGTAATATTTATTTAGGGCTAAGTACTTATAAGCACGACATTTAATTTAGTTCAATATTAGGAATAGATAGCGGCTAGACGAGATAGAATTAACTGCGCGATAAAAAAGGGCATCAAGCGTTGCCAATGGTGAAAGTTCGCTACGGTCGGTACCCTATTTGGTGTAGTCGACTACATATAGTGAGATACAAATGCATTATAGAAATAAAAATATATAGACCTAAATGTAAATTAAAAGCGTAGTGTGCTCTCTACTGATATTCTCATGAATAATCTTTGATATTAAGCGCCCAAGGCTTTTGTTTTACATTTTAAAACTGTATAATGCTTCTTAGAAACGTGTTTATTCGTCTATTTACACAACTTTTCTTTTCAATTTAAATTGACGTCTAAGCACTGTAAATTCGTTAACTAAATATTCATATTTATTATTTACACATGTTTAGTACATAAAAACCGCCTGCTATTTAGTATCTTTATCATGAGCCTTGTGGCTTGTGTTCTTGGGCAAATTGCGCCCTTGGGTCCCCCCGGTGACTGAAACAATGGCCTCGGAATTGCTGGAGGGATTACTTTCAGCGCTCTTTCCAGCGGTCCGAGACCATTTAACATTTAATTTTAACTTTTGGTAATTATAATTTTTTTTTTCGGTAGTAGCAACATCGTCCTTTCCGGTCTTAATAATAAATTTCGGAAATGTATTTTGGAGCAAGCCAAAAAATAAACTTCTGTAAAGTTCTCATTGATCCATGTCGAATATAAATGTAAGGTATACGAGTAAAACAATCTAGTCGTTGGTCTTCAAGTAACTTAATCTCACTTAAAACTATATCTTCCGTGGATATGTAATCTCGTTTGGCACGTTATTCTAAATAAGGCGAGCTCTAAACTTAGCCGGAGGATAGCGGAACGTTTCAGAGGCTTCGCGGCCTCAACCTACACGCACACATGCAGATATGGGTAGATCGTTTATCTGGCTTTAGCATATTTAGCTCTTGATTCTATCTCTCCGAACTAATTACTGGGAAAAGTCGACATTCTAAGCTTAACTGGTTGTCAGATATTCTGGCTTCCGATCACGACCTGACACATGTCTTATATATGAGATGTGATCGTCGGCTTCCTGACCTAAGATACCGATTTCGGAAATGGGTCCCAAAAGCAAAAACATCAGCCAAAGGACGTCCACTGCTGAACAAAGGCCTCCCACATAGATTCCCACAACTGTGTCGTCATTTCGGGGGAATTTGCCAGTACTCGCCGCGCTTGGCAGCGTGCTAATAACAACATATTGCAATCATCGATCCGCCTGCCAAGTGCGAGGATTATGGTAATATGACCGCTTATTGCCGTGTGGTGCCAGCTCAGAATACCACCGCCCCATCTCCTCCCGTGGGTGTCGTAAAAGTCAACTAAGGGATTAGCCGGAGGATGGGCAGCAGCGTCCTTCGAGTACATTAACAGCTCAACTGCGATCGCCAACCCGTCTGCCAAGCGTGGCGATTATGGCAAAACCCCCAATGAGCACACAACACACAGGAACATAGTAATACCTAAGGTTTATACAGTATTGTTTGGTGGCGAATAGCTTGATACCACTTTTTTTTATTGGTGCCCAGTGGAAACATTACATGGAACTTTCTTCACCCCGGGGAAAGGCGAAGGGGTGTGCCGGACTCCTACCGGCTAAAACCACTGGAGCGGTCATCTTCGGCACCTAAGGGAGGCTCCAGGTCCTCGTATGATCACACTAGAGCCGCCCACTGGTGCCACGCCTATAGGCACATGCCTGAGAGGGTGACTATAAAGCGGTCACCCCCCCCGGGGGGATTGTTAAGGATCCCCCAAAACGTCCCACGGCAGCGCGTGACCACATGCGTGGTGCCGGACTCCTACCGGCTAAAACCACTGGAGCGGTCATCTTCGGCACTGAAGGGAGGGCTCCAGGTCCTCGTTAGATCATACTAGAGCCGCCCATTGATGCCACGCCTTTAGGCACATCACGGAAGGGATGATTGTAAGGCGGTCACTACCTCTAGCGGAGGGAAGGCGACTGTAAAAAGGTTGCCCGCCAGGCACTTCTCCGGTTGGTACTTGGTACCTACCTACCTGTTATATATACTATACCTATAGTATATTAGACTTACCACCAGTGAACACAGGTTTCAATCCGCTCAGTAAATTACTAGAACACTTTTTATTATTATATAATTAAAATGATTGAGGTACTAAGTAATTAACGTGGCCAAAACGGCGGGTAAACCTGTTGTAACATATAAAATCACATACACAAATGTTTAGACTTGGTACTGAAATTTCTGTAGACTATACTAATATTTACGCGGTAAATTAATAACACGCAATCCTCAGCGTCGAAAGTTGAACGTTTGGGCAGTGTAGAAAGACAAGTAGTTTAGTCGGTGAAGAATGTTTTCATTGTGTCCAATTACTTTTTAACGTGAGGAATTGAGTCATTATGTTTCCTAAACGCGAGACATGCAACATTTATCGACGGATTGTATCCGGAACGCAGCTGACTGAGAACGATTCTTTCCTTATGGATTTTAATTAAACCTACTTGGTGTAGGTTTGAATCAAAGTAATTTCTCGAAACCAAAAAAATATATGACTATGAGTATGACTATAGTTCATAGTGCCGTAGGTTGTAAATATTAATGTATTTTCAATTTTAATTAAGTTGCGGTTTTACATTGTGACTAGATTATGATGTCAAAGTATTAAAAAAGTTCTAAGACAGTTCTATAGTTCAGTCTTAGATTTTCGCGAGTATTACACTTTATAATAAAACACTTTTAAACGGATTCTATCGCGTATATTTTTGATTTTTTGATTTTCCTGACGTTTCGAATACTTTGCAGCATTCGTAGTCGCAGGATGACTAAGGTGACCGGCGTCGTTACAGATTTAAAAAGTTATTTTATTTTATCTACCGTACAATTTTAATCAAACGCCATGGTTGATCGACGACCCGCTGTTTTACCATTTATTAAGGAAGTCACCGACAAAATTGGTCACATCTTGAAGCGTGCTTCTATAAAAACCTACTACGAGCCGCATAAGAAGATCAGCCAACTTTTAAAACCGGTGAAATGTCACATACCTTTACAAGATGCAGGAGTCTACAAGATTGATTGTGATTGTGGTTTGTCATACATAGGGCAAACAAAGCGTAGCATAGCCACCCGAATAAAAGAAATATAGCTGACGTCAAGCATAGACGCTCTACAAAGTCTGCAGTATGTGAACATGCCGTAGGCAAACCTAACCATTATCTTCGTTTTGATCAACTTCAAGTCCTCGCGAAAGAGAACCAATATGTACCTAGAATGTTTCGTGAGGCTTTTGAAATTAAAAAACATCCTAATTTTAATAGAGAAGATGGTTGGCAGGTACCACCTATTTGGAATCCAGTTATTAAAATAATTAAGTCCCAAACAAGATACCGCACTAAGAAACATCAAGACACTGTGAGTGATTACTGCGTGCATAGTAACTAATTTTTTTGATTAAAATTGTACGGTAGATAAAATAAAATAACTTTTTAAATCTGTAACGACGCCTGTCACCTTACTCATCCTGCGACCACGAATGCTGCAAAGTATTTGAAACGTCAGGAAAATCAAAAATATACGCGATAGAATCCGTTTAAAAGTGTTTTATTGTAGTTCTATATTAATTTATTGCCAAACATACAAACACATTAAAACAATGATAATCAGCTAAAAACTTTCAAGCCTTATCAAGTCGACTGAGTAAAGAATTTTAGTAATAAAAAAAAAGGAAGACTTGCCACGTATCACACAAAGTGTAATTGCCAAATAATATGCCAAATCATGGCTTTAACATAGAACTGACGTGTTAAATTCAAAGAATAAATTGAGGTGTATATTATTTGTAAACGATTATGTACTCATACATACTCTACGTCTTATTAACGGAGTATTAAGCAGTAACTTTAGGTGTCTAAAATAAGGCCGGTATCTGGTAGCTTGGCTGGCATTATAGGCCAGTTGGCGGGTGCCCCTGGCAGGCTCCCTGCGTGCATTTGCCAAAGCGTTTTTTTTCTTAATTGCCAAGCCTTTGTCTCGATGTAGATGTTGTTGGCACTGCATCACTTGCACTCTGCTTTTTGCTTTAACAAGCGCGCTCTTGTTACGTACAAGAAAAACTGAGATTTTAAATAAAATTTGGGTATTTCAGTGCTTAATTTGTGGCGTTGTGTTGCCACAACTTGCGGAGCGTCGGTTAATTGCATGTCTTCGATCGGATTTCTTGTTTCGTAGCCAGATAAGACATGATTGGCACATAACCATCCATATTTTGTTTTAACAATATTACATATAGTGCGTTTGTCGATCCATAACAATGAAGGGAGCCTAAGAATGTTGTCAGAAGACAACTGTCCTGTGTAGGCAGTAGGTACCCCACTATCGTTCATGGTGTAGATTGGACCACGTCCTCTCGATCGTCAATAAACATACCAAATGCGAGGCTATAGTCCTAATCGATATTCTATGCTGACGAAGCGATCTTCACCCAGATCAGCGTATGCCACAAATAATGATAATATGAATATTATGCCTTGATATTGTTCGCTGCGCACACAAACAAATGTCATCGTACATAACACATTAACACCGAGCCACTTTTATTTTTCCTTTGACCTTTTCACATGTCAACGCGCCTCCTTACACCTGAGGCTAATCGATTTAATTAACTCCGGATTGAGGAATGGAATTATGTAGTCTGTCTCGCTGTAATAACCTTGTTACGCGCTTAACGACAGGGGGGCGAGTGGGGATGAATCCCTAATTATCTTGCATAACTAGGGATTCGAAATGGTGACATGATTAGTAATTTAAGATATTTCCCACACTACAAATGGTAATATTTATAGTTTGCTGGCTCATATCCGCCCCGAATGATGAAAATGTAACGTTTAACTAATATAAGGGTCAATAAAACCGCCCAAGTTGAGTGCTTATGATGAAGTTATCTCACAATATATCTAGGCACTATCGAGTTCCCCAGTTGAGGGCCGTAGAAAATTGTGGCTTGACAAATTCCGCCCTCCTGATACAGTGAGAAACTCCCTGCTGAATATGAACTCCCTTGGCCCACATGGAAGTCGCTAAACCGACTTAGGACCCAAGTGGGAAGATGTAGGTCCAACATGAGCAAGTGGGGTTATATCGATGAAACCGCGGCGGGATGTAGATGTGGCATTGTTCCCCAGACAATGTCCCATCTACTGTCCTGCCCATTATGCCCTAGCTCCTGCACTTTGAGTGACCTATGCTCTGCCACTAGTAACACCTTAGAGGTGGCAGAATTCTGGAAAAATGACATTTAATTTGATGTACCTTCGAAACGAAGAAGAAGAACAACATATCTTCCTGGCACGTGTACGCTGCCACACCAATATTTAAAAGCTAAGCTACGCACGCATGGCAACCACACGCACATTTATCGTGTCGTATCAACAGTTAGCCGAGGCACGTCTACTTTTGAACAAAACACTCTCCAATAGATTTCCACAACCAACGGTTACAAGCCACCCGCAACCAACGATTCGCAGTGACCTTCACCGGGTCCTCTGTCCACCTTATTCGAGGTCGTCCCACTCTGATTTTCCGGTATGCGGTCTGCATTCGAGAACCTTTTTGCCCAACGGCCATCAGTTCTACGAGCAATGTGCTTCGCCATTTGCCACTTCAGCTTACTAATCCTCCCAGCTTTGTCGGCAACTTTAGCTCTCTGCATAGCTCGCTTAGTGACCTTTCTCATGAGGTCTATAATGAGTGACCACGTCTCTTTGTCATATGTGAGCGCTAGTAATGTTTGCATAAATAGGTATGTTAGAAATTGGGACTATGATTCGTGTTTTCAGCTATCTAGACTATATTATAAGATCTCTGCTATGTTATGGCTATGCTGGCAGAGCATGAAAATTGGAGTGCTGTGGTCTCCTTCTGTGAGAGCGTAATGCTCCAGAAGGAGGTTGCAGAGCGGGATCGGGAGAGGGCCGATCCCGCTCGGAGAAGGAGGACACGGAGCCGGGGTAACAACCGGCGCGGCGCCCGTGTCCAACAAGCCTGAGCCCCCTGGCGTTTTTATATGGCGGGGGGCCTTGGGGGTCGCGAGCGCGCTTATTGGGAAATCTGCGTGCTCATACCGAGTGACCCCCGGGAAGACAGCGGTGTGCATGCGGTCACGTACCGCTGTGTGCGCAGCACAGCGCATAGGGAGGCCTCGGGGGAATCTTTTACAATCCCCTCGAGAGATGCCTGGGGGGGTGGCCTCTTTACAGTCACCTTCCCTCCGCTAGAGGGGATGACCGCTTTACAGCCATCCCCTCCGAGATGTGCTTAAAGGCGTGGCACCAATGGATGGCTCTAGATGGAGATCTGTCGAGTTCCTGGAGACTCCCTTCGGTGCCGACGATGATCACTCCGGTGGTTTTAGCCGGCAGGAGTCCGGCGTGCCCCTTCGCCCTTTCCCGGGACGAAGGAAGTACATGAGATATTTCCACCGGATCTATAAAAATAAAAAAGAAAGACTATATTCTGAACTGATGGCAAGCGGAGACGTAACGTAAGATAGAGCTGGTTGTGCAGAAGCCAGCTTATCTTACTCTTTAAAGACTCTACGGTTATATGCGTTACGCAGCCTTATTGAAGTGAAAACTTCTTTTAGTGCGGTACGCATAGTTTTAAATGAGATAAAATATTTGGACTCGCGACACCGTTACGAGACGTTTGAAGTGAAAACTTCTTTTAGCGCGGTACGCATATTTTTAGATGAGATAAAATCGCTGGACTCGCGACACCGTTACGAGACGTTTGAAGTGAAAACTTCTTTTAGCGCGGTACGCATATTTTTGAATGAGATAAAATCTCTGGACTCGCGACACCGTTACGAGACGCTAGTCGTTTAGTTTGGCGTTTCGCCGTCGGGATCGCATTAACCCGTACGGGTTAATGCGATCCCGACGGCGAATCTAAAAAATGTCTAACGCGCCAAAATAAGTTTTCACTTCTGTAGGCATTCCCGAAGTGCATTTTTTTGTTTATTCGTAACGCCTGACTGTAGAACAACATGGCTACTTTTCCTCTTACATATTCTGTATTCTTGGACTCAACTTACTGCATCTGACGAGAATTCTTGTTAACTTCGGAGTGCTATTCGCCCTATTTCATTAAGAGTACAATGACTCGGTAATCAGATCTACGACCACACTCGCCCACATACATACAATAGCCAAACATACCTACAAGTATTTCTTCTCCGAAATTCTGTTGTATTTCCTTTGATTCGAACAGATAGGGGTTTCATTAAATTTGTTGGAAGCTAAGTAATTCGTCCTTCGCTGGAATGCCGCGGAATTTTGATAATGTTTTCGTGGAGAATTTGCTTGACTACCAATTTGCGTGTCGTACTATATTTGTGAAAATGGCGATGTTGCGAGGAAGTCCCGTCAAGTATAGCGAGTGGAATATATTGCAGACATATAGCTGCAGTGAAAGTTTGCGCAATTGTTAAGGTAAAAATTGGTGGTGTGATAATATGTTAGTTGGAGAGCTGGCGACAAAAATCAGCAAGATTTTTGTAATGCCCCATAATTCAATATAGTATTGAAGGTGTACATGAGTCAGAATCCACTCGCAAGGTCAGGTAGTGGAATACCTTGATTGCGCGCTTTGATGTATGTAAAATTGCAACATGCTCTACAATGTTACACGTCATCGCGACATCCATGATAATAATATGTTATATCATTTTATATTCTGATTTATAATATTTTATGTGAAAGATGTTTAGCTATGATTAATTGGTATTACTGTTTTTGTTATTTTTAATTATGGTGGCAACTCTGGACTGTTAAGAATATATATGTATAAAATCAAACCCAAACGGAGGTGGACACACATTCTGTTCTCTGTAAAGCTACAATAAACATTGTTACTGCATCTGTGATCGCCTAATTCATTTCAATCACGTACAACAAGTGTTTTGTAATCGTTGAAAATTGGCAGTAAACTAGATTAGAGTACAAAAAACGTGAGAAAGCGGTAAGACTGCATTGTTGTGCGCGGCGAATTAGCACGCCACATACGTTGTCGTCATAACGACGTCGATGTAAGAGTTTTGCGATGGCAGAAAATTCATTTACTGTGTATATCATCATATCGGCTATTTATACGTCCACTGCTGAACAAAGACCTCCCCCATAGAATTCCACAACTGTATCATCATTTTGGGGGGTATTTGCTAGTACTCACCACGCTTAGCAGGCGGGTTGGTGAGCGCATTAAGGCTACCGTTTCACAGAAGGGACGCTGCTGCCCATCCCATGCCCGGTCCATCCATGGTTTAGATTCCCTTAGTCGCCTTTTACGACATCCACAGGATGAGATGGAGTGGTGCTATATTCTTAATCCGGACACCACACTGACTACTGCTACGTATAGAGTCTATTTTGTTATACACCAAAACAAATACAATGTAATAAAACAACATAATAGTACAATTGACGGTCTTATCGCTAAAAGCGATTCCAGACAACCATTGTCTTCCAGACAACTATTTTGAATTAATTTAGATTACAATATTTTTCCATTCCTGCATGGAATAAATATTTTTTTGCCGTGTGGTGCCGGCTCAGAATGCCACCACCCCATCTCCCCCCATGGGTGTCGTAAAAGTCGACTAAGGGATTAGTCGGAGGATGGGCAGCAGCGTCCTTCGAGTACATTAACAACTCAACTGCGATCGCCAACCCGCCTGCCAAGCGTGGCGATTATGGCAAAACCCCCCAATGAGCTCAAAACACATCCATATCGGTGGTTGTGATGATCTTTGGGGGAGGCCTGTGTCCAACAGTGGACTTCATTAGGACGAAATGACAATATTTTTAACCAAAACACTATTTCCTTGTGAATTATAAATATATTCCGTGTGAAGCGGTGGCGATTCGATTGAATTAGCCCATCCCGAACGATTTTACGTGCATTCAAATTATCTGCATTCTGGTCCGACACCTCGGCGACTGAGGTTTGCACTGAATAAGTTGAGCCCCACACTAGCAGAACGTGCGACAATTTATTTTGTACGAGCAATTTATCTTTGCCGCCCAAACTTATCGCTTGCAAATTGAGCGAGTCGTTTTATTTTAAACTTGCCGTGGCCCGCGGTTTCACCCGCGCTTTTATTTTTAATAACATAGATGAAAATATATAAGTATGATTAGTATATACATATATTGGTTTGCATATCATGGGTTGAAATTTTTTCGTGTAACCCTAATATTTTTTCTAAAATAAAAGTAATCTATGTTACTCCTTATAACATCAGCTATCTGCCAGTGAAAGTCCCGTCAACATCGGTCATCGGTTTCAGAGATTAGCCGGAACAAACAGACAGACGGACAGACAGAAAGACAGACAAAAAAATCAAAATTGTGATTTTGTTATATGTTCCATATATACTTTCATATGTATTTAGTAAAAAGCTGTTATTTTAACATGACAAACAGACACTTCAATTTTATTTATTTGTATAGATATTCAGTCAATCAGTTAGTGTGCGCGAGAGTGAAGTACATACTATATGCAGTATCGCTCCACCGCACTGAATGAAACAAGTACACAGAACCAAGTATTACTAGAACAGGAGAACATGTTGTGTTGAAAAATATTGTAGTGATATGTGGCGCAGTGGCTAAGCGAATAGCTTTCTGCGCAATATGTACCAAGTTCCATTCCTGCATGGAATAAATATTTATAAGAACTACAGAAAAATTGTTCGGCTGGGGGAAGGCCAGGAACGAAGTTGCAATAATGCAATAATGACACAATATAAATCCCGTGTAACTTAAAACAATAACAAAAAAATGGTTTACTGATTATTTACACGTGTTAAGAATTAATGTTATACACCTGACCGCGCACAATGCTTCCTGCTCAAATCTCGATAATCGCACGCACACATACATACAACCATATATAATAGTAAGAGAAAGAGAAATCCTCTCTGTCTCAAAGGGCGCCTAGAGGGGGCATAACGCTTTTGCCTTACGTGACGATTTCCGCTAGTACACTCAACTGTAAGCCGCATAAAAGAACTTCGTTCCAATTATTGTTTTGGGTCTGACTGTTTGCATGTGAGATGTATGTCTGTAAACTGTACCCGCGACATAGGAAATATAAGCGTAGAAACATCCTTTAAAAAAACATTCTCTAATATTCAAGTATTTAACCAGCAGCCGGCTCAGAATGCCACCACCCCATTTCATCCCGTGGGTGTCGTAAAAGTCGACTAAGGGATTACCCGGAGGATGGGCAGCAACGTCCATTAACAACTCAACTGCGATCGCCAACCCGTCTGCCAAGCGTGGCGATTATGGCAAGACCCCCCAATGAGCACACGACACACCCAATATCGGTCGTTGTGGTGATCTTTGGGGGAGGCTTGTGTCCAGCAGTGGACTTCATTCGGCCGAAATGATGATGAACCATATCCTAACCTCGGAGCGAGAATTCCGTAATCTGATTCACTTTATACACGTCATATTGAAACACGTCTCAAAGAAATAATTCAAAGAACACGACAAATTTGGCTGTAGTTAGATTTCAAGTCATAATTGACCTGCAACCCTCCCAGTTCCGTGCTTACAAGATAGAATGTAAAAGCCTGCTTTTTATAATTATAACTTTCGCTATATAACAGTATTCACTCATTAAAATCCTTTCAGCTTATTACCCCATTTCCGACTACCTTCCTAATAATTCTGGAAAAGCTTTCAGGCTAATTTCGGCAGTTGACTCGCTTAAAATAACTTCGGTAGCCTGTCTGTTCCAGACTCCAGACTAAACAAATAGCGATTCGTTAGTCACAAGATGAGTATTCACATTGTTATTTGGATTAACATATATACAGGATGAAAGCAGTTCACTAGCAATATAATTTTGCTAACTCAATACTACAGTACACACACAATATCATTTTGAAACCAGCTTAGTATTCGTTCTCTTATAAAATGGCTAAAGTCAAAGCTCGCGTTTTTCTTCGCCAGTGCCCGACCATTGCAAGTTAAAAGAAAAGACTTTGGTAACCAAGATTTACTTTCAACGTTTAGAAGGCGACGACGCTGTGCTATCTATATTACAGGTCATTTTTTCATATGCCATGTGCTTAACCCATTAAATATCACAAAGCCAGACATAATTAAAAATCTATTGTGTCTCGCGGCAGCCGGCAATTAACAGGTAAGAGGATCCAAGGTCCATCTTAGACATTAGAGTATCACCACTACTCGTTGTTAGTATGATTGTATCAGGAACATGTAAAGTCCATATTAGACATTAGATTATCATCAGTACTCTTTGTTAAGGTGATTGTGTCGCACATTTAGGATTGCCTATGATATTGTGTACATATATACAGGTTGTCCAGTAAATAGCACGACATACTGCAGAGGGTGAGAGCTTGGGTCAATACCTACCAAAAAACACAATATATGTTCAGCAAAATCTTACGGATTTTTTTTTCACCGCTGTAGGTTAAAGATAAGCGATAAGAAAATTGTACAATGAAAATTTAAATAAAATTGTATTTCTTGAAAACATTTTAGTTTTTAATAGAATAAAGACTTATCAATGAGTAAAGTAACTATTCACAAATAATTTGAGGTAAAAAAAAAAACTAGAAAAGGAATTTTTCATTACGAGATGCTTAAATATCTGTGTCAAAGTAGAGATTTTTCGATATTTCGGAAAATTTTGTACTACTGTAAATCCGTAAGATTTTTCTAAACATATATTGTGTTTTTTTGGTAGGTATTGACCTCGCTATTGCGGTATTGCTCTCACCCCCTGCAGTATGTAAAGAAAGAAAGAAAGAAAGAAATAATTTTATTCTGATCGTACACAACAAGAAAATAATTGTAAATAACAACACAGAATATTGCAAAATATCAAATAAAAAAAAAAAAAAATGCAAATAAATTTTTGGGTGCGACCTCAGAATAGGCTCCTATCTCAGCATTGCGGTATGTCGTGCTATTTACTGGACACCCTGTATACAGTCCTACAAGAATAAAAATAACAAATATAGTGAACTTTATTACAAAGGGACAAAAAGCAGGATATAGGGATCGCGGTTTCTAAAAAACAAGTAAAATTATCCATTTAGTTTTTGTAATATATGTACATATAATTAAATAAATCCTAGTATGCGTAACAGATGATGTGATGCGGTCTATGTTAACTTGATGGTGTATGCCTTTTAATATTCTGGGTGGTTGCCTCACAGCGGCTGTCATTATACAGTCGCTTTCAGTGACTTTTAATTTATGCACGAATACCCCTTTGTTAGACTCGAGCGCCGCCATTTTGCTAACGCTTTAAATTGCTGCGTGGAAAAAGGAATTTCTCTTTAGAATAATGTAAGCATATTGAATCGTTTGCGCCGTTTCCCTTGGGGATTTGAGAGATTTCCATTTTGTCTGAAATACATTTTTATTAAACTAAAGTCGAAGTGGAACATATGAATAAGTAACTTTTACAGAAGACAGATTGTCTCAAAATATTAATACTATCTGCATAGCGAGATGACTGTTTCAGTTTGAGCAAGTCAACAATGTTTGTGTGAGATGGAAACATTCCAAAATGTGTTATGTTATACAAGATAGGTATACATATTCATATATGCTGTAGCTCCACATTGCTAACTCAGTTTAATTAAAGCAATTGCAAGAAAGTCTCGTAATTAGAAAGACCACCAGGCGAGAACCCCTTTCATAGTGTAAGTCCCTCAAAAACCACGCTAACGTTCGACCCACAGAGCGCTCGGGAGCGGAACTAGTAATTGCTCGATAAGAGAGCGTAAAACAACAATTAAATGTCTGGCAAACGACACAGCTGTAATTAACGAAGTCCCAGAGAATTGTCGGATACTGTTGCACAGTTTCGTCGACGAGCCATTACCTGCGGATAGGTTTGTAAATAGACACCTCTAACGTGTTTAGGAGACGACTTTATAATGAACAAGCTGGACCGGTGACTTTGTTCACGTGATTATTTGTTTAACACTTAATCTACACTATGCCGTGTGGTGCCGGCTCAGAATACCACCACCCCGTCTCCTCCCGTGGGTGTCGTAAAAGTCGACTAAGGGATAAGCCGAAGGATGGGCAGCAGCGTCCTTCGAGTACATTAACAACTCAACTGCGATCGCCAACCCGTCTACCAAGCGTGGCGATTATGGCAAAACCCCCCAATGAGCCCACAACACACCCATATCGGTCGTTGTGGAGATCTTTGGGGGAGGCCTGTGTCCAGCAGTGGACTTCATTCAGCCGAAATGATGAATACAGTTTTGGTTTAGATAGGTGACAATTCTTTACACATCACAATCTCTCAGTGCCTCTGAGAGTAAATGATACTTCTCATCTTTCACATCATGTTTGTAGTGAAGACGTTTATTAAGCATGTACCTATATAGGTTACATAGTCACCCACTCCTAGTACAAGCCTGTTTAACTTAATTGGAGGGGTTAACAAGGATACTAACCAGTTTAATAGCAACCACTTATTATATAATGTGCATTAAAATTAACATATATTACGTTATCAGATGACAGAGATGCGGGGAAGTATTTTGACTCCTAGGTATCTTTATGATCTGCGCACGGTGATGCTAGGGGTGCCGTGTGGTGCCGGCTTAGAATACCGCCACCCCATCTCCTCCCGTGGGTGTTGTAAAAGGCGACTAAGGGATTAGCCAGAGGATGGGCAGCAGCGTCCCTCGAGAACATTAACAACTCAACTGCGATCGCCAACCCGTCTGCCAAGCGTGGCGATTAGGGCAAAACCCCCCAATGAACCCACAACACATCCATATCAGTCGTTGTGGTGATCTTTGGGGAGGCCTGTGTCCAGCAGTGGACCTCATTCGGCCGTAATGATGAGGCTAGGGGGATCCTTTACAATCCTTCCCCAGAAGTGCCTGGAGGGTGACCTTTTATTCTTTTCGCTTTCCCTCCGCTAGAGGGGGTGACCGCTTTACACTCATCCCCCCGTGATGTGCCTAAGGACGTGGCACCAGTTGGCGGCTCTAGTATGATCATACGAGGACCTCGAGTCTACCTTGGGTGTCGAAGATGACTTGGCCCTTTCCCGGGGCGTACTTCCTGTACATGATGTATTTCCACCGGTACATTAAAAAAAAGGTGCCGAAGATGACCGCCCCAGTAGTTTGAGCCGTTACGAGTCCGGCGTGCCCCGTGGCGAACTTCATGAAGAATTTCCACTGAGGCCAATAAAAAAAAAACAAGGTATCTTTATGATTATTTTATTTTCATTTTTTTTTTATAGATATTTTATACATAGTTTAGTAATAACAAAATAGAGAATAGTTTGAAGTGATTTAAAAAATATTGCATTAACTTGAATTATAATTAACGACATAAAAATATTCCCCATTCCTTTAGATACATTTAGGGTAACAGATTTAAATCTCAACTGACGCGGCGGCCATCTGAGAAATGTTTATATACCATTTTATTCAGTATAAGTTTTGAGATGTATTTCTTTGATTTAATTATGTGACTTTAGTGTTTTTATTTTTATTGACATAGATTAAACATAATACTGGCAACGTCTCTTTATTTATATTGCAAGATTACTTTTGAAAATAACGTTTCGTAACTCATTCTGCATGTCAGGAACTATGAATGACCAGAATAAAAGCATTCTATTATATTTTACAAAAATAAATAAAAAATAAGCAAAAGAATATCTGGAGTAAGGCTGGTTACCGAGTCAAAGCAATGCTTAAAACCATCTTTAGTATAAGAATAGTATGTTAAGATGATGTGCGATAGTCAGAGATATATCTCCAGCGTATAACTTGTGTACTAATGCTGTTAGCAACAATTTTATTTATAATAATAGTTTATAAACTACGTGGATAAAATTTGCAATTATCATTTTTAAAAGATAAAAGTTTAGATCAAAGTATACCTATTTCAAAGACCCATATGATACAAACGAGTTCTTATGGTAATTCATTTCGTGATTCTGAACTAACATATTAAGCTTATGTTGATTAACTTAACAGACGAGTAAGTTTACTTTACAAATACTTGATGAGTTTAAAATTTCCGTTTACTTGCTGATTTAAGTACTGTAATTTATCATCCTCATTTCGGCCGAATGAAGTCCATTGCTGGACACAGGCCTCCCCCAAAGATCACCACAACGACCGATATGGGTGTGTTGTGGGCACAGTGTGGGGTTCTGCCATAATCGCCACGTTTAGCAGGAGTTGAGTTGTTAATATACTCGAAGGACGCTGCTGCCCCTCCTCCGGCTAATCTCTTAGTCGAGTTTTACGACACCCACGGGAGGGGATGGGGTGGTGGTATTCTGAGCCGGCACCACACGGCACTGTAATTGCCCACTTATTACTCTCATTAAACTTAAGTTTACTTTTGGAAAACAATACCTCCACATTTCTTGTTCACAAAGTGGTAATGATCAATAAATTTAATCAGCTGTGAGTCCGTGTCCATATTTTTTGCCGCGCCATCAACGCAACCGATAAAATTAAGTGTTATTAATAAACGCCAGCATTATCGGAAACGAAACGTTTACGGTTCTCTGCGAGCAGGCCGCTCCTCTCTAAGGACATCATTCCGCAGTCCGCATTGTTATTCATCGGGCGACCTCCTTTGTGACGTTTTAGGAGCATGCGATGCCGCATCTTCCCTCTCCTTCACACATGTGGTATAACGCGGTGAGCACGTGAAACGGGTGATGTGGTGCGTGAGTTTTGCGCTATGAGCTTGTTCTGGAGTCCTTCGCTCCATCTCACTCCCCAATAGCTCTCTGAAGGCGTCGGACAGAGATGGCAGATCAGCGCAACAGTTGTCGCACGTAGTATCGACCGCGTTTCCGAGCCACGTGCGGTGTCTGTCTCTCTTACCACTCACTACAATTTTCATCGCAATTTTTCCTTTTGAACAAAGTCCACAGCTGCCTTTCCCTTAAAATACTATTGATTTATCGGTTGCAAGCGAGCGTTGTACGAGGTACGTTTGAACTGATGGGTGCGTAGCAATAATTGCTTCATTGCGTTTACCGATGTGCTCGCTCGTAAAATAAAAACGAATGTACAGTTACCGGGTATGTCGCGACGCTATAAATCATATATGTAATAGTAATATGTAACTACTCAATAATTGTTATCGTATCTTGATATTACATAGCACACTATGCTGTCTTTTATCATGAATGGTAGGTACTTGATAGGATCACGCTTCAGTCAAATAATTCGTTTCATAGTGATTTATTAAATTAACATAAACTAAGTATAATGCCGGCTATGAATGGCACCAACCTATTTCATCCCAGTAGCGGGGGGGGGGCTAAGGGGCTCAAGCCATAAAAAAGCATTTGGTTCTACCCCCTACAAATCTTAAAATTAAACTTAATATTATCTTACCTTCTTCTAGTTATTATCTTTATTCTACTTCTTATCATAGTACAACAGTATAGTATAATTTTCATCACTCGTTTATTATCTTTATTTAAGTCCCATAAAACTGGCAGTGCCAAATGGGCAAAATAAAAAAAAAATGAGCTCGAAATTTGTAGCTTTTTTGTTGCTATATATGCTGTCTGGTCTGGTCAGAAGCTGATCCGATTTCCGGTTCTATATTTTGTTGCTGACTCTTCAGGCGAAAAGAATAATTACCACGAGCAGCAACAAATTCAAAGTATTTATCTATTACGGAGAAATCGAGAGTTAAGCTGGCATGACTTTTTAAAATTTTAATGGCCAATTTTTTTTAAATTATTTGAATTTCATTTTTATCGTTTCGTACAGCAACAAATTAGCAACAAATTTCGGCCTCTTTGTTGTTCCGATTATGCAAAATTTAACTATGTTCCCTGCTATCTTTTAGCTACTAATTAGCAACAAAAAAGCTACAAATTTCGAGCTAATTTTTTTTAATTTTGCCTATTTGGCACTGCCAGTTTTATGGAGCTTTTCATTTAATCCATTTTCTAGCTGGAGACCTATTTTGGCTTGCCAGCAACAGCGAGAGAAGCACAACACAAAATAAAATTCACTCACCGCGCTGAGATTTACACATAGTCTAGACTTGCCCCATGCAACCCCCACCCGGATCCGGCCTTGGTTCATCAGGTAGGTACATCCAACTTTTTTGTATTTACCTTGAGAGCCTACCATCAGCTGGATCAAGCCCCTCCCAAACCAAAATCCTAGATCCGCCACTGTTGGGATAAACCGGAGGATGGGCGGCAGCGTCAGTCGAGTATATTAACAACTCAACTGCGATCGCCAACCCGTCTGCCAAGCGTGGCGATTATGGCAAGACCCCCCAATGAGCACACAACACACCCAGACCGGTCGTTGTGGCGATCTATGGGGGAGGCTTGTGTCCAGCAGTGGACTTTATTTGGTCGAAACGAAGAATAATATTTTTCGTGTGATGTCTGGATTAAGAATATAGCACCACTCTATCTCCTCCCGTAGATATCAAATATGACTCTAAACAAGAGGGATAGGCAGCAGCCTCCCTTCTGTAGAATAGTAGCCATACCGCGCTCACCAACCCGCCTGTCAAGCGTTGTCAAGCGGTAAATACTAGCAAATTGCCCCCACAATTATGACACAATTGTGGAAGTCTATGCAGGAGGCCTTCATGGCTGATTTGATGACATTTGAAAATGTAAAACTATGTAAATATATTCAATAAACCTCATTCTCGTCTGATCCCGAGTTATAAAGCTTCAACATGATTTTTTCATTTAACCTCTTCCTCAATATCTATCCTTTTAAAATGATGTAGACAAGCCGTCGCCAGGCGGCACAGTTTGCGCGGTGGCTAAGCGATTGGCTTCCTGCGCTACCGGTCGCGGGTTCAATCCCTACACGTTTTGTTTTTAAGCTATTGCATAGCTTCTATCGAGGGCCTTGAGCGCGGGGACCGTATCCAGAAATTCCGTAACGAAAAAAAACCTCACGCTCCCCACTCCGACGGGCACGGAGGTGTGGCTTGGCTTGCTTTGCATTGTCTTACGTCGTTTCTTTTTGGCAGTCTTCGACACGGTGTTTGTGTGCGTGCAACTGGCCGTATTGTACGACTCTACAAAGCTCGCACGAATCGAGACGAGCTGCTCCGAAATCGGACGAATACATAAGCAGCTGTTTATGAGAAAGTATATAGGTGTATAGGTATTTATGTACAACAGTGAATAGCTGTACTTGTAAAATTTGTGTATAAAGTGTTTTGAATATGAATGAACAAAGTGCATTTATTATTAATGAAGAAAGTCACGAAAAAATAGTGAAAGAAAATGAGTGAGTACTCTATATACATACATTTTATTATTATCACAAATGCAGTATTAATTTTGAGTTGAAAATATAATACTGCTATAAAGATAACCTAAATTTTTGATATTAAAATGAGCGATATTAAAAGTAGCCCTCTTTTATACACACAAACACACACATGCGTATAGTTTAAATTCTCAATTTAGATTCTCAATATGTATATATCTATATATATATAAATAAATTCATTCTTCATTATGTATATAACAGAAGCCATCGAACCAAGCACGTGTACTATTCAGTACCTTTGTTTTTGGTGTATAGATAATGCACATGAATGCCGCGCAGAGAAAGTATATATGATATTATATCTATATAAATGTACATCGCGCGAAATTCGATAATCACTTCTTAATATCGTTATTTTTTTTTAAATGAATAATTTTGTTTTGGTGTGTCATTACACTATTTATACCTATTATTTATACCTAGATATTTTCGTTTTATAGAGAAGAAAAGCGTAAAGAGCTAAATTTAATAAAAGAAAAAAAATTGTTTTCTTATCGGTCACCACGCTCAAAAAGTGTAACTTGAATTAATATCAAAGAAAAAGAAATACTGCATAAATAAAATAAATAAATAATTATAATTGCATAAGTTGATACAAAATGCTATGCAATAGCTTTACCGCGGCAGTCCCCGAGTGCCACACGTATTTTTTTTATCAAGCATGAGAGGACATCGTTATCGGTAACCGCTTTTAACGATTGGTTACATGGTTTTGAAGATTCTGTCATAATTAGAGACAGAAGTTGACGTGACCATGTTGATAACAAGCAAAATAGGCAAACATTTCAATAAACTCATGACAACTTGCCACACGGCACTGATGGCGCAGTGGCTATACGATTGGCTTTGTGGGCGACGTGTCGCGGGCTCGATCCCCGCACGAAACAAATATTTGTATGATCTGCTGATAGTTGTTTCGGGTCTGAGTGTAAACTGGACCACACATTTTTGAATCATACAAATATTAGTTCCGCACGGGGTTCAAACCCGAGACACATGGCGCAGAACATCAATCGTTTAGCCAATGCGCCAACCAAGCCGTCATTATTTTAACATATTTAAGATAAATACATTCGTCCCTAGAATTGAAGACAAAGGCTGAGAATGAAAAGTTCATCATCATCATATTAGCCATACAATGTCCACTGCTGAACAAAGGCTTCCCCCATAGATTTCCACAACTGTGTCATCATATTGGGGGGAGTTTGCCAGTACTCACCACGCTTGGCAGGCGGGTTGGTGAGCGCAGAATGGCTACTGTCCCAGTTCTGTGAATAAAAAGTTACCTAAAAACAATTCAACAATACAACATCCAAAGAAACATAAAAGAGAATATTCATTTAAAAATGCGCAACTTATTTTTATTATTGCGAACGAAAAATTTGGTAGTATCGCGTGCCTTTTGAAGGGAAGCTTAAAAAATTGGCATTGTTCGTACCGAAAGACCAGGTCCACGGAGACGAGACGCACGCAAACCTTACACGCTACTGTCCCACCAAATACATTAGTGTGCTGATTTTAATATTCTTTACATTTTATTTATGAACACTATAAAATTATTTTGGACCACAAATTTATCACGAAACCTGGGTTTACGAAGTACCGACTAAGTATTTTCAGACAAGCATTGAGTATTTTAAAGCAACATTTTGTTTTGGAATGTCTAGAATATTCGCCGACGTGAAAACTCGCATACCGAGAATTTTCACAACGAAAGTTTTCTGTACAAAGAAATAAAGAGATACAGTATATATATAGCTGCGATAACTAATGAAAACTTAGCTACATTTTAAGAAATATACACTTGTGAAGCTGTCAATAATATAGTGAAATAGACATCTGTCTCTGTGTGGTGTCCAGATTAAGATAATGGCAGGATATTTTTTGAATCGTTCATTTTTGAGATGTATTTTATGAACATGTAAAGATTTATTAATGTAAACGTCGTACGGACGTTGCCTTACACTTGACATGGGCGAAATTGTGGAAGATACTCTACAGAAGCCATAATTTCACTATTTACAAAGTTCACTATTTTTAGTATCCAAGTCAGCTGCATCTTTTGCCCTCGATTTACTGCTTAATAAACTCAAACGGCACGGGCATAATGTTTAAGAAGGCCAAGCTTATCCTCCAGTGGTTTCCTTAGATACAAATTCAATTAAAAACAGTTAAACTTCCGAAGTAGTAAAACTTAAAGTTCCCAAGTCGAACAAGTCCGCGACACTTGTGGACAAATAAAAATACCCGAAGCTATTGCTTGCATAATAAAATAATCTACCTTTGTACACAGTGGTGAGTTTTGTCGCATGTTGGAAAGAAACAGAGTACTCGTCACGCGATTACATGGGCTCTATTTGGTTTTTCCTCTAGTTCACAGCAGACAAACGCTGGATTTTCCAATTGAGTTTCTATTAACCAAATTGCCACCTGTGTTTGCATATTATAATTCAGGCCTATTATGATTAAATTTGCCTTTTCAATTTAATTTGAATTAATTTGCCGTGTGGTGCCGGCTCAGTATACCACCACCCCATCTCCTCCCGTGGGTGTCGTAAAAGTCGACTAAGGGATTAGCCGGAGGATGGGCAGCAGCGTCTTTCAAGTACATTAACAACTCATTTGCGATCGCCAACCCGTTCACCAAGCGCCAATTAAGGCAAAACCCCCCAATGAGCCCATAGAACACACCCATATCGGTGGTTGTGGTGTACTATGGGGGAGGCCTGTGTACTATACAATGACTCGATATGATGATAAAGGTTCCATCCAATTTTATAACGCGTTTTGTAGCCACGACATTGACGGTTTCATGCGTTTCTCTAACAACACACATCTCTAGATATACTTTTAAAAGATGAACAAGCAAATCTCTACGGATCGTTGGCGTTTAAATGTTATCTACTTAACAGCGCTAACGTACGGTTAAGCTTCCGATATCATTATTTCTTGGGGCTGCAACAATAGCTCTCACGGGATATTGTTATGCTCAATTCACATTATAAGACCCTTTTCGGAGACGCTTTATTTACTCCGTAATATTTGATACTGTCAATTGCAATGCTTATTACAGGCAGTATAGTTCCATTGTAATAAAACACTTTTATACGTCCACATCATGTGAATGAGTGTGTACCGAAATATTTCTTGATTACAATTGTACGTTAGATAAAATAACTTTTAAAATCTGTAACGACACCAACCTAGGTCATCGTGCGACCACGGACGCGGCAGTGTTCGAAACGTTGGAAAAATCTGTAACTTCCGCGATGTAGTCAGTATTTAAAGTGTTTTATTATAATAATAAAAAGAAAGGAAAGGAATGAAATGGAATGGATGGAAATGGAAATACGAGGAAAGGGAAGAAAAGGAAAAGTAAGGAAGAAAAAGAAAGAAAAGAAAGGGACAAGAAAGGAAAGAAAGGGAAAAGAAAGGAAAGAAAGGGGAAAGAACGGGAAAAGAAGAAAAGAAATAGGAAGTGAAGGGACTTGAAGGGAAACGAAGGGACGCGAAGGGACGCGAAGGGAAACGAAGGGTCGCGAAGGGAAACGAAGGGACGCGAAGGAACTTGAAAACACACGAAGGCATATTCAGTTATAATTGCGAAAACCTAAGACATACTAGCCTTATTTGCAACTTATATTGACGTCATCGTTCCGATTGTATGCACGTCCACTGTTTACAGCCGCGATATTTGCACCGCTCGGATATTTACCGTTTAATATTTAAGTATCAGCCAAACAACAGCGTTGTTTACTGTGTAAAGGGGATTTATTTCTTGCTTCTTAAATAAAGGGAAAATTGAAGCTCATAAAATCTAACGGTACCTATAACTCTGTAATGTTTTCACGAATATTGCGCGGGGTTGGAGCGGGGTTCGCACGACGTTTGCGTGTTTATTGAGCGAACGTTTATGCCTCCCGACACGGCATCGCTCTGCCAAAATGATTTGCGGGAAATACAAGAAGTCAAAAAGACGGGACTTGACAATGTTTTGCTTTATCTCTTAGTTTTATCTGTAATTATAATTATACTAGCTGGGACCCGCGGTTTCACCCGCATTTAATTCAAAAGAAATTTAGAGTTCTTCGACATAGACACTTGACAGAATATATATATTGGATTTCAAGGGTTTTATTTTTTTTGCGCGGAACCCTAATTATTTTTCTAAACAAAAGTAGCCTAAGTTATTCCTTATAACATCAGCTATCTGCCAGTGAAAGTCCCATCAAAATTGGTCTAGCCGTTTCAGAGATTACCCAGGAACAAACAGACAGACAGACAGACAAAAAATTTCAAAATTGTTTTTTTGTTGTAGGTGTCGTATATACTTTCATATGCATTTAGTAAAAAGCTAATATTTTGACATTACAAACAGACACTTCAGTTTTATTTATTTGAATAGATGTATAGATGTTTTTGTCAGCAAAGCAGGGGAAAGCTCGATGTGGTACTGACGAGGAATTTGCTTTATTTCTTGGTTCTACCAAGTGACCGTTACTGTACCGTTAGTACCGGTGTTAGAGTTCAAAGGGTAAAATACGAAACAGACTAGTTTACCCCTGGTAGGGTCTTGTTGCACCCTCCGAGATGTGCATAAGGCACGGCAAGGTTGACATCACTGGGAGGGCTCTAGTGTGATCTTACGAGGACCTGGAGCCCCTCTTCGGTGCCGAAGATGACCGCTCCAGTGGTTTTAGCTGGTAAGAGTCCGGCATACCCCTTCGCCCTTCCCCGGGGTGAAGGAAGTTCATGTAGAATTGCCACTGGACATCAATAAAATAATAAAATAGGTGTCTTGTTGCAAGAATCTGGCTAGGGAAGTGCCACCGCAAGACCAGATACTTTGCAGCGAAGCAGTAGTGTTTTGGTGCCGTGTGGTACCGGCTACGAATAGCACCAACCCATCATCTCATCCCGTGGGTGTCGTAAAAGGCGACTGTGGGATTAGCCGGAGGATGGGCAGCAGCGTCCTTCGAGTACATTAACAACTCAACTGCGATCGCCAACCCGTCTGCCAAGCTTGACGATTATGGTAAAACCCTCCAATGAGCACACAACACACCGATGTTGGTCGTTGTAGTGATCTTTGAGGGAGCCCTGTGTCCAGTAGTGTAGAGGATTTTATTCGGCCTAAATTAGGCTGAGTAGTGTTTGAACATTACACATAGTAATGTTTAAAGGGTACTGTAGCTAATGAAATTACTGAGCATGAGTGTAAAATAACTAATCGTCTCGAGGTGAAGAGTGCAGTGGTACGGACGTAGGTCTGTCCCTGGGTAGCATTACAAATGTTATGGGCAAGCGAAAATATGGTTACACAAAGGTGAAATTTACATCCCAATAACCGTTGGGAGCTCTGTTCTCGAAGTTGTTGACGAGTATGTCTACCTGGGACTAACTGTCCAGTTAGGTAGGTCCAACTTCGAGAAAGAGGTCAATCGTCGAATCCGATTCGGCTGGGCAGCGTTTGGGAAACTTCGCAACGTCTTTTCGTCAACAATACCGCAATGACTCAAGACGAAAGTCTTTAACTTTAACCAGTGTGTGTTACCAGTGATGGCATATGGAACAGAGACGTGGTCACTCACAATGGGCCTCATAAGAAAGCTCAAGGTCACTCAGCGAACTATGGAGAGAGTTATGCTTGGTATTTCTCTACGAGATCAAATCAGAAATGAGGAGATCCGTAGAATAACTGAAGTTGTCGACATAGCTGAAAGGATTAGTAAACTGAAGTGGCAATGGGCAGGCACATTGCTCGTAGAACTGATGGCCGCTGGGGCACAAAGGTTCTCGAATGGAGACCGCGCACCGGAAAACGAAGCGTGGGACGACCTCCAACGAGGTGGACAGACGGCTTGGCGAAGGTCGCTGGTAGTCGTTGGATGAGGGCGGCATGTAACCGCTCGTTGTGGAAATCTAAGGGGAAGGCTTTGTTCAGTAGTGGAACGCATTTCTGGTATGCGAGTTTATGACCATATAATATACTATAATATACATCAAGTAGGAAAGATCACTAGTTTGCAAAACAACTAAAGATTTTGAAGACCGTATGTGTAGTCCTTGTGGTGTTCCGATTAAGAACACAGCACCACTCCATTTCCTTGCATGGATGTCGTAAAAGGTGATTAAGGGACTCTAAGCTAGAGGGATAGACAGCTGCGTCCCTTTTATGGAACAGCAGCTACTCTGCGCTCACCAACCCGCCTGCCAAGCGTGGTGAATACCAGCAAACTCCCTCCAAAATAATGGCTGGATTGTGGAAATCTATGGGGGCGGCCTTTGTTCAGCAATGGACGTATTTTGGCTGATATGATGAAGCCCTATGCCTGATTACACAAAACGCACTTGATCCGTCTTTAAGTTCTAAAGACATCCACAAATTTTTTGGGTCCATAATACTTTTGGAATTCGCTAACATTTCTTTACCGAACTTATAATACCACCACCTGACATAAGCCACTATCGTTAGAATTTAGCCATTCCCTCGAGACGTGAAAGATCGAGATACATACTCGTACATACATATTCTCTCACACACATACACACAAACGCGTAAGGTTGCAAGGCCTGAAAAGGGACGATCCTCTATCCCGGTATCTGGGATGTGCGCGATGCCTCGCAATTGTTGGCACCCCCGGGAAATGTGCCCGCATTAGTTATTTACCCTCCACATTATAATAAGGGAAAGTTTTTCAGTTTATTGCTATTTGTATGTTAAAGTGGATCTCAGGATTGTGTGATAAAAAACTGTTTTGATTTCTAACTTACTAAATAAAATGGAGTTTTCTTAATTTGAATAAACATCTATATTCAGCTTAAATTTCTGTTTTTAGTATCTGATGTCATGTAAAAATGGGTATTGTCAACCGATACTTAGCTGTTTCATAACAATAAAATGCAGTCTAGGTACCTTTTCAGACCAATAGTCATATTTTAAAAAGCATTTCGACTTTTTATTTTATTTCTAGATTCAAAATTTAAAAGTAGACTCTATATATATATAAAAAAATATGTTGGCTTGTTCAAAATCGCAAATCTACTAAAGCTGGTCCGGTCGTTTTGAATTTTTTACATATCGTTGTATTCATATACGCGCATGTTTTTATTAAATTCTGAACCAAATTCATGTTGTAATTACATGCATTTAGCCATAGCAACGCATGGCAAGGTAAAGCTAGTTAAAAATCAAAGTTCAAAATTGATCGTAATATGCCAACTATTACAGCAAAAATATGCTTAAATTCTTATAAAACATTCTGAACAACGAACAAAAATTTTGTTACTTGGTACCGACACATTTACATTGCGCAAAGCATTCGTGCTCCACCACATCACATTCTCGCAATATGTAAAGGTCTGTCCAATATTAGCTAAGACATAGCTGTTGTTGTTGCATGTTGTATATGACGCGTGACTTTTCCTAATTTAAAGCTGATATCAATGTCATGATCATAACATACGAAATATATGTATAGGGATCAAGGTGTGGTGTTCCTCCATAGAAAAGGGAGGATCCTCCAGCCAGGTGGATGGTATGCCTGGTGGGCCAAAGCCCAACGGTTGATGTTGGGCGACTCTATTTATGCAGCGTTGCGCGAATACTTTAATAGCGTGATTCAGGATTCTTTGACGTCATCGGAGAGTTGCATTTAACAGACAAGTAGATGTCGCTGTAAGCTGTAGTTATGCTGGCGATGCAGGTGTCGCCACATATCTATATAAGGAATACTTCCGTATGTTATCCGACTTCCAAGTGGTGTCCGGGTTAAGGATATAGCACCACTCCATCTCCTCCCGTGGACGTCGTGAAAGGCGACTAAGGGACTCAAAACCAGAGGAGAGGGCAGCAGCGTCCCTCCCGTGGAACAGTAGCTGTACTGCGCTCACGAATCTGCCAGCCAAACGTGGTGAGTACTGGAAATTCCCCCCAAAATCAAGACACAATTGTGGAAATATATGCGGGAGGCCTTTGTTCAGAAGTGGACGTCTTTCGGCTGACATGATGAATGATTAAATAAATACAAAGTGCTTATGTCTTAGCAATCTCATCCAAGAGACCTGCTAGAGGATTCAAGATATTTTTTGTACACAGATGTAAAGTAAACAAGATATACAGTACATAGTTTATAGAGACGCTGTAATAGAAATACCACCTTGGTCTCATCATCGTCATATCAGCCAAAGGACGTCCACTGCTGATCAAAGGTCTCCCCCATAGATTTCCACAACGAGCCGTTACATGCCGCCCAAATCTTAAGACTCCCAGCGATCTTTACCAGGTCATCTGTTCTCCTCGTTGGAGGTCGTCCCACGTGGCGTACGAGTGCTGGAGACCACACCCTTGGTCTAATCTGAGGATTATACTCAACGTTCCTTTTCTTTTTGATTTTTTTTAAACGTTGCTCTACGCTAGGATTTCTCCTATGTCGTGGGTGCGTTTACGACATAAATTCCACGCACAATACACCCAGACCCGGAACAACTACCTGCAGATCGTACAAATATGTGTTCCGTACGGGAATCGAACCCGAACCCGCAGCAGCCGACTGTATCAGCCACTGCACCAACGGTGCCGTCAATACCATTATAACACTGACGCGGCATTTAGAGATGTTTTACGAACATCATGTTTTTGAGTTGCGTCGCTCTATCATCGAAGTATTACCCTACACTTTACATGCGACACGTGAAGACAAATCGCGGTGTCACGGTGCATGTCACGCTTAAAACGTTTCTGTGTCGTGAGCGTGCGTGAGTGACGACGTGCAGGGAGACATGGCACGGTGTTGTAGTTCATTATTCATACGAAGTACATAGAGTGGTGTAACGTGTGTGTTGGATTTATGCTTTTCCCAGAGGGGGTGGAGGTGTTTAACATATTTTTATCTTTGTTTGTACGTCGTGATAGTGCTACAGTGCTCAAAGCTTAATGTTAGTATAAAACTGACACTTCGATATTGATTTACATGGTGTTAAGCGGTCAGTACGAATACATTTCATCACGGACGGACAGGATTCAAAAAGTATTACGACTAGACTAACTACTGAATATAAGTATTCTGCTGCCCCACCACATCTTGTCTCTTGCTTGAGCCATACAGCTACGGCGGGGGGCCTCGGGAATCGAAAGCATACTGGAATCCGCACGCTTGTAATTGACCGCCAGGTAGACGGCGCGCCCACGTGAACACGTGCTAGTATGTGCGCAGCACAGCGCGCACAGGCTACGGGGAGATCCTTTTCAGGGGAGAGGCGGTATCTCCTTAGAATTGCCTCCCATTGGCGATGACCCTAAATGCATGGCATCAATGGATGGGCTCGAGTGTGATTATTTGCCAAAGATGAAAATTCCGGTGTAGACGAATGGTGCAGAATGATGCAGTGGTTGATACAGTCGGCTGCTGCGCTCCGGGTCGTGGGTTCGATTCCCGCACGGAACAAATATTTGTATGATCTGCAGGTAGTTGTTCCGGGTCTGGGTGTATTGTATGTGGAATTCATGTCTGTAAACGCACCCACGACACAGGAGAAATCCTAGTGTGGGGCAAAGCTTAAAAAAAAAAAATACCCTAATAAGTACTTAATATTTAACATTATTGGATTGCTATCGCTCAGTTTTAATCACTTCGAGGAAAATACTATACGCAGAAAGCTGATGCCAGCAGAGTAAGATAAGGCGAATAAAATAGACTCAACACAATGATACCAGTGTCTACACACACACACATCAGTCTTTTGACGTCCACTACGACATGGCCCGCCCTATGATCACTACAATGAGCTGTCATGGAATATTGCCATAATCACCATGCATAGCATTCAGATTGTTGATCGCAGTATGTAGTTATTAGCACACTGGATGATGTTGCCCATCCTCTTGATAAGGTTTGATCCCTTAGTCACCTTTTACGACACTCATGGCTGGTTTATCGAACCATATGGACATTGTTATCTACCACTAACGAAGTAGACCGACACGCTTTCCTGCGAGCTAGGGCCTGGATGTAACAAGATGAAAGTAGTGTCAAGTAATCTATACATATAGAATTAATTGTCCTTTTTTTTTTTATTGGTGCCCAGTGGAAATTCTTCATGAACTTCCTTCGCCCCGGGGAAGGGCGAAGGGGTATGCCGGACTCCTACCGGCTAAAACCACTGGGGCGGTCATCTTCGGCACCTAAGGGAGGCTCCAGGTCCTCGTATGATCACACTGGAGCCGCCCACTGGTGCCACGCCTATAGGCACATCTCGGAGAGGGTGACTGTAAAGCAGTCACCCCCCCGGGGATTGTAAAGGATCCCCCAAAGCGTCCCACGGCAGCGCGTGACCACATGCATGCTACCGTCTTCTCTTGGGTTGCTTGGTGTGAGCACGCAGATTCCCCAATCTACGCACCCGCGAACCCAGAGGTCCCCCGCCAGAATGAATTGTCCTGACCGACAACCGCTGGGGCTACAAATTTGACATTTTGGCAGTTGACGCTTTTAATAACGCAGGCATCTAATAATGAAGGAATTTTGGAAATTAGGTGGTAAAATAGGGGTTGAAAGATTGTATGGAACTCGATAAAAAAGAATCTGGGTCTTGTTGGACATAAAGATTTACACCTCATAAACTTCGGTAAAACGCGTTAAGGGTGGCACACGTTTACTTATAGTGACATCATCCGTGACTTCCCGCACTTGTATACGTGACAATCTGTCTACGCAACTTTATTGACTTTGGTAAGTCACTTTAAAAAGCCTGTGTAGTGTTATCCCCATATTGGGCTACGTACCGGAAGCATTAACTCCCACAGACTGCCCCTCGAGTCCCTGCTGCCCTTCATCACTTCAGGTCATCACCACCGTGATCTTCACGACATCGGAGGCTGAGTCAGGAGAGTACCTGCGCTTGACGCGAAAGATGTTACTAACAGGCATACATCGACAGCCTTATTTGCATTTTTATGAATTAAATTATGTTTATCTTGGGTAGTTAAGTTCTTTTATTTAACACTCAACTTCAATGTAACACAATCTAACCCAAAAATCCCCCCGGATCTCTTTAAAAGATTCCTGGGAATGCAGACAGAGCCCGGTCGGCAACTTGGTTTAGTCTGTATTGATTTTACTTATATAAGTATGTTGCCTCACCGCGCCTTCGCCCTCGCGGGACGTGCAGAATTTATTGTTCTGAATGCATTACGTGTTTCTGTCATTTCCGTAAAAAAGTTAAAATTTTTAGAGTACCGTAGCCGAATGATTAAAGCGGGACTTATATTATTCCGTGTGGTGTCCGGATTAAGAATATAGCACCGCTCCGTCTCCTCCCGTGGATGTCGTAGTAGGCGACTAAGGGACTCTAAACTAGAGGGAAGGGCAGCAGTATCCCTTCTGTGGAACAATAGCCATACTGCGCTCACCAGCCCACCTACCAAACGTGGTGAGATTGGCAAATACCCCCCAAAATTACAACACTGTTGTGGAAATCTATGGGGTAGGCCTTTGTGCAGCAGTGGACTTATAAATGGCTGATGTAATGATGATGATGATGATAATTATTGTTCATCTGCCTATCAGTTAGGTGTGATCTCTCTCACACTGACGGGCCGGGGATACATTGATAATGTGTCACTCTATAGCTTTAACCGTATATTTACAGTTCATTTTTTGTGTGGTTTATTTTTTGTCTGCTCTTATCAATCGGGTATTGCGTTACAAGCGTATTGGCAAATTCCTCCTCAACTGAGGACACAATTTTGCAAATCTATGAGGGAGGCTTTTGTTAAGCATTGCACGTCTTTTGGCTGATATGATGATCATAGCCAGTTGCTCTTACTTATCAGTAAACGATCGGTGAGGTTAACCAACGCTGGAGGCGGTCTGGTTAATGGACACGTGACTGGTATTTGAACTGAGAGTCTCCGTGCTTGGGAGGCAAAGTCGTCGGTTTTAGTTGTTGTCCTTTGACAGCAGTCGTTAAGCGAAGTCGGAGGCCTTTTGGTGGCTTGCACAACTCTAACATAAGGTTGACCACTAATAGAGAGCGGTGCCTGACCGGGACGCCATGGCCACGTCGCCAGCAGGCTAGACTTGGCTACGTCTGGCAACCGAAGGTCGCCAAACAAGGTAGGCAAAGAGTAGCCAAGCCACGCACCTATCTCGAGTGCCTAGTCAATCATTCATTTCATCATCATATCGGCCATACAGCGTCCACTACTGAACAAAGACCTCCCCCATAGATTTCCACAACTGTGTCATCATATTCCGGGGGATTTTGCCAGTACTCACCACGCTTGACAGGCGGGTTGGTGAGTGCAGAATGGCTATACCGTTCCACAGAAAAGACGATGCTGCGCATCCGTCTGGCTTAGAGTCCCTTATTCACCTTTTACGACCTCTACGGGAGGAGATGGAGTGGTGCTATATTATTAATCCAGACACCACATGGATAACGATAACTGCTATTCATTTGCGTGTCAGGGATGGACGCGGAAGAAATCGCTCTCATGTTTTATGTAGCTACGTCGTCAACATTTTATTTTTCAATTACGGTCGGAATTTTCTTTATTGCTCTATTGCATAAGCACGGCCTGTTTTCTACCTTTATAATCAATCTTTCTGTATCGACAGCCATATATATTCTCTTTAAAATGTCAAGTAGACGGACGGATATCCACTATGACGACTGGCTGGCGACTGAAGTGAGGGCCCGCTTTATACATGAACATTTTACTGGCTACGTCGCCAGCGCTCCAGAGTCTCCAAACTCCGCATAGCGGGTTGTCGGTAGTGGCTACGCTTCTAAATTGTCGGCGTGGGCAATCCGTAGCCAAGTGGGTTAACCACCCTATATTTCAATATCACGGAGGGGATGACTGTAAAGTGGTCAACCCCTCTAGTAAAGGGAAGACGACTGTAAAAAGGTCACCCCCCAGGCTCTTCTCTGGGAGGATTCCCCCATACCTCGCTTAAATGCTTGACCTAATAGAGAACTCTATGCGTATCCAGACATGTTTTAGATACGTTTTCATACGTATTATTTATTGAGGGGCGCGGCTGTGGCGCTCAGCTATGTTATTTGACAGTTGACAAGTCCCTTAAGGGATATTAATAAAATTAACAGTTAAATTTACATAAGTTAATTGATAAGGGAAGGGAAACTTGCTGTGTTTTTTGTTTTCATAACTCAACACAGTCATTAGGGTTCCGAACGTCCGAAGGAAAAAACGGCGGATACCTTATAGGATCCCTCGTGTGTCTGTCTATCTGTCCATTTGTCACAGCCAATTTACTCCGAATCGACTGGTCCAATTAAGTTGAAATTTGGTATACATATGAATTTCTGCGACTCAAACACGGACGTGTAATGTAAATAAAAGAATTTAGAATATAAGGGTCACTTTTGGGGGGTAATTTAAAAAATTCAAGAACAAAGTTTTGCAAACTGTACCGTGTAACATATGAAATGAAAGGGCTTGTTATGGGGGTCCCAAATGTATTTATTTTATAATTTAAAACTAAATGCTTTTTAATTTATTTAAGAAAATAGATGAAAATTCACCCCTAAAATTTTGAATAAATTATAGGTAGTAACTCTTTACCTATAGATTACAGGAAAACCTATAAGAAGTCTATGGTCTGAAAATTACATGGGAAATCTTACAATATTGTGCGTAGAAACTTATAGTTGCGGTTGGAATGTAAGGTACTTGTTTTTCAACTACAATTTTAAGTTCGTTCTTCGGATTTTGGTATTACTCCGGTACTACTCGTTCGTCTTAACTAGGCAACCAGGCATCAGTCAATTCTCGTACCTAAAGATAACATATTCATAGTAAGGAACCCTTTCGACGCGAGTTTAACTCGAACTTCTCCGGTTTTTTTTATCTGTCTCGGCTTTCACCAGAGGGCCAATTCTCGTAATTTAAAAACGTTCAAAATATAGTTCCGATCTAGTCTCAGTGTCATAAATGTCACAAATGGTATTCTCCTAAACTAACAAACAACGTCAAACGTGAACTTACACTGTGATGAGATCGAAAGTAGATCGAAAGTTGATCGAAATCAAAATGGTATTCTGCTAACATTTCGAACTGTCACATGTACTAAATTGTCATTGAATAAACGTCAAAACTGAGATTGAAATGAGACTAGATCGAGATTATACTGAAATCGGACTGAACTTTAAGAGTAGCAGAATACCATTTTTTCGGTCAATTCATAATTTAATCTCAGTTCGGTCAAGTTTCAGTCACAGTGTCAATTAATTACGAGAATTGGCCCTCTATGGAATGGTAACATCAACAATCATCGTGCGGCGCTGTATTATTATAATGTATATTTTGATAAAAAATAATAAATGATCAGCCTTGATATGATGCATATGATGTGTATTTGACGGCACGGCTGGTGCAGTGGCTGATACATTTGGTCGTGGGTTCGATTCCCGCACGGAACAAATATTTGTATGACCTGCAGGTAGTTCCGGGTCTGGGTGTATTGTGTGTGGAATTTATGTTTGTAAACACACCCACGACACAGGCGACACTAGGATGTCGCTTGCGCCGTGGGGCAACGTTTAAAAAAAAAACAGTAAGTATATATGCGACAGTTATGGTATGTGGAATTCATATCTGTAAACGCACCCGCAACGCAACGCACAGTGTCGTCACTGGAGAAATCCTAGTGTGGGGAACGGTTAAAAAAAAACAGTAATTATACATGCGACAGTTATGGTATGTGGAATTCATATCTGTAAACGCACCCGCAACGCACAGTGTCATCACTGGAGAAATCCTAGTGTGGGGAACGGTTAAAAAAAACAGTTATTATACATGCGACGGTTATGGTTTATTCTAATTATGTCATCCCTCTTGTACATCGACGCTTGTATGTAAATGCTATACATAAGACTGTAGCAGACGAATATGCGTTACTCTATTAAAATGTGTTAGATATTAAGATGTATACACCGGTCAATGTGGTGTGTAAAATATTTTGTTAACTTCATCAATTTATTTATTTAAACATGACGGCATTTTCCAGGTACATCATTTCGGCCGAATAAAGTCCACTGCTGGACACAGGCCTCCCCCAAAGATCACTACAACGACCGATATGAGTGTGTTGTGGGCTCATTGGGGGGTTTTTCCATAATCGCCACACTTGGCAGACGGGTTGGCGATCGCAGTTGAGTTGTTAATGTACTCAAAAGACGCTGCTACCCATCCTCCGGCTAATCCCTTAGTCGACTTTTACGAGACCCACGGGAGGAGATGGGGTGGTGGTATTCTGAGCCGGCACCTCAAGGTTACATTGATTAATAATAAAACACATTCAAACGGATTACATCGCGTATGTTATAGATTTTTGTTTTTCCTGACGTTTCAAACACTTTCAGCATTCGTGGTCGCAAGATGGCTCATCCTGCAACCATAATCTCATCATATTTTTTTATTATAACGAGTAATAATTGCAAATACCTAAGACATTACTGTACATTAATTAATTAAGGGTATTATTATTACAGAAAATATAACTTAAAGTAGGTTTTCTCGCTCCCGGTGGGGTGACCGCTTTACAGTCACCCTCTCCGAGATGTGCCTATAGGCGTGGTACCAGTGGGCGGCTCTAGTGTGATAATACGAGCACCTGGAGCTTCCCTTAGGTGCCGAAGATGACCGCCCCAGTGGTTTTAACCGGTAGGAGTCCGGCATACCCCTTCACCCTTCCCCGGGGCGAAGGAAGTTCATGAAGAATTTCCAGTGGGCATAAAAAAAATGGTTTTCTCGCTTTTACAAATTCCTCTCGCAGATCCTAAAGCGTGCTAAAAATACTTTGACCCATTCACCAGCAAACAAATCACGTCCCGGGTTGGATGCCAGGAAGGCTTTGAGCTCTGTGAGAGTTCTGGGCACAGGTGACACGGAGCGAGCGCCAGTGAGACTCTGTGGCAATGCAAACAAGTCGAGGCGTTGTGCGCGGTTGTAATTGTTCGGCACAAATTAACGACACAGTCAGTATTACCGTGGAAAATCATACAGGTAGCTACCATCTGATTACATGAGCGTTATCATCTTTTCGGCCGAATGAAGTCCACTGCTGAACACAGGCCTCCCCCAAATATCACCACAACGACCGATATGGGTGTGTTGTGAGCTCATTGGGGGGATTTGCCAAAATAGCCACGCTTGGCAGACGGGCGTACTTGGAGAGTAAAAACCCAGACAGTACAATAAAAACTTTGTTGGTTACAGATAACTACTCGTATATTTAACTTTCGTATATTTATAAAGAGCCTTATGAACCTTTTCCAATCTACTAGTCATCTTCACTTCGAGGCATCGACAGTGTAAATTTTCTGCATTATAGTAGAACTATCACATACTGATATGATATGCTGCGTGGTGCCGGCTACGAATAGCACCAACCCATCTCATTCCTTGGGTGTCGTAAAAGGCGATTATGGGATTACCCGGAGGATGGGCAGCAGCGTCCTTCGAGTACATTAACAACTCAACTGCGATCGCCAACCCGCCTGCCAAGCGTGGCGATTATGGCAAGACCCCCCAATGAGCACACAACACACCCATTTCGGTCGTCGTAGTGATCTTTGGGGGAGGCCTGTGTCCAGCAGTGGACTATATTCGGCCGAAATGATGATTACATACTGCAGATTTTGTATTAGAATCTTAATTACATCGAGTCAATTTTGTTCGATTTGGCTATTATATCCTTATCCTAATAGAAAATGAAACGAAATAAATGTCCGATAAGAATGCTTCTGCTAAAATACACCCCCTAAAAATTCCAGCACTGCAACATGATATAAATATATACCAACCGTCTGCATAGAATTTATCTACAGGCATGCATACATACAAGGTTATTGACGTAGTATAAATTCGTAGCAGCATCGTAGCGAATCGTAGCACGTCTTCGACATCGTAGAGGCAAATATAAAACTGGTCACGAATACAAAATTAGGTATTGTTATTTAAGTCATTTCATAGTTCGTTACATGACGGTTATAATCGGCAACTGAATTTAAAATATATTACAAGTACTTTGTTTTCGTAAAGAAGTAATTGTATATTGTGAATGTATGTATGACAGTATGACACTTACACCCATTCTTTAATTAGAGTTCCATACAAAATTTTACTTTATAAACCTCATATCTTGAATACAAAGTTTATAGCACGATAACTCCCTCAATTTAAAGGAAACCACAGCATGCACAACAATTATTAATAGCGTTCCGCAAAAAAACATATCATCGATGAGCTTTGAACTAAAATTAAGTTTAAACCTACCGAAATTAATTTTAATTAAGACCGTGTGCAGTCCGGGTTAAGAATATGGCCCCACTCCATCTCCTCCCGTGTATGTCGTAAAAGGCGACTAAGGTACCTAAACCAGAGGGACGGGCAGCAGTGTACCTTATGTGGAACAGCAGCCCTTCTCCACTCACAAAACTAAGCTAAGCGTGGTGAGTACTGGCAAACTCTCTCAAAAATGACGACACACGACACCTTCATTCAGCAGTGGACGTCTTCAAGTTTTGATTGTTTGTCTATAATGTCGATGTCAATTGTTAATATTGTCTAATTTGTAATGTTATACAGTTAATTTCCAAAATTATGCATACCTGTGTATTGTGTATCGACGTGGTATTATTGAGACAGCCATCGGCCCCTTCACTTACGACAATAGATTGACTATTAGTACATACATACATACATATAATCACGCCTCTCTCCCGTAGGGGTAGGCAGAGACCACTTCTTTCCACTTGCTACGATCCTTACATACTTGTTTCGCTTCGTCCACTTTCATTATTCCCTTCATACATGCTCTTCGGTTTAGGGTACTCTTGACCTGGCCTTTTTCCAAGACGTCCCTGATTTGGTCTTGAAACGTCCGCCTAGGTCTACCCCTTCCAGCACTTTCATTCGCACTTGCCTTATACACTTTTTTCGTCAATCGTTCTTCATTCATTCTCTCAACATGGCCAAACCATCTCAGCATACCTTTTTCAATTTTTGTCACTACATCTTCTTTCAGACTAATAGTCTAATAGTCTTTAAGACTATTAGTCATTTATTAATATTGTTCTTGTGACATTAACTTATAACATTTATAAAAAAACTGTAAATGTAAACTGTAAATGAGCATCGTGTAGCCATATTTGTTTAGTTCTTATTTTGATTGTGTCTTTTGCCTGGCTATATTGGTCTGTCATGCTCACTAAAATGTCTTGCTGGCGGTGGCGTCGTGTATCGGGTCGTTCGGTTCCCTACAATATGGTTGAGCTAAGCGATGCTGATGCATGCGTCATGCTCGTGAACGGGTGCCGTCTGTTGGGACTGGTCAGCCATTAACTGCCACGGCCAATTCATTATTATAATATTATTGTGGTATGTTTCATCTTTACACATTAACCTATATTTTTCTCTGTATACGTTTTACAGTCATGTGTACCTATGCAATCAACATTATAATCCCCAACTTTTTTTTAAAGGAGTATACATGGAGTTTCTTGCCTGCTTTTCTCCATGAGATCAACTATTTGGAACCGTGCAACTTAAATTCTGACGTTTCATGCAAAGTGCCAATATTTGGTTTATTTGAAATAAAAAGCTTTGACTTTGACAGTCATCAACGGTGATAGACCCGACTGGTCCCAAAGGACTAGTATGTACGACGTGTATTTGCTGTGTACAATCTATATTGATATTTACTTTTACTTGAACCTTTATTCCTGTTTAGATGTAGGGAAGTAAAGGACAATACAAAAGGGTTAAGACATACTCCCGTGTCGTTCCTGAAGACCATTCCTCTCTAACCATGGGTGTCCGAAAAAGCTACTAAGTTTGGTAAGGTTGATGTAAAGAGGATGGGCAGCATCATCCTCTTATGTGCTAATAACGACATATTGTGGTCACCAATCCGCCTGTCAAGCGTATTGATAACGACAATATCCCCAATGCCCGCTCATTGTGTCGAGGAAGCCCGTGATCAGCAGTGGATGTGTATGGGCTGATGTGTGTGCGTGTACGTGTGTTTGTGTGTGCGTGCGTGTGTCAAGACTGTAACTACTGTAATAATTGCTGAACAAGCTGGACTGTGTGCCATTTGGGTGGCCTACATGGGCTTTAAATAGAAAAAAAGAAAAGAAAAGAAAGAAAGAATTTATTAAATAATATTTTCTGAAGTTGACGCGAATAGCATCCATCGAATTGAAAATAGTTTACGGAAATATATCGCGTTTAATTAATTCATTCTATATACTGACGTACAGCATCTATACGTGCAACGTGCAGTCACTTGCTCATAATAATACCTGAAATATTCATACGTGCAATACACAATTAAGCAACACCTTTGTATAGTGGAACATAAATGCATGCACCATAAATATATAAATTAAAATACTAATGTTAACATGCTTGACGTTTCGAACACTTTGCAGCGTCCGTGGTCAGTCTGCTCCTGACCACGTCCACGACCACGACCATGTTCCACTATACAAAGGTGTTGCTTAATTGTGTATTGCACGTATGATTATTTCAGGGCTGCACGTTGCACGTATAGATGCTGTACGTAACTATATAGAATTAATTAATTAAACGCGATATATTTCCGTAAACTATTTTCAATTCGAAAGAATTTATTCTTGCGGCAAATCGACGCACAAACACACAGTAAGGAAAATATTCGACAAAGGCCGACAAATTCTACTTAAATGCTTAAATATGTACTTATTAACAAAACACTTAAATCTATATATATCAGTTTAATCTATAACAGGGGTTCCCAACCTTTTTTTGTCTACTGCCCACTTTAAGAATAAATTATTTTTTAACGCCCCCCTTTTTAAACATACTTAAAAACCGCTAAGTACTTATAACTGATTATTGAAACAAACATAATCAATTCTTATATAAAAACTAATGTGAAGGTTGAATCTGGTGCTGTTCAATAAGTTTGTTGATATCAGGTTCCAATTTACTCAAAAACAGCCGCAAGTCGCCACGTTCGGTAACACGCAAACGATTTCTCTTTTTAGTAAGCAGCGTTGCCACAGCACTAAATCCACGTTCACACAAATATGACGATGGGAATGCTATCAAAAATCGTTGAACAATTGACCACAATCCAGGGTACAATTGCGGGATCGGTTTTTGTAGCCAAAATTCTTGATATCCATTTTTGAACATGATTTTTATGTCTTCGTTTGTTGTCAATTCTATAAGTTCTTCTTCCAGCTGAGGTGACATTGCTGTGTTGACATTTGAAAACGGATCCAACACCCAGTCTGGTATTTCCAAGTTTAAAATGTCCTGGTATCGTTCGGTGAAGTCAATGTGGAGGTTTTCCAAATGTTGGCAGTAGGCAAACAAGTCGTCGTTACTGCAGTATACTGATAAATTCGGAAAATTGTGAAACTCACGTCTGCCCATATTCTTTTTGTGCAGAAGCAGTTTGGCTGCGAAAGCAGCAACGACATTTTTTGTTTTAATTAAATTTAGTTCATCGCCTTGCAGTTGGAGGTTCATGTCGTTGAACATTTTATACAGGTCTGTCATGTAAGCTATATCATTCTTTGATGTTATGAGCTTGTTGCGCAGTTCTGTATCTTTAGTTTCCAAGAACTCTATCATAGAGTCAAACAGGTTGTAAAATCGAATCAGACAATTGCCTCTTGACAGCCAACGAACTTCAGTATGAAGCAACAAACGGTTGAAATCTTCGTCATTAGTAACACAAAGCTGATGAAATAATCTATCATTCAAAGAGCTGCTACGGATTTTATTGATTGCTTTGATGACATATTGCAGTGATTGAAATAGTCGTTCACTTAAGTTTCTAGCAACCAAATGTTGTCTATGAATAACGCAATGTATAGCAAGGACATCTGGAATTTTATTCTTTAAGTATGCTATGAAGCCTTTATGGCGCCCTGTCATAGCCGGAGCGCCATCCGTAGCAACTGATATAATATTTTTCAAAGGAATCTCTTTCTCTTCACAAAACTTTTCCAATGTATTGAATATGGTTTCGCCTTTTGTATCTGTCCCCAAATTTCTGGCAAACAATAGTTCTTCGCGTATTTTCTCATCTTTAATAAACCTCACGTAAGATAGCAACAACGCTTCATTAGTTGGTAAAGTGGACTCATCGAGCTGAATTGAGAATTGACTAGTCCTCAGATGATTGCACAATGATTCTTCAATGTTTTCAGCCATTTCATCAATTCGTCTTTGCACAGAATTATTACTCAAAGGAATTTTTCGGATAATATCTGCGGCCGGTTTATGAAGCACAGTAGTTATTACTTCCTTTATTGCTGGCAAAATTTACTCTTCTCCGATGTTGTGTGGTTTGCCTTTTTGAGCAATTAACAAAGAGATATTGTACGAAGTTCGAAGTCCGTCGTCATCTTGCTTAGCAGCCGCCGAAAATAGTTTTGATACACTTGGCTGAATATTATGCTTCTTCTCTAGGTCTTGAAAATATGCTACATTCTTTTCTGTCTTATCTGGATGTATTTTATTCAAATGATCTTGCAGTCTTGAAGGCTTCATTGCTTCGTTCGAAAATGTTTTTAGACATAGAAGACACAAAGGCGACGACGGGTTTGTGGGATTTTCAATAAATCCGAATTTAATATATTCCGCAGAGTATTGCCGTCTCTTCTTTTTTACTTCCGACATTGTTTTGTTTTAAGAAATACGTAAGTGTTGAAATCAAGTACTGCTTATCTATTATGCGCGAAACCGCAAATGAAAATAAAATAAATTTACGTCGTTTATATAGGATTGCATAAGCAGCACGCACCAACAGGAATAAGACAAACGTGCATAAACTCGTTTATCTCATTCGACGCCCAATCGTACTCGACAAGCAAGAACAAGTATTATAGAACCAACCGATTGGTATAGGAATGTACAATTCGGATTATTTAACAAAAACTTGTTAAAACATGATTGCCCGCGGTCTTTTATATCGAACCGAGTTTGAGCTATATCTTAATTAATATTAGTTGATGTTCACAAGATGTAGTCGAGAGTCGAGAGCTCAGTCGGTGTCTAAGAGTCTTCCTAGCTAGGTAGATGAAATTATAAATCGACCCCAAAGCCCTACACAATGCCCCATTTTTTTCTGGGTCTCTTACCGCCCCCCTTTAGGCCTGCAGCGCCCACAAGGGGGCGTTATCGCCCACGTTGGGAAAGACTGATCTATAACATAAACAACCAAATTAACACTAATCAATGTTACACTGAGTTGTGTCAATTTACTTGTGGCAAAAAGACTTGGGACTCCTGGCTAAAAATAATAAAACACAAATTTTCTTTTTTTATGGTTGACAATTGACATTGTTGACGACTAGAATACTGTAACTAAATGCTCATAATGTGATATATGTGAACAGGTAGAGTTTTTAAGTAGATACATAGATCAGAACATGGATAATCTAACCAATCGAAAATGCTAGGACTCATTTCATATAAAAAAATACTACATATGATGTTATTATGTTGATATAATATGAGATGATAAGTGTTGATGCGTTACCCGCGATCTACTATGGTCACATGATTTTTTTGTCAACCATATAGTCTGTAACATTCTAGAAACCTTTTCTACACAATGATGTAATGTAATAATGTTGGAATAACTAATGCATATTAGCATACCTATTACCTATACACTAGCACATTTTAAGTTCAGCATTTACACTATGAATTTAGTTACGATACTTTGGACGCTTTTACTCAGACAAGTTCGTCGAACTGAGCTGATCTCATTAACCGTCGGCTCTCAGCCTCATCCGCTATGCAGATGACGGCTTTGATCCATACCCGGGGCAGGGAGTACCCCCACCTCTGTCGAGGGGTCAGCCAGTTTAACGAACCCTAATGTCACTTACAAAGGAGCTATTAGATGATTGGCTGTTTTAATCCAAGCGTTAATTAAGGTGTTAATTAATCAACTTTTCGTTTAGTGGTTGTATTTATTGTTGTTTAGATAGATGTTAAGATATTAGAATCGATACTCAAATTGAACAAAAATATTACAGTAGATACTCATAGTGGTAATCTAAGTATCTACTGTAATATTTTTGTTTAATTTGGGAATGGATTCTAATATTTTTATTATGACATTAATAGGTTGATGATGATTGACGGCACGGTTGGTGCAGTGGTTGATACAGTCGGCTGCTGCGCTCCGGGTGGCTCCGTGGGTTTGATTCCCGCACGGAACAAATATTTGTATGATCTGCAGGTAGTTGTTCCGGGTCTGGGTGTATTGTGTGTGGACTTTGTGTATGTAAACGCACCTACGACACAGGAGAAATCCTAGTGTGGGGCAACGTTTTTTGTTTCAAACAAAAAAAAAACGTTTTATTTTATTAGTGAAAGAAAGAAAGAAGAAAGAAAGAAAAATTATTTTATTGGCACAGACAATATACAAAATAAAAATAAACTTAAATATTAAAATCATAAAACTAACTAAAAGGCAACACATATCGTGCACAGTAACAAAATTATAGTGCCAAAGGGCCAACAGCTCAGCATAATGTTAGGTGGCAGTGGTACTGACCACCTAACGCTGGTTTTCAGCTGTAACCCACCGGTGCCATACGCTCGAATCTAAAACTAATGCATTTGAATGCACTTAAATAAAAACAATCTTTTTCTTAAAATTTGTACACACACATTGCACATCACAACATTATTTAAGAGTGTGTGTGTGTAATGAAACAAAATAAACAACATAAAATGTATAAACGGTAATTTCGACAAACTTACAATACCATATTATATAATAGTTACCTACTCAAATTACATAAAATCTACCCCAATAACAAAAACAAAAGTCCACAAATAATATCAACAAAATTATAATCATTCATTCATTCATCCCCACCAGTGCCAATTACTGTAAAACATTAATAATGCGATCTCAAAATATACCCAAATACATCCTTAAAAAATCAATGACAAAATATATGTTACCTACATTCCATTGAGAAGAAACTAGTTTATTATCGTGAGTGACATATATATGTATATAGTATAAATATATATACAGCATGCAGGCATAGACAGCAATGTTCGTAATCTCGACTAATTAAACATCTCCATCCCACTCTCAGTGGCCGCGCGTCACGCTCGCCGACTCGCTCGGTCGCAACATGCAAGCTGGCAACCTCTCAGTTATGCTGCAGTCAGTATCAGTTGCGAACGGCGCTTATGACTTCCCGTTAAAAATCTTGTTAGGTGTTGATATGTGTTTTAAATAGATATATAGATAAATTTACTTAGTTTGTCTATCGGACCGTCATTCAATATCTAATTTTGTGAAAGGCACGGCCAATATAATATAATAAATGCTGTGAAACGTGCACCCGGACACTGGAGGAAATAGCAATGTAGGCAAGACATAACCTTAAGGTAATATAGACCGCTGCAGTATCCTATACATTAAACCTATAAATAACACGCTTACACTACCTGCCTGTTTTTCTGAAACAATTACTTGTATTATTTTTTTTCCAGGCTTCCTATTGCTATGGAAAATAATGGACGGATATCTGTGGCAGCGTCGCTATTGCTATTCGATGACCAGCCATCGAGCATAAACAAAATGTAACAAAATGAAAAATGCAGTGCCAGGAGTTATATAAATGTTGCTTGCAGGCTATAAACGTACAGGTACATACACACCTAGTTGTATTTATATAAATATGGTATAGACGTATATTATTTTCCTATATATTCCGTTTATTATTGCAGTCTAGTAGAAGAGATGACAGTAACTTATACTTCTGGCATGGCGCAGTTACACAGCCTCACCTCCCTGCTGAGAGCGGTGCACCGACCACGTATTTTCCGTGGACAGGGTGAAACCAGTACTTATAATTATTAATCTAAGTTCATCAGAGAAGATATTAATTTCCTAATGGATACGCAGCCACAATAATGCGCCTTACCCATCTTTGTAAAATAAAAATTATATTTAAATAATACAAAAAGGGCGATGCCGAGCACATCCGATAAAATATATGCATCTATATAGCAGACGTAGGTGCCCGAACACTTTCATACTGTTTCTGGTGGTCTAGTAGATAAGCCTTGAGTTTGGTTTTGAAAGTCGCACAACTGCTGTATTTTTTTATTGGAGGGGGAATATTATTCCAGCATTTCGTCGCTGCGTATCGGAAACTACCTCTGAACGCGGCCGATTTATGTTGGGGAACGGATAACTGCTGTGCACATTTCCTTCCCTCCCGTTTGTTGTGCCTGCTAGTCCAAGCTAGTTTATTATATAAGTACGCGGGTTTCTGCGACTTTATGATTCCAAATAATAGGCTCGCTAGATGTAGTTTACGTCGGGCCTGCATTTTCAAAATGTTGTGACTGTTTAAAAACGGTGTTACGTGACCTCTTAAGGGAATGTTGAAACAAAAACGTGCACAGGCATTATGGAGTCTCTGTATCATCCGTTCTGTTCTAGAAAGAAGTCGTGGGCCGTACACTGTATCAACATAATTCAGTTTTGATAAAACTAAAGACTCAACTAGCAAAATACGCAGTCCGTCACTCAAATATGGGCGAGCCTTGTAAAGAATCTTTAGCCTATAGAAGCAGTTTCGGATGGACTCGGATAAGTGTTTTTCGAAACGTAGCTCCGCATCCATAACGAGGCCTAGGTTGCGCGCTTCGAATACACGATCAATTTGTTCATTCATTAGAGTTATACACGGGTTGCGTTTAATTGCTGTGATTTGTGTTTTAGTTCCAAAAAACATATACTTGGTTTTTAGGGGGTTCAGAACAAGAGAGTTCCGTTTGGACCATTGCACTATACGTTCCAAGTCTTCATTTAATTCTTTGACAGCGTTATCATAGTCGTTCGGCTTAAAAGATATATAAATTTGCGTATCGTCAGCATATATGTGATAGTTGCATTTTTTTATTATATTAGTTATATCAGCACAATACATAACGAACAATATTGGTCCCAAATTTGAGCCCTGAGGAACTCCTCTATTTACCATCCGATGGCTAGATGAGACGGTAGAGCCGTTGGCCCGCTGTATCTCAACAAATTGCGTACGCGCGGTCAAGTAGCTATCAAACCACTTTATGGTATTTATGTCAAACCCATAGAATGCCATTTTAGAAAGCAGCAATGTAATATTTATGCAGTCGAACGCGCGTGAAAAATCGAGTAATACCAATAGCGTACACCTCCCAGCGTCCTGAGCAGATAAAATATTATCAGTGACGTCCAATAGTGCGGTAGTAGTACCACGGGACTTTCTAAATCCGGACTGGACATCAGGGAGGATATTGTTATTCTCTAAATAATCAACCAGTTGTGAGCACACCACTTTCTCTAAAACCTTAGAAAGTACAGGCAGTATGCTAATGGGTCTCAGGTCTTTGATGTCCACTGCGTTAGTTTTTTTCGGCAATGGGCGAATTTTGGCAACTTTCCATGACTCGGGGTACGATGCTGACCTAATCGACATATTCACGATTGCAGTTAAAGCGTCCAATGTTTGTGGTAATGTTAATAGTACCATATTTACATTTATACAGTCATAACCCTCTGCATTAGTTTTAATACCGCATAAGATATTTGCGACATCTTTCTGTGTTGTAGTTTTCAGACTGAATGTTGAGCAGCTATGTCTGTTAAACTCATAAAAAGTTAAATAAGAAAGACAGACTTCGTTATTTCCGGGTATATTTAAAAAACTATCACAAATTTTTTCTGGGTTGTCAAAGTGTGATGGTAATTCAGAATGATATTTGGAGGGGATAAGAGAAGATTTCAAATTTTTCCATAGTGTCTTAGGGTCTTTTATTTTGCTGTTAATATTTTGCTTAAAATATGCTACCTTTTCCTGAAATAGTGCGTTGATAGTAAGCGTTTTCAAATCCTTATAATATTTTTTTTTTACTTCTTGTTTATGTTTGCGATACTGTAATAAAGCCTGATTTCTTAGACGCATCATCAACTTGATGTTATTAGTAATCCATGGGTGAGGACGTTCTTTAGTAACATATGTTCTCTTAGGTGCATGAATGTCAAACAAAGAAATTAAGTTTGCATTGAATCGGTGTACCATATCTTCAACATTGCGTAGTACTGTTATCTCACTCCAGTTAACCAGCTCTAGGTCTTTTATAAATAATTCTTTTGATACGTCCTTTAGGGGACGATAAGTGATTGTTCTGGGTAAAATTTTGTTTCTCTTAATTTTGACTTCACATGTTACATAAGCATGCGCACCTAGGTCAGGTATGGCTTCCACAGATACCGAGCTAGATTTAATATTCGTACATATAACATCAATAAGAGTATCTCCGTGTACTGTGGAGTGTGTAGGTGAACTCACTATTTGTTTTAAATTTAAACAATCTAAGAATGTTTGCATCTTTTTCGTTTTCGCGTCCGATTCATTAAGCATATTTATGTTCAAATCACCCATTAAAATTGTATATTGACATTGAGTAAAAGAGTTTGTTGAGCACGAAACTGCATCTAGAAATAGGTCGACGTCTTGCCAAGGTGGGCGGTAAGCGGTGCCTATTGCTAACTTTGATCCACATACACTTAGCGTGAGCCACATTTGCTCCACCATGCTATGTGATGGATCAACAGGATGCGAGTGTATGCGGGCATTTACACCACGCTTTATATAAAACCCGACACCACCGCCCCGACCTCCCCTGACAGATAATGGACGTGGTATATGTCGTAGGTGATATCCTGGTACTGAGGGCGCCCGTCCCTCCTCGCCAGGCCGCAACCACGTCTCGTTTATAGCCATCACGTCAACATCGTACTGCTGTATCGCAGCAACTAACTCATCATGCCCAGTTCCCAATGAACCTGCATTCCAAAGCCCAAACTTAAGAGAAGCAGTAGTCATTTTAAATTAAATGTTCTGTTGTGAATAATTATGTAAATTATAAAATCCCTTAAAATTGACTCGTAATAAATAGAGTATAAATAAACGTATAAAATAAATATATACACCGTGTGAAACATACACATAATATATTTTACAATGAATAAGTAGTATATGAGGAGAGTACAAAGATACTGTTTGCAACCGTAGGATATATGGGCTACCGGCATGGCGCTATAAGTAGGAACAACACATCCTTGTCGGACAGATAGATTATATAAATTGAGCGAGTTGTGGAAATAAACATAATCAGTAATATACGGTAGGAACAAAATTAATACTAAAACTAAATAACATTTCCGGTATAATAGCACCAGACTATCACAAAAAAAATAAACAAATAACAAGCAATATAATGAGTAAAATGAGTTTAGGACAGTTACGAGCAGTGAAAAATTACTTTTTAGTTTGACACCTTTGACTAGGACCTTGAGCAAACTTATCGGTTGCCAAAAACCCGTACTATATCGGTTTCCCTTTTAATGTGTACCACCGACTTGCCCTCCTCTTTGCGCGTCAGTATACGACCATCCTTGGTCCAAGCAAATTTCCATTGGCAGCGGCTAGCAGCCTGGCGTGTATGGTAGAACAATTGCCTGTTAGATTTTGTAAGGCGCTCGTTCATGTATACAAGGCTAGCGACGCCCGGCACTTGGATGTCGGCAGTAGTTAGACTGCGGCGCACGCGTGCTGCGCTTAGCAGACTGTCACGCGTTGCGCGTCTCGCAAGGCGGGCAACGATAATACGCGGACGAGGTGCACCTTCACCTTCCGTTTGGTCGCGCAACACGTTCGCTCCCACGCGTTTTACGAAAACAACATCTCGTTCGTCGAGCTGCACCCCCAGCTTTACCGCGACAACATTTAGCAGCTGAATCGGGTTTTCCCCACTGTTTTCAGTAATACCAGACAGCTGAATGTCATTAAGTAGGGATTCCTGCTCCCGCTCATCCAGCTGCTGCTTCAGCTCTCCGATGGTCTCTTCTAGCTGAAACAGGCGAGGGGAATCTGCTTGCTCAAGCTTCTCCTCCATACAGTTGACCCGTCCTTCTAGAACGTCGACTCGATCACTGCAGGTATGAATGGAGGCTCTGAGGTCTGTCATCTCTTCCCGGAATTCCTGGACTTCGGCTCTCAGCGCACTCATCTCACTACGAAGACCACGGATTTCAACCGTTAGCTGGCTGATATCGTGGCTACTTGGACTGCATTTCTTGGTTGAGATAGACTCCGCCTGTTTGTCCAATTGCTGAGAGCTGTTATCTTCAGCTATTCCCTTAACTGGCGTCTGGGAGTTATCCCCTCGGGGTAGTTTGGCTTTACATCCTGGGCAAAGCCAAGTCGATGGAATTGTTTCAGTAGCCGAAAAGTTAACGCAGACACGATGGTAAAATCCTGGACATTTTGGGCACTTCACACCCTCATTAGCCGCCAGAAACTTTCCGCAAGCTACACACTTTGGCATTGTTCTAGGTGATTTCAAAATATTAAATAATAAGATAAAAATGTTACAAAAAGTCTGCTGGGTGTGAGGATTGAACACACAACTTTTTGATTACTCGGTATCGCCCTTAACCGCTGTGTCACTCCGACTCTATGCTAACGTAATGAAATTGTTTATCGTGTCTCAGAGACAATACAATTATAAAAAAGATGTGGGTGAGGTAAAATGTTCAAAGTCAAGGTCACCACACTTGCACTATACTGTCACTTATAAAAAATGTTTACAAATTGTTATTGTTTATTCACAATTACACACAATATCCCCGCTGTATGTCAATACTTTTTATTAAAATTATAATGTTTATTGTAAGCACTATTTATGTTGTTTAATTTAACGCACAAAACACTTTTCAACTATTTTTATGAATTGTTTTGATGGAGCAAAAAGAAACACGTTCGTTGCGGATTCGAGCGTACGCCATATCCTCGTATCGCCATATCCTCGATCCTCTTAGTGATAATACTATCTTATATATTTCCTAGGGAATTCCGTCCGATTCTATACTAAGTTATCAAAAAAAGATCAGATACAGATCTTATTGATGGGAAGTTCCAAACACTCATTACAGCAATCCTAATAAAAATAAGCCTATATACAAGACTATGTTGACGATAGGGACGTGTGACGTTAATTCTTATCTGTTCTTATCTGCACATGCGGCTTTCGTGGCAACAAATTTTATTTGGTTTATTTGTAATGTAAAGCTGCAAAATGTTTTTAATGTATGTATAGCTGTTCAAAATGTTTTGTAAGCACATATTTGTAAAACAACGAATAAAAAAGAAAACTGATATGAAATGACCCTGAGTTTCTTTCGGATTTTTCCCAGTGATTATCATGTAGCGAAATTGCCCTCCGTTGTTTCAATCATCATCATCATCATTTCAGTCGAATAAAGTCCATTTTTGGACACATGCCTTCCCCTGAGATAGCCACGACGACCAGTCTGGGCTTATTGGGGGGTTATGCCATAATCGCCACGCTTGGCAGGCGGGTTGGCGATCGCATTTGAGTTGTTAATGTACTCGAAGGACGCTGCTGCCCATCCTTTGACCTATCCCATAGTCACCTTTTCCGACACCCACGGGATGAGATGAGTCGGTGCTATCCTTAGCCGGCACTACATGGTTATTTCAATATGACATGTAAAAGTGTCTGTTAGGTCTTAATTACTACCCCTACCTGCAGGCATCACCCCTATGATGCCTGCAGATAGCACACAAGATAGACCAAGACAGGTCATTGTTCGTACTTTGGGGGAGGCTTGTGTCCAGCAATGGACGTCTTTCGGCTGAAATGATGAACTAAACTATAAATTATTTTTAAGTATGAACGTTCAAATAAATCACATTCAGATTTTTCAATCTTCTGGCGCAGAGATGCCTCCGAGCCCTCGATTTGTCGATAAGCGATTGAGCGGATCCCAGGGGATTAGTGTTGCATCCCGCAGACCCAGGGCCTCGTCCGTGTTCGGGAAGTCAGCACATTAGGCCGCGCTTATCGCCGGTCGAATCACCCGCCCGTACGTGGGAAACGAGATAGTGGTTATGTCTTTATACTTTGGGTACAATGTTTGTGGATGGGAATTTCAACCTTAGAGTTTTGTTGAAATTGAAGCCAGTTACGAAAATATGTACAAATAAGCATGTTGGGTTCGATTCCCGCACGGAACAAATATTTGTACGATCTGTAGGTAGTTGTTCCGGGTCTGGGTGTATTGTGTGTGGAATTCATGTCTGTAAACGCACCCACGACACAGGAGAAATCCTAGTGTGGGGCAACGTTTAAAAAAAAAAAAACAACCTACCAACCAAAGGGGTGGGCAGCAGTGTCCTTTCTGTGAAACATCTCTGCGATCACCAACCAGCATGCTAAGCGTGGTGAGTATTGATAAATCCCCCCAAAATGCACAGTTGTGTAAATCTTAGGGGGAGGCCTGGAGCCCCCCTTCGGTGCCGACGATGATCACTGCATGCCCCTTCGCCCTTTCCCGGGGCGAAGGAAGTACATGAGGTATTTCCACCGGACCAATCCAAAAAAGAAAAAAAAAAGGGGGAGGCCTTTGTTCAGCAGTGGCCGTCCTTTGCCTGATATGATGATTATTTTTGCTTGTTCTTTCGAGAATTTATTGCGTTTACCTATCATATTAATAGAACGAGACAGTTTTACAAAGAGGAATCACATATAAGCTCGTAGACGTCCACTGCTGAACTCGGAGCTCCTAATGATTTCTACAATGCGTGGTTATAGGGGATATCGCCATAATCACCACGCTTGGCAGGCGGATTAATGATCGCAGCACGTTGTTATTAATTAACATGGGAGGAGGATGCTGCCTATTCCCTTGTTGTTGTCTGCCCATGGGGGGGGGGGGGGGGGGGGTATGTAATTCTTAGTCGGTTATCACACGGAAGCAGAAGAGGAATCAGCCGTGCGCTAATTACGTATTTAAATTTAATTTTCATTATATTTCACAACACAATGACCCGTCAGTCCAAAGAATGAGGCAATCATCTTTTTTCATTGACTTCTGACCTTCTTCAATTTTGTTGGCAAATCTTCGAATGAAAACATCCGTTGAGCAGATTGTCTTTTGGTCCCGGGCTCGTAACAATATATCCAGCATCACCTGTGACGATGTCACGTACAGAATTCGAGTCACCTCTATTATACTTTTAATTTTCAAGTATTTCGTGGCACCAATCCAAACGACGGTTTTGTGTTTGATTTTTGATCTTCCGTCAAATTATCATCTATACACATAAATAAAACTGAAGTGTCTGTTTGTAATGTCAAAATAACAGCTTTTTACTCAATGCATATGAAATTATATACGGGACATATAACAAAATAACAACTTTTAACTTTTTTGTCGAAGTACTCTAAATTCCTTTTAAATTAAACGCGGGTGAAACCGCGGGTTCCAGCTAGTCTGGTATAAAGCTTTCTGACGCCTAAATGTATGTGTGAGATTTTTTGCACTTGACTTATACCAATGCCTAAACTTGCCCGGATCCGTTGGTATACTTTTTTCCCAGCTTCTGTCATTAGCCGCACAGCACTCACATTCTCTTCAATGGTCGCCGTAGAAGGACGTCCTTCGCGCAAATCATCAGTGAGATTGCTGCGACCACGTTTAATCTCATTAAACCAGTTGTAAACAGTGGCACGAGATGGGTCATGAAATGCCAATCGAAGTCTATCATATTGTTGAGTCATAGTTGTTAAATGGACGAAAGTCGTAATAAATCAAGGTGCGAAGATTTTCTCTAGTCAAATTCACGCCGACGCACGATACGCAATTTGTAAATTGCCGCCAATGTATTGTGTGTGGAATTCATGTCTGTAAACGCACCCACGATACACGAGTAATCCTAGCGTGGGGCAAAGTATAAAAATGATTTTTAAAACAAATGACATGAATTCAATGTCCAAATTTCGAATACATAAAGAACTTTTGGGAAGTTGTAGATTAGATATCTACAACTTCCCAAAAGTACTTTATGTATTCGAAATTTGAATACTTTTTTTTCGGTAACTTTTATTACTGGCCAATTCTAAAAACATTCATTATATTATATTATATTCTTTATACCATATTATTATAACGGTGTAAAAGCGAAACACATAAACTGAAATGGCGAATGAAGTGTGAATCCTCTTCGTTTTAGTAAGGCTTCGAATTCTTATCATGTAAAGGTAAAAACCTTCCATTAAATATAGAAGCAAATTTCTCCACGGGAAGGTACCATTGAAAAATTTGCAGCATACACGATTGGTCTTTCCGAATCAATAGAGTTATGCTTTTTTTGTTTTTGCATTAAATATGTTTTACATTAAGAAAGAGAAAAGAGAATTTACTCTTTGTTCTTTTTTATTATTATTATTTTATATATATAGAAATAGAAATAGAAATAATTTATTTGCTTTAAGTGTTGTATACAGTGAAGGTCCAAAAACTTATTAGTGTTTCAAACACTTAGTCAATAAATCAGACATGCAAATTTTTTGTTATTTTTTGTTAACGTCTTACAATTCTATATTTATCACATGTCCAAGCTTAATGTCAGCATGTCAACTAAAATAACAAGATTTAATTATAAATTGTGTCCAATAAAAATTAAAGATAATTACTAATACATTTTGTGATTTAAATGAACAAATCCAAAAGGAAATTTGGTCACTAATTGATAAATTCATTAACCGAATAAAATGTTTTTTCAAGTAGCCACTTCCTTAAATGTCCAGTAAATAAGCGATTCGATAATTTTTTTATGTCCTTTGGTACCTTATTGTATATTCGTCCACACATAAAATAACAATTCTTTTGAAATAAGGTGGTTCTTGGAACTCTAGGTATGACTATTCTATCTGGATCTCTTGTATTGCGCAAAAAAAACCACTCGCTTTAAGAAATAAATTTGAATGTTGTCGGGCAAATTTAGCACATTCAAAGATATACATACTAGGCAAAGTAAGAAGTTTCAACTTTCTGAACAAAGGTTTACAAGATTCCCATGGAGGAATACCACAAATCGCGCGTACGCATTTCTTTTGTGCCTGGAAAGCTCTATATCCATCTGTAGAATTACCCCATAAGATAGTTCCATACAGCAATTTTTTTTTCCATTTTCTAAAGCATAAATGTGAAAGCAGGCGGTATCACAGAGCTCAATTATCGGGCCTTTATTGTTTATTTGATTTATTGACGATATTACCACTTGTTTTGAAAGTTCAAAACTATTGCTCTATGCAGACGTTCTTAAAATTTATAGACCAATTAAAGTTTTCTTGATAGTAACCTCTTCCAAGAGGACTTGATTAAATTATCTGAATACTGCCTACATAATAAACTTCAACTCAACATCTCAAAATGCTGTTATATTAGTTTCACAAGGAACAAGTATATCTTTAAATACTATTAAATCCTTAATTAAAGTACACCTCTCTAGAGTATCCTTGGTTCGGGATCTTGGCGTATTACTTGACGAAAAGCTTCATCTTGATCATAAATAAAATTGTCAATAACGCGTACCGAATGTACGGTTTAATCAGAGGTCTGGAATAGAATTTAAGCAACCGATCACGTATTTGCATCTTTTTAAATCACTGGTCAGATCACACCGCAACAGTATCGGCGTGGAATCCCCGTTATATTAAGTACTTAGATTATATTGAGAGCATGCAAGGTAACTATTTGAAAGCTATCCATTACCGATGTTTCCATACATCTGCATCCTACGAATATTCACATAATAAATATAACATGCAAAATCTGAAGGCAAGACCTCTCCCACTTGAAGCAATGTTTCTATATGATTTATGTAGTAACTCATACGATTGTTGCAATACATTGTTTTTTGTGGTCCCCAGAACAGCGTAGAAAGGCTGTATTATTTTGTTATTACAAAATATTATTATATTTTTCATATAAATAATGAAGCGAGTCTGTACGACTTGATTCGCACGACTTAGATGTTACTATGTCTACAAAATTATGTGAGTAACGTAGTTGATTATGCATTTGTAATATATTGCTGCTAATCTTACATATAAACTATATTGTATAACTGTTCCTTATTACTAACTAGTTGTGTCCCGCGGTTTCACCCGCCGTAATTTAAAAGAAATCTAATTATATATATTGGATTTCATAGGAGTTTTTTTTCGCAGAACTCTTCGGGAAAATATATTGTTATTTATTTTATTTTTATTTTATTTTATTTTATTAGGATCTCCAACAAAGAATACACATTTCATTATAAATAATAACAACAATATACATTTAAGCCTTGTGCTTCCTCAATTATAGGAGATCACAGCTAGTATTTTATCAACAACATAAAAAATAAAAAATAAAAACCATTCATCATGAGTAATAATCATTAAGAATTAAAGCAAAATATATCAATCGTATTCGCTTATATAAATAAATAAACAAAATGAAAGTAAAAATTAATTGGAATAGAATTAAATTAGTTGATCAAAATAAATTAAATTAAGCTAAATTAAATAAAACTAAATTACATTAAATATGGATTAAATTAAGTGAGAATTAGATTAGATCAAGCATTTATAAGCATGTCAACATCTACACCTTTAAGTATTTTAAGATCAGGCATTTAAATTTACTAAGTGAGTTATTGAAGATATCTATTTCTTTAGAGGCCCCGGATACGCTATTATATTGATGAGTTAAACGTACAATGGGAGAGTGTTTACCAAGATTAGTCCTATGATGAGGAGCTTTCAATAATGAGCAAGGGTAACGAGGGATTGTATGAGGCACACTAAAGCAGATCTTGCTTAGTAGATTCGGGCAGTCAATACCATTGTTGAGTAATTTGTAAAGAAATGTTAAATCAGACAAAGTACGACGAGATTCAAGTGACATTAACTTAAAATGCTTAAGCCTTTCCACATACGACTTTCTTGAGTGTATAATTTTGTGTCGAAAGGCTAAGTGGTGAACTAGTCTTTTCTGTACACTCTCGATTCTAACTATGTGTACTCTGTATGTCGGATTCCAAGTCGTGCTACAATATTCTAGTCTACTCCTCACAAAACTATTGAACAAGATTAATGTTGTCGAGGGCTTTTTAAAATCTTTCGAGGATCGTAGAACAAAACCAAGTGCTCTGTATGCCGCAGCAATAATTCCATCTATGTGTTCAATAAAGCGTAGCTGACTGTCCAATTGAATACCTAGATCTCGGATGGTGGTTATTTCCTTGAGTGTGTTTCCTTGTACGTTATAGGTGGACTTAATTTTATTGCGTTTTCGTGTAAACTTGATGTGAAAACATTTGCTATAGTTTAGATTCATTTTATTAAGGACACACCACTGGCATAGCTTATTAATGTCTGCTTGTAGTAAATGTATATCAGATTCATTATTTATTACGTGAGTCAACTTTAAGTCATCAGCAAAGAGATAACATGAACTAGACTGAAAGATGCTTGATATGTCATTAATAAAAATATTGAATAACAGCGGACCCAAATTTGAACCCTGAGGAACACCAGAGGTTGCGTAGAACAGCATAGACTCCTCACCGTCCACAACTACTGAGGAAGGCCTGGAATCTAAATAAGACCTAAACCAATTCAAGGCGGTATCGGTGATGCCCATGGAATGCAATTTTCGTAATAAGATGTTATGACTGACTTTGTCGAAGGCCCTCGAAAAATCGGTATAGACTGCGTCGACCTGGTGGCCTTTATCGACTGCAGTTGTTAGATCCGTTATGTAAGTGACAAGATTAGTATTTGTGGACCTTTTTGTAATAAAACCATGCTGACTAACAGATAAATAGTTTTTGACATTATAAGTAGGTACCGTATATACGTTTATATGCATTTAGTAAAAAGCTGTTATTTTGATATTACAAACAGACACTTCAATTTTATTTATTTGTATAGATAATTATCTATCTACATATATATATGAGAAAAAACTGAATGACTGACCTACCAACACACAGCTTGAAATTTTGACAGTAGATACCGTTTATATCATAGGCATTAAATAAGGAAGAATTTATAGAAATTCGACCCGTAAATTAAATTAAATGGGGGTTGAGAGTTTATATAGATATCCGTCATTCTTGAAGTTAAATAAATGAAAATTGGTATTTGGCTCTCTAGTTGAAAATACAGAAATACGTGTTTCTCGGTGCATCCCCACTTCAGCATGGAGAAAGTACTCCCTGAGGCTGCACACCTCACTATTGTGGAGGGTCTTAGCATGTAGGAAGCCTCAACCCCCACACTTTGTGGGATGTATAGCATTATCAACGATGATCGTGGATGATGCATTCGATTTGTGGTCAACGATAAATGAACTCTTCTGTCCGTAGCATTTAATTCAGTCTAAGTCCACTTGAGTATACCGGAAGTACTCTTTCGGTGTATTAAGATCGACATGACCCAGCCGTTAAAGGCGCGCACCTTGTTACCGCCTTACAAAAGACTTACCAGTACCTTTTTCAGGTGGCTAAAGAAGCGCCCCAGTAACGATTGCTTCATGTCAGCTCCGTTGATACCGACTCCGACATACCCAAGTATTTGTAGGTCTCAGATGAGGAAAGTGATCTGATGTGTATGTAATCCAAAATTATCTATCAATTTTATTTATGAATATGTTGTACTAATAATAATAATTATTATTATGTCTATGTTGATAGCTAACTGATTATGTGCGTGATAATATTGAAGCTTGTATGATTTTCTTTCCGGAAAATTCGTCTTTGATCAAAAACTGGTTGAAGTTACCACGGTGAATTCACACATGGTACATGAAAAACTATTCCTGTATGTTACGAGAGACACGATCTATAAATATAAATTGGATTATTTCCTAGACTTGTTTTGAAGCTTTAAAGTTGGGAATATCATAAAACGTAGATAATAAAAAACAAACCAATTCGCTTACATTTTAACAACACATGCAACTAAAGTTGCAAACATCAAAACAACTATAGTCGTACCGAAGGACCAGCCGTACTATTTTTACGAGGACCGCGGCGGCATTATCGTGACTTTAGTGGCGCATAAAAGTGTCCTTTAAACATAAACATTAGGTCGGCTGTTACCTCCAGCTGGCAACCTTTCACATTTATCACTACCGCCGTCCGCGCGAATAGTTTCGGATGTGTATCAACAAGAATGTACTTTAGAGATATGCGCATTTTATGGCATAGTAAGAACGCGGGCGATACTTTTATTTTACGTTTAGCTTTACTAGATGTTACTAGTAGTCCAATTATAATAATACAAGCTATGAATTTAATGTATTTATTACTTCTTTTTCTCATAATTAAGAAGTACGTCTTCTGTATACAGGCTATTCCAAGACAGGAGACAGCTTGGCTTAAGCTTAACTAAAATATTGACAGGAAAAAATACAGTAATCATGCATGCGCACAATGTAAGGCAATCTAAATTAAAGCAGTATATGATAACATAGTTTTAAGGAAAGTGTAAAATAGGTAAAATGGAAATGTACTTTATGTACCGTGCAAAGGCCTTCAAAGTGTGCATGTATAAGCTTTCACCACAACTGCATTTATGCATTACCTTCTACAGTTGCTGCTGAATTTTCAGTACATTTGCAGGACCCTCGTCATGCGACGTGTTTGAAGAATGCTGGATATTCGCTTCAATATTTACTATATCTCTTTACCTCATCATTTCGGCCGAATGAAGTCCACTGCTGGACACAGGCCTCCCCCAAAGATCCACAACGACCGATATGGATGTGTTGTGGGCTCATTGGGGGGTTTTGCCATAATCGCCACGCTTGGCAAACGGGTTGGCGATCGCAGTTGAGTTGTTAATGTACTCGAAGGACGCTGCTGCCCATCCTCTGGCTAATCCCTTAGTCGACTTTTACGACACCCATGGGAGGAGATGGGGTGGTGGCATTCTGAGCCGGCACCACACGGCAATCTCTTTACCTATTTATAAATATTTATTTATATATCTATCTATCTACTATTTGTATATCATTCTTTTCTTTTCATTTACTGTTTCGTATATTACGTTTTTTTTTTTTTGTTTGTGTATAACGTTGCCCCACACTAGGATTTTTCCTGTGTTGTGGGTGCGTTTACAGATATGAATTCCACATACAATACACCCAGACCCGGAACAACTACTTGCAGATCATACAAATATTTGTTCCGTGTGGGAATCGAACCCACGACCCGGAGCGCAGCAGCTGGCTGTATCAGCCACTGTACCAACCGTGCCGACCGTGTTTATTTTGCAGGCGCTCTTTTCGATTGTATTATTCATAAAAAAAACGATGTAATGCGTTTTATATCAGCAGAGGGATCTGGATTTCGTAACACGAGGTAGTTACTGCAAATAATCACCTATAATACTTTCCGTATACCCAATTATACATTAAGGCTACTTAATTATAAAATAAATGTCTCTACCTTTATCTGTTCCCTATGCATTCCTATACCATTCGTCTAATTGGTTGAAGGCTGTTGTGGCGCACACTAGGAGAGGCATGTGTCCAACAGTGGAGCCTTGTAGGTTGATGATAATCGAGTTAAAACTTGGTTCAGTTTTTGTTGGCAGTTGCGTAATAGTTTTTAAATAGAAAAAAGAACAACTCATAATTGTGAGAGGCTATAAATAACGCATTTCTACGACGGGCATTAGCTAGTCTATACAAATGAATAAAATTGAAGTGTCCGTTTGTGATGTCAAAATAACAGCTTTTTAATTTATGCATATGAAAGGATATATGGCAGTTATCACAAAAAAAACTTATTTTTTGCCTGTCTGTTTGTTCCAGCCAATCTCCGAAACGGCTGGACCAATTTTGACGCGACTTTCACTGGCAGATAGCTGGTCTTACAAGAAGTAACTTCGGCTTAGTACTTTTATTTTAGAAAAATAATTAGTGTTCCACGTAAAAAAATTAAAACCCATTACATTACTTATTATATTCCGTGTGGTGTCCGGATTAAGAATATAGCACCACTCCATCTCCTCCCGTGGATGTCGTAAAAGGCGACTAAGGGAATCTAAACCAGAGGGATGGGCAGCAGCGTCCCTTCTGTGAAACGGTAGCAATACTGCGCTCACCAACCCGCCTGCCAAGCGTGGTGAGTATTGGCAAATACCCCCCAAAATGATGACACAGTTGTGAAAATCTATGGGGGAGGCCTTTGTTCAGCAGTGGACGTATAAATGGCCGTTATGATTATGATGATGATATAAACGGCTGGTGAAACAGCGGGCACAGCTAGTTAACTAATGAAAAATGTGTTAATAAAACTTACATAAAAGAGTGTGTAAAAAACGAATTACATTCTTCTAGTAAATGAGCGGGCTCTAGATACTCCAATGTTTACACGGAGTCCAGGCAGAGCAATCCGAATTGTACATTACAAGGCTTTAGGGATTTACTCCGACTCCGGATATACTTGAATATTTGTTTGTGTTTTAGCTACAGTTACTTATCTTATAGCGGCAGGATGTAGCGATGGAAAGTTAGATTAGATAGCCATCTGTTATTTTGTCTAACGTATGTTTGTAGAATTTATGAAAATGTATTTTACTATTATAGTAATATACATATACATAATTTCTATCAGGAGGTATATATATAGTATAATACTCTATCGTATATTATTTCAAGACAGATTATACTTTATGGAAATGCAAGAGTTAAATTGCTTGCACATGGGGAAGCCTTTGTTCAGCAGTGGACGTCCTTTGGTTGATATGATGACGATGATGATGAAGCACACATCATCATCATATCAGCTAAAAGTTCACTGCTGAACAAAGACTTCCCCCATGAATGGCCGGCTACGTGCCGGACGTACGTACGTGTGTCGTCATATTGGGGGAAATTTGTCAGTACTCACCACGCTTGACAGACAAGTTGGTGAGCGTAAAATGGCTGCTGTGCCACTAAACGGACACAGCTGCCAATCTCTCTGGTTTGGAGTCCCTTAGTCGCCTCTTACAGTATCCTCAGGAGGACATAGAGTTTCTATATTCTTAATCCGGACGCCACGCGGAAGATCCCTGTTTGCCCTGCGATAGTATGACTGTAGGGCAGTAAAAAATAGCATGCTTGTCACTGATGGTAAGCGTTTACTGATGCCAATGAACATCCGCAACATAAGTGCAGTCACTGGTGTGTAGTTAACCTATTATACGGGAGGTTTTTTTTTGTCGGGCTTCTCGCGTACATTTCTGGGAAATGTGGTTGCTTAACCGGTCATTTCTGGCGAAGCCATCTTTACACATTGTCCTAAATTTTTCTCGGTATATGTTTTACAATAATTTGTATCAATCAACATTGTAACCTCAATTATTTTAAAAGAGTATCCATGGAGTTTCTTGCCGGCTCTTCTCCACGAGATCAACTATTTGGAACCGTAAAACTTAGATTCTGACGTTTCATAAGTGCCAAACTTTAGGACTTTGAAAAAAAAATCAAAAGCCAAAAGAGGCCAGCCAGCCAGGCTTAAAAGTAATATTAAAATCTAAGCAACTTGCGCTAAGAGCGCCCCCACGGACCTTGGCTTAGGGCGTTGCCGGGGATAACAAGATCGGTTCGGTATTATTTAAAATGGGGCCATTTTAAACTACAGGCTCGGCACGGGCCGGCGCGAGCAAGAGACGGGAGGGAGAAGGGCTAATTGAACGGGAAGGTGACGCGGCGATAGGCCTCCGCGACGTTGGTGAGGCGGGCATCCTCGGCGGCGAGGGTAGTAAAACGGTCGGGAAGGGGGAGGGGAGGCAATCTGCTATTACAACAAGTCTTAACCAAAACGTGAGAAATAAAGAGGGGTACAAATTCAAACGTCCACTGATATGACAGAACAATATAATCGTCCAGTATCAAAAAACAGAGTCCCTAACCAAAAGCAGCCAACGACCTGACTTCCCAACAGTACAAAAAACAAACTCGATAAAATCGCAACAAAGGAGGAAAAATAAACATTAACACGGATGAAGGGTCGCCGGTCAGCGTGGACAATTGTTGGCGGGCGATTTGGGACATGATTAACTGTGTGGGTGACCGGCGCTTTTTATAGAATGGCTGTTTGAAAGAGGATAATGTTAAAGGGCAAGCTACCATGGTTTGTGATTATATGGAAGCTGGGTACGTGCGCTGTGAAGTTTGTTGTATAATCTCTTTTTACTATTGGCTAACTCTATGTTTACGGCTTCGCTCACGAGCATATTTTGAGTTTGCCGAACTAGTTACAGAATCAACCGGACTCCATAATATTGAGTTCATTATGAGGCGTGGTTCCGAACTGAGTCAAGAACCCAAGAACTAATACCAGTCTAATGATTTTGGTCTGATACGAACTGCATCATTTCAGTTTAGCTCAAATATATACATGTAGCTACCTAGACTAAAAAGATGCATCCCTGTTTGATGAGGTAGGTACTGACAGGGTTGACAGGGTTATGATGAAAGTGGTGAAGTGGTTTTGGGTTCCCTAAAATTTGGTTGAGCTAAGCGATGATTGCGTCATGCTCGTGAATAGGTGCCGTCTGTCGGGACTGGTCAGCCGTTAACTGCCACGGCAAATAAATTATTTTTATAGTATTGTAGTATGTTCCATCTTTACACATCAACCTACATTTTTTCGTTATGTTTTATTTACTTATTTATATACACTTTATTGTAGACCACAATAACAAAAACAAGGAAAAATAATAGTTCATGATAGCAATGCAATTATCATCATTTGTATGAATCAACAATGTAATCTCAATTATTTAAAAAAGGTAAGTATCCTTGAAGTTTCTTGCCGGCTCTTCTCCACAAGATCCACCAATTGGAACCGTGTAACTTAAGTTCGTCGAATCCGACTCGGCTGGGCAGCGTTCGGGAAATTTCGCAACGTCTTTTCGTCAACAATACCGCAATGCCTCAAGACGCAAGTCTTTAATCAGTGTGTGTTACCAGTGATGACATATGGAACAGAGACGTGGTAACTCACAATGGGCCTCATAAGAAAGCTCAAGGTCACTCAGCGAGCTATGGAGAGAGCTATGCTTGGTATTTCTCTACGAGATCGAATCAGAAATGAGGAGATCCGTAGAAGAACTAAAGTTGTCGACATAGCTGAAAGGATTAGTAAACTGAAGTGGCAATGGGCAGGGCACATTGCTCGTAGAACTGATGGCCGTTGGGGCACAAAGGTTCTCGAATGGAGACCGCGCACCGGAAAACGCAGCGTGGGACGACCTCCAACGAGGTGGACAGACGACCTGGTGAAGGTCGCTGGGAGTCGTTGGATGAGAGCGGCATGTGACCGCTCGTTGTGGAAATCTAAGGGGGAGGCCTTTGTTCAGCAGTGGACGTCCTGTGGCTGATATGATGATGAAGAAGATGAACTTAAGTTCTAACGTTTCATAAGTGCCAGTAATTGGTTTATTTGAAATAAAAAACCTCGACAGGCAGTGTGGTATCGCAGTGTGATGACCGTTCATGTCACCTTTTAACGACCATGAGGAGAGATGAAGGTTAAGTTACAATAAGTTAATACATAACGTTAAGCCGTCAAGAAAGCCGCACGTTCTCAGTCGACATCAATTTCACTCACAGTTTATTAAGCTAATTTTTGTACTCTATCTTTTAGACAGTAAAATCCTTTTACCTGAACTATCGTATTTCATTTCAAGTGTTTACGTGTGGTGTCCGGGTTAAGAATATAGCACCACTCCATCTCCTCCCGTGGATGTCGTAAAAGGCGACTAAGGCAATCTAAATCAGAGGGATGCAGCAGCGTGAACCGGTAGCCATACTGCGCTCACCAACCCGCCTGCCAAGCGTGGTGAGTATTGGCAAATACCCCCCGAAATTATGACACAGTTGTTGAATCTATGGGGGAGGCCTTTGTTCAGCAGTGGACGTATAAATGGCCGATATGATATGATGAGTACATACAAGTGCGTACTATTCAAAAACATCTGGTACATTCATTCACCTAATTACGTGGGACGTTAAGGGGTATCCAAAAATAAGTGCAGAGTAAAAAAAAAACCTAATACGGAAAAACGCTTGACAATGAAGCACCTCAGGACTGCACTCATATTATGGACCTTCTACCCCGTCCGATCCTCGGTGAGTATTTATGAACGGATTAATGGCACCAGACGAAAGAAAAATACACAAGTGAATGTTCTGAAAAAAGAATTTCATATTCTCCGGTACGAGGAAAACGGGATGACAAATGTGAATGTTTGTATGTTTCATGAGGGAAGGCTTTGCACATTTTATATACGGCTCGGTCACCTCCACTCGAAACGAAAATATGGGCTTAAAAAGGGTCAGACGAAAGTTTCTTATATGTGTTTGATGTTTTTTGCGTAGTACCAAGTATTTTGATGTATATAAACATATAACGTATGAAATTATGGTGGTAAGCACATGTGATGTGTTAATGAAATACATTACAACAACAAGTCAACATTCCGCGTATTGTTAATAATCTTCCACCTTCGTTAAGAAATATTGCTGATATAAATAGTTTCAACAAACTCGGGACAAACTGTCCAGTTAGGTAGGTCCAACTTCGAGAAAGGGATCAATCGTCGAATCCGACTCGGCTGGGCAGCGGTTGGGAAACTTCGCAACATCTGTTCGTCAACAATACCGCAATGCCTCAAGACGCAAGTCTTTAACCAGTGTGTGTTACCAGCGATGACATATGGAACAGAGACGTGGTCACTCACAATAGGCCTCATAAGAAAGCTCAAGGTCACTCAGCGAGCTATGGAGAGAGCTGTGATTGGTATTTCTCTACGAGATCGAATCAGAAATGAGGAGATCGGTAGAAGATCTAAAGTTGTCGACATAGCTGAAAGGATTAGTAAACTGAAGTGGCAATCGGCAGGGCACATTGCTCGTAGAACTGATAGCCGCTGGGGCACAAAGGTTCACAAAGAATGGAGACCGCGCACCAGAAAACGCAGCGTGGGACGACTTCCAACGAGGTGGACAGACGACCTGGTGAAGGTCGCTGGGAGTCGTTGGATGAGGGCGGCATGTTGTAACCGCTCGTTGTGGAAATCTAAGGGGGAGGCCTTTCTTCAGCAGTGGACGTCCTGTGGCTGATATGATGAAATAGTTTCAAAAAGAAACTTTACAAGATGTTTGATGAAAAGTGCTACTTCTCCATTGCCGATTTTATAAATAATAAGACACTGAATACTCCGAAATATTACGATTAGCCGTCATAAGTTCATAACTAATTAGTAAATTGTAATTATGGACGTAAATAGTAACTAACTGAATTGTATTTGTTTTTGTAATTATGGTTATATCTATTCATTGACGGTAAATAAGTTGGACATGCCTCTAAATTAAATAAATATTGATGTGTATATTAATAAATGTATGTTATGTTATATAATAAGTTAAGATTGTATGCCTGAATGGCGGGACATAGCTGATCCTATTAGATTAATTTGTATATTTTGACATCTTATTAACCTGTGATCCACAATAAATTAATTTCTTCAAAATCAAAATACAGTCTTATGCTGGAACGCATTCAAAATAAATTTACCAGGTACTTATACTTGAAACTTTACGGTATATATCCTTTTTATCCCTTAATGTACCCAACCATGTTTGTATTAGGCATGGTTGGTTACAATAAGTTGGAAACAAGAAGAAACCTGGCTCTTGTCACTTACATATTTAATTTATTGCGTGGTAGCATAATTAATCCTGACATTTTAAAGGTAGTAGAGCTTAGCGTGCCGGATAATTACATGAAGCGGCGACGTCGTCCGCCTCTGTTAGCGATACCAAGCTGCAAGACTAACTTATTGGCCAAAGCACCAATGACGCGCGCCCTACGCACACTCAATGAAGTGGCTGACAGGGTAGATATATTTTCTTGCTCTAGGAGTGAATTTACAAAGAAAACTTTAGAAATAATATGTTATTGTCAAACTATAGAATAGACTATAATATATAATGGCTATAGAAGATATAAGGACCACGCTAACGCATTGGGTAAGCCTGTAAAGTTGGTGATGTTGTTTTTCAAATAAATAAAGTAAATAAATTTGAACCCATAAGTGTAACAATTAATGTTATGATAGAATCGTATTTCGTAAAACATAGAATTTAAACTAGAACCTTTTAGTACTCAGTGCGATAGATTTGTCACCTCAAAAAAAATCTGATGAGCTCAAACTCAAAAAGTCTTCTATAAATGATTATGGAGCTAGGAAGCTAGGAAGCTTCAAAGGCAAATCGAATGCGCCGAAGCTCTACGGGTCTACTATTAAACACTGATGGGTACCAAACAGCGGTGCAGCGACGTATTACAGCGAGAATAAAGGCCTTTTTTACTTCTGACCTCGTACGGCTAGTACAATCGGTCTTTGTTATTTTTAGTATGTAAGTGCGAGTGAAAAAATATCCTATATCTTTCTTTTGCTACCAGTATCTACCACTTATCTATCATCAAATCCGATCATCGGTTCTGTAATGCCCGGCTTCCACTGCGAACGGAGCGAGCTCCGTACGTCGGTAAACTTATTAGAGCTGCTTCCCCTGTAACTGACTAAGACGGGAGTGGACGGAATGACTTAAAAGGAGTCCGCTTTGTCATTATGTCAAGCGTTAGCTGTGTATGGACTCCGCTAGCTAGGGGTGAGCGTCCCCTTCGAGAGAACCATTCGCCTTACCAAGTAAACGGTGGCAATAGTGTTGGCCGAAATAAACGCTCCCTACAGAGCGGGATCGGGAGAGGGCCGATCCCGCACGGAGAAGGATGAAATGGTGCCGAGGTAACAACCGCCCCGGCGCCCAGGTCCAACACGCCTGAGCCCCCTGCCGTCAGTTCACGGTGGGGGGCCTCGGGGGTTACGGGCGCGCCGATTGGGGAATCTGCGTGCTCATACCGAGTGACCCCCGGGAAGACGGTGGCGCGCACGTGGTCACGTGCCGCCGTATGCGCAGCACAGCGCTGGGGGGATCCTTTACAATCCTCCCCGAGAAGTGCCTGGGGGCGGCGTGTTTACAGCCACCTGCCCTCCGCTAGAGGGGGTGACCGCTTTACAGTCATCCCCTCCGAGATGTGCCTAAAGGCGTGACACCAATGGGCGGCTCTAGTGTGATCTTACGAGGACCTGGAGCCCCCCTACGGTGCCGAAGATGACCACTTCAGTGGTTTTAGCCAATAGGAGTCCGGTATACCCCTTTGCCCTTCCCCGGGGCGAAGGAAGTTCCATGTAGAATTTCCACTGGACACCAATAAAATAAATAAAAATAAAAGGTTTGCGGATAGCGCCTCACAAAACCGAGGCGCTATGGTTCCACAAACTGCCGCGGAGCAGAGAACCACCCAGTTCGTGGATACGCGTTGGTGACGCGCATATCGAAGTGGGGTATAATGAAGTACCTCGGGCTTCGAGGAGCACTTTGACCGTCTTGTCCCCGGGTCGAAAGGATAGTGGGTGTCTTGCACCGGCTACTGCCCAATCTCAAGAAATTCTCCGCCTCTGTAAATTATAGATACGAATACAGTACAGCCAATGGCTTTCGCAATGACTATTTAAAATATGTTAAAGATTACTGGTTCGCGGGTGATTGGACACCAGTCTCAGTGTGGAGTGAGAGGACTTGTCGCCGAGTGCCCCTCCTAAACCGCTGCGGCCACCGTCACTGTGACGTTCGAGACTAATTTATCTATATTAAAAACTGACTGTGAAGTGTTGTTTGTTAGTTGAAAATATATTGTTAAATAAGTAATTCTTTTTAAGAATTAGTTTTAAGTGTAGATTAATTTTTAGATTTTACTATAATGTATTTATTTATCCCTAGACAGTAAGTATTAAAATGGGCTAGAATAGTTTACAATTGTTATGTTAAAGTTTCACAACAATATTACAGTGTCAGCTATGCTGGCAGAGCTTGAAAATTCTGTGGTATCCTTCTGAGAGAGCGTCATGCTCCAGAAGAACATCGCAGAGTGAGATCGGGAGAGGCCCGATCCCGCTGGGAGAAGGAGGATATGGTGCTGGGGTAATAACCACAGCACAGTGCACAGAGAAAGGGGGCTTCCCTTTACAATCCCCCCAAGATGTGCCTGGGGGGCCGCCTCTTTACAATCGCCTCCCCTCCGCTAGAGGGGGTGCCCTCATCCTATCGGCCATTTATACGTCCACTGCTGAACAAAGGCCTCCCCCATAGATTTCCACAACTGTGTCATCATATTGGGGGGTATTTGCCAATACTCACCACGCTTGGCAGGAGGGTCGGTGGCTATGGCTACTGTTTCACAGAAAGGACGCTGTTGCCCACCCCTCTGGTTTAGATTTTTATCTTATCTTATGTTATCTTTATCTTTACGGTAATTAATTAAAATAAATACGGTTTTAGATGAAGATTATGGGTTCATGGAGCTTCCCTTCGGTGCCAGAGATGACCATTCCGGTAGTTTTAGTCGGTAGAAGTCACCTTCGCCCTTCTCCAGGGCGGAGGAAGTACATGATTTATTTCTATCACATCAATAAAAAGAGGGCCGGAGGTCCACTCTCCAACAGTCCCCGATGCTTAGTTCTGTGGTCGCTGCAACGCGGTATTTGCGCAATATGCTATGGAGCTCTTTATTTCAGCCGTGTGACAATACCCATGTTTGTGGATCACACGCTCATCACACACCATCTACATCAACTTTTACCGATTAACGACAGATTACGACCAACAAGATAGCCGGTGTCAGTAATGTATTGGACTGATTTTTTACTCTTCTACCGCCTAGCTCAGCCCTAGCCGCTAACTCTCTAAAACCCGCTGATAAGATAGGCAAATTACTAGTCTATCTAGCTCATCTCATTTCTCACCTACCTAACTCCTTGAAGCCCTGTGGTATTGGAAGGCAAATACCAGTTTTCTGTGAAACTCTTTCTTGGTGGAAGGCGAAAACTATTTTATTCCCTTTTGCTCAGCTATTTTATGCTTATCACCGTTTCACGGGGAAAGGCGAGTATAATTTTGTATTGTCATCCAAACCAAATAGACTAGCGAAATATTATCCTTGTCCTTTTTTTTCTTTTTTTTTTAAATAATAACATTGCCCCGCACTAGGATTTCTCGTATGTCGTGGGTGCGTTTACAGACATGAATTCCACATACAATACACCCAGACCCGGAACAACTACCTGCAGATCATACAAATATTTGTTCCGTGCGGGAATCGAACCCACGACCCGGAGCGCAGCAGCCGACTGTATCAACCACTGCACCAACCGTGCCGTCAAAATTGATTGGTTGATGGAAAGTATACGAGAACCAAATCAGAAGATTAGGTCACTAGTTTAACAGTAGTGGAACTTAATATAATTACTTTTTATAGAAATACAGTAATAACATTGCAATTTACTGCACATAACCTATTCAAATTCTCTTCCTCTCGAACTCTCTAAACTCCGAAATCACTAACTACTACTAAACCAGATCACAAGTGCAGCACGTGAGATAGCGCTGGATGACGTCACTCGGCAGATAGCTTGAGGCGCAATCGGGTCAAGTACCCGATCGGAGGTGAGAGCCATCGATCTGAGGCGAAGACGAGGTATTATAGTTGAAGGGTATAAGATTTTTTTACAAAGATAGTTGGAGCCGGAGGAGCTAAGCCGCGGAGAATGTACTGTCATTAAATATTTTCCAGCCAATTTACCACTTAAAAAAACCGGACAAGTGCAAATTGAACTTGCGCGGAGAGGGTTCCGTACGATGAATATGTTATCTATAGGTACGTGAAGTGACGGATGCCTGGCCTTGGTAAGGTGAACGAGTAGTACCAATAATTTATCCCATCAACAAACGTAACATTGTATTATAATAAATCACTTTTAAACGGATTTTATCGAGTTGCAGGATGACCACAAACAGGTCAGGAAAAACAAAAATGTAAACTTTATTCTTCAATTTTCTATATAACACCCCAAAAGACAGACAGAAATCCATATGTGTCCCAAATTTCAACTTAACTGGTCCAGTAGATTCGCAGCAAATTGGCTGTGACGCACGGACAGATGAGTAATCCTATAAGGGATCCGCCGTTTTTTCCTTCGGACGTTCGGAACCATAGTTAAGTAAAACTGTATTTTTGTTGTTGTTACATCCGTCCCTATTCAGTTGGAAGCCCAGAAAAATTATAAAATAGCTTATTCTTTTTACACCAAAATAAATGATCAGTCGAAAAATTTAAGGATCGAACAACGCGCCACAACACGATTCGTTTTGGTTTATATGTCGACATTTACATAGGATCATAAGTCTTCATTATTTGATTTGACGATTATTAATTAGGAAGAGTTTGTTAAGTTAATCGTTAATAATAAAAATTTAATCGTTGATAAGAAAGCTTAAGGTCACTCAGTGAGCCATGGTGAGCTCTGCTTGGTATTTCTCTACGAGATCAAATTAGAATTAAGGAGATCCGTAGAAGAACTAAAGTTGCCAACATAGCTGAAAAGATTAGTAAACTGAAGTGAAGAACTGATGGCCATTGGGGCAAAAAGATTTTAGAGTGGAGACCGCGGACCGGAAAACACAGCGTGGGACGACCTCTAATGAGGTGGACAGACGACCTGGTTAAGGTCACTGGGAGTCATTGGATGCGGGCGGCATTTAACCGCTCGTTGTGGAAATCTACGGGGGAGGCCTTTGTCCAGCCGTGGACCTCTTTTGGCTGATATGATGTTGATGTTATTTTTATTCAAAATACTAAAATAAATAAATCTATCTTGTTCTTTTATGACCTGAAATGACCTGAAATGACCTTATTTTTGACTGTATTGATAGTTTTATTAATACTATCGATTACTATCGATAGTCCTTAGTATCGATAGCAGCCTACCACTAGTTGGAAGTACTTGGTGTACAGTTCGATTATGACCTTAAATGAAAACGTAGCTGGCGATAGGTTTGTCTCAGCGTATTGAAGCCACGCTTTATTACGCACATTTGGGATGGGAAATTTATACGCGAAACGTGAACAAGCGAACACGATCGTGGTGATGCAACACACCTCATTGGCTGGGCAGCACATATTGTAGGCGCATATTATGCTTCGCTTCTGTTGAGTGACCCACGACACCTCAATCTTTTATTTTATTTCATTTTTGAACAGCAATTTCTTTGGAATTCGGTTACTTTAGACTTTTGGTAAGAAAAATAAACAAAGCTTTTTATTATCTTGGGTAGTTATTTATTTAAGTCGTTTTTACGAGATAGCAACGGAGTAGATGATACTTACCTATGTTAATAATCTTAGGAATTAAACCCTCTGATCAAAATCATACATGGAATTTAATAGTGATGCAACGAAAATGAATATCTGTCACTGAGCTAAGATTTATGTATATTTTATATTGACATATTATTTTCATTATTCAGGGATTACGCTTAAACCGAGTAACAAACCTTCCTCTGTCGCCTCAGAAAGCCCATTTTTAACAGTGAGCAATTTAAAAAAAAAGGCGGTATTACCAGAACCTTTTTTAATATATAGTTTTATAGTTTCTCGTCTGAAATTATTGTAAAATTATAATAATTTTAAATCATTTAATTCGGTCCATAAAGTTACACAACAATCAGGTACGAATTTGAAAGAAACAAGAGACAAGAGTTTGTTAGTATAAGATACGTTATTTGCTATGTTAGTAGGTATACACACATGCACTTAAGTATAAGGAACCGTCTGTAGCAAACCTTTTTCAAATGTTGTGATTTCCAAATAAAAATAACAGCATATCAACTTTCATTTCAGCCGAATGAAATCCACTGCTGGACACAGGCCTCCCCCAAAGATCACCACATCGACCGATATGGTGTGTTGTGTGCTCATTGGGGGGTCTTGCCATAATCTCCACGCTAGGCAGACGGGTTGGCGATCGCAGTTGAGTTGTTAATGTACTCGAAGGACGCTGCTGCCCATCCTCCGGTTAATCCCTTAGTCGACTTTAACGACACCCACGGGATGAAATGGGGTGGTGGTATTCTAAGCCGGCACCACACGGCAACAAGCATATAACTTAGATTATTATGGTATTTGTATGCATCACTAGAATATAATCAAGTGTATCTAGATCACTATATATCCGACTTATCCGACACTACAAATCAGACCGTAAAGATCTGATGTTGAAAATAGGCTTCACAATGTTAGGACTAGTCACAGGGAGATATTGCCATAATCGCAGTATGTTGTTTTGAGCATACAGCAGCACACCGCTATTTATGCCCGGGATACCTTTTCGCCTTCTGTGTGTTATATTCTTTATTTTCCTTGTGTTATGTTTGTATTTATCACCTTTCACTTTATTTAATTTATAGCTCTAATTTGTCCATTAAGTATTTAGCGTGATATTAATAATTATAAATGAAACATCAAGATAAACTTATCGCAAGTTTGGTATAATTGCTATTTATCGGGGTTCCTAGCCTCGTCGTTTAAGTATCATATGGCGCAACACTGTGGTGTTGGTGGTGACGTGGTGATGGTGGCACAAACCGTGTGGTGCCGGCTCAGAATGCCACCACCCCATTTCATCCCGTGGGTGTCGTAAAAGTCGACTAAGGGATTAACCGGAGGATGGGCAGCAGCGTCCTTCGAGTACATTAACAACTCAACTGCGATCGCCAACCCGTCTGCCAAGCGTGGCGATTATGGCAAGACCCCCAATGAGCACACAACACACCCATATCGATCGTTGTGGTGATCTTTAGGGGAGGCCTGTGTCCAGCAGTGGACTTCATTCGGCCGAAATGATGATGGCGCAACACTGTTCTGCTAAATAAACCGATTTAACAAAAATATGATTAATAAGCAAAGCTCTTATAATAAAAAATATCTTAACGTAAAAGCTCGCTCAACGTCATAATAAACAGATGCAAATAATAAACATTTTGGACGGAGAATGTAATTCAACTTTTTTTTCTTGTGCAAAAGATCCCGTCATCAGCGGCGGGATTTTAATAAAATCCAAAATTCCGGCGGCGTGTAGGGGTTGGCAGATAAGGGTGGCCGAGGGTGGTGGATCGATGGATATAAAGTTTGGCAATAAAACGGCGGGGGACAGCCGTGGCCGCAAAATATCTGACCGTTGTCGCAAACAAACACAATTACATTGTTTTTACTTGATACTGGGTGCAACACGCGGCTTCGTCTGAAAACTTATGGAGATTATCGTCCGGGAGCTGACTACGATGGCTTCATCATCATCATTATCATATTAGCCAAAGGACGTCCACTGTTGAACAAAGGCATCCACCATAGATTTACACAACTTCCAGTTACATGCCCTGTGTCGTCACATCGGGGAAATTTGCCAGTACTCACCACGCTTGGCTAGGTTTTGGAGCGCAGAATGGATGTTTTACAGAATGGGCGCTGCTGCCCATCCGTCCGGTGTAGAGTCCCTTAGTCGCCTTTAATGACATCCATGGGAGGGGACGAAGTGGTGCTATATCCGGACAACACACGGAATATACATGTTTGCCGACACAATCAGCATGAAAACCAGCCGAAGTCCAGTCCAGTCATCGTTTCAGCCAAATAAAGTCCACTGCTGGACACAAGCCTCCCCAAAGTTTGCCACAACGGCCGGTCTTGGTGTGTTGTGTGCTCATTGGGGGGTTTTGCCATCGCCACGCTTGGTAGGCGGGTTAGCGATCGCAGTTGAACTGTTAATATACTCGAAGGACGCTGCTGCCCATCCTCCGGTTAATCTTAAAGTCGTCTTTTACGATACCCACGGGATGAAATAGGTTGGTGCTATTCGTAACCGACACCACACGGCTCGATCGGCACCAGTCCAGTCGAGTCCAAAAGTCGAAATACAAAGTATGCAAGCTTTACAGCCTTACTGTACATGTAAACCTTTATATTTTATGTTATAGCTACGATAATAGTCCTTCAGTAGGCGTACAGAAAACTGATACGGTATTATGGCTACCCGCACTACGACTACAGTGAGCATAAATCAGGACAATTGTGATTAAACATTGATTGTTATCTGTAGCTGTGGACTTGAATAAACATTACTGAATCGCTTGTATTTTTGGTAAGAGTTTGTTATTACACAACTATGGGCTTAGATCTCCCATCTTATCCTGTTGGTGTCGTAAAAGTCGAGTAAGGGATTAGCTGTAGGATGGGCAGCAGCGTCCTTCGAGTACATTAACAACTCAAATGCGATCGCCAATCCGCCTGCCAAGCGTGGCGATTATGGCAAAACCCCTCAATGAGCCTACATCACACCCATATCGGTCGTTGTAGTGATATTTGAGGGAGGCCTTTGTCCAGCAGTGGAGCTCATTCGGCCGAAATGAAGATGGGCTTTGATACAAATGAAATCACAAAATGTGCATGCTTTATTACGTTACATGAATGAATTAATTATCTTAGTGTTTTTCTTTGTTTTTTTTTTAGTAAAACTTTGCCCTACACTAGGGTTTCTACTGTGTCGTGGGTGCGTTTACAGACATAAATTCCACACACAATACACCTAGACGCGGAACAACTACCTGCAGATCATACAAATATTTGTTCCGTGTTGGAATCGAACCCAGGATCCGGAGCGCACCAGCCGACTGTATCAGCCACTGCACCAACCAATGTGAAAGCCAGGTAGTCTAGGGATCGAAGTACGTGAATTTGAAGCGTACCAGATATAAGTTTCTATATAATACTTGGATTACTGCTGTGATAGAGGGTATCTATATTTTAAACAAGCTAATTGATCAACACAGAATTGTGCGACAATTGACAGTCGATCTATTTTCAAACAAATTTCGTTTAAGAAACAAATCAAGATTCTTGGTAACATCTGTATAATTATCAACATACATTAGGTAACCATCCTTATAGGGCTACAGGCTTCACAACGAGACGTGAGCTTAGCACACATGTGCGTGGAAGCTGAAAGCTGGAGAAAGAGGTGTGGCAACGCAGCTACGCTTCCATCCGATGTATCGAAATGCTGTACAAACCTATTTAAGGCGGTGGCTGCGCTCGTTCTCTCATAAGAATGCAGATATCGTGTCTCGTTGCGGGTTCTGATTAGATTAAAGCATATGCGCAGATCAACATAAAATTACAATTTCTTTTAAAAATCAACTTATATGTAACTTTTTTCTGGTCTTCTCGCGAAGGATCCTTTTGGAAGACCCTGGCCGTGCGTTCTTCAAAATTTGCACAAAGGCTTTATTCTTCACTAGCTGGGATCCGCGGTTTCACCAGCGTGTAATTTAAAAGAACTTTAGAGTACTTCGACATAGACACGACATAGAATATGTATATTGGATTTCATGGTTTTTTTTTTGCGTGGATCGTTAATTATTTTTCTAAAATAAAAGCAGCCTAAGTAATTCCTTATAACTTCAGCTATCTGCCAGTGAAAGTCCCGTCAAAATCGTTCCAAAATCCAGCCGTTTCGGAGATTACCCGGATCAAACATACAGACAAAAAATTTCAAAATTGATTTTTTGCTATAGGTACCGTATATACTTTCATATGCATTTAGTAAAAAGCTGTTATTTTGACATTACAAACAGACACTTAAATTTTATATATTTGTATAGATTTCTCGCTGTTTCTTTAAGAAGCGTCAAACCATTCCGTGATGGCAAGGTCTCGGGTTCGTATCAATACCAGACATAATGTTCCGGGTCTGGGTGTATTGTGTGTGGAATTTGTATCTGTAAACAAACCTACGACACAGGAGAAATAATAGTGAGGGGCAACGTTTATTATATTAAAAAAATCATTACCAATAATAATCTACTCGTTAGCCTAATGGCTGGTAGTGGCAAGCGTGACATGAAGCCTGTATCTGGATATTCGGTTGTCAGGCGATGAAGCTACATTTTGTATTCAATCTGATTAGCTAGCTGATTTCTTATCCAGTACTAACTACAAAGGGCATGACTACGAAATGTAAAGGTTAATCGGTTTCTGTAACAGATAAAACAGTATTTTTGTATAATCTTATAACAACAGTGTAAATGTATTCGTTACACCGTGTGGTGCCGGATATATACGAATAGCACCACCCTGTCTCATCCCGTGGGAATCGTAAAAGGCGACTATGGGATTTACTGGAGGATGGGCAGAAGCGTCCTTCAAGTACATTAACCCCCCAATGAGCACACACACCCAGACCGGTCGTGGTAGTGATCTTTGGGGGAAGCTTGTGTCCAGCAGTGGACTTTATTCGGCTGAAACGACAATATGTACCCGTTAGTGCACGGCGCTTCGATAGCTTTGGAAGCTTCTTTGTGTTAAGTTGTTTAGGAGTGTTATAGTTACATTCGCAGTCAGAATATACAACTACCTTTCAAATACGTTCCACGTACGTCTCCAAAATAGTGAGGTTTATTTGAATTTGAGGTTTTAATGATACATACAGTAGCTTACATGAAAAGCATTTATTTAAAAATAAAGTTGCAATTTGCATATTTCTTTAGCTATTATTTTTAAATGTTAATTATTAAAATTAGATCACTACAACAACTTTTTTTTCATCGTTTGATTATGAAAACGCACACAGATAAATATCATGTGCAGCTTAAACAAAAAAGGGTAAATTAGATTTCTTTTTTCAGTACTTTAATAGTAACTGTACATATGAATTACTGCAAAAAAATAATTCAAATTCCAAATGGTTTTTTAATAAACGCGATACGGTCTATGGCACTGGTTGTCCCCTTTAAATTAAGTCAGTATTTTGTGGACCTTATACAGGGTGTCCAGTAAATAGCACGACATACTCCAGGGAGTGAGAGCTTGGATCAATATCTATCAAAAAAACACAATATATGTTCAGCAAAATCTTACGGATTTACTGTAGTACAAAATGTAAATTATAAATCGTATGATTATACACATTTACAGACTACAGTTGTACGTCAGTTTAGTAACTCGGGTGTCGGTTGTGGCCTGTGTGGGTAAACCTTTTTCCTCGTTCAGCAAAGTTTTAATTTGAACTGCTTCTTTATACGAACACAAACGAGGCATTGTTACCCCGAGAAGTTTCATTGAAATTGCAAACTAAATATTAAACTTTGGAGTTCATTTCTCCATTCTTCCAAAAATTGAGAGTTATAGTTAAAGAAAGTTATAGTATAAGTTATATTTAAAAAACGACGGCTTGGGAGGATCCTTTACAATCCTCTCCGAGAAGTGCCTGGGGGGGTGACCTTTTAACCTTTTTTTTTTTTCGCCATCCCTCCGCTAGAGGGGTTGACCGCTTTACAATCATCCCCTCCGTGATGTGATATGCCTAAAGGCGTGGCACCAATGGGCGGCTCTAGTGTGATCTTATGAGGACCTGGAGCCCCCCCCTGGTGCTGAAGATGACCGCTCCGGTGGTTTTAGCCAGTAGGAGTCTGGTATACCCCTTCGCCCTTCCCCGGGGTGATCGAAGTTCCATGTAGAATTTCCACTGGACACCAATAAAAAAAAAAGATAAATTTAATAACTTTTTAAAATCTGTAACGGTGCCTGTAGTCATCCTGCAACCACGACTGCTGCAAAGTGTTCGAAACGTCAGGAAAATCAACAATCTATAACATAAGCGACGTAATCCCTCCTCTCAAATGGCTAATGACGCGGGCTGACCAGACACAATAGATTTTTAATTGTGTCTGTAAATGAGTCCGTTATTAAGATTGAACGGTGTTTTATTACAATGTCTTTAAATATATCTTTTTTAACGCGATAACGAACGAACTCCTACTACAGGGATAGACGACCCCTGGAACTGGTCCCTGTGGAAATCTATGGGGTCTCTCTGTACGAGAGTGGACTTCCTCCAGCTGGTATGGTGTTGATGATCTTTTTTATTGAATTGGTTCCACAGTTGAGTTTTGGCTCGGTTTATAGACATAAATGTAATACAATCATGTGGGCTATACGAAACCCATTAAGCTACTAACATTATCATAAACCTGTTGGAAGGCAGTAATTATCGTTATTATCTATCACATGCTAATCCCGGAAGTGCCATACAAGTGACGTCATTTCATCAATAAACCGTGTTTGTACAGGAATATATTCACTCGGTTTACACGATTCTAATATATTAGTGCACATTATAATACCTGCACTTCATCATATCATCCACAGGACGTCCACTGCTGAACAAAGGCCTCCCCCTTAGATTTCCACAACAAGCAGTCACATACCGCTCTCATCCAACGACTCCCAGCGACCTTCACCAGGTCGTCTGTCCACCTCGTTGGAGGTCGTCCCACGCTGCGTTTTCCGGTGCGCGGTCCTCTATTCGAGAACCTTTTTGCCTCAACGGCCATCAGTTCTACGAGCAATGTGCCCCGCCCATTGTCACTTCAGTTTACTAATCCTTTCAGCTATGTCGACAATTTTAGTTCTTCTACGGATCTCCTCATTTCTGTTTCGATCTCGTAGAGTACCTGCACTTACTGTGTATTTAATTAAGAAAACCGTATGTTAATAATTAATATATGGCGGAAATTATATCTGTTGATTTCTGTATCATCGTGCCGTGTAGACCTGCTAAAAATACACACAACTCAACTGCAATCTTCAACCCGCCTGCCAGGCGTGGCGTTGATGGCAAGACCCCTAAATAAATCAAACAATATTTTCAAACTTAAACCAATAAAAAATTAAATGACAATGTAATTAGTATCTACCCAACACACTTGCAGCTTACATACTTATCCGTTTCGTACAATAACCGAGAGCGAGGCGGGCACGGTGAAGATAAGACACGAAGAAGAAGGACAAGAAGATTTACCATCCGATCATATACACATAACATACAAGTATATGGGCGCATTAGGTCATTGACCGCTGGTTGTTTTGGATTGACTCGCGAGTTAGAGTTAGAATATAAGTGGATATTCTAATGAAAAATTATTATACTATTTTTTACTGATTGATTCGCATCCTAAAAGGAATAATTTAATCAGCACCCAGTAGGTATATAGGTATGTGGATGCATTGGAAGTTTTAGTAGTAGAACGTAAAAAAGTACACATCATTTTCCGCGACTTAAACATTTGTACTCGCAGTAATCTTCCAATATTCGCGCCCATTCTGACCGCAACCAAGAAAATCAATATTGAATAAAATTGTGGACACGAAGGTCATAAGCTCAGCACGTGTAAACCTTACACGCGACGCAAACAAAAACGTTCCATGTAATATGCGTCTATTTCATCTCGCACAGAAACAGCGATACCGTTAACCTTAGGGTATGAATAACGCAAGGCGTATACGCTCAGTATTATATTATGCAATCATGTAGTATGAATCGCAGAGCGGGAATGAACACTTAGCGCTATTATAAAAATATATGTCAATTAATTTACTTTAACTTCAACAAATTATGAAGAACTACCGAGAGTTGCAGAAATTAAAAAGAGAACAACGATCACTAGGATTATTTTTGAAATATTTTTTTAAAAATCTCTTGATCGCTTCTACAATTATGCATTGTAACTTCATTGTATATAACCAAAATAATTCTGTTATGTTTCTAATTTTAGGGTTTAATTTTTGCAATGACATTGATTCGCAATTGTAAAATTGTAAAATATTGTAAATTATGTAAAAAGTGACCTTTTTACATAATTTCAAAAACGTACTCAATACATGTCAACTTTCTAAAATCATATATAATTATTATTTGCATGCTTATAAACATTTCTGGTGAAACATGTCTTTGGACAATCTATCAATAATCATCACATTATATCATATAGGGTTGCACAAATCAATGCAAATAAGTCTTACACGAACAAGTACCTAACTGGAAAATAAAAATTAAAGCCCATATGCCTCATGGAAATCGTCCGCCATAGAAAAGGTTTAGCTTGTGGGGGCATTCCGGACCCTTACCGGATAAATCACTACGGTATTCCTTTGACCTACCTTACACCGGAGTTGCGAGATTCGGTCCACTATCTCCGCATCCTGGGTGGGTCTCGGCCTGAAACTATTACTAGCGGGTCACTGTGCACTCTAACTAGTTGCAAATTGTTCTAGAGAAAGCCTGTATTTCATAAAAAAAGATTTTTCGCCAGGCGTGTACCAACTTTAGTTAACTCAGGTTTTATATAAATGGGCGCTTCACCTTTTCTTGAACGGCAGCCATTCTGCGCTCACCAACCCACCCGCCAACCGTGGTGAGTACTGGAAGATTTCATTCAAAATTACGATTGTGGAAATCTACGGGGCAGGCCTTTTTCAGCAGTGGACGTCTTTTGGCTGATATGATGAGATTAAAATAATTAAGAATATGACTAAAAAATTAACAAAAACACATTACCATCATGCGTACATCGATCGGGGTAAGAATGAAATATCTGCTTCCGCATCTTAGCGTTTCATAGCTTGTCATCTTCATACTCTGAGTGAAACCTTTTAAGTCGCAGCCCGGGGCGTGATTCCCGTGATTTGCTCGAAATAAGCCCGAGATACGAGCCCTGGTGTATCCTTGCCTTTCAATGGCATACTACACTTTATTTACGAGGGCTCGATAAAGGGCACGCTCAAAATTTGATAACACAGCCTTATAAAGAATGCCTTGAGGTCTTATTGTATTTTTGGAAAGCGAATGTTGCTTTGTGTGATTTTTGGGTCATTTATTAGTTTGGTTGAGATACCGAAGTTGCAGATTATCTTAGGTCTTGGAATTGTTTCCGCTGCTACATATAACTGGTGGCCTTTTGGACAGATTCTCTTTGGTTGCAACATAAGGTGGTAATGATGACGTAAACATTAATTGTTGGCTATAGACTAAGTCAGTCATTCCGTGTGGTGTCCGGATTCACAAAAATCCTAAAAAATCCAACGGAAATAATTTGCCAATAATTGAATCATTGTTATATATTCTTGGTGCGAAACCTCGTTATGTATAAACACTACAGTATTGTGATTTTAATGTCTTTGGGTTGTTGCCCTCACTCACACACGCACATCCTCGTACTTATGTACATATATCAATGGCACCTTATTAATTTATGATATTGGCATATAAATCAATGGCTTTATAACCTTTCCGTGCAGGGCTTTACATGTCAACTTTTTCTTTTATACATCTTGGTGACGAGCATGTCATTCCCCTGGGGCTTACGCTGGAGGATGACATACTCGTCGTGACCGTTACGTCACTTCTGCCTTACATTACACAGGATTAGTCGTAGAGTTATTTTTTTCACCCGGTGGAAATTATGTACTTCCTCCGCCCCGGGAAAAGCGACCGGACTAACGAAACGTGCCGTAAACATGACTGGTATCGGTTCGACACACCCGGTGGTCATCGTTGGCACCGTAGGGGGGCTCCAGCACCATTGTGAAAACAACCAGGACCGCACAGCACATGCTCGAGGAGTGCCCTGCGTGGGCTGCCGAGCGGCGCATCCTGGTGAGTGCCGTGGTCTCCTTCTGTGAAAGCGTCATGCTCCAGGAGGAGGTCTCAGAGCGGGATATCGCTCGGAGGAGGAGGACACGGAGCCGGGGTAACAACCGCCGCAGCACCCATGTCAAACACGCCTGAGCCCCCTGTCACTTTTGCGCGAACTGCGGCAGCATGAGCCCCTCGCGCCACTGCTCGAGTGCACACCGCCGAGCCAGCCATTTTTAAACTTTCCAGCACCCTTGAAGGTTTACTTTCACCACTCTGATGGAGGGTGCGTGTTTGGTGATTCACCCACACATCTATCTCCGCCAGTATATCAAAAGGCGGAAAGTGCGCTAACGGAGTTGCCGCCTCAAAGGACATCGTGCGGTATCCTCGTGCGATCCGAATAGCCGCTCTACGCTGCAGACCGTGAATCTTGGTTCTGCAGCACTGTACGCCCGAGAGTTGAGATGACCGTATGGTTGTATAGGCGCCCAGTAGAAGCCTAAGGACCGCACCGCTACCCCGTAGAGGCAGCAAAATTCTTCCTTCGGTCCCCCGAGATTGGGTAGCAGCCAGTACAAGGCACCCACTATCCTTTCGACGACGCTTGAAGTGCTTCTCGAAGCCCCAGCCGAATCCCGCAACCTAGTGCTAAAGTGAGACCGCAAATCCCACAACCACATTTTAAAATCATATACACATTACAGACTAAAATCGACACACCCGTTATTCAGAAATCACGAACCAGTGTGTAGTACGTTAACTACTAAAAACTCGTCCTTCTCCTGGCGCACTTTGTATAAGTTCCAGTATGTGGTTTAAATTCGACTAGCTTTATAGAGCTCTATCACAACGTTATAAAGTAAACAATTGTGTATGTAAATCTTACATGTATATAGAAACGAAATCAATACGTAGTATCAGGTGAATGCCCTCGGCTTCTTTGTTCTACATGCTGATTCGGAAATGAAATAACATTAGAAGTTTCTTGTCTCATCACACATACTTTTCCCACGGCCTATTACTAAAGCTTTTAAAGAATTAAAAATAAATCAATTACGAAGACTTGTGGGGATTATCGGTAAAAGTTTGTAGTTATATTAACACTATGGAACCCTACTATAAGTTCGCGGATGTCATGCAATATAGTAAAGTGATACCTTTGTTTACATCCGGTAATAATCAAGATCGTGGTAAATCTTCGAACAGTATCAATTCCGCCTGTACTTAGCAAAGTTTTTGAAAGAATTATGCTAAAACAAATGCTATTGCATTTTAATGTTTTTAAGCTGTGGCGACACCTACATAGCCAGCATATAACTACAACTTACAACGACATCTACTTGACTATTAAATGCAACTCTTCGATGACGTCAAAGAATCCTGAATCACGCTTGTAAAGTATTCGCGCGTGGCTACATATAAACAGTCGCCCAACCGGCATACCATTTGCCTGGCTAGATGATCCTCCCTTTTGTATGAGCCTTACCACGACAGTCAATACGGTTCACCAAAGGGCGTAAAGCAGTAGCTTCGATGCTTGAGAAGGATCTCAAGATGCGATTGGTGAAAGCCTTTCATTGTGTAAACCACGAGACACTTCTGCTGAAACTAGAGCATTACGGGATTATGTATAGTTCTTTGAAAATCTTGAAACCATATTTGCAGAGCAAGCAACAAGAAAATCTGATAAATGGGGTAATTTGTATAGCTCTAAAGTAATAATAGGCATATCCTAGGGTTTAATGTTAGATCCGTTCTTATTTTTAGTGTCCATTAATGACCTGCCTTATGTGATTCAAGGACAATCAAAGATTGCATTATTTGCAGATGCTAACTTTTTAATTTTATATGTTAATTTTATAATATATAGATGGTTACTAAATGTTGCAAATGTAAATAATGCTCTTCATATGGTACATGAATGGTTCTCTGTTAATAATTTAGAATTCAATGGGCAGAAGACTAAATTAATAACATACTTTGCCGAATGTTTACTACATGTAAAGATTGTGGAATTTTAGTTAACACTGAAAACCTTGGATATGGTCAATCAAACTGTTTTTTTGGGAATCACATTAAACTCAAAGCTCCAATGGAGGCCACATCCCTAGCTGGAAGGTTGGTATAGATATAGGCTGCATATATTCTTAGAAAAAGTCCTAACAGAGTAGTTATTGCAAGACAGTTTTACTTTAGCTACTTTCATAATATAATATCCTATGGCATTTTACTATGGGGCCGGAACGGAGTTTTTTTTATTGCATAAAAGAGCTATTGAGGCAATTCACAACCTCGGTAGTAGTGATTGCTGATTGAGAGAACTGTTCAAATAAACTGTTATAAACAAAATACCATTGCCTTATCAATATATTATATAAAAATATTATGTACGTACGAAAAAATGATATTGACGTAAATATAATACTAGACATAAAACTAAATTAGTACAGCCTAATTATTTTTTAAACGTTGCCCCATACTTGGATTTCTCCTGTGTCGTGGGTGCGTTTACAGACATGAATTCCACATACAATACACCCAGACCCGGAACAACTACCTGCAGATCATACAAATATTTGTTCAAATTTCGTTTAGCATAGTCCACATTTCGTATATGTTATATAGAATAACATTTTTTAATAAAATACCGGAGATCGTTATGCACCACATTTATACTACCACATAATAAATTTAAAATATTTGCAAAACAAACTCTATGCCTACAAGCATATTATAAATTAAAGGATTATCTTATAGATAAAAATGTATGGCAGAGTGCTGGTCCAGTTCCGCAAAACCACGTGTACGCATGTAAATTTATCATGTTGAAATATCGCATTCTTTTGCGACACCAATTTATTATTACCTTTTACTTTTTTACATTAATATTATTGATTATTTTTTTAATATCAATGTTATTGATTTGATTTTATTGGACTTTATTTATATCTGTTATTTTTTTATATTCTACTCATTTACAATTTTATACTGTAAGTGTGAGTATTGTGTGGGTTATGCATTAATTTTGTTAGATAATAATTTAGAACTTAATAAGCTAAGCATAAACTTTAAGAAATATTACAATTAAGTTGTGTAGTATAGTTTTCTGAGAGTTTAAATTTGTAATATTTTCTGCTTCATTGTCTTCACATAACCTCAATTTCGAGAGCAATGCACCTACTCATAAATACTGTAACATACTATGATTTAAAAATAGTTACTATGGAGTTTCTTGCCCGTTCTTCTCCATAGGAAATCTACATCTTGGAAAGCGGCAACTAAAGTCTCCACTATTCATAAGTGCCTTTAAACGGTTTAAATGAATAAACACTTTTTTATTTTTATCTAAAAACAGTTGAAATATTTTCTAGAATAGCCTATCGAAATATTTTCTCGCTTGTAAAACTAAACACTGTCGCCAGTATATCTAAACAATATAATTACGTACCAAAACAATGTAATTATTATATATTACGCGTTTATCATAAACATGCCATTAACTATTGTGTTACCACTCGCCATGGTCGCGTAGTTTCCGTGTGGTGTCCGGATTAAGAATATACCACCACTCCATCTCTTCCCATGGATGTCGTAAAAGGCGTCTAAGGGACTCTACACCAAAGGAATGGGCAGCAGCTTCTCTTTTGTGGGACAGCATCATTCTGCGCTCACCAATCCGCCTGCCAAGCGTGGTGAGTATTGGCTAATTCCCCCCAAAATGTTGACACAATTGTGGAATTCTATGGGGGGGGGGGGATTGTTCAGCGGTGGACTTCCTTTGGCTGATATGAAGATAGTCGCGTACGGTAAAATTATTATTAGAAGCGCTTCACTTCGTTGACGACCTGCGTGGAGTCATGGTAAGTGTCCCTGATTTTGTGTGGTGAGAGGGAGTAAGTGACAACGCACCAAGAATTTTGAAAAGAAGTTACATTTTATTATAAAAATAAGAAAGCAATTTATGTCGGAAATAATAGGTTACAGTTTTTGACATTTATGAGCACGCAATGTATCGTAAACAATGCGAACAAAACGCAACGTGATTATTGTACTATGATATGATATTATTATGCAACTGCGAGTGATGACGTCATCCGTTTTCTGTAGCGAAATTACAGCCGTTTGGTTTTTATTTGCATAGCAGTTTTATGTGTAAATAAATAGTTTTCACAAATATGTATCTGGGTACAAGGTGTAACATTATGTGATTGGTTCGATTCTTAGATCAGTTAAAATTAACAGATGTATATATGTCTACCTGACAGAAGCAAAATCCCGGCCTCGCCCAAACGTAGGTCCGAAACGATTTTATAAGTATTTGTGGAGCAGCAAGTTTGCGAGAAGCCTGAGTCCAACAGTGGTCTTTATTCGGCTGATATTATGAACGTTGCGTTTCTTAAACCTATTACGCAAAATATTTTCTAACCCAGTTTTTCGGATTACTTGCAACCTAGATTTAATCATAATAAATAAAACTATAAAATATCGCGTGATTCCTTACTACATTCTGTCAGCGCGCTTAATATATAATCTATAAAGTGACAATGAAAATCCTGGTGTTGTGAAACACAGGCCGCGAGCCTAGCTTGGGCACCAGTCTCCCACAATATATACTAACCTGAATTGTGTATCATTGTCGAAAATGACCAATGTAAAAAAAATATGTATATTGTGGTGAGAATAAACGATTATCTTATCTTATATGATATTAATTATTGTATTGTATTGTATCAAATAATTGCCCTTTAAAGAGATCTCTCATGTGCTTAAGCACGGGTAAAGGAAATTTTGAAACGAATTCCTACATTATAATCCCTCTACGTAACTATTTGGTTACCATACTCTCAATTCACTAACAATGGTAAAATATAGCTCATGTTATTTCGACGTAGTACCTACACCGTAGTCTCGTAGCTCGTAGCACGCGCTATACATTATTTTAACACATTGGTCCCTCGAGGAAGAAGGCTGTGTGTATCTTAGCATTCTTATTTTAATTAACGGAAATGTTTTTGTTTAATGATATTATATTATGACGATGTTTTTTATTGACAATGTAATTATTTTTTGTTTGGTCATTCTAATTATTGCGGTAACCAGTGTCGTAGTGGAATGCTGGTATTCATCCAACTAAATTAATCATGATTGGTTAGGTCACCAGAAAAGCTCTTCGTATTCTGCGCAATATATCTGATCTCAGACAATATCCAGGCCTGTTTTCTGCTTTCCTATACGCCACGTTTATAATTCATAAAATTATACAATCTGTACCAAAAGCCATGTCCGATCCGTAAGGTTGACATTTAGGATCATAATTTGATCATATTTGTATAATCCTATTTTGAAATTACGACGATTCAATTGATTGCATTTCTATAAATACGGACTTAAAATTTGCAACCTAATACAAGTATAATAAAACAATTTTAAACGGATTAAATCGCGTGTATAATTGATTTTTGTTTTTCCTGACGTTTCGAACACTTTGCAGGGTTCGTGGTCGCAGGATGAAGTACAGTACAAAAGTGATAATTCAAGCTGATTGAATTTATGCCATTTTATACGGGATTAGTAACATTTTCGCTACTTGTTGTAAATAGTATACTCAGGATATTAAAAAAATGGTAAATATTGTCATTTTCAAGTTACAAGGTAAAAATAATAATAAAGTAAAAAGTATTTGTATATGTGTATATATAAATGTTTGTGTATTTATATATCCATATTGTGTATAATCTTCCATTATTTATATATTTAGTATAGTATACGTAATTTAGTTATTTCATTATGTATCTGTGTGCACCATCAACTGCCGCATATATTATCCAGTTAAGTATTTCTCCATCCTAAGGTTGCCTGGAAGAAATCGCCGAGCGCGATAGGGCCGCCCATTGTACTCTAAAATATACTTATAAGCACTACTGTTTTTATTACCTTTAACGATTGGTGTACAATAAAGAGTATAATAAATAAATAAATAAAACAAACATATGATCGAAACTCTTCTAGATCTTATCATCGTCTCATCTCCAAGTAAAGCGACCTCTCATGGGCAAATCACTGCTCCTTTTTCCTACCACGACTTAATTTATTTGTCTTACAGTGTTCGTCCTCCTAAACGTAAGTCGCAGTATCTCTTTCTTCGGAATTACAAGGGCATGGACCTGGAGGCATTGCGGTGTGATGCTGGTAACATCAACTGGAGTTGTGTACTCGAAAGCACTAACATTGATGAAATGGTTAATAATTTCAAAGATATTGTTATTGGCTTAATCGATCGTCACGCTCCAACCCGACGCGTCAAGCTTAAAAATAATCCGGCTCCCTGGCTTACTCCTAAGATAAAAGAGCTCATGGTTCTAAGGGATAAAGCCAAGAAAAGGTATAAGCGAAGTCCAACGGAGCGCAATCTGAACCTATATAAAATTCTTCGTAATCGCTGCGGTCGTATGTGTCGAGATGCAAAGAGACGCTATTTCCACAGTTCCCTAAATAACCGTAGTTCCTCTGAAGTCTGGAAATTTCTTAGAACTGTTGGTATTGGCAAATCTCCTCTGATCGCTTCTACGGATATTGACCTGTGTGCTCTAAACAAACATTTCTCTTCTCCCCCTGTCTTCTTGGATCCCAGCGTCAAAACTTCCACTTTAACATATCTCTCGAGTTTGCCAATGCCACAGTTTCCTCCCTTTCAATTCTGTGCTGTTACTGAGGATGATGTTAAGAAATCCATCCTAGCCATTACTTCGACAGCTACGGGTGATGACAAATTGTGTTCAAGGATGATAACTCCCATTCTCTCCATACTGCTTCCCGTTATGACTCATATTTACAATTACTCCTTATACTTCTGTACCTTTCCCGAGTCTTGGAAGATGGCACACATCATTCCTTTACCTAAAGTCTCCAATCCTGCATCACTGTCTCACTTTCGACCTATTTCTATCCTTCCCTATATTTCAAAAGTTCTTGAACACATTGTTCATCGGCAACTATCTACTTTTTTATCTAAAAATAATCTTCTCAGTCCTTTTCAATCAGGTTTTCGTCCCGGCCATAGCACAGTAACAGCACTTCTGAAAGTCACTGATGACATTCGCTGGGCTATGGAAAATAAATCTCTCACTATACTAGTGTTACTTGACTTTAGTAGCGCTTTTAACTCGGTCGACTTTGACATCCTTCTTGGGTGCCTCAAATCCATTAATATTTCTCCTTCCACCGTAACTTGGTTTGAATCCTATCTTCGGGGACGCTCGCAGTGTGTCCGCCTTGACGAAACCATCTCAGATCGGCGCGATCTCAGTGTGGGTGTGCCTCAGGGTGGCGTCCTCTCTCCTCTTCTTTTCTCTATTTTCATAAACTTTGTCACCAGGGTTATCTCATCTAACTTCCATCTCTACGCAGACGACCTGCAGCTGTACCGATCATTCGTTGGGTCTGAAGTGGAACTCGCTATTGCTGCCATGAACCGTGATCTGGATTGTATCGCTGAATGGGCTAGGTCTTTCGGCCTACACATCAACCCTAGTAAATCTCAGGCCATGATCATCGGTAGCAGAAACATGCGGGGTAGACTTAATGTTGCGTCTCTAACACCACTCAGTCTCGATGGTGTTCAAATTGCTTACGCGGAAACTACTAAAAATCTAGGAGTTATTATTGACAGTAACTTATCGTGGAGTGCTCATATTGCTGACGTTAGTAGGAAGGTGCATTTCACCTTTCACTCACTAAAATGTCTCCAGAACTTTTTGCCCCTGAAAACCAAAATTTCTCTCGCTCAAACTCTGATTCAGCCCATTATAGACTACGCTGACGCCTGTTATTTGGATGCCACAGAGGAGCTATTAAATAAACTTGAGAGACTGCAAAATTTATGTATTCGTTTCATTTTCAATCTTAAAAAATACGACCACGTCTCTAATTTCCGCAAGATTCTCAAGTGGCTCCCAATTCGTCTTCGCAGGAATACTCGGATATTGTGTCTCCTTTTTAATATCCTACATAACCCCACATCTCCATCCTACCTGCGGGAACGGTTTTCTTACACCCGTCCGCCGTATGCACCCTGCAGATCACATCTTAAGACCCTTCTCAAATTCCCATCCCACAAAACCGATTTCTACTCCTATTCCTTATCTGTGCATGCAGTTAGGTTATGGAATTCGCTACCGCCTGACATAAGAGAATGTCAAACCGTTCATAGTTTCAAAAACCGTGTTAAAGAGCACTATCTCTCTGTATCCACATAATTAGTGATGTATGTATTTATATATATTAATGTATATATTAGTATTAAGGTATATGTATATTTATATACTGTATGTAGTATGTAGGTATATTAGTCTATATGTATGTGTGTATAATTATATGTATTGTATAACCTCTACACACCGTGCCTACATCTCTTTTCTTCAAACTCTCCTATCGCAGGTCTGCTGGAAGAGATTTCTTGAAGAAATAAGCTGTACCTTTGTACTCTGATTTCCTATTTAATTAAGTAAAAATATTTCTGTGTGTACATAAATAAATAAAATAAAATAAAAATAAAAAAAAATGAAAAATTGAAAATGCATTTTGATAAATCGTCAATATTGGGTGTATCAAAGCCATAAACATACCCATTTTATTAGATTAGTGAGTTTATTGTTACATCAAAACGTTGTTTGCAGCAAAAGTGCATTCACGGGATGCAAGATAATAACTGGGTTATTTATTATAAAGGAAAAAATCAACCAGTATCGGGGTCTGATAAAGTTATGTCAAAGTATTGGAGAGTATTCATCAAGAGAACTTTAACAAGAAATTACAACTTGATAGAATCAGATACCTGAAGAAGAAGAAAATGGAAACACTTCGCTTGGCACAGTTTATGAAAGAGCAAAATTGGACTTCTGGGGTAGCGGCCTGGTGACCTAGTGGTGGCCTAGCTTAGGCACGTCTCCTACAATAAATTTGAATAATACTAAAACTAGGCAATATTGTATACTATTGCAACTTTTTCATTGTTGTGGTTAGAAAGTAAGTACTTACTTTTATATCATTATCATTATCGAAACATACACACGCTCCTTCTAGGTTGGACAGGGTTAAAGATACATATTGTATATAATAAGGGCTCAGTGCTGAAGAAATGTACGTCAATTGTATGTATGTCAATTGTATGTATGTTTATCTTATTATATTACATGGTAGATATACATTTTTTGTACCTTTTTCGATGTCTTTCGTTTTTAAAGGTTGACTGGTAGAGAATGCCATATGGCATTAAGTCCGCCTTGTGTACCACCGTTGTGGATAAAAGTATCAATAAATTAATAAGATGATAAACTTACCAACATTTCTTTTGTATAAATGCCTTCTCCGTTTCTTTATTTTGTGCGACGCTGACGTCACTGCCGCTGGCGCGCGGCTCGCCACGCGCCGCCAGTTTCGTTTCGCCACTATCTAAATCAATCAGCCAACCGCATCCGCCATTTTCTTACTAGATGGATGTGGATATCATTACAGAGTGTTATCATTAGTGGTTACTAAGTAATGAAATTATTGATTTATAAAAAATGATGACAAAAACATAGAACCAATTTTTTTTATGATACGTTCGCTATCTTCGGCTTTCACTAAGGTACCGTGCAAAATATCATGGACTATTAAACTAAGACCTTGTTTATCTAAATCGAGGATTTAGATTCACATATTCAGCCTGGAGGCTTTCGTTTCGCCAATTGTCCAGTTGAGCATCCACATCTCCCATTTTTTTGTCGTGGGGAAATCCTCCTGGACTTCCTCCGTCTTGTGAAGTGCCCTCCGCACACAGCCGGACTCTAACCGGTTAAAACCCCACGGTGTCCTTCCACTTACGTCCGCATTAGACCGCGATCCACATCTCCCTCGATATATATGCGAGAAGCCAAACAAAAAATGGCATACATATAATTCCTGCAATCATGGCATTCTCAAAATTCTTTTCTTCATATTTCGTTCAAGCAAACATTTAATGCAATGATAATTAAATTAAAACACATTTAATAATGAACAGCAGGGCCTTAACAGCAATATATTTCATTTATAAAACAATAATAAATCCTAAATTTAATTAACGCTGCCACCATAAATACAAATAAGAATAACCTCTACAAACATTTCGAATTAAACCATCTCCGGCTACGGCGTAGCGCGACGACAATACAACGTCGGGTCTGCAGTGATTACGTAGCAGCAGGGGTCATAATGTACCGCATACTGATAACTAAGGGAAGTCTCGGTAGGTCTCAGCGGGGAAGGTATTCACTGAGAAAGGATAATGACCGGGAAAATTGTGACTTAGTTTGATTTATTGGTGCCTTATTTCGGTATTATGATATTTGTGATGACAGCAGGTTTATTGTGTTTAATCATTATTGCTGTGTGGTGCCGGCTCAGAATACCACCACACCATCTCCTCCCGTGAGTGTCGTAAAAGTCGACTAAGGGATTAGCCGGAGGATGGGCAGCGGCATCCTTCGAATACATAAACAACTCAACTGCGATCGCCAACCCGTCTGCCAAGCGTGGCGATTATGGCAAAACCCCCCATTGAGCCCACAGCACAGCCATATCGGTCGTTGTGGTGATCTTTGGGGGAGGCCTGTGTCCAGCAGTGGACTTCATCATATATATACATTCGGCCGAAATGATGATTCATTATTCAACTAGCAGGAATATGTTGTATATTAGGATTTATTACAATGTGCTCAATAATTTTGTTTTTGTTCCAAGTGGTTGAGAAAGTAAATAATCCTTTGTCGCCTTTTAGTCAGAGTCAGAAGCTCAATAGTCTGTCAGAAACTGGTCTAACCTAAGAATTTCGATAGTGCCTAGCGTCTAATGTCATGATTTATGAAAAAAAACGGTCAAGTGCGAGTTGAACTCGCGTGGAGTCGGTTCCAAAATTGCTGTGTATTCAGCAATTTGTCTATTGTAGGATTTGGTCTTGTACCAATAACTTCCCAAGAACAAACTTAACAGCGTAGTTAAAAACGTGTTTTCCCATACATTCCAACCGCAAACGTAAGTTTGTACGCACAATATTGAAATATTTACCATGTTATTTTAAGACCATAGACTTCTTATAGGGCTTCCTGTGATCTATATGTAAAGAGCTATTACCTATATATTTTTTTAGAATATTAGGCTCGGTAGTTTCGGAGATAAGGGACGGGGGAATGGTAAATTTCTTTCTATTTTGCTTAAGTAATTTAAGAACAATATATATGAAAATTATAAACTAAATATTATTAACATTATATATAACAAGCCCTTCCATTTCATATGTTACACAGTACAGTTTGCAAAACTTTATTCTTTAATTTTCTATATTGCCCCCCATATAAAAAAATATTTATTTATGTCATACATATGTTTGGGTCGCAGAAATCCACGTGTGTGCCAAATTTCAACTTGATCGGTCCCGTAGATTCGGAGAAAATTGGCTGTGACAGACAGACAGACACACGAGTGATCCTATAAAGGTTCCACCGTTTTTTCTTTTGGACGTTCGGAATACTAAAAAAGAAATATAATGTTAGTATTGTGTAAATGTGTATGACGCCGGGAGGCATCATATTGCCGGAGGGCCGAATGTCATGATTTTTGAATGATTTACATTGTCTTCATAAATTACAAAATTAAAGGTATTTGATTTGACTAATATGATTTGATATTTCATCCAGGAATGAAGTCCACTGCTGGACACAGGCCTCCCCTAAAGATCACCACAATGACCGATATGGATGTGTTGTGAGCCCCATTGGGGGATATTGCCATAATCGCCACGCTTGGCAGACGGGTTGGCGATCGCAGTTGAGCTGTTAATGTACCCGAAGGACGCTGCTGCCCATCCTCCGGCTAATCCCTTAGTTGACTTTACATTACAATAGACCTTACAATTGTAGTTTTCATCTTATACAATAGTTTTACACCTCCGGGAACAATCCAAGACTGCATTTTATAGTGTAGCCATGGAGAGTTCCCGGTTAGTGTCCCATTACATTTTAGATTAAAATTCTCTAAAGGGCCTCTGCGTGTTGGATGCATGTCCCCGCGTAAGCCTATCAAAAGACCGGGTTCTCCCTTACAGGGGATATAAACCCGTGTAATAGAGAGACATGTCATCATCATATCAGCCACAGGACGTCCACTGCTGAACAAAGGCCTCCCCCTTAGATTTCCACAACGAGCGGTCACATGCCGCTCTCATCCAACGACTCCCAGCGACCTTCACCAGATCATCTGTCCACCTCGTTGGAGGTCGTCCCACGCTGCGTTTTCCGGTGCGCGGTCTCCATTCGAGAACCTTTGTGCCCCAACGGCCATCAGTTCTACGAGCAATACGAGCATGTAGTAACATAATAATGTGTGTCATTTGGTTTGAACTCTGCACTATTATATCGTGAAACAGTTACAGACTGTAATAGTATAAAATGTTATATTAGTTTACACAACGCACCCATATCGGTCGTTGTGGTGTTCTTTGGGGGAGGCCTATGTCCAGTAGTGGGCTTTTTTCGGCCGAAATTTGATGATGATGACAAGTTCCATATTTCTTATACGAAACAAAGATTTATCTATCGTGTTCCATAAACATTAGACTTCAACTTCGACGTTATCAAATACGAAACTCTGAAGCGCGCTATATTTCCATACATACGGCATTCAAATGACACTAACATACGATTATAGAAACATGCAGTAATATAAAGTAAGACGATGTTATGAAGCAGTGACACGCAACCCATAATGTACGCCAAAGAGTGTAATGCTATGAGGTGTGTACCCATGCATAGCTCTTGAGCCTCATGAAGAACATATATTGAAATCCGTGGCTTGTTGTTGTTGAATTTGTGTGTATTGTGTTGCCATTTAATTGTAAGACGTTAGTAATATTGTACACGCATGACAATATTATAACAATGACAAAAATTATGAACTGATATCTAATCTAAGACAGAGTCATAATGATGAATCAGGTGCACTTTGAGGAAAAGTATATTTTGTAAATTAATTGTTTGCGCTGTGTGTAATAATTTTTGTATTCAAAATAAATATGTTCACGGCATAGGGGTAGCCCACGGGCCACCCCCACCGCACCTTAACCTACTGTCACAGTGTAGTACTCAAGGTAGATTGAACTAAACTGTGTATATTTTCATTAGTAACATTCGACATAAAATTTTTGACTAAACCTAATTATGACTTATGATATTTATATATAATAAATTAATAACTAATAGACGAAAAATAATATGCCTAACAACTTTAAGCGACTCAAAATATATGTGACTGAAAAAATATAGACCGAATGATAGTTATGCCTATCTAAACAGTATGCCAAAAAATATCAAAGTATTACTAAGCTATTCAAATGTATGCCTTACTCGTTATGCCAAAGTAGATTAGGAATTAAAAAAATATGCGAATAAAAGGAAACCCCACCACTCCATCTCCTTACGTGGATGTCGTAAAAGGCGACTAAGGGACGTTTAACCAGAGAGATGGGCAGTAGCATCCCTTCTATAGAATAGCGGCATTCTGCGCTCTGCCTGCCAATCATGGTGATTACTGGTAAATTCGCCCCAAAATTACGACACACGGCATGTAGCTGAATGTCTATGGGGGAGGCCTTTGTTTAGCTGTCGATGTCTTTTGCCTAATATGCTGATGATGATGATGTTAAAGACTACGTAATAACTGAAAATGGGCTTACTAAGCTGTTTTTCTTTGTTTGTTTTCAGACAGCGAAGACCGATAAATTCTATAATATATTTAAAAGTAAAATTAAAATAATATCGGTTATGTACGTATTATTATTGCCCACGTATAGATGACGACGTGTTGAACTGCAGCGTGCTCTAGCCTTGCACGAAACTTCCGGTACACGACACCCTTCACCGAGAAAGTCATGAAGATCTCTAGTTCGCATGTCGGGACTCGTAACATAAACTGTTAGAAATTAATGTTGTGGCGCGACTCCAACTTCTCGACCCTCAAGGTCTATTGCGTTTTCATCCGGATACAACACGATCTCTTCGACCTTCGTGGATTAGTGACGACGTAACACATACAGTTGTGACGAGGGTATAGCGGGAAGCAGTAGCATAATATAAGACTTAGAAATCCACGAACAGCAGCCGAATATGAATTGCAGTCAAAAGTCAAAAGACATTGTAAAAATTTAAAAGTGTTTATTATAATGTGTAATAATCGCGAAAATCTAAGACATTACTATGACATTGTAAAAACTATAATTTCTAGTTTTTATTAATACTTTATTATCAGTTATTACAATCCAACGGACATTCATTATCTCTTAAAGATTTTTAAAAGTGGTAGTGACTTCGTTTTTCACGACGCCATATTTTGACGAATACGATATCTAGCGCTTTAAGCGCTTGATCGATAGACAATATTTTGCTGGTTCAAATTCATGCATTTTGCGCCAAAACGATAGAAAGCTCTGACTCGCTGAATGGGCGAGATTATTATGAGTGACAATAAATTGACATTCACATTACATAACCAAAATATTTATATTTTCCTAAATTAATAATTATTTTCAATAATATTAGAATTGCATAGATAACAAGTTATTAACTGTTATAATTATTATTTCGGATGTTTTCCTTTACATCTATAGAGCCTTACCAAATTCGAATAAAATAATATAGTAGTAAATACATACACTATGGCTGGTCACAAAAAAAAAATCGACCACGCTAGACAATAGTCAGACAAATAATTTTAATTCGTGAAATACTTTTGGATTTTGTAGACTACATCTGCCCAATATAATAAAATGAAGTACTTAAAGGTAAGACGTAGGTAATCTTAATCTATATTGCGTTTTATCGTTTCTTACAGATATTTTTCTAATCCGACGTATGTGTGATAAATCGTGTTAGATGCAATTACATTTTCCATATAGACGCGCCATACACCAACATTATGGCACTACAAAACGGTGCGCCAGTAGCCATTAGACCGCGTAATAAGAAATAAAACACAATACAATTTTTTATTTACAATATCAATTTACATTGCGTATTTATTTATTTATTTATGGAATAAGATGTATTTTTCTCTCACAATAGCAGTATACTTCGTGCATCGTCTATTAGGATGGCATTATTTTTTCGTAATATGTTACTGAATTACGCTTACGATTGACGTCGAGCCACGACACACGTCGGTGCGCGACTAAGTGGACTCCGGGCAATTTTACTTTCACGTGACCATCGTAAAGCGCGGGCAACGCATCTACACTTATAAAAACATCTTAGGTTATTTGTATCCTAAACAATTCTTAGGAGTGTCGATCACACTAGAGTGGACAGATGTCCTGTTGAAGACCGCTCATTGTGGAAGTCTAAGGGGAGGCCTTTGTTCAGCAGTGGACGTCCTTTGGCTGATATAGTGATGACGTTGATAATGTATCCTTTCTAGGCAACCTGTGAGTTTGCTTCGGCATTTCATCTCACTAGGACATCCCAGCTTCTACTAGATTATTGACCAGTGGGAGTGTTTTTGATACTTTCTTCCTGAATAAGGATCATTTATCAACAAATCAATCAACTATCTAAGTTCACACACCGAAATAGTTATTCCCAAATCAACAGAAGGGACAACGACACCGAGATTCCATTATAGAATTTACTAACCCCAAACCCACTACATAATCACCGCAATCAGTCGTAGTATCACTGTACAGGTTGTACAAGTGTACAGAGTCGTTGTGTAAACTGCGTGGAGCGACCGGGCGGCTTGTGTAAACTAATTAGGGCTGCCTCCATGTCGTATTATTAAATCTCTTTGTTGCTCCTACGTTCGTAATGAAAAGGTGGGGCTACTGTTTACACGTGTGTGTGCGTGACGGGAATGATTGAGTGAAGTTGAATGAGTTTTATTGACTGAGTTGAATTAAGTCCGTGTGGTGTCCAGATTAAGAATATACTCGTAGCACTACACCATCTGCTCCCGTGGATGTCGTAAAAGGTGACTATGGGACTCTAAACCAGAGTAAACGGCAGCTGTGTCACTTCTGTGGAACAATATCCATACTGAGTTCACCAACCACCTGCCATGCGTGGTGAGTATTAGAAATTTTCCCCCAAAATGATGACAACATTGTGGAAATCTATGGGGGAGGCCTTTGTTCAGCAGTTGACGTTGTAAGTCTGACATCATGAGACCAATTTTGTCGGTGACAACCTTAATAAATGGTAAAACAGCGGGTCGTCGATCAACCGTGGTGGGTTTCGGGCGGCTCCTGCGACGGGGATGTGGAGCTTCACATGGTTAAGTTCCCTTGCCAGATGGTCGGCGTCACAGATGCCATGTGCTCTCTGTAACAAAGATTTGGCCACAGTAGCTAACTGACAAGGATGGTTAGATTCACCGTTAAGGTACCTGTCTGTATGGGTAGGCTTTCTATACACAGTATGACTAACAGAAAGATCTGGATTATGAACGAGAAGTATGTCAAGAAAAGCCAAGGATTTGTTATCCTTCAATTCCATAGTAAACTGAATTTTACTATGTATTAAATTTAGGTGTTTTAAGAATGCAGAGACCCTGTTGTGAGGCAAGATGGTAAATGTGTCATCTACGTACTGTTTAAACATCTTCGGTTTATCCGGGGCTTATTTAAATCACCACCTGACATGATGAGTTGAATCACGTGGTTTTTATGGTATAGAGATTGTGATAACACATGTTTTCATTTAATAGAATTAGTTTATGTTCCATGTAGTTCCCCGCAAAGAAAGACCACCGCTCTCTACACGTGGGTGCCATCAAATGCAACTAAGGTTTGATATAAAGAGGATGGGCAGCAACTTCCTCTCGTGTGTTAATAATAGCATCCTTCGTTTTCTTCTTTCAGGTGGGTGTGGCCCACCTTGTGTCAGTGTTCTTCAAACCGCCCAAACGCCTCCGACTTGGCTGTCTAATGACAAAAACCGGAACCGACAATTTTGCGTGCCCTCTAAAGCACGGAGACGTAAATTCAAATACCACGCGGTCACCCATCCATAGACTGATTTCTTTTCGGAATTCAATCATCCAGCCTATTGCCTGGTAGTATGAGTCTGTCATGCTCTCTAAAATGTCTTGTTGAGGGTATCGTTGTGTGTTGGGTGGTTAAGTTCCCTGCATTATGGTTGAGCTGAACTATGCTGATGCATGCGTTTTGCCCGTGAATGGGTTCCCTCTGTCGGGACTGGTCAGCTCTTGACTGCTATAGCAATCTTATTGTAAGGCAATTAATATCAGTGTGCATAAATATGTGGTATATTCCCCACACATTGACGTGCATTATCCTCACATAGCTTCGTTTTTTAACGATTATACACATTAATACTAAGACTGTAATACATCATATATTTTAAAAGAGTATATCCATGGAGAAACTCCATGTTTCTCCGGTTCTTCTCCATAGGACCAACGACTTGGAACCGTGCAACTATTTAAATTCTGACTATTCGTAAGAGCCAGCAAATGGTTTACATGAATAAAAAAACTTTTGACTTTGACTCAATCATTTTATTGTGGATTACAGGTCACATAAGATGTAAAATACATACAATACTGACCGCGCCAAACATTCTTTATCCTCGCCGATCGTTTACCGTCAGTGAGAGAGACTAATTTGGCTGCCAAGCGTGGTGATTATGGCTATATCCAATATCCTGACCGTTCATTGTAGTGATTATGGGCAAGCCCATGTTCAGATGTGGATTTTTACAGGATTTTAATGCTGCGTCAACTAGCAGTATGCTAGTTAGATAGCGGCATGAATGGGCGGCGAAACACGGTAGCTGAATAAAAGCGGTACTCTCTAAAATATGTTGCTATTTGGGTCAAAGTGGGACCCATTTGCAACTGGCTTGGCTGTATTGACTACTTATAGACATGCAAGGATCTTGGTGCACTATGATTGTACATGTATCTTTAAAATATATTTTATCTTTTATGTATTATGTAGTGTACAATAAAGAGTATATAAATGAATAAGTATGTTTTTTTATTTATGCATATTGTACAAGTGTGTACAAGGCGATCTTAATGTCACAGACATTTTCTGCCAGACGACCTTTGGGTGATGAAGAGAAAACAAGGTAGATGTACCAATAAAATGAGAGTGAGAGGTATAGATGCGATGACATTTATTTACACAGAATAGAAAATTACAAATATAAATATACGCATCCTAAATACATATATATATAATAAATAAAAGGAACTAGGAAAAAAGAAACATCAAGGCCGAGATCCCACGCACCTCTGTGGTTCTCATTTTCATAAGCACAGAGTACTTTTGTAATACTGGCTCACAAGTCACAAATTCACAACACATCACACAACAACAACAACAACAAATAAAAAGGAAATGGACGCTCGCTTGCATGTATACATAGGTGTATCTGACAGTGACACCGCGAATGCGTTTGCGTACGAGTTGACAGCGTTCCATTATACATGCACTTAAACAATAACAATATATATTATTTATTACTATTAACATAAATTACGCATTTTAATTCAGTTTATAACTGTTAAGATTAGCATTAGTTTAAACGTTTTTATTATTAGGATACTTTATGGTTTAGGTAACACTAGACGCCGTGTGGTGCCGGCTCAGAATGCCACCACCCCATCTCCTCCCATGGGTGTCGTAAAAGTCGACTAAGGAATTAGCCGGAGGATGGGCAGCAGCGTCCTTCGAGTACATTAACAACTCAACTGCGATCGCCAACCCGCCTGCCAAGCGTGGCGATTATGGCAAAACCCCCCAATGAGCCCACATCACATCCATATCGGTCGTTGTGGTGATCTTTGGGGGAGGCCTGTGTCCAGCAGTGGACTTCATTCGGCCGTTAGATAGACGACGTCAATACGTCGCACGTATAAGGATGCCGCAGAATATCAGCGCAGTGGTTTTACGTCTATGTGACGCCACTGCATTAAGCTGAGCGATATACCTATTTCTGTTTGTACGGACGGGACGCACACTTTTGGATTGTAATTGATTTTTGTTTCATAAAACTTTTATTGTTTGGCTATGCGTTATGTCCGTGTCAGATAAGAAATAAATAATTTTTCTTTCTTTCTTTCTTTTTCAGATGTATCTGCCGTCGTCTTGTCAAGTAGGTGTTTACTAACATTAATTTTAAAGTCGTGCTGACCGTTAACGGTTGACGGTTGATAGGAATAGAAATAGAAATGTTTATTTGCAAGAAACATGGTTATAGGATGTTACATTATGAGAGGTACATCAAGTTTCGCCTATTATGGGCATGCAACACTCAAGTTTTCATGGATCTGGTAGAATACATGATAAATTATCGCATGGTGTACATACTATGTTTATTGATTTCGTGAGGCAGAGCATTCCACCACCCACCACGGGTGCATATTCCCCACTACCATACGGTAGGGTTTCCCCCACAGATTTAGTCAGTTTGAGCTACCTAGACAGAAAAGAACGCCAAGCTAAAATAGAATAACAATGCCAGTGTTAAGACACTGGAGCTATTAAAATTATTAGGCATAAAACACTAACTTTGTAAGCGATGGCTAAGCAATTGGATTTTGCGCTACGTGTCGCGAGTTCGATCCCTGCACCGATAAAATATTTGTATGATCTTTAGATAGTTGTTTCGGGTCTGGATGTTAGTGCATGTGAGATTTATATCTGTAAACTGCCACGATACTGGAGTAATACAAGTGCAGTGTGCTTAGCCGTGTGGTGCCGGCTCAGAATACCACCACCCCATTTCCTTCCAAAGGGGTCGTAATAGTCGACTAAGCGATTAGCCGGAGGATAGGCAGCAGCGTCCTTCGAGTACATTAACAACTCAACTGCGATCGCCAACCAGTCTGCCAAGCGTGGCGATCATGACAAAACCCCCCAATGAGCACACAACACACCTATATCGGTCGTTGTGGTGATCTTTAGGGGAGGCGTGTGTCCAGACTTTATTCACTCGGCCGAAATGATGATGTGTGATTATACAGTGTTATAGCATGGCATATGGCAATCTTGATGTTAAAACAATTTTTAGTGCAACACGTTCTATCTAATGAAGTGTACAGTTGATAGTCCAGACAAAATAGCGGAAAAAAGATGCTGAATTTTGCACGGATCTTGAATACGTCATTGTGAATGATCTGTCAGAAGTCCCCATCGATCCCGCTTGGGCGTATTTTTTTAATCGGGGGCCAAAGGTCACCAGTTTCTGTTTTTCACGTATATCTCTGAAACGATAGGAGCTACCGTAAAAATGGATCAGACAAAGTTTGTAATAATTACACTAGTACAGTTGCTACAGATCGATCGTTCTTGAAAAAAAAAATGTAATCGTCACTATAGAGAATATTGATTGGGTTCCTGATTCATTTAAAGTTATGTGAGCAATGTTCAATCGACACAGATTCCTAAACTATCTAGTAGTTTGAGTATTTCAAGTTGGCTACCCCAACGCTAGCAGAGTAGTGCATCGGATCGTCAAGCTCCTTGAAATAGGGTTGAGCTCCACAATGCATGATTCATGTGTGCTGTCTATCGGGATAGGCATTCCTTAAATAGCCTGGTTACTTTCCTCAAGAAGTTAGTTCAGACTACACTGTACTCATGTACTTCTGCAAAATAATGTCTGGACTCTAAAATCTGCCAGTTCTTCTCAGAGGTAGTCAGAGAAGAAATGACGGAGCGTTCTTTTTTGGGGGAATCCTTTAATAACGAAAGAATATTGCTGAAAGAGATTTCATAAATAAAATTTTTGTTTCTGCTCTTCTTGCACATCTATAACTCTTGCATTTTTCTTTCTGTTTCGGATTCCGTGTGTGCTGGATGGAAAAAAGATTTAAAATAGGATATATAGGACTTCACACTGCACAAAAATAAATATAGTGTTTATATTTTCCGTTTGGTCTCTGGATTAAGGATATAGCACCACTCCACTTCCTCTTGTAAATGTCGTAAAAGGTTAGTAAGTGACTCAGAGAATCCACCTGTATAACCCAAAAAAATAACTTGTAATTTCAGAACAACAGCCTTCAATTACCCCAATTTTCAAAAAATAATAGCTCATAGTTATAAAGCTATTTGCTTATAAATACCACCTGAATACATTGGGTACAAAGAACAGGCAAATGGTTCAGTAATTAAATTAAATTCGTGACTTGATACTTTTCAGGCTTTCATGAAGCTTTCAGTGAAATTGGTACTTATCTTTGTGTTCTTGTAACTGACTTCAAAGTGTGTTATCATCTATTCACAACTTATTTCTTATTGAATCCATCGAAGCTGAGATTACTGTGCCGGGGGCGCGGTCTGATGCAGACAAAGCGTACACCTTACTCCCGGCTAGAGGTAAGGAGAAGGACACCGTGAGGTCCTAGCCGGTTTGAGTCCGGCATGCCCCTCCGCCCTTCCCAAGGTGGAGGAAGTCCAAAAAAGGCTGAGATGACCATAGTGCGGACATGAAATAGCAGATATCATATCAGCCAAAAGACGTTCACTGCTGAACAAAGGCTTTCCCCATCCCCCGCCATCGCAGCTACATGCTGTGTGTGGTCATTTTTGGGGGAAGTTGCCATGCTCACCACGCTTAGCAGACGGGTTGGTGGGCGCAGAATTGTTGCTGTTTCACGGAAGGGACGCTGCTGCTCATCCCTTAAGCTTAGAGTCCCTTAGTCGTCTTTTACAACATCCACGTTAGGAGATCGAGTGGTGCTGTATTCCTAATCCGGACACCACACGGAGTATAGATACTAGGCATGCCTTTTAAGTTCTGTCGTTTCCATATTTCCCGGCAATTTTGACTTTGGAACTATTCTAATATTCGAATATGTTTAAATGTTGAATCTCAAAACAGTTGAAAGTATTAGGATTAATGCTATTGTTTAGTCACAGCGTCGATTGGAATCGGTCAGGATACGTACGAAAATGAATATTTCTAAGAAAAATGTTCGTGCAATCATTTTCTACAACTTTAGAAGAGGCCTGACACGGCTTCAGTGTTTTGAAGAGCTAACATCTGTGTTCAGCGATGAAGCCCCATGTCTGCGGACTGTCGACCGCTAGTATTTAGAATTCCAGCGTGGACATACTAGTGTTAGTGACAAATCTCGCGAAGGACGCCCAAAATCTGCCTTCACTGAAGATAGCATCATTGCTGTGAGACAACTAATTCTCGAAGATCGTCATGTGACATATCGAGAGATAGAGGCTCTATTAGGCATCTCAGGGACAATTCAGAAGATCTTGCATGAAGCGCTTGGTGTGAGAAAGCTAGTTTGCCGTTGGATACCGCATTTGCTTTCCGACGATCACAAGGCGGCCCGCGTCAGATAGGGTAAGGAAACTCTGCAAAGGTTCATCATCATCATTTCGGCCGAATGAAGTCCACTGCTGGACACAAGCCTCCCCCAAAGATCACCACAACCACCGATATGGACGTGTTGTGAGCACATTGGGGGGTTTTGCCATAATCGCCAAAGGTTCAACCGAGGAGAATCAAATTACGTCTACGACATCATCAGTGGTGACGAATCTTGGTTCTATGCCTACGATCCTGATTCCAAACAACAATCTACAATCTGGGTCTTTCAAGACGAGCCAAAGCCGACTAAAGTTGTTCGTTCTCGAAGTACTTCAAAGAAGATGGTGACCACGTTCGTTGGAAAAACCGGTCATGTTGCAACTGCAAGTGCAATCACTTGAAGATCGAAGAACGGTTAACGCAGAGTGGTATACCACAGTTTGTTTACTACAAGTCATCGCCGAACTTCGAAAATCTAACCCAAAGCGATGCATTATCCTGCACCACGACAACGCAAGCTCACACAGCGCTCGTCAAACGATTGAGTATTTGAAGCAGGAAAAAGTAGAAATTCTTGACCATCCTCCATACAGTCCTGACCTAAGCCCTAACGATTTCTTTACATTTCCTAAAACTAAGAAAAGTCTTCGTGGTCAAAGATTCCAGTCCGGTGAAGAAGCAGTCGACGCTTTCAAGTCAGCCATTTTGAACACCCCCACTTTAGAGTGGAATAAATGTTATAATAACTGGTTTGAGCGAATGGAAAAGTGTATTAAGCTACGTGGTGAATACTTTGAAAAACAATAAAAAGTACTATAAGGTTCTATTTGTGTTTTCCTCGTATCAGAACTGTTATTAAAATATTATTGTTGCTACTCCTCTGTTAATTTAAGTGTAAAATCTAAAACCTGAAAGTACTATTTCATTTTATCTACCGTACAATTTCAATCAAAAATACGCATCGAATTGAGAACCTCCTCCATTTTGAAGTCGGTTAATTAGCATGTTTTTTTGTTTCAATAGCCTCACGAAACGTTCTAGGTATAAAACGAAGCCTTAATCATCCTGCAACCACGAATGCTGCAAAGGGTTCGAAACGTCAGGAAAAACAAAAGTCTAAAATATATGCGATAGAATCCGTTTCATCATTTTAGTCGAAAACGTCCACTGCTGGACAGAAGCCTCCCCAAAAATGGCCACAATGACCGGGTAGGGTATGGAATCCATAGGTTTGTGTTGTGTGCTCATTGAGGGGTTTTGCCATAATTGCCAGCAGACGGGTTGGAGATCGCAGTTGTTAATGTATTTGAAGGACGCTGCCGCCCATCCTCCGGCTAATCCCATAGTCGCTTTTTACGACACCCACGGGATGAGATGGGGTGGTGGTATTCATAGTCGGCACCACACGGTCGCTTAAAAGTATTTTATTATAACGTGTAATAATCGCGAACACTAAGACATTACTACCTGAAAGTGCGTCTATAATAGAGTAAAACAGGTTTCAGTAGCATGAGCACACCCGGGGCCCCATAGAGGGGCTTCCCCCATGAACCTGGCTTTCACCTAAATTATTTCATAAACGAGATAATCAAGGTTTATGTGACATTCATCTCAGCAGTTGGAAACGCGCACATACACATCTACTCGCAAACATCCAATGTTGATCATGGGCCTCCCAATGATTACTACAATGAGCGGTCATGGGCGATAACTATGGTGATATTTATTTTCCGTGTGGTGCTGGCTCAGAATACCATCACCGCCTCTCTTCCCGTGGGTGTCGTAAAAGTCGACTAAGGGATTAGCCGGAGAATGGACAGCAGCGTCCTTCGAGTGCATTAACAACTCAACTGCGATCGCCAATCCGTCTGCCAAGCGTGGCGATTATGGCAAAACCCCCAAATGAACCGACAACACACCCATATCGGTCGTTGTGGTGAGTTTTGGGGGAGGCCTGTGTCCAGCAGTGGACTTCATTCGGCCGAAATGATGATGGTGGCAGTCTATTTTTTGTAAATAAACGAAAAACGATGAACTTTTGTTTTACGTCTCCAAGAATTAGGCAACAAATACAAGTTTATCTCATACTACTCGTAATGCCACACGGAATTTGAAAATAATGATTCTCGAATATTCCTTGATTTGAAAAGACTTTCCGTGACAAATTTTAAGATCGTAGGTCACCGAGAGTTTGCCTGTAGGTTTGATAATCAGTATTGCTATTCTGTAGGAATTCACTTTCAAACTCATTTCTGAATCCGCAGTGAAAAGTAGTAAAAACAATACCAAATTAAAGATTTTACTGCGGATTCAGAAGTGAGCTTGCTAGTGAAGCAAACTCACATAAGAATCGGTGATTTTAAGGGACTTTCTGTAACTCTGTTTACCCTGTCAGAGATAGTAAGCGTGTCTTGAATGAATGCCTCTGTTTCATTAATAAATAAGCAGCTTCTAATTGTTGACTAACAACGCTTTTAGTGAGTTAGAGACACAATATTCTCAGTCGACGTCCATTACTTATGTATACGCTCAGGATAACAGGCTTGTAGACTAAAGAAAATTGTTCAATTGTGTCGGTAAATGATAAATTATCCTTAGCATACACCCAATCTTGCCGTGTGGTGCCAGCTCAGAATACCACCACCCCATCTCATCCCGTGGGTGTCGTAAAAGTCGATTAATTGAGCGACGCCCCTGAAAGCCACTGAAATGTCCATTGATGGATTCGTTGGCTTATTAAAGTAATTGATAATATACTTCAACCTCCATTATTAATATATTACTATGTAACCCGCTAAGTGTATGTTGAATAAGATATCAAGTAGGGTTGACAAATACATTAGTCAAAATGGTCTTGAGATGTTGATTTTTATTTTATACTAGCTGGAACCCGCGGTTTCACCCGCGTTTAATTAAAAAGAAATTTAGAGTACTTCGACATAGACACTTGACATAGAGTGTATATATTGGATTTCAAGGGTTTTATTTTTTTTGCGCGGAACCCTAGTTATTTTTCTAAAATTAAAGTAGCCTTAGTTATTCCTTATAACATCAGCTATCTACCAGTGAAAGTCCCGTCCAAATCGGACCAGCCGTTTCGGAGACTACCCGGAACAAACAGACAGACAGACAGACAAAAAAACTTAAAATGCATTTTTTGTTACAAGTACCGTATATACTTTCATATGCATTTAGTAAAAAGCTGTTATTTCGACATTACAAACAGACACTTCAATTTTATTAATTTGTATGGATAACAATTTTGTCAACCCTAGTTTCGCATACGAGACAAGTTTTATGGATAAAATAAAATAGCCTGGTGGGCTGATTATTTATGTCGCAGATGGTATGCGACAGGTGGATATCGCGGAGACACCGCTGTCGAACGTGATATTAAACAGAAGATCTCTGACGCACCCTCTGTCGGACCATCAATGAACTAAAGACTGCAACCTCATTTTGAAATTGCAGGCGTTTTGCTACCCGTTGATCCTTGGCTGCGCGATAGCTGCTGTCGTTGTTATTACCTAAACAGGGCGCAGATTCTCTTTGTTTTGCGTGACAACAATAATTTTATACAACCAACAATTGAAGAAAACCCAAAGTACGTCCGCTGCTGAACAAAGGCCTCCCCTATAGATTTCCACAATTGTGTCGTAATTTTGGGGTGCAATATGGCTACTGTAATCTTTTTTTTATTTATGGCCAGTGGAAATTCTACATGGAACTTCCTTCACCCCGGGGAAGGGCGAAGGAGTATGCCGGACTCCTACCGGCTAAAACCACTGGAGCGGTCATCTTCGGCACCGAAGGGGGGCTCCAGGTAAGTCCTTGTAAGATCACACTAGAGCCGCCCATTGGTGCCACGCCTTTAGGCACATCTTGGAAGGGATGACTGTAAAGCGGTCACCCCCTCTAGCGGAGGGAAGGTGACATTAAAAAGGTCGCCCCCCAGGCAATTCTCGGGGATGGCTACTGTTACCTAGAGGGACGCCCATACCCATCCCTCTGGTAAAGTGTCCCTTAGCATCTTTTACGACATTCACGGGAGGAGATGGAGTGGTGCTATATTCTTAATCCGGAACCACACGGAACCCGGACATCACACGGCACACCATTTATTATTAATAATATAAAATGTTCTATATTACCGTAATACGTCACCACATGGCATCGCACAAGAACGTGATGCCCGAATTTATAACCTCCCCCTTATTACCTTTGCTTTGTCAAGTTTTTTAAATTCATCAACTTTGAATAATAGAGGGAGAAACGGAAAGCAAAATGAGCTGCCGTTTTATACGACTGTGGAAGCTATTAGGAAGAAATATGGCGGCCATTTGTACTCAGGTAACATTGTTATGCTAATAGGTTCTGTGGGTGGAGTCTTACACAAACACTATTATTTTATGGAGTTTTCAATAACTAAAGAAGTAGTATATTCAGAAATACATTGATTATAATGGTCTCGCGACTTAACGATTATTCAGTTATTATGCATCTCCAAAGTTGTAAGCAAAACTAATATTTAGTTATTGCTTGCTGATTTAGAAACATATTCATATGGTTTTATAGAATTCCACTTTCAAATTTAAAATAGGTTTTTGTTAAGTACCTAGTTTATATATTTATTTGATAGTCACACACTTATTAAATAAATATTTAGTTAAATATATATTTTATCCCTGTTTTTAAGTCTAATGTTTTAGGTATATCTTCGTATCCCGTGACTCTTTTACTATCATCATATCAGCCACAGGACGTCCACTGCTGAACAAAGGCCTCCCCCTTAGATTTCCACAACGAGCGGTCACATGCCGCTCTCATCCAACGACTCCCAGCGACCTTCACCAGATCGTCTGTCCACCTCGTTGGAGGTCGTCCCACGCTGCGTTTTCCGGTGCGCGGTCTCCATTCGAGAACCTTTGTGCCCCAACGGCCATCAGTTCTACGAGCAATGTGCCCTGCCCATTGCCACTTCAGTTTACTAATCCTTTCAGCTATGTCGACAACTTTAGTTCTTCTACGGATCTCCTCATTTCTGATTCGATCTCGTAGAGAAATACCAAGCATAGCTCTCTCCATAGCTCGCTGAGTAACCTTGAGCTTTCTTATGAGGCCCATTGTGAGTGACCACGTCTCTGTTCCATATGTCATCACTGGTAACACACACTGGTTAAAGACTTGCGCCTTGAGGCATTGCGGTATTGTTGACGAAAAGACGTTCGGCATTAACATCAATGGCGAGTATATCACTCACCTTCGATTTGCCGATGACATCGTAGTCATGGCAGAATCGCTGCAAGAGCTCAGCACAATGCTCGATGATCTCAACAGAGTTTCCCAACAGGTGGGCCTTAAAATGAACATGGGCAAGACAAAAGTCATGTCAAATGTCCATGTCGTGCCCACCCCAATATCCGTTGGGAGCTCTGTTCTCGAAGTTGTTGACGAGTATGTCTACCTAGGACAAACTGTCCAGTTAGGTAGGTCCAACTTCGAGAAAGAGGTCAATCGTCGAATCCGACTCGGCTGGGCAGCGTTCGGGAAACTTCGCAACGTCTTTTCGTCAACAATACCGCAATGCCTCAAGGCGCAAGTCTTTAACCAGTGTGTGTTACCAGTGATGACATATGGAACAGAGACGTGGTCACTCACAATGGGCCTCATAACAAAGCTCAAGGTTACTCAGCGAGCTATGGAGAGAGCTATGCTTGGTATTTCTCTACGAGATCGAATCAGAAATGAGGAGATCCGTAGAAGAACTAAAGTTGTCGACATAGCTGAAAGGATTAGTAAACTGAAGTGGCAATGGGCAGGGCACATTGCTCGTAGAACTGATGGCCGTTGGGGCACAAAGGTTCTCGAATGGAGACCGCGCACCGGAAAACGCAGCGTGGGACGACCTCCAACGAGGTGGACAGACGATCTGGTGAAGGTCGCTGGGAGTCGTTGGATGAGAGCGGCATGTGACCGCTCGTTGTGGAAATCTAAGGGGGAGGCCTTTGTTCAGCAGTGGACGTCCTGTGGCTGATATGATGATAGTAAAAGAGTCACGGGATACGAAGATATACCTAAAACATTAGACTTAAAAACAGGGATAAAATATATATTTAACTAAATATTTATTTAATAAGTGTGTGACTATCAAATAAATATATAAACTAGGTACTTAACAAAAACCTATTTTAAATTTGAAAGTGGAATTCTATAAAACCATATGAATATGTTTCTAAATCAGCAAGCAATAACTAAATATTAGTTTTGCTTACAACTTTGGAGATGCATAATAACTGAATAATCGTTAAGTCGCGAGACCATTATAATCAATGTATTTCTGAATATACTACTTCTTTAGTTATTGAAAACTCCATAAAATAATAGTGTTTGTGTAAGACTCCACCCACAGAACCTATTAGCATAACAATGTTACCTGAGTACAAATGGCCGCCATATTTCTTCCTAATAGCTTCCACAGTCGTATAAAACGGCAGCTCATTTTGCTTTCCGTTTCTCCCTCTATTATTCAAAGTTGATGAATTTAAAAAACTTGACAAAGCAAAGGTAATAAGGGGGAGGTTATAAATTCGGGCATCACGTTCTTGTGCGATGCCATGTGGTGACGTATTACGGTAATATAGAACATTTTATATTATTAATAATAAATGGTGTGCCGTGTGATGTCCGGGTTCCGTGTGGTTCCGGATTAAGAATATAGCACCACTCCATCTCCTCCCGTGAATGTCGTAAAAGATGCTAAGGGACACTTTACCAGAGGGATGGGTATGGGCGTCCCTCTAGGTAACAGTAGCCATCCCCGAGAATTGCCTGGGGGGCGACCTTTTTAATGTCACCTTCCCTCCGCTAGAGGGGGTGACCGCTTTACAGTCATCCCTTCCAAGATGTGCCTAAAGACGTGGCACCAATGGGCGGCTCTAGTGTGATCTTACAAGGACTTACCTGGAGCCCCCCTTCGGTGCCGAAGATGACCGCTCCAGTGGTTTCAGCCGGTAGGAGTCCGGCATACTCCTTCGCCCTTCCCCGGGGTGAAGGAAGTTCCATGTAGAATTTCCACTGGACATAAATAAAAAAAAGATTACAGTAGCCATATTGCACCCCAAAATTACGACACAATTGTGGAAATCTATAGGGGAGGCCTTTGTTCAGCAGCGGACGAAAGTGGAATTCTATAAAACCATATGAATATGTTTCTAAATCAGCAAGCAATAACTAAATATTAGTTTTGCTTACAACTTTGGAGATGCATAATAACTGAATAATCGTTAAGTCGCGAGACCATTATAATCAATGTATTTCTGAATATACTACTTCTTTAGTTATTGAAAACTCCATAAAATAATAGTGTTTGTGTAAGACTCCACCCACAGAACCGGTGCGCGGTGTCCACTCGAGAACCTTTGTGCCCCAACGGCCATCAGTTCTACGAGCAATGTGCCCCGCCCATTGCCACTTCAGTTTACTAATCCTTTCATCTATGTCGGCAACTTTAGTTCTACGGATCTTCTCACTTCTGATTCGATCTCGTAGAGAAATACCAAGCATAGCTCTCTTTATAGCTCGCTGAGTGACCTTGAGCTTACTTATAAGGCCCATAGTGGCCAGGTGCATCTTACAGGATACCGATGTCAAATAGCCATATTGCGTTGCTGCGTCGTGCATTTACGAATACCAGAAGCATAACCCCCATCTCCTATTGCCCCCTCCCCTTCTCTCCGTCTAATCTTCTTCCCACTAAGAGGGTTGATTCGTAAGTTAATCAGTTATCTTTGCTTTGAAGTTTTTAGTCAGAGTTCTTTGAACTTTTTTTGGTGTTAATCACGTTAATTAATAAAGTTTACTTTAAGTTTGTGTGAAACTCAGAAAAGTGAAGACCACGCACCATAAAACGTAGGACGACCTCTAACGAGATAAATACTGGACAGAGGACTTGGCGGAGGTAGCCGGGAGTCGTTGGATGTGGGTGGCACGTAACCAGCCGGTGGAAACTTGTAGGGGAGGCGTTTGTTCAGTCGCGAACTTGCGTTGCCTGATATAAAGACGATAAACCTAATGCAATCGGAATAAAACATGAATTAGATGGATATTCTGTAAAAAGCAATGAATGATGTACAGTAAAAATAATCATATCTGTCAGCAAAACATTTATTATAAGAAAACATGAACTCCATTATCTTCGGAATTGAAACATTTTTCTATTTGTCGTCGAGTTGTAGTTGTTAACATTGATCTGGAACCTTTTTAAATAGAATTACTGTAATGAAGCTGCTTCTAATATTTGTGACATTTACTTTAATTTGTGACATTTAATTTGACTTTAATATGTGTGTTCCAATTTTATATCTTGCAGCAGGGTCCCGAATACATGAATGGGTGTAAATATAATTTGCGCCTAGCGTAGCGGGCGGGTACGGCTAGTATACAATATTTTTAATTACATGTAAACAATAAATCAAAATTATAACGGTACTAAAATGTCAAAAATGTATGTAAATTAATTACTAGCCGTACCCGCCCGCTACGCTAGGCGCAAATTATATTTACACCCATTCATGTATTCGGGACCCTGCTGCAAGATATAAAATTGGAACATACATGAAAATTTTAGTTATAATTTATGTATTGATCCCGAAATTTTTCATTAAGAACTGTTGAGCCATTTCGGCGCCTATTCGAGATAACATTCAGTAGAGTAAAAGAATAATTGTAAATGTTACTATTACGCTTGATGCATAAATAATAACATCAACAACGAAAACTGTGGAGAATGTGAGAGAAGGCTTATTGTGTGAGAGAAACAGGAGATCAGCTTCGGTCTCATCCCTACTCCGTGCTGTTTACTGGGCGAGAAGTGACACCGGTAGCCGCCTGGGGGGATAACTTACCAAGTGATAATTGATCAGTTACCGAGCGGGATGAAAAATTACTAAACCAACTATTGAAAAATAGGGGTTGGTGATAGAAGCGTGAAAATTTAGGGTTGTATGTATTTTTGATGCCACACTATAAAAAAATTGTCCATAAAATAAAAATAAAAATTTAGGGTTGGACAACCCTTATCAATTAAGGGTATGATAAATAGATAGTAGCCGATTCTCAGACCTACTGAATATGCATGTAAAATTTCATAAAAATCGGTCAAACCGTTTCGGAGGAGTATGGTAACTAACACTGTGACACGAGACTTTTATATGTATATTAGATTAGATGACAGACTAACGTGATGCTGGGGAGTTTGTTGCGCCGTTTCTTCTCTCCAGCTTAAATTATCATTTCATTTCATATTTCGTTTCATTTCATATTTCATTCAATTTCATATTTCATTTTATATTTCATATCATTTCCTATTTCATTTCATATTTCATTTCGAGTAAAGTGAAAGTAATATTATTTAACGCCACCCAGCAAAGTCCGAGCAAAGTGCCTTATTTAACGCCAGCATCGCCCAAATATAATGAGTCCTTGTATTACACGGGGACCGGTTGGAAGACCAACATAAAAGTCAAACGTTGTCCCTTTATAAAAGAAGCCAATTGCTTCACTATTTCAAAGTTAATGTAGATATCATAAAAATGGCCATTTCGCAACATAACGGCACATAAACCGTTATTACCATCGTTGTCTGTTTCGCAGTATACGTCTACTTTGTTGCCAGAAGACCATGAACTTGTCTGCCATAAATTAATATATTTTCCAATGTAAATAATTGTGCTGTCCTTTGAAATATATAGGAACTCCATTTCAATAGGATAATCAGTAAGTTATAGGGATCGTTTTTATTGAAAAACAAATTATTATTCAATTATTTTTTGTAATAATTAATAAAGGTGTCGTTATGACCATTTATTCAAGAAAAGGCAAACTCAGCAAATATATCGCACCGGAAAACACAGCGTGGGGTGACCTCCAACGAGATGGACAGACGACCTGGTAAAGGTCACTGGGAGTCGTTGGATGCCCGCAGCATGTGACCGCTCGTTGTGGAAATCTATGGGGGAGCCATTTGTTCAGCAGTGGACGTCCTGTGGCTGATATGATGATGATGATGACGAAAACACATACAAATAAAAAACACGCGCTGCAGTAATAACCTTATGAATTTTTTGGACTCCAATTGCAACTTCTATTCAATGATAATTGCGGCGGTGAGAGAAAGAGTGGCCTATTTTTTCCAGACACAATTAAAATAATTTGTGTCTTGAAAAAGTAAAGAGCGAATAATGAACGTCTAAACCAGAGGATGGGCAGCAGCGTCCCTTCTGTGGAGCTGTAGCCGTACTGCGCTCACCAACCCGCCTGCCAAGCGTGGTGAGAATTGGCAAATACCCCCCAAAATGACGACACAGTTGTGGAAATCTAATGGGGGAGATGTCCTTTGTCCGCCTTGGTTGTAACACAATTCGTTTACAGGGGCCTTAATACGAACTCTTATTTCCAGGCAGTTTACACCGTAAACTGAACTGCCTTGCAATTCCGTACTATGAACTCTTAATACCAGCCAGTCAGCGGTGACGTGACACGTGGCTGACTTCAGCCCGGACTTTGCGAGGCAATACGGTATTATGAACTATCATTTGACATTTCTTTATCATGTTTCGTTATTAAAAATTAACCTTCAGTATAGTAAAATTCCGTGTGGTGTCCGGATTAAGAATATAGCACCACTCCATCTCCTCCCGTGGAGGTCGTAAAAGTCGACTAAGGGTCTCTTAACCAGAGGGATGGGCAGCAGCGTCCCTTTTGCTGAGCAGTAGCAACTCTGCGCTCACCAACCCGCTTGCCAAGCGTGGTGAGTATCGGCAAATTCCCCCCAAAATGATAACACAACATAAGCACCGGCCCCCAGTTCCCGGCAGCCCCGCCATTCCTGGTCATGGTAGCGGCCACGGAAACGGCGGGGCAGGGGGTGCTAAGAATCTCCGGATGGGATCCGGCTACCACCCAAACCGAAAACTGGCCCTGGTGACATATAACACACGCACACTGAGGGCAGACGAAAAGATTGTTGAGCTGGAAGAAGAAATAGATAAGTTGCACTGGGATATCATGGGTCTATCAGAAGTCCGAAGAGAGGGGGAGGACACGATAACCCTGAAATCCGGCAACTTATTCTACTACCGGGAAGGCGTACATCTGTCTCAAGGTGGTGGCGGGTTTCTCGTCCGCAGGTCCCTCATTAACAGTATAGTGGCCATCGAAAGTGTGTCGAGCAGGGTAGCGTACCTTATACTCAGAATATCCAAGAGATATTCGTTGAAGGTCATACAGGTTTACGCACCGACCTCGACACACCCAGATGATGAAGTAGAGAGTATGTATGAGGACGTAAGTAGGGCCATACATAGTAATTAATTTACATACATTTTTGACATTTTAGTACCGTTATAATTTTGATTTATTGTTTACATGTAATTAAAAATATTGTATACTAGCCGTACCCGCCCGCTACGCTAGGCGCAAATTATATTTACACCCATTCATGTATTCGGGACCCTGCTGCAAGATATAAAATTGGAACACACATATTAAAGTCAAATTAAATGTCACAAATTAAAGTAAATGTCACAAATATTAGAAGCAGCTTCATTACAGTAATTCTATTTAAAAAGGTTCCAGATCAATGTTAACAACTACAACTCGACGACAAATAGAAAAATGTTTCAATTCCGAAGATAATGGAGTTCATGTTTTCTTATAATAAATGTTTTGCTGACAGATATGATTATTTTTACTGTACATCATTCATTGCTTTTTACAGAATATCCATCTAATTCATGTTTTATTCCGATTGCATTAGGTTTATCGTCTTTATATCAGGCAACGCAAGTTCGCGACTGAACAAACGCCTCCCCTACAAGTTTCCACCGGCTGGTTACGTGCCACCCACATCCAACGACTCCCGGCTACCTCCGCCAAGTCCTCTGTCCAGTATTTATCTCGTTAGAGGTCGTCCTACGTTTTATGGTGCGTGGTCTTCACTTTTCTGAGTTTCACACAAACTTAAAGTAAACTTTATTAATTAACGTGATTAACACCAAAAAAAGTTCAAAGAACTCTGACTAAAAACTTCAAAGCAAAGATAACTGATTAACTTACGAATCAACCCTCTTAGTGGGAAGAAGATTAGACGGAGAGAAGGGGAGGGGGCAATAGGAGATGGGGGTTATGCTTCTGGTATTCGTAAATGCACGACGCAGCAACGCAATATGGCTATTTGACATCGGTATCCTGTAAGATGCACCTGGCCACTATGGGCCTTATAAGTAAGCTCAAGGTCACTCAGCGAGCTATAAAGAGAGCTATGCTTGGTATTTCTCTACGAGATCGAATCAGAAGTGAGAAGATCCGTAGAACTAAAGTTGCCGACATAGATGAAAGGATTAGTAAACTGAAGTGGCAATGGGCGGGGCACATTGCTCGTAGAACTGATGGCCGTTGGGGCACAAAGGTTCTCGAGTGGACACCGCGCACCGGAAAACGCAGCGTGGGACGACCTCCAACGAAGTGGACAGACGACCTGGTGAAGGTCGCTGGGAGTCGTTGGATGAGGGCGGCATGTAACCGCTTCTTGTGGAAATGCTTGGGGGAGGCCTTTGTGCAGCAATGGACGTCTTTTGGCTGATATGGTGATGATGATGTATAGATAAGATAAGATGTATAGGGTCTTAAAAGAATAGTAAACTTTATTTCAAGAGAACAATCAGCAGGATAATGGAATCGTGTTTATTAAAAAAGAAATTGTTCCATGTTATATTAGTAATAATTAATAAACGTGCTACTTAGCACAAAGCGATTTTTTTTCACCATTTGACTACAAAATCCTTGTGGTGCCGGCTAAGGATAGCACCGCCCCATTTCTGCATGTGGGTTTTGTAAAAGGCGTCATATGAAATTAGCCGGGGGATGGGCACCACTCAGCAGCTTCTTTAAAATACATTTAAATTACAATTCAACTGCGATCATTAACTCGCTTGCCAAGCGTTGCGATAAAACATAAATCGTAAAAGTCGACTAAGGGATTAACGATTAACGGCGATCACAGTTGAGTTGTTAATGTACTCGAAGGACGTCCGAGGAAGTCCTTCGAGGACATTAACAACTCAACTGCGATCGCCAACCCGTCTGCCAAGCGTGGCGATTATGGCAAAACCCCCAATGAGCCCACAACATACCCATAGCGGTCGTTGTGGTGATCTTTGAGAGAGGCCTGTGTCCAGCAGTGAGAGCTCAACCCTATTTTAGGGAGCTCAACGACCCGTCACACTACAATACCATCAGTATGACATTTGTGTATGCCACATGAATACACAAAACCACCAGACAGATATTAAGTGTAAGAATATATAACTAGCCTAGTTAGTACTATTCACAAATAGCATTCACAAATATTTTATCATCATCAGACCAGCGACATTTTTAAAATTAAAATGTCATCAGTTATTCAATAAATGTCATAAAATAAAAATGACGTCACGGTTGGTCACAGTCACTGACTGATACAGTCGGCTGCAAAGCTCCGGGTCGCGCGTTCGATTCCCGCATGGAACAGATATTTGTATGATTTGCAGGTAGTTGTTCCGGGTCTGGGTGTATTGTGTGTGGAATTCATGTCTGTAAACGCACCCACGACACAGAAGAAATCGTAGTGTGGGGCAACGTTTAAAATAACATTGTACATTAAAATGTCATCTAAAGAATGTCAAACAATAAGTATGTTAGACAATTAGTTTTTGTCGTCCATATGATAGGCGACCCATAGGATCGTTTGACCTCTTGTACACAAAATAATATAAAAATATAACCTTTTCTATATCTCACCCAAACATGTTATATTAGTACAAGCATTATACGAGTCCCGACAGAGTGAAATATTCTCATCTCCCATAATGTTACAGCTCCATTAGACTTGGGACCACGCATGCGCACCACGCGACGTCAAGTCGATATAAATTAATTAGCAGTAATGAGCCAGCCGTATTCACGCTTTATGGCAAATAAATTCTTGTTTAAGAGCTCTTACCTTCGTATTTATGAGGTTATATTGTTTTCTGACAAATGGTTTTTGTTGGTGTTAATTTTATTGAGGGATTTTGTGTTTATTTTCATTGTTTTAGCTGTTAGTGTCATGTAATTTAAACGGATAATGAATATTTTAAATATTTTAGGTGATAATGTTACGAATTTTGGTCATTTATTTATTTACATGTCTCTCTTTTCACGGGCTTATATCCAGGCGAGGCCTTTTGATAGGCTTACGTGGGGACATGGGTCCAACACGCAGAGCTCCTTTAGTGAATTTTAATAAAAAATGTATTGGGACAATGACCAGGGACTCTCCATAGCTGGATTATAAAATTAAATCACGGATTGTCCTCGGTAGTGTAAGGCTATGTATGAGATGGAAACCATAACGATAAGATCTATTTCAATGGGAATCAAATGTTTAAGTCATACAGGAACAACGGCGTCTGCCGTTTAATGTGAAATTCTGTGGCAGATGATGACTCACCACTCACGAGATGGGCTCCCTAAATGGCCACCACTACAAGCGACAGGGAGCAACACCGTTGTGAGAGGCTCGGGTGTGGAGAGGTGACCGGTTTCACCATCACCATTATTTATTTATTTATTACGGCCCTCCAACGACGTATTCACTAATATTATACGATTAATTATTGATAAAAGTTTTAGGAATAAGGTGAATTATTCACTTACAGGAGTGCACAGCACTTATAAAGAAAGAAAGAATATAAAATATAACACAGACTTAAAGACTACATACAGTATACAATACTTAAATTAAAATAGTAAAATTCAAACAATAACAATACACATGTAAGTCCTAAATGAGATACCGTTCCAGAACATATCTAATCTAATCGACTAGCCTACTTCAGTCAGCATCAGTCTACTGTTGGCCTCCAAAGCTTACTCAAACCCAAATATGCACTTTTTATTGTTACCCCGACATGTTTTTTTTTAAACGTTGCCCCACACTATGATTTCTCCTGTGCGTTTACAGACATAAATTCCTCACACAATACACCCAGACCCGGAACCACTACCTGTATATCATACAAATATTTGTTCCGTGCGGGGATCGAACCCGCGACACGTAGCGCAGAAATCAATCGCTTAGTCACTGCGCCAACTGTGTCGTCAAATTTCGACCCTGTCTTCTTCAGATCATCGGTCCATGAGGAAGGATGGAGACTACGATGCTTAACTTCTTGAGTGAGATTGTACATTGGTAGCAGTGGCGAGCGAACTACAGCAGGCGGTACATTACTTACCTATGTTTGTGACTGATGAGCTGCTGCCGAAGGTGTCTGAAGGCAAAGGCAAAGGCCTTCCTGTACCAACGAGTACCTCTACGATAGTTTACGTAGTAGCTGGTTACAGTAAGTGTTGTCCAGTCTAGTGATGGATCCTTGTGATGTACTTCACGAATAAATATAGATCACATAATTATTCTATTATAATAAGTATTCTCTCATGGTGGAGAAAATGCAGAATAAATTTACCCGGTACCTATATTTAAAGCAGTGTGGAGTCTACCCCTTTTATCCACTTATGTATCCAACCCTTTTTGTAATAGGAATGGTTGGTTACTATAAGTTGGAGGTTAGACGAAACTTTGCTTTAGTTAAATATATATTTCTTGTGTTCCGTCGCAAACTAAATACCCACAAATATTAGAATCGTTGGGGCTGCTCATTCCTAACACCAAGCCCGCACAAAGATTTAAAAATTTGCACCCATTGTTCGAGCAGCACGAATACTCAACACCATCTCGCTACGGCTTGATATTTTTACTTGCTCATTGGCAGAATTCGAGAAGGTGACGATTAGTTATCTGTCTTTTGTTTAACTAAATTGTAGGATTGGGTTGAAACCTGTAATGACAATTGTAATTTGTGAAATAAATATTTGCTGGGAATGGTTATTAGCCGTTAAGAAAAAGTAGACAGGAGCCGCCGCGAACTATATAATATTTTCTTGCTGTGCCAGCCGACAGTTGGCCGGAATAGTTGCTCATCCTCTTTCCCTCTAGACTATATCGATTGGGCAATAGGAAGGAAAGGGAAACAGGAAAAAGAATGAAAGCTCACCAATTTCAGCGTGAATCGTTTTTATTATGACTACAGAGTCACAGATAATAAATCAGTATATATGTACAGGGTATCCAGTAAATAGCACGACATACTGTTGGGGGTGAGAGCTTGGGTCAATACCTACCAAAAAAACACAGTATTGTTCAGCAAAATCTTACGGATTTTTTTTTCACCACTTAGGTTAAAGCTTAGCGATAAAAAAATTGTACTGTGAAAATTTTAATGAAAATTGTATTTCTTGAAAACATTTTAGTTTTAAATAGAATAAAGACTTATCAATGAGTAAAGTAACTATTCACAAATAATTTGAGGTAAAAAAAACTAGAAAAGGAATTTTTCATTACGAGATGTTTAAAAATCTGTGTCAAGGTTGAGATTTTCGATATTTCGGAAAATTTTGTACTACCTGTAAGATCTTGCTCAACATATATTGTGTTTTTTTGGTAGGTATTGACCCAAGCTCTCACCCCCTGCAGTATGTCGTGCTATTTAATGGACATCCTGTACATATATATCGGTTATAGAAAATAGATATAATATATATTTTTGGCCAAATCAAAGGGCGTTCCACGCAACATACCAAGTATTTATGTATATTATTATGTACGAGGCCCCAAAAAGGTTTAGGTACCATATAGATAGCTTACAAGACTACAAGATTTTCTTTCTGTACCCGATCTCCCAAAATATATTTTCGTAAAAGCCTTGATACCGCACCCTTTGCTCGCAAGTTGAAGTCACAGACCCCATTTACTTGCAAATTACCGCTTTGTTCGGTCACACGCTAGCAAAGTAGCGCGATCTTTTAACACCATATATTTTTGTCATGTAAGCAGATACATGAACTGCGCAGTCGTTTAAATATGAGAAGAAAAGCGTGAGGTGCTTGATGTCAGTGACCACATACACACCGCTGTCTTCCCGGGGCGCTCGGTATGAGCACGCAAATTTCTCAATAGGCGCGCTCGCGACCCCCAAGGCCCTCCGCTATATGAAGACGACAGGGAACTCAGGCGTGTTCGACACGGACACCGCGGCGGTTGTTACCCCGGCTTCGTGTCCTCCTTCTCCGAGCGGGATCGGCCCTCTCCCGATCCCGCTCAGCGACCTCTTTCTGGAGCATGACGCTCTCACACAAGGAGACCATAGCAATCTGATATCAACCCCTAGTTAACTTTTACGACGCCTTTGAGTGGGGAGGGGCAATCTTTGCCGGGAACATATATCAACACTATAAGAACATCAACACACAAATCTCTTCCCTAGAGTACCTTTAAATAAAACATGATTAATTCTGGTATCATCTCTTTGTTATCAAGACTTCATAAAGAGACGGGTTGTTTATAAGTAAAGTTTTCGTAAATAAGTTAAGACAAAGGCTATGTGGCTGCTTACAGGGTGGCCGGGAACCACCCGCGCCGCCGGCGACCAGATATTGGCCTGAGGTTGAAATGTAATACCAAACTCTGATTATTATAAAAAGTTGCTGCCGAAAATATTGAGGTAATAGATATTATAATTTGTATGCTTGATTTAATTTTCTATATTGACATTATATGTGGGACGGCCTCCAACGAGGTGGACAAACGTCCTGGTGAATGTCGCTGGGAGTCATTGGATGAGAGAGGCATGTAACCGCTCGTTGCGGATATCTAAGGGGGAGGCCTTCAGCAGTGGACATCCTGTGGCTAATATGGTGGTGATGATGATGATTGACATAAAACAAAGTTGAGTATATATTATATTACCGTCGTAGTAGATGTAAAGAACACTGTAAAGAACACTTTGGGCGAAAACGAGTTAATCACTATCATCATATTCTTCTTCTTTCTTGTAGTTAGTGGCCAAACCTCTGGCAGAGTTCGAAATTTCAAAAAACGTTTCTATAACCGATTTGTTTAAGCTGTGCGTTGTGTGTCAGTCAGTCAGTGTTGGAGTTTTATTAAGTACATATACAAGGTACTTCTTTCTTTAATAGTCTACGACATTGTGGATGATTTTAGGTAGTCGGCAACGTCAAATGGTTAATAAACAAGAGCTTTCACTCCGCTCCATGTTTTAAATAATACAGAGTGGGCCATAAAGGTGTTGGCGGTTTCAATATTCAATTAAAAAAGAACTACGAAACATAACAAAAATATATTTGTATTTTTTTAAAGTAGAACCATAGGAATTTTCAAGACCTAAAAATAATGTTGTCCAAATGACTTCCCTCGGCTGCTTGGCACTCTTGGAACTTTTCCCGAAAAACTCATTTCAAAAAGGGGGGATATTGAATGGCCACCACGTAGCCCCGATCTCTCTCCGTGCGATTATTTTCTATGGGGCTACCTCAAATCAGTAGTATACGAGAATAATCCGACCAATTTAGAGCAGCTGAAGAGGAATATTATTCAGGAAAGTAACAAAATACCGAAAACAACTTTTCAACGAGTTTTCCAAAATTTGCGACTTCGGTTCCAAGAGTGTCAAGCAGCCGAGGGAAGTCCTTTGGACAACATTATTTTTAGGTCTGAAAAATTCCTATGTTTCTACTTTTTTAAAATACAAATATATTTTTGTTATATTTCGTAGTTCTTTTTTAATTAAATATTGAAACCGCCAACACCCTTATAGCCCATCCTGTAGTTCTTGTCATTACTGCGTTTATTGAGAGACAATGTATGACGTAATCAGACTACAGCTGTAAGGTAATTTTCGACCCAATATTTTTCACATTTTTCTTATTGTTATTGAGAATTTCTTATTGGTAATTCATTCTAATTTTAAACATCATTTACATGTAATATGTGGATGTCCTTCGGTTGGAATCGTGATGAGCATCATAGGCCTAACATGAGTGAAGATGCTCATGGATAAACGGTACTATACCTCTTAAAAGGCGAACAACAATGTGTAATACTTAACATTATCTGACTAATTGCTGAGTTTTAGTTCGCAGCCTCCCTATTAGCATTTATCAGTAAATGTGTCCCTTGTTATTTATATTAAAATCCGTCTGAAATAGTGTAGTGCAGTTTTAGGTCAAGGACGTGCCTCCCGTATCTCGTCCCGGCCGAAGCTCCCGCTCGATACTACGCCATTACAATTAGATTAAACATATTGTTATAGCTTTAACTAACATCCGTTCATTATGTACTGAATCGTGCACTTAACATGGATTTCACAATGACCGCTACAAACAAGACAAAAATGTTACGCTTAAGTTGTTAGAATAATAATCCTCTATCGACATTTGTGTCACAAGAGCTATCTGCTCCGCCATGCAGAGAGGTCGACAACATTTATCAGCAAAGTCAAAGTCACAGTCAAAAGTCAACGTCAAAAACTTTTATTAAAAAAAGACTATAAAATAGAAGAAAGAAAGAAAAGTATTTTATTTGCACTAAAAAGACACATACATCTTTGTGGTAGCAAAGACAAAAATAAAATCAATTTGATGATATAAAAATAAAAAAGGTCCTGTTGGAAAGATATGCGCCATATCCGTACAAAATGGTTGTCGCTCAGCATACTGCTGTGGAGAGGCTTCCCCACAGCGCTGATATTCTGCGACAGCCTGCGTCGACAAAGTGACGTCACTCGGTGCAGTCAGTCCAATATAAAACAAGACGTGCGTATAACATGAAGATACTCAAAAATAATATATCTATTGTGTATATATAATGTAATAGTGTATCGTGTATATTAAATATAAAAAGCAATATGAAAACAGCAGTTAAAATAAAATAAAAAGACAAACAAATACAAAAATATATAATATAGCTCTTTTTGAACGTCAACATAAGACAGCACCCATATAAGCCCACCCTTCACAACTTCACACACACTCTACAACACTTCTTCAGCAATCAGCGCTGTTCAAAATAACGTATCAATTGTATGCTCCACGCTGCCGCCAGTTTCTCATCTCCGGTCTGGAGTAAGTTGGCTAATTACCCCGCCATCCATTGTCATCACTCACCATATCATGCGGACGTTTTGCGTCTGATCATGTTAATATATCATGGTGATAGTCTATCGACCAAGTATATTTTCAGCTGGCAATATTAACGGGCTTGTAAGCGTATATGTCGATATAAATTAAGGTATCTCGCGCAGCAATTATGGGTCAAGGGCGGTACTCCCGCATCCGGCGACCCGGCCGCAGCCCGCTCGATATTACAACGTTAGTTCTGTACAGCGTTCATTCATGGGCTCTACGTAGAGTCAAATATTATGGATTTGTAGCAACTGTGTATGTCCGTGTGGTCTGGTGTCCTGATTTTATTATAGCACCACTCCATCCCCTCACGTAGTTATCGTAAACGACGACTAAGGGAGTCTAAATCAGAGGGATAAGCAGCAGCGTCGCTTGTGTTCCACTTGTTGCCGTTCTGCGCTCGCCAACCCGCCAAACGTTAGCCAAGAGTGGTGAATATTGGCAAATTCACTTTTTCAGTTTACTGCTGGTAAGTCTCTTATTGCAACGCCGGCTAGGTAGGTACCACCCCAACCCGAGAAGTGCCTGGGGGCGACCTTTTTACAGTCGCCTTCCCTCCGCTCCGGCAAGATCGCTCTCTGCCTGTAGCAGTTTCGGCTGTGTTGGCAGAGCATGAAATTTGAAGTGCAGTGGTCTCCTTCTCCGAGAGCGCCATGCTTCAGAAGGAGACTGCAGAGCGTTATCGGAAGAGGGCCGATCCCACACAGAGTAAGATGAGACTGCGCCGAGGTATCAACCACCTCGGTGCCCAGGTCCATCCCGCCTGAGCCCCCTGCCATCACTATATACCGGGAGGCCTCGGAGGTCGTGGGCGCGCAGATTGGGGAGTCTGCGTGCTCATACCGAGTGACCCTAGTCCTGATCCGGTAAGAGTCTGAAGGATTATCATACCAGGAAGATAACTGCAAAATATTTTTGTCAACCCTAACGATAGAAAAAAAAACTTGCCCAGAGGTGTAGTGCTCCGGCGATTCAGCCGAGCATCACACGACGCTCACTATGTGTGTGAACCAGTGCAGTGTTTATATTTTAATTTATATTATATCGTATTATTTAACTTGAATTTCTAAAATGATATATAAATAATAAGTGAGTGGCGAGTCATCGTCTGCCACATTTCATTTAAAGGTGGGAAAGCGGACGCCGTTTTTATCGTTTTTCGAAGTAATTAATTCATTTAGCATCCTTTGGAATAGACCATTTAATTGTAGTTTCCATCTCATACAATAGTTTTACACCTCCGGAGACAATCCGTCACATTATAGACAGTAATACATAGTTAAAATATAAAGGTTACAGTTAATTATAAAGTTACAGAAAATACATACACTGTGTATAAGAGCGTGTGCGAGGGTATGTTTAAGGATGTATGTGAGGGCGTGTTAAGGGGTCTGTGAGGGTGTGTGTGTGTGAGGCGGTGTGTTAGAATGTGCACGTTAAAGTGTGTTACTGTGTGATTTTTAATATTTCTTCAGAGCTGTCATATAATCTAACTCGAGTAGCCATGTATATATTTTTTACAGCTGTATTTTGTCTATATGAACTAAATTATGCTTATACATACATATCTATTAGAAATAAATAGATACATATATATCGGCCATTTATACGTCCACTGCTGAACAAAGGCCCCCATACATTCCACAACTGTGTCATCATTTTGGGGGGTACTTGCCAATAATCACCACGCTTGGTAGGCGGGTTGGTGAGGGCAGTATGGCTACCGTTTCACAGAAGGGACGCTGCTGCCCATCCCTCTGGTTTAGATTCCCTAAGTCGCCTTTTACGACATCCACAGGAGGAGATGGAGTGGTGCTATATTCTCAATACATACATAATTATATTATAAGTCTTTCAAAAGATGTTAATATAATTCTGCTAACGTTTTGTTAAAAAGGTATTCACGAACTTTCCGCTTAAGTAAGTAAGTAAGCTTAGTTATATAATTGTAGCCATCCTGATTTCCAGAGAGAGCGCGTTCCAGAGAAGTATGGATTGAATATGAAAGGAAAAGTGTTTAAAACTATGAGAAGGCAAGTATGGGAGAAGATTGTTAGAAGAAAAATGATTCCTGGAGTGAGTAGAACACAGATAATGAAAGTGAGGCATAAATTAAGAAGCAGGGGTGGTAGAGTTGACGGTAGCACGCATGTGGTCACGCGCTGCCGAGAGACGCTTTGGGGGATCCTTTACAATTACCACTTTACAATTTACCGCTTTACAGTCACCCTCACAGAGATGTGCCTATGGGCGTGGCACCAGTGGGCGGCTCTAGTGTGATCAAACGAGGACCTGGAGCCTCCCTTAGGTGCCGAAGATGACCGCTCCAGTGGTTTTAGCCGGTGGGAGTCCAGCATACCCCTTCGCCCTTCCCCGAGGCGAAGGAAGTTCATGAAGAATTTCCACTGAGCATCAATAAAAAAAAGGGGTGGTAGAGTTGAATAGCGAGAAAAGCGTAGTCAACGCACTTGAAATTATTCTCTAGCGAATAGGCATCCATCCGTTCTATATTAAAGGTCAAGAGATTTGGCAGGAGCCAGCTGGCAATTGTTTGCAAGCCCATTTCCACGGTAATCTGTGTGTCATCCAATGATTTGTTATGATCAATGATCATTATTAATTTATGAGTGTATTTGTGTATTTTTAGGGTTCCGAAAAACTGAAGGAAAAAGCGGTGGAATCCTTATAGGATCACTCGTGTGTCTGTCTGTCTGTTCGTCTATCACAGCCAATTTGCTCTGAATCTCCCGGAACGATTAAGTTGAAATTGGTGTGTGAAATGTATGTCTGTAAACGTACCCACGACACAGGAGAAATCCTAGTGCGGGGCAATGATAAAAAAAAGCATACGGATTTCTGCGACCCAAATTCGGATGAGTAATTTAACTAAATACATTTTGAATACGGTGGTCACCTTTGGGGGCCAATATAGAAAATTAAAGAATAAAGTTTTGCAAACTGTTCCGTGGCACATATGAAGTAAATGAAAGGGTATAATTTTGAAATATATGGTCTTAAAGTTATTTAAGAAAATATATGAAATTTGACCATTCAGCCAACAGCTTAGCCACAGCGCCAACCAATTTGATTACTAATGGAGTTTATTTACGACTAGCTGGGACCCGCGGTTTCACCCGCGTTTTATTTAAAAGAAATGTAGAGTACTTCGACGTAGACACTTGACATAGAATATATATATTAGATTTCAAGGGTTTTCTTTTTTTGCGCGGAACCCTAATTATTTTTCTACAATAAAGTAGCCTAAGTTATTCCTTATAACATCAGCTATCTGACAGTGAAAGTCCCGTCAAATTCGGTCCAGCCGTTTCGGAGATTACCCGGAACAAACAGATAGACAGACAAAAAAATTAAAAATTGTTTTATTGTTATAGGCACCGTATATACTTTCATATGCATTTAGTAAAAAAGAAATTTGATCAAACCTTGGTCAAAGATATTGGGCAAAGATATTGGATGAGTGGCATACCACCCTTATACGTAGGTAGGTACACAACGAAATAAGACTAAAAATAGTGTGGTATCAGCTCCGATGCACGACTGGAGTTTGCTCCGTAAGTAATGAATAGGCAGTGAGGATTAAAAAATAAAAAGCACGGATGTCTATATGTACGATATATATCTATACAAATAAATAAAATTGAAGTGTCTGTTTGTAATGTCAAAATAACAGCTTTTTAATAAATTCATATGAAAGTATATTCGGTACATATAACAAAAAATCTATTTTGAATTTTTTTGTCTGTCTGTCTGTCTGTTTGTTTCGGGTAATCTCCGAAACGGCTGGACCGATTTTGACGGGACTTTCACTGGCAGATAGCTGATGTTATAAGGAATAACTTAAGTTACTTTTATTTTGGAAAAATAATTAGGGTTCCGCGCAAAAAAAAGAAAACCCTTGAAATCCAATATATTCTATGTCAAGTGTCTATGTCGAAGTACTCTAAATTTCTTTTAAATTAAACGCGGGTGAAACCGCGGGTTCCAGCTAGTCATACATAAAAATGAAATATAACCTACCTAGTAACTGCATCCACGTGTTCGTCGGATTTTCTTCCACCGTCACTTAATCTAGATTGTTCCATATTTTATATTTATTTATTTAATCACTCCACTGCATATTAATAATAATGATATTAAATATCAATATTATAATAAAACAATTTAAACGGATTAGATCGCGTATATTATAGGTACCTTAACGGTGAATCTCACCACCATCCTTGTCATTTAGCTACCGTGGCCAAATCTTTGTTACAGAGAGCACATGGCATCTGTGACGCCGACCATCTGGCAAGGGAACTTAACCATGTGAAGCAAGTTCTTCAAAATAACAATTTGAAAGCTCCACATCCCCGTCGCAGAAGCCGCCCGAAACCCACCACGGTTGATAATAATCGCGAAAACCTAAGACATTACTAAATATCAATATTTGTATATATTAAATGAATTAATATAAAACTTAGACATCAAACGACTTTTGACACATATGTGACTTGAACGCAGAAGGTGCGCAGAAAAACGCGAAACGTAACGCATTTTAGTTAACGCTCTACAAAATTTCACTCCTCATAAATTTTTCATACCGGGGGGGCCTTATATATAAATCGATTCTTAAGGAGTAAACTCCAAAATACATATTACGCTTTAAACAATTAACTAAAAAATATAAAAACTGGTTGCTATCTCATACATATTTATACATCAGCTCTATGACCAAGTCATGCTGAATATTCTAAAAGGCTCTCAGTAGCCGAGGTGTAAAAAGGAAAGACTTATGTTTTATCAAAGCTATATAATATATTAACTGACGACACGGTTGGTGCAGTGGTCAAGCGATTGGCTTTCTGAGCTACTTGACGCGGGTTTGATCCCCGCACGGAAGAAATATTTGTATGATCTACAGGTAGTTGTTTCAGATCTGGCTGTTTGTGTTTGTATGAGTTATATCCGGTTTCGGCTAAGAAATAGCAGCAACCCATCACATCCCTTGGATATTGTAAAAGGCGACGGTGGGATTAGCTGGAGGATGGCGTCTTTATAATCCGCTCAATCTCGTGATATAATGTGACGATGTCTTTATTGAAACTTCATCATCATATAATCATATCGGCCATTTATACGTCCACTGCTGAACAAAGGCCTCCCCCATAGATTTTCACAACTGTGTCATCATTTAGGGGGTATTTGCCAATACTTACCATGCTTGGCAGGCGGGTTGGTGAGCGCAGTATGGCTACCGTTTCACAGAAGGGACGCTGCTGCCCATCCCTCTGGTTTAGATTCCCTTAGTCGCCTTTTACGACATCCACGGGAGGAGATGGAGTGGGGCTTTATCCTTAATCCAGACACCACACGGAATACTGAAACTTACTGTGTTTATAATTTCATTATACGATTTTAGAACTGTAGCCGTTATATTTAATTTCACATTTAATTTATTAGCAAAACACATCACGAATTTCCACCGACCAATACCGCGAGAGTTGAAAGTTTTCACTTCGCGTCAGTTCGCGAACGTTCCAGTTCAAATATATTTCGTGTATAGATGCATGCACTCGCCAAGGACAGCGGGTCCTCGGCGATCGATACGTCAGCGGAACCTACGCGCTCACTACCGGACATATACACTACGCCAAAATATGCGAGATAAATGTTTAGCGAAGGCTTGGTTGGGATGGAATCAGTTAATTTGATTAACAGGGGTGCAATGAGAACTTATTACATGTGGATAATGCTTATCTGCTAAAGTAGAAGTATAAGACATCTACATGTGTAGACATTAGATCGTTTGTTAGTTTAGTTTCCCTACAGAATTGCAAAATGGACGATGGCAAAAAAGTCATGAAAAATAGATTGTATGCGATCATTCAATATTAAGTAGGTATTGGACCCCGGGACATCTCGTGTCTCGGAGTCCCGCGACTTTAGCTAAATTTAATACTTTAATGTCTGGAACCCAAAAAAACAACTCTGTGATTATGACAATAAATAAGAAATATAAGAATTTTATTATGTTATATTTTAGAAGGTGTTCATAGTATACATTTGCCGTGTGGTGCCAGCTACGAATAGCACCAACCCATCTCATCCCGTGGGTGTCGTAAAAGCCGACTAAGCGATTAGGCGGAGGATGGGCAGCAGCGTCCTTCGAATACATTAACAACTCAACTGCGATCGCCAACCCGCCTGCCAAGCGTGGCGATTATGGCAAAACCCCCCAATGAGCACACAATACACCGATATCAGTAGTTGTGGTAATCTTTGAGGGAGGCCTGTGTCCAGCAGTGGACTTTATAGGGCCGAAATAATAATGTTCATAGTAATGGCTTAGGTTTTTGCGATTATTACTCATTAATTTTTAATAGATGTTTGTTAGAAGGCACTTTTCCAGAAATATGGAAAAGAGCCAACATAACTCCCGTATTTAAAACCGGATCCAGACAGGATGTTCAAAATTATCGTCCCATATCCATACTGTCTGCCTTGTCGAAGCTTTTCGAAAGACTTGTCTATAATGAGATACATGGAGTGGTTTACAAAATTATTTTAGAACAACAACACGGATTTACTAAAAGAAAGTCGACAACTACAAATTTGCTTATTTTTGCTGATTATTTATTTAGTAATATGGATCAGCAAGTTCAAGTTGATGCTGTATATACAGACTTCCGAAAAGCTTTCGACAAGGTAGACCATGAATTATTACTGACAAAAATAGCCTTTAATGGTATCCGCGGTGATTTGCTTCGCTGGTTCTCGTCGTACGTTATTAACAGATCTCAAAGAGTTGTAATAAAAGGGTACCACTCTACTACTGTAACTGTTACATCTGGCGTGCCGCAAGGATCGATTTTGGGCCCCCTCTTATTCATCCTGTTTATTAATGATATCAATAACTGCTTTAAATACTCAAAATTCTTATTATATGCAGATGATTTGAAAATTTTCAAGTCGATAAAGAATTATACGGATTGTCAACATTTGCAAGAAGATCTAGACCGTTTTACTGACTATAGCGTTGAAAATAAACTTCAATTAAATATTTCTAAGTGTTTCACAATCTCATTCACAAAAAATAAAAATACAATATCCTACAACTATAATTTAAGTAAAATATTTCTTACAAAAGTACCTACCATTAGAGATCTCGGAGTGTTGCTTGATGACAAATTACACCTTGACAAGCACATTCAGAATATAATTAACAGCGCCTACCGTATGTATGGATTTGTGATGAGGGCTACAACTAATTTTAAACGTGCTAGCAGTTACATCCACCTTTATAAGTCACTAGTTAGATCCCAGCTAGAATACGCCGTAGTTGTATGGAACCCATATTATAACAAATATGTAGATAGCTTAGAAAAAGTCCAGTGCAAATTTCTAAGATCAGTGCAATACCGATGCTACCGAAACTTCCCATCATATAAAGATTTACTAAAAAAATATAATGTGATGAGTCTAAAGTCCAGAAGATTATACCTAGAAACGATGTTTCTGTACGACATGTGTAATCACAGATACGACTGCTCAGATATAGCTAATAGACTATACTACATTGTTCCCAGAACTGTTATAAGACGTGAGGTGCGCGCACGTCCACTTTTTGCGGTTTCGTCCTGTCGAACCAATGCTGGAGTCCGCGCTCCTCTGCGTCGTATTAGTAATAATTATAATAAACTATTTTCAGAATTGGACATATTTGCAATGCCTGCTAATAAGTTTCGTTACTGCCTCATGAAAACCATCCAGAGCTTATAAATATGTTTATTCTATTAGATAAATAAATAATTGTTAGATTTCTTTTATTCAATTTGCTCAAAACTATAATCTATTTTGTATGCTGTGGATAACGGTGTGAGTTGCACAGTTGTATTATTTGTTTTGTAAGCTAGTATATAAGCTTTAATGTGTAACTGTTTGTTAGTCCCAAATAAATAAATAAAAAAATAAAAAAAAATTACATTGCATACATTATAATCATAGCTGCAAACTGTTAGAAACATTAGGAAAAACAAAAATCTAAATTTAATCCGTTTAAATGAGTTTTATTATATTTAGGTGTTATTTATGTTTAATATAATTACGTTTAACTTCTTAAACTGGCGATTTATGATTAGGTATTAATCGTTGATATTAATAGTTTTTGAGATTTAATTAACGTTACAAATGTTATTGATACGTCTCACCGACAATATATTCTACACTAGCTGGGACCCGCGGTTTCACCCGCGTTTAATTTAAAAGAAATGTAGAGTACTTCGACATAGAATAAAAAAAATATATATATTGGATTTCAAGATTTATTTTTTTATTAATTCCTTATAACATCAGCTACATGCCAGTGAAAGTCCCGTCAAAATTGGTCCAGCCGTTTTGGAGATTACCCGGAACAAACAAACAGACAGACAGACAGACAAAAAACAAATAGTGTTTTTGTTTAGGTACCGTATATACTTTCATATGCATTTAGTAAAAAGCTGTTATTTTGACATTACAAACAGACACTTCAATTTTATTTATTTGTATAGATTAATCTAATTTCGAAGTCTTTAAAGTCTCGGTACGTCCCGGGACTTGGAAAATATCGAGACTTGCCAATCCCTAAGCTTAAGCTATTATAAATATCACTCAAATATTACTCTGTAAACATTCAGTAACTGGGTCCATACTTTTTATAAACTTATTCACAAACGAAAAAGGTTTTTTATTCGGAACTTTTTACATTGATATTTATTCCCTCTTCGAAGAAAATTGTAACCATTTCAATCGGATCTCAAGCAAATTGAGATGAATGTATTGAGACATCACTTGAATGTGAATTACGAGCGAAGGATGGCTCGCTCCTTGCGTTCTTTTCGAGAAAAGTGCCACAAAAAGGTTTTCTATTTAATTGAAACAAAAAATGGCGGGACATTTCGGGATGGAATGTCGATAGCAATTTGCATTTGACATAATCACATTGAATGGTAATGATGCTGTTGTCAATTTCAGGTACATGTTCGGAATACGCTTTAGGTAAGCAGTTCCGACATAGTTGAAAGGATTAGTAAACTGAAGTTGCAATGGGCAGGGCACATGGCTCGTAGAACTGATGGCCGCTGGGACACAATGGTTCTAGAATGGAGACCGCGCACCGGAAAACGCAGCGTGGGACGACCTCCAACGAGGTGGACAGACGACCTGGTGAATAAAATGGCTGCTGGGAGACGATGGATGCAGGTGGCATGCATCCGCTCGTTGTGGGAATCTATGAGGCTTTGCTCAGCGGTGGACGTTCTTCAGCTGATATGATGATGATCATGAAGCAGTTCCATTTGTACTGCTGTGAAAAGGATGGATGCAAGCTATCTAGGTGGTGTCCTGCTCACACTTGTAGTGCGATAAGATTATAGCTCGTAGACTAGACTAAAGTGAGCAGGCTTTGACCAGACTTACATCCCGCAGGCGTAGGCTACAAAAAAGTAATATATCAACCCGTTAACATGTTTATCATGGACCTCTCAATGGCTGCTACATGTTGTGTGGGGGAGCCTCGTAAATGTAAATGGGCTGGCTCGAACGGGGATGTACCACGCCGTCACGGAATTCCAGTGGGAAGTGGCATACTGCTGCGTGTCGTACGGTGAGCTATGGAAGGCCAAAGAATATAGCACACGACATGGCGTGCCGTGTGGTGCCGGCCAGGAATAGCACCAACCTATCTCATCCCTTGTGTGTCGTGAAAGGCGACTATGGGATAACCCGGAGAAGAGGCAGCAGCATCCTTTGAGTACATTAACAACTGAACTACGATCGCCAACCTGCCTGCCTACCGTGGTGATTATGGCAAAACCCCCAATGAGCACACAGCATACCCAGACCGATCGTTGTGACGATCTTTGGGGGAAGCTGGTGTCCAATGGTGGACTTTATTCGGACGAAATGTAAAAAAACGATCAATGTTTTAATACTTTTTACTGTATAAAAATGTATATCATTTTAATTGTATTATGTTCTTTAATAAAACCTATATTAAATTTAAATTCAAAGACAAATGTTTTGATTTCAAATAAACCAATTACTAGCACTTATGTAACATCAAAATATAAGTTGCACGGTTCCAATTAGATGATCATTGGAGAAGAGCCAGCAAGAAACTCCATATACAAATACTTTTACTTTTAAAATACTTGAGATTAAAATGTTGAACAGATGTTAAGAACATATAAAAAATGTATGAAACTTTATCAATACATTGATTAAAAATAAATAGATATAGCAGCTACACAATACAAATTGTATTTATATATACTCCAAAGAAATTAAACTTTTAACGATACGATTTTTTAATAGCATACATTTCCACGTCTGGTCTACTTAATATGACGACATTCTTTAATTGCGGTGGGCAAGAATCACGGGAAAGATCGTTATACTTTAATACGTTGCTACATGATAAAACAATCGAATTAAAAACAAACGTCTTACAATAATTTGAATACCAAGGTCTTGTTATAGCTAAGAGGAGTGTGCGGAACAAACTTACATAACCACGATATGTGTATGTGTAAGTACTAAATTAAGTTATAAAGTATTCATAAGTGAAATGAAACACAAAGGCCTGACGTACCGCAGCTGACGCTCATCACACCGCGACACCGCCGAAGCAAATTTAAAACGAAGCATTTAGATCTCATCGCATTCGCTGATGCCTATAAAGGTAAACCAATTTTACCGCGGGCCGGGGGATAACGCTGTCCTTTTCATCCCTCACCCCCCTTCACCCGCGCTGGAGGGGATGAGGCCCGACATTGACCCGCACTGCGCCGTGGTGCCTGCACAGGTGCGTCATTCATACACCCTCCTCCCCCTTCAGCTTGCATAGCGGGTACGTGTTGCAATGGCTTGTTACCGGATCTAACTAATTTGTGTGAAATTCACTGCAAACTGCGTTGTATGGTCGGGAAAGTAGATTTAAGTAAACGTGTGAATATAATGTTTATCTTGAGGGTTAATATCACATGTATCATCATATCTAGCCGTATCGTGCCGGCAGAGAATACCGCCACCCTATCTCATCCCGTGGGTATCGTAAAAGTCGAGTATGGGATTAGCTGACAGATGGGCAGCAGCATCCTTCGAGTACATTTATAACGTTACTGTGATTGCAAACCCGCCTGCCAAGTGTGGCGATTATAGCAAAGCTCCCAATGAGCACACAATACAAACCTATACTGGTCGTTGTGAAAATCTTTGGGGGAGGCTTCTGTCTAGCAGTGGACGTTTTTCACCTGAAATGATGATCATCATGTCAGCTGAATAAAATCCACAGCTGGACACGGGCCTCCCTTAAAGATTGCCACAACGACCGGCCTGGGTGTGTTGTGTGGTTTTGTCATAATCACCACGCTTGATAGGTGGCGCTCGCAGTTGAGTTCTAAATGTGCTCAAAGTACGCTCCTACCCATGCTCCAGCTAATCCTATAGTCGACTATACCCACGGGATGAATTAGGGCAGTGATATACCTGATTTTGTATCGGACCCAGTGGTAATTCAACACGAACTTACTTCGCCCCGAGGAAGGACGAAGGGGCATGCCGGACTCCTATCGGCTAAAACCACGGGGGTGGTCATCTTCGACACCTAAGGGGGGCTCTAGGTCCTCGTATGATCACACTAGAGCCGATGGGTAGTGCCATTCCTAGCCGGCACCACACGGTTATGAAAGTATTCACACGATTATCACATATGTTATGTGAAAATTTCGTAGAAATTGGTCCAGCCGTTTCGGAGATTAGCGGGGACAGACAGACAAAAAAATTACAAATAGCTTTTTTGTTGTAGTATATCAGCCATTTAAATGTACACTGCTGAACAAAGGCCTCCCCCATAGATTTCCACAACTGTCATTTTGGGGGGTATTTGCCAATACTCATCACACTTGGCAGGCGGGTTGGTGAGCGCAGTATGGCTACCGTTTCTCAGAAGGGACGCTGCTGCCCATCCCTCTGATTTAAATTCCCTTAGTCGCCTTTTACGACATTCGCGGGAGGTGCGTTTTTTGTAAGTTGTCCCTGCAATCGCAGTATATTTAGCTTAGTCTAAAGTTATCTACTTAATGCAAACATACATCCTAAGTTTTGAACCGTACTTAAAAGGTTCCGAAAACTTTCTTACTCCCAAAACCCGGTTATATAGTCCCTTTAGAAGGAAAAGCAGTGTTGGCTTAGATATTACGGAGTCAATGGTCCCGGGGAGACATCGAGCCCGTAAAGTAGTTCGCAGGTAGTACAGGCGTTATCTCTAGGAAAATGGAGGCTTCGGTAGATAGCTATGCATAGAGAATTTTCGTCTATGTCAGTTTGCGTTCGGCAAATATCTAAATAGCGGTAGAAAAAATGTGTAGCGTAAAATGTTTGTACCTATATTTCAAGATTCTAGGCCGAAGTGAAGTTTTAAAGTTGAAATTATGTAACTTATAATGTACTGTGCACATAAGTTACATTATAAAATATAATATTTAACAACTCATAAAACAGCTTATCATCGAGAATGTGATCGTCATATCGGCCATTTATATGTCCACTGCTGAACAAAGGCCTCCCCACAGATTACCACAACTGTGTCATCGTTTTGGGGGATATTTGCCAATGCTCACCACGCTTAGCCGGCGGGTTTGTGAGCGCAATATGGCTGCTACCCATCCCTCTGGTTAAGAGTTCCTTAGTCGCTTTTACGACATCCGCGGGAGGAGATGGAGTGGTACTATATTCTTAATCCGGACACCACACGGAGAATGTGATCACTACAGGTGGAAATGACCTGTAGTTCTGAGTAAAGAGGCTACCTCCCCTCCACATGTGGATGTCGTTGAAGGCGCTTAAGGGATTGAATCAAGAGAGTATTTATTTATTTAATGAGCCCTTGTGTACCAGTCAACCCTTTAATTCTGTAATAACATAATGCAATCGCTAATCCATTTGCCATTTTTTTGTTATATCTTTGCCCCACACTACCATTTCTTCTTTATCGCGGGTGCGTTTACAGACATAAATTCCACACACAATACACCCAGACCCGGAACAACTACCTGCAGATCTTACAAATACTTGTTCCGTGCGGGAATAGAACCCGTGACCCGGAGCGCAGCTGCCGACTGTGTCAGCCACTGCACCAACGGTGCCGTCAAAAAATGTAGCGATTAATGCTTAATTCCCTATGACCGTTCATTGTAGCGCCTATTTGGACTCCATGTTCACCAGTAAACATTAACGGGCTACAGTATATGTATCTAAGAAAAGTAGAATAATAATATTCCTTCTAAATCCTACCTTACCACCCGTTGAAATTTATAATAACTTGAATTCAGAAATACGAGCACGCTACTCGAAAGTCCTTGACTTTGTTTTGTTTCGTGTCTGTTTCACAATGACATTACAGCCAACCGCTTAGCACAAATTGGCACTGTCCTAGGTCAAAGACAGACACGCTTAATAAATCAGCTAAGTAAGTATGATCCGGTAAGACAAGGGCGCTGGGTTGCTAGGTAATTTTAAATACTTAAAACCTTTAGAAGAGTTTACTTCATTTTTATTTTTATTGATACGTATTCTCGTATGACTGTACCAGCACGAGTTCCAGTGTGTAATTTCGAACCCTTAAACTACCTGTAGGCAAGCCCCCTATGCTCTCATCTTTGGCACAGTACCACTGGGTTAAATCAGCTTGAAACACTTGACGTGATTGATAGACGCGCGAAGAGGCTCATTAACAACGATACACTGGTCAAGGCAAGAGTCCAGAGCCCCGAACATAGACGCAGAGTTGCAAGCTTATCGGGTTTTTATGGGATACATTTCGGCGAGTGTGCACTGGAAGTGGATGATTAACTTCCCCCAAGTCCATTTCATCATCGTATAACCAGACGAATGGCATTGCGCTATCGTTACATGGTTGATGTCCCACCCATGCGAACGAAGCGTTTTGCTTCCACGTTTTTCGTGCCTACTGTAAGGAGTGGAACTCATTGCCAGAGTCTGTTCTCCATCGTTATAACCTGGGAATCTTCAAGTCACGAGTGAACAGGCTTCTTCTAGGCAAGTTTGCACCTTCGGCGACCGCATCGTTGCTTAACATCAGATGAGATAGTGGTCCAATGACAGCCTATTAAAACACTATCTGTATATCCATTTAGCAGCAGCATAGAGTTAGGTCAGTTGGTAGATCTTCGAAAATATGACATGTCTGGCAACACATCCCCAGTATAGAGCTAAGGTTGCGTCCTTGCTTACGGCGCAGTGTCACCCGGTGATAATCCGCAGGCAGCAACGTCGCGGTCGCCGCCGCCCACCGCCCACCCTACGCCCAAACATTCTGAGGCCGCGGGACTGTTGCTATCAACCTGAATGATTCCATGATTGCGTCCACGCGAAATTACTAGCCAATAGTAATATGTGCTTTGTCTCTCAACTACATACTGTAAAACAAAGATATGATTTTTTTTAAATGCAACTTGATAAATCGGCAATATTTGGTGTACCAAAGCTATAATATACACATTTTATTAGCACAGCGAGTTTATTGTTATATCAAGATGTTCTCTGCAGCGGAAGTGCGCATTCATGGGATGCAAGATTAACCAGTATCGGGGCCTGATGCAGTTATATCAAAGTATTGGAGAGTATTCATCAAGAGAACTTTAACAAGAGGAAATAACTTGACAGAATTAGATACACGGAGAAGAAGAAAATGGAAAATTTTAACTTGGCACAATTTATGGAAGAGCAAAATTGGACTTCTGGAGTGGAGACATTTTTAATTTATTTTTTGGTGTCCAGTGGAAATTCTACATGAACCTCCTTCACTCCGGAGAAGGGCGAAGGGGTATGCCAGTCTCCTACCGGCTAAAACCACTGGAGCGATCAACTTCGGTACCGAGGGCCCCCTCCAGGTCCTCCAGAGCCGCCCATTGGTGCCACGCCTTTAGGCACATCTCGGAGGGGATGACTGTAAAACGGTCACCCCCTATAGCGGAGGGTAGGCAGCTGTGAGAAGGCCGCCCCCCAGGCACTTCTCGGGGAGGATTGTAAAGGACCCCCCCCCCAAGCCTCATCGTGCGCTGTATTACGGGTGGTACAAGGTGGTACGTGACCACGTGCGCGCCACCGTATTCCCGGGGGTCGCTCGGTGTGAGCACGCAGACTCCTCAATCTGCGCGACAGGAGAAATCCTAGTATAGAACACTATTTTTATTTAAATAAATAAATAATTTCGTATTATTGATATTCCCGTGTGGTGCCGGCTAAGAATACCACCACCCCATTTCATCCCGTGGGTGTCGTAAAAGGCTATGGGATTAGCCGGAGGAGGGCCAGCAGCGTCTTTCGATTACATTTATAGCCTTACTGCGATCGCCAACCCGTACACCCATACCGGTCGTTGTGGCAATCTTTGGGGAAGTCTTCTTCCAGCAGTGGACGTTCTTCGGCTGAAATGATGATGTTGATGATGAAGAATATAATAAATATGAAATGATATGGCGGTTGTCCGTGTGGTATCCGGATTGTCCGCGTGGTGTCCGGATAGTCCGTGTGGTGTCCGGATTGCCCGGATTAAGAAGAATATAGCACCACTCCATTTCCTCCCGTGGATGTCGTATAAGGCGACTAAGAGACTCTAAACCAGAGGGATGGGCAGCAGCGTCCCTTCTGACGAACAGTAGATTTTCTGCGCTCGCCAACCCGCCTGCCAAGCGTGGTGAGTACTGGCAATTTGCCCCCAATATGATGACACAGTTGTGGAAATCTATGGGGGAGGCCTGTGTTCAGCAGTGGACGATGTATGGCTGATGATATGGTGCCAAATTATCAATCTCTAGTCACACGGTCTCTATAAGATCAGTCCGCGGTAGTTATGTCGCGTGGTAACTGTCCGCGCAGACGACGGCGGCGCGCCCGTGCCTCGGAAGTAGTTATGTTGTAAATGTCAATCAGACAACCATAACATCTTTATATTCCCTTAATTGAGTGCGCGTGTTCCGAATAGTTCTATATTCTCCATAAGCCACGCCAAATTGTTTTTATTGGTGTCAAGTTAGAATGGTGACCGGATTAAGAATATAGCACCACTCCATCTCCTCCCGTGGATGTCGTAAAAGGCGACTAAGGGAATCTAAACCAGAGGGATGGGCAGCAGCGTCCCTTCTGTGAAACGGTAGCCATACTGTGCTCACCAACCCGCCTGCCAAGCGTGGTGAGTATTGGCAAATACCGCCCAAAATGATTACACAGTTGTGAAAATCTATGGCTCCCCCATAGATTTCCTTCCTCATCCTTTGTTCAGCAGTGGACAATAAATGGCCGATATGATGATATATGATGAAGTTAGAACGCAGAAAATAAAAATTGACTGTCTGTTTTATGTAAGTGATATGCAACTGGTGGTATGAATAATGTGATAAATATAGCGAGGGTCAAGTGGGATTTTTAGGTAGGTAGGTCTTAGGAGGTTCCACCGCAGTTCCGTGGCCCGCTATGGGGCGATGGTCATCTCGACTTTTAGGCGTCCAGCGTTGCAGAACCAATTTTCCTGGTCTGCAGCGCAGAGTGGCTGTGCGGACCGCACGAGGCTTATTTACTTTACATTTACATCGTATCGTATCGTTTCGGCCAAATAAAGTCCACTGCTGGACACAAGCCTCTCCCAAAAATCGCCACAACGACCGGTCTGGGGGTGTTGTGTGCTCATTGGGGGGTTTTGCCATAATCGCCACGCTTGGCAGGCCGGTTGGCGATTGCAGTTGAGTTATTAATATACTCGTAGGAAACTACTGCCCATCCTCCGGTTAATCCCATAGTCGCCTTTTACGACACCCACGGGATAAATTGAAATTGTTTATATATATACTCTTTATGTACACATAAAAGACAAACATTTAAAAAGATACGTGTACAATGAGGATCATCATCATATCAGCCAAAAGAGGTCCACTACTGAACAAAGCCCTCCCCCATATATCTCCAAAACTGTATTGTCATTTTGGGGAGATTTTGCCAATAGTCTGGTGAGTACTGCGCAGGTTGCGCCATTTTATCTGAATATGTCGTCATGTATGGGTATAATATAAAATGTTTAAAGAATAATGTTCAAGCATTCTGTTCTGTTAAATTTTTATAGCATTACAATAATGTTTTGATTACAATTATTACGTATCTGTGGCAGTGCCCGTTTTAGCGCATGCGCGGTGATGTGCTGGGGGTTATTAATTTTTAATCTTTTATTTAGATAAAGTAGTGTATGAAACTGCACATAACCAGGTATTAAATAAAAGAATTTTACCAAATAGAATACTCGAAATGTCAATTTTTTATATGTTTAAGAAAAATGTAAAAATATTACTTATTCAAAAAAGTTACTACTTATTTACAGAATATCTGACGGACAAATTATTGTAGTACTAAATTGTATTTATTTCCTCATAATGTGTATGTAGAATTGACCTCTAGTTTCGTTATAGTATGACATTTCTATAAATTGTTTGTACCTAAATTTTTATTGTGATTATGACATTTTAAATCTGCTATATGTAATACGAGCAAAATGATTAATATTGCACTTGTATTTGCATTGTATTTTATGTGATCTAAATGATCTTTGCATGCTGAGAGGCTGATTATGGTGATACTTATTTAAATTATGTAACAACTTATGTAAAACCCATTTTCGCAAATGAATAAATTGTTATTTTTTTTTTTTTTCTTTTTTTTTTTTTTAAAACGTTGCCCCACACTAGGATTACTCCTGTGTCGTGGGTGCGTTTACAAACACAAATTCCACACACAATACACCCAGACCCAGAACAGATCGTACAAATATTTGTTCCGTGCGGGAATCGAACCCACGACCCGGTGCGCAGCAGCCGACTGTATCAGCCACTGCACCAACCGTGCCGACTTGAATTGAATGTATATGTGATACATTAATGTGATACTAGTAAACACACATTCTTGTTTTAATACCCCTAATTATGCAACAGTTTCATAAACTACTACTCGTATTAGGTAACAATTTAAATAGGTACATAGTTGGATTGTAATTTAATTCGTCCTTCAAAGCTTTATCAAACATTTCTTCGAGAAATTTATTTAGTCTGAAATATGAATACCTTTGTAGATAGGCGTTTCATAATACCTATTGATATTGCGGCTATTTTTGGTCTAACTTTCACTTGCCAACCTTTCCTGTCATGCGAACTCTATGAGACGATCTATCAAAGTCCAGAACTTTTATTGAGGCACCCTTGTTATTGGTTTAATCTCAGATGTATTTACAATACTTTGTTTAAGCTTTTCGGTTTCAGTGGCATACCTAAGTATATAATAAAGATATTTATATTGTATTAGAGTTAATTATAGCTCGTAATAGGGTACAGTTTGCCACATAACCCCACGCCACGCTGTATTCTGAAGCTTTAGACAAAACTCTCTGAGATACAATGTGATTACAACTGAAATGATGTAGCTACTAGTATTATACTTATTTATAGTAAAGTAATAGAAACTTTGACGGCAAATATAAGTATAAAATTGCCGTGTGGTGCCGGCTTTGCCGTGTGGTGGCGACTTTGCCGTGTGGTGCCGGCTTTGCCGTGTGGTGCCGGCTTTGCCGTGTGGTGCCGGCTCACAATACCACCACCCCATCTCCTCCCGGGGGTATCATAAAAGTCGACTAAGGGATTAGCCGGAGGATGGGCAGCAGCATCCTTCGAGTATATTAGCAACTCAACTGCGATCGCCAAGCCGTCTGCTAAGCGTGTCGATTATGGCAAAAACCCCCAATGAGTCCACGACACACCCATATCGGTCGTTGTGACGATCTCTGCGGGAGGCCTGTGTCCAGCAGTGAATAAATAGAAACTTGATAGATAATTTCAAAATAAGAATCAAAACACATGAAGTCCCGGATATTAAAGATAACTATTGCCAAATAAGGTACATAGCTAGAAGGTTCCATCACTAATCGATAACAGCCCACAACGAAACATCGGCATCGCGAAATATCCATGTCAACTTAATATTCAGCACACATACATTATAGCGAGCTTGGCACATCACCAGTTTTATATCTGCAGAAGATAGTGATCTACTTCGTGACCATTATGACGCAAAATAAAAAGGTATTTAAAGAAGACTCACTCCTCTCCATGCCCTGAACTAGGGTAGGTTACCAACTTAGCCTATCGGGTTTTAGCGACCGTTTGCCGGTGTACCGGCGGGCTGATTAGCTAAAAACAGCAACAGCAGACGCGATCGCAGCTATCGCGCAGCCAAGGATCCACCGGTGGCAAAGCGACAAAAAAATTGGTATTACGTAAGGCAGCGCCCGCCTGTCGCTATTGTGGAAGATGCATAGTTACTAGCGCCAGTAGCCGCCAGTGGAACTAAAAATAATGAACGCTTTTAATTCATTGATTGTCCGACAGAGGCGCGTCAGAGATCTTCGCCTGTTTAGTCGCTATCGGCAAATAGGTAATACCAAATTGACGTTTGACAGCGGCGTTGGAGCAATTTACGCCTGTTGCAAAGCGTCTGCGACTTACGTAATCAGCCCGCCGGATGTAGTAGGTACTAGTATTATATGTGGAAGGAGGACCACGTACCGGGTGATTTGGCGTAACTTTTTGGAACCTTTTTTTCCTATGTCTAGCAAAGGACGGCGATAAGTTTAACTTTGGTGATTGACTATCATCTGGACTCGGCGTGTCCAACGAAACAAAAGTATATTAAACATTTGTTTTACGACCAACATTACTACAAATTTGGTTGGTTTTTACTGTTGATTGGTCTCTTATCGCAGTTGTCCGGCAAGGTAGGTACCAACGCATCGGATCCTGGTCGATCGGATCGGGCAAGATTGCCAGCTGCTGCTCAGCAGCAGTGTCGGCTATGCTGGCAGAGCATGAAAATTGGAGTGCTGTGGTCTCCTTCTGTGAGAGCGTAATGCTCCAGAAGGAGGTCGCAGAGCGGGATCGGGAGAGGGCCGATCCCGCTCGGAGGAGGAGGACACGGGGCCGGGGTAACAACCGCCGCGGTGCCTGTGTCCAACACGCCTGAGCTCCCTGTCGTCTTTATATGGCAGGGGGCCTTGGGGGTCGCGAGCGCGCTTAGTGGGGAATCTTTTATAATCCCCTCGAGATATGCCTGGGGGGCGGCATCTTTACAGTCGCCTTCCCTCCGCTAGAGGGGATGACCGCTTTACAGTCATCCCCACCAAGATATGCCTCAAGGCGTGGCTCTAGATGGAGATCTTTCGAGTTCCTGGAGCCTCCCTTCGGGGCCGAAGATGATCACTCCGGTGGTTTTAGCCGGTAGGAGTACGGCATGCCCCTTCACCCTTTCCCAGGGCGGAAGAAGTACATGAGGAATTTCCACCAGATCAATAAAAAAAATACCAACGCAGTGTCAGATATTCTGCTGCCAACCATTAGTGTTTACACTCTAAACATTCCTGTGTTCCCGTTCTAAAGGCACTGTAGCTAGTGATATTGCTGGGTTCAGTATTTTGAGGCACATGCCGTGACAAGCCAACGTTTACTAAGGGTTAGCGCCACTCACACGTACAACCTCACTTGATTATTATTATATTATATATAATAATAATATATATTACTGTCATGTCAGTTTACCCCTAACTTTATGTTTATTTCAGTAACAATATACTTACTGTATACTTACAATATACTCACTGTGCCCACGGTGAGTATATTGTAAGTATACCAACAACTTCGAGAAAGAGGTCATTCGTTGAATCCGACTCGGCTGGGCAGCGTTTGAGAAACTTCACAACAACAACATTTTTTTCGTCAACAATACCGCAATGCCTCAAGACCACCAGTGTGTTTTACCAGTGATGGCATAGGAACAGAGACGTGGTCACTAACAATGGGCCTCATAAGAAAACTCAAGGTCACTCAGCGAGCTATGAAGAGAGATACGCTTGGTATTTCTCTACGAGATCGAATCAGAAATGAGGAGATCCGTAGAAAAACTAAAGTTGCCGACATAGCTGAAAGGATTAGCAAACTGAAGTGGCAATGGGCAGGGCACATAGCTCGTAGAACTGATGGCCGTTGGTGAAAAAAGGTTCTCAAGTGACCGCGCACCGGAAAACGCAGCGTGGGATGACCTTAAATGAGGTGGAAAGACGTCCTGGTGAAGGTCGCTGGGAGTCGTTGGATGAGGGCGGCATGTAGCCGCTCGTTGTGGAAATCTAAGAGGAGGCCTTTGTTCAGCAGTGGACGTCCTACGGCTGATATGGTGATGATACTTACATTGTGTTTGAAAATAGGCCATAAAACAATAGTTCAAACACAAAAGTATCTATTAATAATTACACAAAACAGACTAGCAGAAAATACATAAATTATTATAAATTCAAACATCGTATTGTACAAAAGCTTACCATTAATATACTTATACACATAGGATGATTGATTGATGATGAGAAAACAAAGGATCATTTCCCTCGAGTGGAATAAAAGGCGCTCAGTTCGGCGGCTAAATTACTATTAAATGGTGGAAGTCGCAATACGAGCAGAGCGGTGCATCGCTGATCATAAATTTCGAATTGCGTTTGTCTACTTACACTTTCCACTTCATCTGACATCGTTTGATGAGCACATGAAATTGCTGTCATCACCTAGCCGAGCTTCGAAGTCCGAAGTCTGGATAAAACGGAGAGACCCTATCTCTATAGACCAGGGGTGGCCAACTTGATTGGACCCAAGATCTACTTGTTTACTCAAGAAAAGGGTTTCTTGAGTCGCACAGGGGTGCGATCTACTAATTACATAATTCTTGAAATTTTTAATGAAACAGTATAGTTTAGTATACAATTATTTAGTATCTTTATTGTATTAAGAGGCAAATATAAAATTGAATATTATTTTTAGTAACTACTTATTTATATTAGTGTGAGAATTGCGTCTGTAGTTGGAAATTGCCAACCTTAAAGAATTCAATGTATGAACGTCTGTCAGGCGAGAACGGTGTTTGCTTTTTATTTCTTTTAAGTAGGAGAATGCTGATTCACATAAATATGTTGAACCAAAACACGAAAGTAGTTGTTCAACACATTTCATTAAATTTCGATATTTCTCGTTGGAAACCAATGCCCATAATTAATAATGTGATGGAACGGCGATTGAAAAATGATACAATAATTAAAAGATGAAATAATAACTATAATAAAAATGAATATGATAATGAGCGAATGAGCTTTTGGATGTTCCGACTTTTTTAATATAAATATTATTAATAGGTATATTAAACTTCTATATTTTTCGTCTTGCCTGATCGACTGGACTTATAGCCGCGATCGACCGGTTGGGCATCCCTGCTATAGACTCTATATAGACTCCTCTGGATCAAGTAACTTATTTTACTTCTGCAATTGCAAACACAACACTCACACACATACACACACATCAGCCTACACACGTCTACTGCTGAACATGGGCCTGACGATGATCACTACGATGGATGGCCATAGTCTAAGAATATTGCCATAATTACCAAGCTTGGCAGGTGGATTGGTGATCACAGTATGCCGTTATTAGCATACGGAAGGATGCTGCTGCACATCCTTTTGATATCGACCCTTAGTCGCCTTTACGCCACCCATGGGTGGACAGGGGTGGTTTATTCTTTGCTGGGAACCACGCGGTACTGGATAAAACTGAGATAGAGGTACATATTCATCATGCCCTTTCTAGCTGCTTACACTTTTTTTCTCATGGGGACATCCTCATAGACTTCCTCCGCCCTTCCCAGCATGGAAGGGCATGCCAGACTCTACGGCTAATACCCCACGGTGTGCTTTCACTTACCTCTAGCCGGGGGTGAGGTGTCGGCTTTATCAGCATTAGAACATACCACCGGCTAGATACTTACCCTCCTCATGCAATGTAGATATGTATTTATTTATTTATTTATTTCACAAATTACAATTGTCATTACAGGTTTCAACCCAATTCAACAATGTAGTTACACAAAAGACAGATAACTAATCGTCACCTTCTCGAATTCTGCCAATGAGCAAGTAAAAATATCAAGCCGTAGCGAGATGGTGTTGAGTATTCGTGCTGCTCGAACAATGGGTGCAAATTTTAAAATGTTTATGCGGGCTACCGGTACTTCAAACAGCTTCCTCCTCGGCCCCTGCCGCAGCTTGGTGTTAGGAATGAGCATACCCAACGATTCTAATATTTGTGGGTTATTTAGTTTGCCAAGGAACACAAGAAATATATATTTTACTAAAGCAAAGTTTCGTCTAACCATTCCATTCGTCTAACCTCCAACTTATAGTAACCAACCATCCCTATTACAAAAGGGGTTGGATACATAAGTGGATAAAAGGGGTAGACTCCATACTGCTTTAAATATAGGTACCGGGTAAATTTATTCTGCATTTTCTCACCATGAGAGAATACTTAGATTCATGTGGATTCCATATGATAGCACTAGTTTCCAAACTCCAATTTCTTCCATTAACTTCCAATCCAAATTTTTTTTTCCAAACACATTAGTTCGGAGCCTAACTAATGTGTTGTACAGTGACTTCACCACTATAACGTTATTAAAATCCCGGGATTCCCGTATTACAAATCCTAGAATTTTAAAAGCTTTCTTGCACAACTGTACGATATGAGCACGAAACGATAATTCCTGAGAGAATAATACGCCAAGATCACGAACCGATGTAAACCGTGGTATGACACCCCCTTCCATTCGATATACGTTATGTCGTGGCACCACTGCCCGTGTGAAAGACATCACGTTGCACTTGGACACATTGAAGAGAAGCCTGTTTTCAACACTCCACTCTACCACACGATCAATATCACGCTGTAGTCGTTCGCAATCCGACTCATTGGTAATCCGCAAAAACAATTTCAGGTCGTCCGCAAAAAGTAGGCAAATATAATATAATATAATATATACTGTAAATATAATCTTTGTTGTGTGATAGTCTTTCACCATACAGAAGGGACTTCATGAATGCTGTTATATCTTATTTAACTGATGTCGTGATCGTATGTCTTGCTGCTTAATTTTTTTATTTTGTTGCTTTATTTTTTTATTTATTTACTCATTGCGTGTCGTAAAACGAGACACAATTAAAAATCGACTGTGTCTACACGGCTGCATTTTACTTTTCATCTTATGCTTCAAACATTATTTTTTTATTTTTTTTATTCATCCCGGTGGAAATTCTTCATGAACTTCCTCCGCCCTGGAGAAGGGCGAAGGGGCAACATCACTAAAGCGGTCATCTTCGGGACCTAAGGGGGCTCCAGGACCTCGTATGATCACATCCAAAAATACCTATGAAATGTGTTGCGACCCTCAAATCACTATGGGCCGGTACATTAATTACCTGGGACTAACCTTGGGAAGGTGCTTGAAGTTTTCATGGCAGCCTTGGGTGCTATGAAAACTTCAAGCACCTTATTCCCCAAACCAGAAGGGTAGTGGGTGCCTTGCAGCGGCCGCTGACCAATCTCAGAGCACCGAGTGCGGAAGTACGCCACCTCTACAGGGGAGTCGTGAGAGCCACCCCTCCTGCATTTTACTTTTCATCTTATGCTTCAAACATTATTTTTTTATTTTTTTTATTCATCCCGGTGGAAATTCTTCATGAACTTCCTCCGCCCTGGAGAAGGGCGAAGGGGCAACATCACTAAAGCGGTCATCTTCGGGACCTAAGGGGGCTCCAGGACCTCGTATGATCACATCCAAAAATACCTATGAAATGTGTTGCGACCCTCAAATCACTATGGGCCGGTACATTAATTACCTGGGACTAACCTTGGGAAGGTGCTTGAAGTTTTCATGGCAGCCTTGGGTGCTATGAAAACTTCAAGCACCTTATTCCCCAAACCAGAAGGGTAGTGGGTGCCTTGCAGCGGCCGCTGACCAATCTCAGAGCACCGAGTGCGGAAGTACGCCACCTCTACAGGGGAGTCGTGAGAGCCACCCCTCTATGGGGCGCCTCTATTGTCGACTCGACTCTCAGGCATCCACCACTGCAGAGCTAAACTTCCTGGACCGCAGCACAGAGTGGCTATAGGTACGGATCACACGTGGATACAGTTCTGTATCTTACGAGGCGACAATTCTCCTGACGCGCTTTCCACCTTTTGACATCCTGACGGAGATGGATGCGTGGATCTACGGTCAGATCCGCTTCCTCCACCAGACCGGTGAAGGCGCGACTCCGGGGGCTTTTGATAGGCTGCTGTGGCTAGCTCGGCGGCGCGCACTTGGACAGTGGCATCCCCACCTGCGGATGCAGTTTGCGACCAAGCGCATCGTCGAGGCAATCCTGCCGCCTTTCGGAGCCTGGCTCAGGAGAAGCGAGCGCGTCACCTATCCGATCCCGCACAGCACTCGAAGTGTGAGCTGCCGAGTGGCGGATCCTGGTCGATCGGCTATGTTGGCAGTGCAAGAAAACTGGAATGCATTGGTCTTCTTCTGTGAAAGTGTCATGCTCTAGAATGAGACCGCAGAGTGTGATCGGGAGAGAGCCGATCCTGCTCGAAGACGGAGGAGACAGCGCCGGGGTAACAACCGCCCTGGCGCCTAATTCCCATTCCCCTCAAACTCCCTGCTGTTGATATAAGTCGGGGGGCCTCTGGGTTCACGGGTGCGCAGATTGGGGAATCTGCATGCCCACACCAAGCGACCTACGACAAGACGGTACGGCAAGGATCCTTTACAATCTCCCCGGGGAGGGTGACCGTTTTACAGTCATCCTCTCCAAGATGTGCCTATAGGCATGGCACCGGTGGGTGGCTACTGTGTGATCATACGAGAACCTGGTGCCGCAGATTATCGCCCCAGTAGTTTTAGCCGGTAGGAGTGCGGCATGCCCCTTCGCCCTTCCCCGGAGAGGAGGATGTTCATGATGAATTTCCACTAGGATAATTAGGGAAATTCAGATGTGAACGGTACTAAAATATGAAGAGTCGTTCGTTATCCATAAATAACCTAATTTTTATTGTTAAAGTAATTATATATTTGGAGTTCTTGAAGAAGTGTTCGAAGCCAAACTATCAATATTATTTAACGATGAGATGTCAAAATCCCCGTACAATGCCAATCCCCAATCGACTTGAGATTCCCCGCAGTTTGGGGAATTGCCCACAAATTGGCAACGCTATTCGATAGGCTGATGCGGCTGGCTCGGCGGCGCGCACTCGAGAAATGGTGAGACCGCCTTAGGTTACTGTTTGTAACCAAGCGCGTCGTCGAGGCCGTCCTGCCGGTCTTCTGAGCCTTGCTGGTTTTAGCCGGTAGGAGTTCCCCGGGTCGGAAGAAGTGATGTGATCATCCTGATCATGATGAATGTCCACTGAGCGACCAATAAAAAAGGTGTAATAGATTAAAAACCGATTTAAAAGACTGCAATAACATAAATAACGGGATGTATCCCGTCCCAGGCCCGCACTCAGCATAATGCTGCAGCTCACTATGTTACAACAGCGCATTAAATTTTTGCAGTCATGATTTTTTGCGAGGGCTTGATAATATTGTATCTTATTATAAGAGATACCCAACTTAACTGTCCGGTAGTTGTGGTATTGTATACGGGTATGCAACCCCGGCTTCCCTAGCTATTACTGTCCTTTCCCTTATCCTCCTGGGCGGTAATATCCTCATTTCCTATTTCCCACTCTAACTTACCAATCTTCCTTTTCACACCACCTATCCTTCCCTTTCCCTATTCCTACCCTCTCCGCCAATCCAACGTCTGCCGCGCGGATGGATGCATGGCTAGGGGCAAGCCTAGTCGTTAGCGTGCCACACTGCCCTGGGACCGGGCGACCCAGAATTAGGCTAGCCTTACCCTGGCATGCGGGGCTCTGCTGGGGTGGACAAACCTTTCCCTTGCTATTCGTGGGAACGCAATGGATAATAATAATAATTTAATTAACCAAAATGGCGGCGATGTGGTTCGCCACCCATCACGTCTCGTCTCTCGCGGGGGCGAAAAGCGGCCCATGGAGAGCCGCTTCGCTACGTTGAATGTAAGAGGAGGAATGGATGGTAAGGTAGATGAAGTATGTCAGATGATGGATGAACGATGCATAGATATTCTGTGCGTGAACGAAACCAAGAGGAAAGGATGTGACACCACGGTTCATGGTCCCTACACGGCATACTGGTCGGGAGTCCCCCAAACCAGCCGAGGCTGTCAGGGAGTTGGTGTAATTCTTTCCTCTCGAATAGCTGAATGCGTGAAGGAGCATGAATGTGTAAGCCCAAGACTCCTCTGGATTAGGTTAAAAGTCGGACTCACTCGCTTGTTTATCCTTGGGGTCTATGCACCGACGGATCAGCGCGGAGGTGGGTCAATAAAAGCCCAACAAGAGAGAGAGGAATTTTGGGATAGCATGAGAGAGGTCTTGAATAAATGCGGAGAAAATGAACGGATCGTAATGTTAGGAGACTTTAATGGGTGGGTTGGAGTAAAGCGTGATGGGTATGAAGGAGTTCTGGGTACGTTTGGGGACGAGAGAGTGAATGACAATGGGAGAAGCCTGCTTGAAGTATGCTTGGAATGGAATCTTTACGTGACCAACACAATGTTTGACCACAAAAAGATCCATTTGTATACAAGAGATGAGGGTGAGTCTAGAAGTATGATTGATTTTGTAATTGTGGATGATAGACTGAGGAAGAAAGTGCTAGACACTCGGGCATACCGCGGTGTAGGCCTCGACACAGACCACTTCCTGGTCATAGCCCGAATGCGTGGCCTCTTTAAACGGTGGCGACACCGAGGGGCCGAGCCTACGAGTGTTTTGGACAGAGTAAAAGTGGAAAATCTACAAGAAAAAGAAAAGAAAGATGAGTATGTAGAGAAACTGAAAGAAAGTTTTAAAGGCATGGAAGAGTTAGGTGTGATTGAGGATTTGTGGGAGACATTTAAGAAAGGGGTCGTGAATGTTGCTATTGAGGTATGCGGGGTAGCTAAAAGAAGGAAAGGAAGAAAGAACTATAATGTGTGGATGGATAAAGATGTACAAAGGGCTGTGCAAGAAAAGAAGAAAGCGTGGTTGGATTGGTTAGCAACAAAAGCTAACCAAAAAGTTTGGAAGGCAACGGATAACGAGATAAAGGAAGCAAGAACGAAGTATAAAAGATTGAAATCAGCAGCGAAAGAAGTTGTGTCTAGAAAGAAAGAAGAACGAAAGGATGATTTTGATAGGAGGCTCACTGAAGATTTCCAGTCAAACATCAAGTTTTTCTGGAAATCGATCAAAACAGCCAGAGGAAAATCTTCTACCTCGGAGCTGAGTACAATCAGGAGTCAAGATGGGAGCATTATAAAAGGAGAAGAGTGTGTGTTAAAGAGATGGAAAGAGTATTTTGAAAGTTTGTTTGAAAGAGAGGAAGAACAGATACAACGTCCGACACCTTCCATGGAAACTGATATAAATGACGATGAAAGTGAGATAAGCATGGATGAAATAGTGAAAGCGTTGGAAAGAATGAGATTAGGTAAGGCTGCAGGGTATGACAGGATTACCGTCGAGATGCTGAGGGCTGGACAGGGCATAGTGGCTAGCCAGCTGTACCACCTTTTCAATTTATGCTGGCGAAATGGGCAAGTACCGGGAGACTGGTGCAAAGCCGTAATCGTGCCATTGTATAAGGGAAAAGGGTCACGGCAGGACTGCATAAATTACCGCGGTATAAGCCTTCTCAGCGTCGTCGGTAAATTGTATGCGAAAGTGTTGATTGAAAGGGTTGTGAATGAAACAGACGAAAAAGTATGGGATGCACAAGCGGGATTTAGAAAGGGAATGGGATGTACGGATCAGGTCTTTTCCCTGCGGTGTATAGCCGAAAAGTGTTTAGCTAAAAACAAGAAAAGCTATTGCGCCTTCGTTGATTTAGAAAAGGCCTATGATAGAGTGGTGAGGAATGAATTGTGGTCAGCATTGTCCGTGAACGGTGTGAGCAGTAATCTCATACGAGCACTGCAATCTCTTTATAGGGATTCTAGTGCTTGTGTAAGGATAAACGGGGCGTACACTGAATGGTTTAGTATCGAAAAGGGTGTTAGACAGGGATGTGTAGCGTCACCGTGGCTGTTTAATCTGTTCATGAACAATTGCTTGACAGATTTAAAAGAGAATGAAAGTGGGTTGAGAATGAATGAGTTACTCGTCAAATGTTTTCTCTATGCTGATGACCAAGTATTACTTGCGTCCTCGGCAGAGGAGTTGCAGGAGATAGTAACTGCTATGAGTGGAGCTCTTGTTAGAAAGGGAATGAAGATAAATGTAAAGAAGACGAAAGTGATGGTGTTTGAAAGAGATGATGCAGTGACAGACTGCAATATCGTGATTGGAGATGAACAAATTGAACAGGTGAATGAGTTTGTGTATCTGGGTTCAAAGTTTACAAGAGATGGAAAGTGTGAGAGTGATATTGAAAGAAGAGTGAATGCAGGAAACATGGTGAATGGAGCTTTGCACTCCTTTATGAACAGTCGGAAGGTGTCTAACAAGGCTCGTTTGGCTGTGCATGAGGGGGTGTTGGTTCCGACACTCATGTACGGAAGTGAAAGTTGGGTATGGCAGAAGAAACATGAAAGCAGAATAAATGCAGTTGAGATGAGAGCGTTAAGAAGTATGATAGGAGTTAAACTGAGTGACAGGATAAGGAATGGTGAGATAAGAAAACGTTGTGGTCTGAAAGAAGATGTAGTGACAAAAATTGAGAAAGGCATGCTGAGATGGTTTGGCCATGTTGAGAGAATGAATGAAGAACGATTGACAAAAAAGGTGTATAAGGCGAGTGTGAATGAAAGTGCTGGAAGGGGTAGACCTAGGCGGACGTTTCAAGACCAAATCAGGGACGTCTTGGAAAAAGGCCAGGTCAAGAGTACCCTAAACCGAAGAGCATGTATGAAGGGAATAATGAAAGTGGACGAAGCGAAACAAGTATGTAAGGATCGTAGCAAGTGGAAAGAAGTGGTCTCTGCCTACCCCTACGGGAGAGAGGCGTGATTATATGTATGTATGTATGTATTATAAGAGAATCTTTAATGTAATGAGAAGTAAAAATAAAAACGACTAGGAACAATTGTCAAACATGAATTACCTTTAATTTGGGTGTAACGAAACCTTACCGGACACCACGTCGTAAGTACCGACCTTTTTTAATCCTTATGGCCCTTGTCCTTTCCGGGGAAGGATGGAGGGGTGTGCCGGACAATTACCAGCTAAATCCACCTGGGCGGTCATCTTCGACACCAGAGAGTAGGCTCCAGGTTCTCAATTCGTACGCACCGATGCCGCCTTTTGGTGCCACGCATTTAGGCATATCTCGGACGGGGTGGGGTGACTGTAGAGCGGTCACCTCTCTAGCGGAAAGGAAGCGACTGTAAGGTGGCCGCCCCCCAGGGACCTCAAGGCAGGGATTATAGAAACAACCTGAAGCCTTGCTGTGCGCTGTACTGCACACAAAGAGGCATATGACCACGTCCGACGCTGTCTGCCCCGGGGTCTCTCGCCAAGATCACGAAGATTCTCCAATAAGCACTCCCCTGACTTCCAAGGCCCCCCGCTGTATAGCACTATCAGGGAGCTCAGGCATGTGAGAAATAAGTACCGGATGGTTTTACCCCGGTGACTTCTTTCTTTTCTTCCCACTTTGTTCGTGCAACCGTGTAACCAAATTATAAACCGCAGCAATAGTTCACATTTTATAATACTACTACTGACATCTCTTGGCCAGTGGCCAAAATAAATTTGAAGTTCAAGTTGCCTTTACGTTTACAAAGTTTGTTAGAATTATAAATGATCGTTTTACAAAATAATTGTACAAGTATAAAGTCGTTTGTAATTTACAATTAACTTGCAACTAAATAACACAACGATATTTGTTCGATTATTAAACTTGACGTTTAGTGTTGGAGATTACTTTTAACCTAAAATAAAAATAGTAGTTATAGTAGGTAACATTAAAATATTATGTTTGGTGATTATAATGAAAGCTTTAATATTATGAATATCTTATCTATTTTTGCTTAGTTTGAGACTCAATAGAAATTATTTAACATGAAAAATAAATGGGCTACACAAGACAATAGTGTCGTTCCAGTATTAATTTGCAGAATAGCTTACTCGCTGAATCAACTCCGCGAACTATGTTGTCATCTGTCAAATTTGGCCTTCAATTGGTGATCCTGGGAAACTAATGCAATTTCGAAAAGGTTTTGCTATGTATGAGTGAAGTGTTCATTAATTTCGATGGTGTGACATACGAATAAAATTATTCCCGTGTTAAAATGACATCGAGGAGTAAGAATGCTGTGCGGGGCTATGAGACAGAGATTGAAAAGAGTCGAGAGGAGTCTAACTGGAAGAAGGCAGTGGAGTTGGCTCAGCAGTTGAAGGCCAGGTCTCCACAGCATGGTAAGTGACACACGTTACGTACTATGTATGACGTTATATCACTATAAGGCATCTTTAGTAAGGTCATTCTAGTGGTATTGTTATCATGAGAGCCTTTAAATATTACACTGTATTATTGCTTATCAGGAAGTGTTTAAAACATAATGCATGTTTGCTGATTTCCCATCATATATGTGATAAATATTTGAACAAAAGTACTGTTCCAACCATTGCTTTATTGTGATAATTATTTATTAATGTTTCCTTGAATGCCAGTTACAAAACCATTAAGTTTTATGGTTTTGTAACTGGTATTCAAGGATAAACAGTAACTTAGGTCAAAACAATTTCTCTTACTGATTACATTTACTTGTTTCTATATAATACTAGCTAGCTTTGCCATGTGGTGCGTGTGTGTGGCTCAGAATGCTACCACCCCATTTCATCTTGTGGGTGTCATAAAAGTCGACTAAGAGATTAACCGGAGGATGGGCAGCAGCGTCCTTCGAGTACATTAACAACTCAATTGCGATCGCCAACCCGTCTGCCAAGCGTGGCGATTATGGCGAGACCCCTCAATGAGCACACAACACACCCATATCGGTTGTTGTGGTGGTCTTTGGGGGAGGCCTATGTCCAGCAGTGGACTCCATTCGGCTGAAATGATGATGATGATGAATACTAGCTAAAACCATTTAACATTGACATGCTTTGCAGTCAGTGTCAATATTTTTTATAACTATTCCAGTAGTGTGTCAAACTTAATCCTAAATTTGAGTGGTATTCTAAGTCTTCTATAGTCTAAGTGATGTACAGACTAACATTAATTGTTATTTTCTAGCCATAACCCACTTGCTTTGCTGGGTGTGAATAAAAATGTATTATTTATTATTGGAATAAAAATCTTATGCTAGGACATAATCAATCTCTATTTATCTAATTTTATTAGAATCCCTCTAATAATAATAAGATTAAAGTCCATAAATGATCAACCTTGCTGAACTCATACTTTTTTATAAAAAAGAAACAAAGTGATTAGTTTGGTGGAATTAGAATTAGCCTTAAGTAAGGTTGGGTTTTTTCTAGTAGTGAGCCTGCCAGGCATGTTGATTATGGCAATAGGCAAGGGGAAGTCAAGGTGTGAAAACAGATATCTCAAATACTTTAGCAGGACTTCAATATTTAGTAGAATTTCAGTATTCGGCTGTCAGTTAAAATAAGATTTCAAGAGTTTTCATTGTTTTATCGAAGTTCAAGCCTGATTATGAGTAGTTAATGCATACCTAGACTTTAAACAGTGCAAATACATGTGTATGCAAGTGCAAACAGTCCATATTTTACTACATGCTATGGAATTTTTAATAACGTTCTTAACACATCAATTGCCATTCCGCAGACACTAGTAAGAAACAGACTAGGTGACCACCGTGGCATTCAATGTGTTGTGGATTAATTAAATTTTCTTATTGTAAAGGTTACTTCAATGTTTTTTGTGTTTATTATTATGATTTCTATTACTTCATCATCATCATTTCGGCCTAATGAAGTCCACTGTTGGACACAGGCCTCCCCCAAAGATCATCACAACCACCGATATGGATGTGTTTTGAGCTCATTGGGGGGTTTTGCCATAATCGCCACGCTTGGCAGGCGGGTTGGCGATCGCAGTTGAGTTGTTAATGTACTCGAAGGACGCTGCTGCCCATCCTCCGACTAATCCTTTAGTCGACTTTTACGACACCCATGGGAGGAGATGGGGTGGTGGCATTCTGAGCCGGCACCACACGGCATATTACTTAACTAAGTATAAAAATACAGTTGCTATTTGATTAGAAAACAAACATGGATGTATGGCATATCCATATTTAAATAATAAAATAGAATAATACCATGAAATCCCACCAAACTGTACTATTTATGCTTATCCCTAAAAGTGTGTAAGTTTCATGTTTCACATTATTTGCATAGTTATATAATAAAAAACTAATAACATTAATAATGTCAACAGAAAGCCTTGCCCATTTTCTCATTGGCGAGGGTAAACTTGAAGCACACCTTGAAGAATGGCCACCCACCAAGGAGAACATAGAGAGAGCACAACGGGAGCTCTCCGACGCCCGTGGCTACCTCACGCTAGCCACTGATGAAGCTGGGAAGAGGGCTGGTGTGGCACTAGATGCTCATCTTTTGCTTGGCAAGTTAAATTATGCGTGTGGGTCGTATGATGAAGCACTGAAACATTATAAACTGGCAGAGTTGAATACTTTGACAGAAAAGGAGTTACCAGTGTAAGTAAATGTATTTTAAATATCCCATTGTATTTGTTGTTAAATTATTAACATTGTGGCTATAGAAACCAATCTTATTTCTTTTTATTTCACTTTATACTGAACTGATAATGTTATAAAGCAATTATAAAAAAAAAGGTTTTAAATATAAAACAGTACCAATCAAAGACATGCAAATTAAAAAGTAACAGAATTTACACACATGTTACTATAATTAAATTGGGTGCAATCATGCAATGCGAATGCTGTTTATAGACACACTTGCGTAAATTAACTTTTTGCAAGAATGACTGCATTATGTCATTGCATCACCAACTAAAGTTAAACGTAGATAATCGCTGACTCTGTTGCAAAAGCCCTTCAAGTGGCTTTTGCCACAGATTCTGAGGTATACGATATCTTATCTTATGCCTCACTTTCAGTATCTTTGTTGTATCGGTGGTGTTGTGTATCGGGTCGTTCGGTTCCCTACAATATGGTTGAGCTAAGCGATGCTGATGCATGCGTCATGCTCGTGAACGAGTGCCGTTTGTTGGGACTGGTCAGCCGTTAACTGCCACGGCAAATAATTTCATTGTGGTATGTTCCATCTTTACACATTGTCCTACATTTTTCTCGGTATATATATTACAATAATGTGTATCAATCAACATTGTAATCTCAATTATTTTAAAAGAGTATCCATGGAGTTTCTTGCCGGCTCTTCTCCATGAGATCAACTATTTGGAACCGTGCAACTTAGATCCTGACGTTTCATAAGTGCCAATATTTGGTTTATTTGAAATAAAAAAATTTGACTTTTGACTTTTTTGACTTTTTGTACTCGCTCTAGGCATCTCGTTCTACTCTAGAAATCTATGTTCTTCGAACAATTTTCTTCTACACTGTCCGTCTTATACTTCTGGTTCTGTACACTCTTCCTTTCATATTCAATCCATACTGCTATGGAATGCACTTCCTCCAAATCAGGATGACTGCAAGTAGGTACTTGCATTTAAGTGGAGAGTACGTGATTGTTTTTTCCACAAAATGTTAGCAGAATCATCATAACATCTTTTCTAAACTTACATTATGAATATGTATGTATTTATTTATATTATTTATATACTGTTAGATATGTATGTATGTGTAGATTATTATTTGCAATTTTTTTTTTTTGAGAGTATAATATATTGTCAAATTTCTTTCGTTTTATGTTGTTTTGAACATATTGCACCTGCCATATTATATCTTCATCACCCTATGGTTGACTGTTAGAGAAAGCCTACGGCTTAATTCCGCCTATGTACTGTGATGCTACATAAAGTTTAAATAAATATGCCATTATTTGTATGTTAATATTCTGTGAACAAGTAGGATTCGCTTATTAACTTAATATTATATAGAAGAAAAATATGCCTGTCATTAGTTCATTACTCAGTTTTATTCGCTAGTACTAGAAAGGTGAAAAGTTTTCTTTGCATAAATATAACACCTCATAAAATGTCCACTAGTAAAGATTTTTTAGTTTACTTCAGTTTGTATGAATAAAATGACAAAAAATATCTCAATCTATTACAGTACAAAATTATGTCTAAAACTAAGATAAACTCATTGTACAAACAATGATCATATTTTGGGAGCTGTTTACTTATCCTATCAAGTGCATCTTCACACGTGCTATATGACGTCATTCGGTCGAGTAGGTATTTAACGAACGCTTATGAAAACGCTAAAACATTCGTACCAGGCGAATGAACTTAAAATATACAGCAGATTCATACACTGTGCGATAACATGCGCATGCGCATATATGCCTAACACAACCAAAAATATAGATGAAGCGTGTGCAAGTCGACTGAAGTACTTCGAGGCTATTCTGTTAACATACCTACATTCAATGATATTACATATTATAAGTGCCGTGTGGTGCCGGCTCAGAATGCCACCACCCCATCTCCTCCCATGGGTGTCGTAAAAGTCGACTAAGGGATTAGCCGGAGGATGGGCAGCAGCGTCCTTCGAGTACATTAACAACTCAACTGCGATCGCCAACCCGTCTGCCAAGCGTGGCGATTATGGCAAAACCCCAGTAAGCCCACAACACACTCATATCGGTCGTTGTGGTGCTCTTTGTGGGAGGCCTGTGTCCAGCAGTGTAGCGTCCGTAGTCAAAACTACCCCAATTGTAGCACCTCGCAATCAGTTAGCCTAGACAGCTATCTCTTTTATTCTTGTAGTTTTTGTATCTTCTTTCTTACGACATAGGTATGCAGGCGAGACTGAATTTTGCGCGCCATCTAATATGGACGTAACGTATCTATGGCATAATATCATTGCCTACATTACAATTATCTATGTGTGAATTCCTCGGGAAGAGTGGTGCTTCTGTTGTATCATACATTATGTTCATAGGATCATAAATACCGCTGAGTCATCGCGGCATACTCTCGATACTATATTGGGACCGTTATTATCCTGAACATTTTTGTTGGTAATCATTTTGTTTGTGTATATGTGCAGTACTGTTGTATTATCTACACAGCTTAATGTGTTTTATTTCCGTCAATTTTAGCTTCCATAATAATGTGTTTATCAGTATGTTACACATCGTCGTTTCGGCCAAATGAAGTCCACTGCTTGACACCGGCCTCCTCCAAAGATCACCACGACGACCGATATGGGTGTGTTGTGGGCTCATTAGGGGGTTTTGCCATAATCGCCACGCTTGGCAGACGGGTTGGCGATCGCAGTTGAGCTGTTAATGTACTCGAAGGACGCTGCTGCCCATCCTTCGGCTAATCCCTTAGTCGACTTTTACGACACCCGCGGGAGGAGATGGGGTGGTGGTTGCGATCATGGAACCAGACACACGAATTATACACCAAAATACAGCTACATTTTAGTAGTTTAAAAAAACGTAGGGTTTCTCCTGTGTCCTTGGTACAGTTTACGGACATGAATTTCACATCCACAAACACCCAGACTTAGAACAACTACATACCTGTAGGCTGTACAGATATTTATTCCGTGCGGGTATCAAACCCGCGACCCGTAGCTCAGAAAGCCTCACTTAGCTACTGGGCTAACTGTGCCATACATCGATTACTTGATTAGTTTAGTGATTGTATATGCGATGCGACAATTCTTGAAAGTCAATCCTGTACCTGGAAGAAATATAATTGTGTTCTTATATTACAAATACTAGTTTTATTATGCACCAGCTAATGGATTGGCAAATCATTTAGCGATAATCGATTTCGATGTTTGTGATAAATCTATTTTATGAATTGCATGCATTGTACCAACAGCCGAAGTCTCCGCATCGTGGCCGAGTCATACGCCATCAAAGGCTTCTGCTTAGAACAAAACACTGCAGCCGGCTCCACTAGCCGGTATAAGCAGGCCGAGAGGGAATCTGAAATGGTGAGTCCTTACTATGATATAGTGAGATAAATTTACTTGGATGACATTTCTATCAGTATTTGAAGTAGCATATTGTGTAATACGTTGATTATTATATAAGTTTATATGTGTAACGAGGTGACGTCGTCAAGATAAACAAAAGCCCCTTTAATTAAGAAAAAACAAGAAACTGAGATAAGATTGTTTCGTGTTATGTAACAAAACAAGTTCTAGAAGAAATAAATAGACTTCTTGTCTCACAACGCCATTTTTTAGAAAATAATAATTTTGTTCTCATAAGCTTTGTACATTCGGTTCTACCTTTTGCAGACAAACAAACATTGTTATAGTTAAAAGAAAGTAAAAGATAGAGTAAACGCTGGTGCCTATGCTAGTATGAACTGTGTGGCATGCACCAGCGCCTTCTTCGTACAGATGGAAGTACGGAGATTGTAACGACGACAAATTAAAAAAATTGGACTGCCCTTACATAATTATTGTGCAAAAGAAGAGACGGTGCAATGTAGATAATATATATGTATATGGGTATAATGCAGAAAAGTAGGTTGATAAAAGAGAAGCATAGTGAGTGTGTGTGTGTCTAGATTATCATTATCTTATATACATATGTCCTAAGAGTTAAGACTAAAACTGCTTGGACCATTTGGTTGGCGTCAACATGTTACGGGTATGGGCCCCTGCGCGAGATCCCTTCAAGTATTCTTAGTCTGCATTCAAGTAATATAAGCTTGATGTGATTATTAACAGCCTTAAAATCCCGCTTAGTAATTTGAGACACAGGTTTTATATAGGTTTTGGTAGGCTCAAATTATTATCATATCATCATATCGGCCATTTATACGTCCACTGCTGAACAAAGGCCTCCCCCATAGATATTCACAACTGTGTCATCATTTTGGGGGGTATTTGCCAATACTCACCACGCTTGGCAGGCGGGTTGGTGAGCGCAGTATGGCTACCGTTTCACAGAAGGGACGCTGCTGCCCATCCCTCTGGTTTAGAGTCCCTTAGTCGCCTTTTACGACATCTACGGGAGGAGATGGAGTGGTGCTGAATTCTTAATCCGGACACCACACGGAATCATCAAATTATTAAGCGGGTTTTAATAATAAGTGGCGTGTCAGTATTCGTCCGTAAATAAGTCATTTTAATTTTTATAATAATTTTCTTTCGTCTCCTTATTATTATTTCAGCTATAGCTTGTCTGTTTTAAGTGAAACATAGGGATTACATGCAAGACAATTCTTTGATTTATTGGTACAACAATATCTAACAAGAACCTTTGTACCCAGATACGCAGTTTCGAACTATCATCGGACTTGACACTGCTATACCTACAACGCACAGGCGCCCACGCACGTGCCGGCCCCACGCTGGAGACAGCGCTACAGCGCGTGCCCATCCTGCACATACGAGCCGGCAGACTGCAGAAGGCGATAGATAGGTAAATACACATCTGCATGGCACCCATACAAACAGGTGAAACTCGAACGAATGGAATGTGGACGTTCTGAATAGGATGCCTGTCAAGCTCCAAGCGTTCGTTCTCGAGATAGGAGTTTCCGTCGGTGCCGAAGAAGACCGTTTTGGTGGTTTAAGTCAGTAGGAGACCGTCATGCCCGTCCGCGCTGCCCCGGGCGGACCAAGTACATGCTGTATTTCTACCGGAAGAAAAAGATGAAGCTGGTTTTCGTCGGTAAGAATCCGAAAAGAAATAAATAAAACTGTTAAACAAAAAAAATATATACTGATCAAAAACCCTACACAACATAAAAATATTAAAACCACTGAAAAGGAACAAAAACTACATCTATGAAGTCGGGCGGGGCCAGATATGCCAACCATGGTTCATGCAGACTAACGAGAAGTTATATTTTATACTCGGCCCCGCCCGACTTCATGCATAAAGTATTTTTTCCCTTTTCAGTGGGTTTAATATTTTTATATCGTGTAGGCAGGGTTTTTGAAGTGAAAACTTCTTTAAAACTTCTTTAGTTTTCACTTCAAAAACCCTACACGATATAAAAATATTAAACCCACTTAAAAGGAAAAAAACGGTACGCATATTTTTAGATGAGATAAAATCTCTGGACTCGCGACACCGTTACGAGACGCTTGAAGTGAAAACTTCTTTTAACGCGGTACGCATATTTTTAGATGAGATAAAATCTCCTAACGCGCCAAAATAAGTTTTCACTTCTGTCGGCATTTTTTTTGTTAAAATATTTTATGGGCAGGCATGTCGCTTACCACCAGGCGATGACAGGCTCGTCTCGTCACAGAGTTGTATAAAAAATAACCATTAAATATTATGAATGTTTTCGATCCGGACCTAGGAGTACGACTTCAGCATAGACTACACAGCTGACTAAACAAAACGCCATGTGTTGCACTGGTTATGTATGACTCGTGCATTTATTGATATAGTGTTATTATTAAAGGTAAAATTTATAACAGTTGTAATACGATTATTTTGCCTATGTTGGGGTCGGCTTCCAATATTACCAGATGTGACAGGTATAATATGGCCAAGTATTCCCAACACCTATTTGCACATAAAAATAATGTTTTTATTTTTTGCGTAGCTGTAAAAAGATTGATATAAATAGAAAGAAATTTACGAAATATTTTTACAAATGCTCAAAAAGCACCATACAGGCCTCGTTTTGTAGTAAGTTAAATACACAAAAAATATAGAATTTCTGAAGTACACAACTATACGAATAAGTAAATTATTTAACTTTAATTACGGTTTGTTTGAGTGAAGCTTAACGTAAAAAAACCAAACAATATAGATACATTATGTGGACATGGGAAAAAAATCTCTTTTTTTAAAAGACTTTAGTCAATATTGTTTTGTTTTATGATCAAAGTTTCAGCCTAGAATTACTCAAATACAATGTGTGCGATTTTACACATATTTTAACATGAGATGATAAATGGGAGTACCTCAAGGATAAATTTTGGAGCCATTCCTATTTCTTGTCTATATTGATTGTTTGCCATATATATGATAAACGATACAATGTCGAACATAGTCTTATTTTCCGATGACACGTCACTTATATTTAAAGTAAATAGTAAGGATAAAAAAAGGAGAAGCCTATTTTAGCATAAATTATTACATCGATGATAAAGATGTCTGGCACACGATTCCCTTCTGCGCACTCTATTCCTCTGGCGTTGTCGAATTTATTTTATAATTTCTGGTATGTTTATATGAAGTGTTGTAACTTGTAATCAAAAGTTTAATGTTTGATTAATGTAAAAAAAACTTTACATTTCACTTAGCTATGTA